>CM065728.1:7753121-7940621 GCA_033310375.1 Conus canariensis | reverse complement strand
TTATGACTTGCTTCCGGAAATGTTGATTTGCTGTCGTTCGTTGATTTTTTTCCCCTTGGAAATGGTAAATTTCTGTCGTTCATTGAGATGATGTTGATTTTTTCCCCTTGGAAATGGTAAATTGCTGTCGTTCATTGAGATGATGTTGATTTTTTCCCCTTGGAAATGGTAAATTGCTGTCGTTCATTGAGATGATGTTGATTTTTTCCCCTTGGAAATGGTAAATTTCTGTCGTTCATTGAGATGATGTTGATTTTTTCCCCTTGGAAATGGTAAATTGCTGTCGTTCATTGAGATGATGCATTGCTTTTGTCGGACTTGTTTGTGCTTTGCTGACGTTTACCCCGCACTGAGCCATCAAACATGCAATACTCCTATCTACCAATGGGGAGTCTTGCCATGGACATTCCTCTTCACTTCGTCACCGTCAATGCGTTCGTCGTGATCTTCCAGCTAGAAAAAAAAACTTCCATCAAAGAAAAAAAAGGAAGGAAAAAAACTGAAATGCGATTGGGAAATGGACAGTGGAATGCAGTGTGACTGTCGTTGTGTAGACCTGTCAGGCCTGTTCCGGTGTGGGAATATCAGCCATGGATCATGGGCACCCTGAGGAAGCGACAGAGGACTGTCTGACTGACAGAACACAGAACCACGAGGCAGGAATGAACTGTTCTGCCAACGGTGCTGACGTGTTGGAGTGACCACCACTTGGGGTCGTTGACCTAACGGGGAGCGTAACTGGCCTGTGTGGACAGACAGACAAACAGGGAACCGACGGCCAGACGTTGTTGGTGTGCAGTGCTGTGTGGACGCCGCCATCCCTTCACTGCCCTGTCCTGAACGGCTCAGCTGGAGCATCTGCAGCAAGGGACGGTGAACTGACTGCATGCAAAGCCAGTGACAGCTCGCTTCATCTGTCCACAGTCATCTACACTTCATACACCCACAAAGCCAGTGACAGCTCGCTTCATCTGTCCACAGTCATCGACACTTCATACACCCACAAAGCCAGTGACAGCTCGCTTCATCTGTCCACAGTCATCTACACTTCATGCACCCACAAAGCCAGTGACAGCTCGATTCATCTGTCCACAGCCATCTACACTTCATACACCCACAAAGCCAGTGACAGCTCGCTTCATCTGTCCACAGTCATCGACACTTCATACACCCACAAAGCCAGTGACAGCTCGCTTCATCTGTCCACAGCCATCTACACTTCATGCACCCACAAAGCCAGTGACAGCTCGCTTCATCTGTCCACAGCCATCTACACTTCATACCCCCACAAAGCCAGTGACAGCTCGCTTCATCTGTCTACCGCCATCTACACTTGATGCATCCAAAGATTTATAGGTGATTTGGTAGATGAAAGCAATTAATGCCTAACTTGATGTATCCAAAAGCAGTTTTCATGTAACATTGTAAATCCAGAAGGATTTACAGGTAAATTGTTGTGTCCAAAATGGGTCAACATGGTATATCCAAAATGGTTTACATTTAGGTTAATATGACTACAGTGTTTTACGGTTAAGATGGAATATCCAAAATGGTTGATATACCTACAGTGGTTTACGTTAAGATAGAGCACCCAAAATGATTGATACACCTGCAGTGGTTTACGTTAAGATAGAGCACCCAAAATGATTGATATACCTGCAGTGGTTTACGTTAAGATAGTGCACCAAAATGGTTGATATACCTACAGTGGTTTATGGTTAAGATAGTATATCCAAGTCGGTTAATATATCTACGGCGGTTTACGGTTAAGATAGTATATCCAAACTGGTCAATATGCCTACCGTTTTACGGTTAAGATAGTATAATTGTCCAAATGGTTGATGTACCTACAATGGTTTACTGTGAAGATAGTTTATCCAAAATGATGCAGTTAGCTTGGTGTGTCACAAAGTGCTGACCGTAAGGCTGGCATGTCCAAAATGGTGCAGTTAGCTTGGTGTGTCACAAAGTGCTGACGGTAAGGCTGGCATGTCCAAAATGGTGCAGTTAGCTTGGTGTGTCACAAAGTGCTGACGGTAAGGCTGGCATGTCCAAAATGGTGCAGTTAGCTTGGTGTGTTATAAAGGACTGACGGTAAGGCTGGCATGTCCAAAGTGGTTGGCAGTTAGCTTGGTGTGTCACAAAGTACTGACAGTAAGGCTGGCATGTCCAAAATGGTGCAGTTAGCTTGGTGTGTCACAAAGTGCTGACGGTAAGGCTGGCATGTCCAAAATGGTGCAGTTAGCTTGGTGTGTCATAAATGGCTGGCAGTAAGATTGACATGTCCAAAGTGGTTGGCAGTTGGCTTGGTGTGTCACAAAGCGCTGACAGTAAGGTTGGCATGTCCAAAGTGGTTGGCAGTTGGCTTGGTGTGTCACAAAGCGCTGACGGTAAGGTTGGCATGTCCAAAGTGGTTGTGCAGTTGGCTTGGTGTGTCACAAAGCGCTGACAGTAAGGTTGGCATGTCCAAAGTGGTTGGCAGTTGGCTTGGTGTGTCGCTACAAAGTGTAGGCAGTTGCGCTGACAGTAAGGTTGGCATGTCCAAAGTGGTTGGCAGTTGGCTTGGTGTGTCACAAAGCGCTGACAGTAAGGTTGCATGTCCAAAGTGGTTGGCAGTTGGCTTGGTGTGTCACAAAGCGCTGACAGTAAGGTTGGCATGTCCAAAGTGGTTCGCAATTAGCTCGGAATGGTGTGTCCAAAATGGGTAGTAAAGTTAATTTGTTGTGTTCAAAACGGTTCACAGTTCAGTGGGTGTATTCAAAGTTTTTCACGTGAACTTTGTGTATACAAAGTCTTTCCTGTCAGCTTGGTTTGTTCAAAGTGTGTGAAATTAACTTGGTATATCCAAAAAAAGTTTACAGATAACTTAGTGTGTTCAATATGTGTACAATTGATATGTTTTATCTTAAGTGGTTTACATTTAGCGTGGTGTCTTCAAAGAGGATAAAGTTAAGTGTGTGTATGTCCAAACTGGCCTGCAGTGAGCTTGGTGTGTTCAAAGTGGGTAAGACTAGCTAGGTGTGTTCAAAGGGGTAAAATTAACTAGGTGTGTTCAAAGTGGGTAAAATCAGCTAGGTGTGTTCAAAGTGGGTAAAAATCAGCTAGGTGTGTTCAAAGTGGGTAAAATTACCTTAATCTGTTCAAAGTGGGTCAAATCAGCTCGGTGTGTTTAAAGTGGGTCAAATTAGCTAGGTGCATCCAAAGTGGTTTCAGATTAGCTTGGTATGTCCAGAACGGGTAAACTTAACCAGATCTATGTATCCACAGTTGCAAAGTGGTTTAGAATTAACTCGGTGTTTCCAAAGTGGGTAAAGGTAACACGCTTTATCCAAAGCGGCTAAAGTTAACTTAACGTTACACCAAGCGGTTTAGAATTAAGATCGTGTCCTCAGAATGGTTCCACATTCAATGTGTGAGTCACAGTGGGACATGAATCTGCTGTATTCAAAGTGGTTACAGTTCATCTTGGCGGTGTATTCAGAGGGATTCAGAACTAACTTGGTGTATCCAAATCTTTTAGAATTCTGTGTGTGTGCGTGTGTGTGTGTGTGTGTGTGGTGCGTACGTGTGTGTGTGTGTGTGTGTGTGTGTGTGTGTGTGTGTAGTGTGTGTGTGTGTGTGTGTGTGTGTGTGTGTGTGTGTGGTACACTCGAGGCATGGACAAAGTAAGCATGTATGTTTATGTGCGTCTGTCTCTTTTGATAAGCATCAATGTCTTTGTAACAGTTCATTTCCTGGAGAGAAAAAAAAATCACATGGTATTATACTGTCCGGGAAGCCGTTTGAAACAACCAATCTTATAGGGTACAGTTGTGATGTTGAAACGTCGTCAAAGCATGGCCATTATTGATCAAAGCTTGCTGATGTTTCGGTGGTGTTGTGAGGAAAGACACTGTGACGGCATGTTTTCCCCGGTAAACAATGCACGGGCTCACGCCACTTCCCAACATGCCTCCGTCAGCAGCGCTGGGCACGGACTGTGCGGTCTCCCAAAGCATTGTTGGTGATTATTTGATTGTTATTGCTCTTGTTATGAATTGTCCAGACTGTAGCGTAGATAATCCCTTATTCATCAATATTCTTGATCCTCTGGTGCGTGCATATTTGTGTGTGTGTGTGTGTGTGCGCGCGCGCGCGCGCGCGCGTGTATGTGTGTGTGTTATGTTTTCTTATGGACTTACATCGGTGCAGACAAAGGAGCATTCACCATCCTTTGTCCGTGTAACTCGTCATCAGCAGGAAAGGCACTGACTCCTGAGACCATGCAGCCGATGACTTGTCGGTCTTTCTTTTAACTTTTCCCCCGTGTGTGACGAACGCTCCTGTGAGCAACGTGTCAGCCATGGTACGGCCTCGGTGGTCGGCCGGACTGTCAACCACGTGACCGGAGGACTGTGCATGGATGGTGGTAGCAGGATTGGTCGTGAGCTGGCCCACACCATCATCACTGCCCCCATGACCCGCAGCCATCGCTGGACGTGCTGACCAGCCCTGACCTGCCTATTGCCCACCCCTTCCCCCGTCGCCTCCCACCCCCAGGTCGCTGCAGTCGTGGCCTTGCTCTTGACCATTCCCATCTGTACCTGCTGCCTCTGTCTGCAGAATATCGACGTCTGCACTCTGACGACGTATTGTGCCTCTGTACTGAAGCTTGACAATCACAGTTCCAGGGGAAGAAAGTTTTCAGCTGTCACCGGCTGAACAAAGCATTCGTGCTAATATTGGTGTGTTGATCGGTCTGCTGTCAAAACAGTACTGTGTAGTTCCTTACAACATGAGCGGACTTTCTGGTGTGTCTTTGTAGTGTTTGATTTTTCTTTTTTTTTCTTTGTCTGAGTATGGTTTGATGCAGGGAGGTTGTAGTGTGTTTGAATGTTATTGGTCGTTGATGAATCGTCTCATGTTCAACAAATATTACTGGCCGGGATCGAGAAGTAGGAATTATCATTTCCTAAGAGATCACTTGAAATGAGATGTCTCCCACTTACAGACAAAGAAGAGATAGAGAGAGGAGAGCATGGTTAGGGGGGAGGGGGGTCTAAGAGTCTAGCATAGTACCTTAGAGGAAAAAAATGCATGTCCTGAGAGAAGACAGCAAGAAATCTACAGCATTGTCGTTTATTGTAGTTATCTTTTTTCCTAGGCTGATACAAGCAAATCTATTTGACGAAGTGTACAGGGTCCTGCGAAGGATATGAAAGGTTTATTGTTAAGGTTATTGTTAAATTCTCCCATTTGAAAAATATTGCAAAGAAATCGTTTGCATGTTTCGCGCAAAACTAATGGTGGAAGCATTTCACTTCAGTGTGCACAAATGGAACTTGTGGAAGTCATTAAATGTGTTGTCAGTTTCGGATGTTAAGTAGTTTTGAAAAAAATATTTATTATGTTAGAATATTCTGTTCCAACATTGAGCGGTCATGTTTTGCACAATCCAATCGATCTTTTTCTTTCGTTAGTAGATGATGTTTGGTGTGGGGGGAAATATGAACATTGCTGAAGTTTTTATTTGCTTTATTCTCTGTTTTGTTAACCATGATTGATCCACTGGCCACGATATAATGTTTGGATTCATTTCTTTGAGTCTGAAATCATCAGCATCGATGAACAGACTGCACAATGAACCACGGACCAACCTAGGCTCAAACTGTTATGTTTGTTGTTAAAGTTGTTTCTGCAAGGATTCGTAAGCTTTTCTTCCTTTTTCGACAGGATTTTGGCCTAAGATGTTCTGAACTTTTATGAGCAATCGTGAACGAATGGAAAGGTGTTCAAAGCCTGATAGAGTTCAGTGGAATAGCACTTTTAACCAGAGAACGGAATGAAGTCATTTGATATTCCAGTGGTCTTTTGGTAACTGTTGACGTCACCAAAGCTGTCCAAGTGTTATGACATGTTTAAGCTGAAACACCGTATTTTTCTCAAAGCAGACTGTTGTCACATTGGAACCGCTACCTTCAGAGTCTTTAGTTTGTTGTTTGTGTTTGTCTTTTTTCTTTTAAAAGGCTTAAAACTTATTACGGAAATCCCCTTTTAGGTATTGTGCAACTGGCACAGAATTTTTATCTCCGCGCCAGACACAAACAGACGGGAACACACAACAGCCACAGATCGATGTGGATTATCTACAGAAACTTTTCTGTAAACACGGCCCTTATAAAAGGTACATAACCTTGTGACAACACCAAACGGAAACTTTCCTGTAACATGTGTGTTCGCCGCTGAAAAGCAAGAAGAAAGATCACCTGTAAAAACGAAAGTTCCGTGGAACCTGTCCTGGTGTCAACCAGGCCCGAAAGGTACAGACACCTGTGGTATTATTATTATTCTTACTTGAGTCCATAGCACACTCATCTCTTGGTAGGAGGCGGCTGGTGCCTAAAGATGCTACAAATAAATGTCTCTGATGAGAGTCGAACCCACGACCTGCAGTCTACAGACCGTGACGCTAACCAATACACCACAGTGACTTGTCCTGTACAATGGTTTTGGACGGGGCGTTATGGCAGAATCCATGCCTCTACCAGGCAGGGAGAAGACAGGTGGTCTTTCAGTCGGTGTTCCTGAGGTGCTGCCTGACACGGTAGTGTCAGGACTTTCTCTGGGATATTTCAAGACACGGTGTTGGCAGTCATGTCCAAGTTTTAGTGTGAGATTGGTCAAGACATTGGTTACGGGAGAGAGAGAGGATGTCCAATACACTGTATGGGATGGTTCAAGATATTGTTCATGGGATAGAAAGGTTGTCTTATACACTGTGCGGGATTGTTCATAATGTTCATGGGAGAGAAAGGATGTCTAATACACTGTGCGGGATTGTTCATAACGTTCATGGGAGAGAAAGGATGTCTAATACACTATGCGGGATTGTTCATAATGTTCATGGGAGAGATAGGATGTCCGATACACTGTGTGGAATTGTTCATAATGTTCATGGGAGGGAGAGGGTGCCTAATACACTGTGTAGAATTGTTCAAGATATTGTTCATGGGAGGGAGAGGATGTCTAATACACTGTGCAGAATTGTTCATAATGTTCATGGGAGGGAGAGTGTGTCTAATACACTGTGCGGGATTGTTCATAATGTTCATGGGAGGGAGGGGGTGTCTAATACACTGTGCGGAATTGTTCATGGGAGGGAGAGGGTGTCTAAAACACCGTGCGGAATTGTTCAAAATATTGTTCATGGAAGGGACAGGGTGTTTAATACACTGTGCGGAATTGTTCAAGATATTATGAATGGGAGGGACAGGGTGTCTAATAGACTGTGCGGGATGGTTCAAGATATTGGTCATGGGAGGGAGAGGATGTCTAATGCACTGTGCGGAATTGTTCATAATGTTCATGGGAGGGAGATGGTGTCTAATACACTGTGGAATTGTACAAGATATTGTTCATGGGAGGGCAGGGTGTCAAATGCACTGTGCGGAATTGTTCATAATGTTCATGGGAGGGAGAGGGTGTCTAATACATTGTGTGGGATTGTCCATAATGTTCATGGGAGGGAGAGGGTGTACAATACACTGTGCGGAATTGTTCATAATGTTCATGGGAGGGAAAGGGCGTCTAATACACTGTGCGGGATTGTTCATAATGTTCATGGGAGGGACAGGATGTCTAATACACTGTGCAGAATTGTTCATAACGTTCATTGGAGGGAGAGGACGTCTAATACACTGTGCGGGATTGTTCATGGAAGAGACAGATTGTCTTAATAGACTGTGCGGGGTGGTTCAAGATATTGCTCATGGGAAGGAAGGGTGTCTAGTACACTGTGCAGGATTGTTCATAATGTTCATGGGAGGGAGAGGGTGTCTAATACATTGTGCGGGATTGTTCATGGGAGGGAGAGGGTGTCTAATACATTGCGCGGTATTGTTCATAATGTTCATGGGAGGCAGAGGGTGTCTAATACATTGCGCGGTATTGTTCATAATGTTCATGGGAGGGAGAGGGTGTCTAATACATTACGCGGTATTGTTCATAATGTTCATGGGAGGAGAGGGTGTTTAATATACTGTTGGTATTGTTCATAATGTTCATGGGAGGGAGAGGGTGTTTAATATACTGTGCGGGATTGTTCATAATGTTCATGGGAGGGAGAGGGTGTTTAATATACTGTGCGGGATTATTCATAATGTTCATGGGAGGGAGAGGGTGTTTAATATACTGTGCGGGATTGTTCATAATGTTCATGGGAGGGAGGGGGTGTATAATACATTGTGCGGAATTGTTCATGGGAGGGAGAGGGTGTCTAATACACTGTGCGGGATTGTTCATAATGTTCATGGGAGGGAAAAGGGCGTGTAATACACTGTGCAGGGTTGTTCATAATGTTCATGGGAGGGAGAGGGTGTCTAAAGACTGTGCAGGATGGTTCAAGATATTGTTCATGGGAGGGAGAGGATGTCTAATACACTGTGTGAGGTTGTTCATAATGTTCATGGGAGGAAGGGAGTGTCTAATACACTGTGCAAAATTGTTCATAATGTTCATTGGAGGGAGAGGGTGTCTAATACACTGTGCGGGATTGTTCATAATGTTCATTGGAGGGACAGGGCGTCTAATACACTGTGCAGGATCGTTCATAATGTTCATGGGAGGGAGAGGGTGTCTCATAGACTGTGCAGGATTGTTCAAGGTATTGTTAATCGGAGGGAGAGGATGTCTAATACACTGTGCGGGATTGTTCATAATGTTCATGGGAGGGAGAGGGTGTCTAATACACTGTGCAGGATTGTTCATAATGTTCATGGGAGGGAGAGGGTGTCTAATACACTGTGCGGGATTGTTCATAATGTTCATGGGAGGGCAGGGCGTCTAATACATTGTGCGGGATTGTTCATAATGTTCATGGGAGGGAGAGAGTGTCTAATAGACTGTGCGGGATGGTTCAAGATATTGTTCATGGGAGGGAGAGGATGTATAATACACTGTGCAGGATTGTTCATAATATTCATGGGAGGGAGAGGATGTCTAATACACTGTGCGGGATTGTTCATAATGTTCATGGGAGGGAGAGGGTGTCTAATACACTGTGTGGCATTGTTCAAGATATTGTAAACAGGAAGAGGAAGGTGCTCAAAACATCGTGTGGGATTGTTCAAGATATTGTATGGGATTTTTTTAAAGACATTGTATGAGATTTTTTTGTGTTTAACCAAATAATGTTCTACTCTTTTCCAGGGGCCATTGTCTGTTTCAAGAAACTGAACAAGATTATTCAAAACTGTGTTGTTGTCGTTGTTGTTTTTCAAAACGATGCACGCTGTTTTCACATTCATGGCCAGAAGTTTTCAAGACAATGTATAGACACAATCAAAACTGAACGTCATTTTTCCGTTTTATTTTTTGTTTTCAAATTGCACTTTTTTGAAGACGATGCACTGAATTTTCAATCTGAGCCACTGAACTGTTGAAGACCATTTGACGTTTATCTATTTTATGTTTGCGTTATAGTTCATATAGTGTGTCTGCAAGCGTCCATGTTTTGTTTCACATGCTACGTGCGTTGTGTGTGTGTGTGTCGTGTGTGTAGTTATGGGTGTGTGTGTGTTGTGTGTGTGTGTGTGTGTGTGTGTGTGTGTGTGTGTGTGTGTGCGCGCGATGCCTGAAATGGTAAGAGTATAACTATGTACTGATTATTTCATACACTGCAGTGTTTATTAACCATTTCACAATAGTTCATGAATTCACTTATATCTGCGTGGGTGTTGTCGCGGTACAACTATTACCCCGATGTAAAATGTCACCCGGTGATATACTGCACCGACGTGGTGGTACAAAAGGTCATCCCCTTACAAAATTTCATGCTGGGCGACATTGTGTAGCGGCATGTCACATATTGATGCCCGCCCCCCCCCCCCCCCCCCCCCCTGCAGAACAGACTGTGGCCGTGTGTGGATGTCCAGTTTGGTGCCGGTCAGACTGGTCACTGTCATTAGGGGATCATGGTGTATAAGGTGGAGTAGGGAGGAGTACGCCTGTATAACAGTCACCAGCGGCTGTTGGATTCGGCATCTCCAAACACTGAAGTCAGGTGACAAACCATGTCGGTCAGTAGCACGTGCAAGGCGGGCTGAGGGGCTGACCACTGGTCCATGACAAACAGACCCCGCCCACCATGTCGGCCAATAGCAGTGCAAGGCGGCTGAGGTCACCAGGGGCTGGCTGGCTGTCTGACCACTTGTCCATGACAAACAGACCCCGCCTAACCACTGGTCCATGACAGACCATGTCGGCCATACACTGACGTCATCATGATCATCGCCATAGTTGTCATCGGCCTCGCCTTTATCGTCTGTGGTTGAGGATGGCGTTCTGTCAACATATGAATAAAACACGGTGAAGTTCTTACACCACCACTGTCGCCACCGCCATCACAACGCATCGGTATCATCGTCGACACTGACACCGCCATCGGCAGTAAGACGACAGACGTTGGTGATCAGTGGGGGCCAGCCTTCTCCACGTCTGTGGCATGGCACCGCGAAACTGACAGCCCCAGCTGAGAACGCACGTGTCTGGTGTCCACTTCACGGCAAAGTAGGCCAGGTGCGTCGTCTGGACTGATGACGGACAGACAGACAGAAAGCAAACGCTTGCACACGGGTCTGCTTAGACATCACTCTCCCGACGACAGAATGCGGCTTTCAAAATGGTGGGACTGGAAATGGTCACGTGTACACATATCTTTCCAATGGTCCGCCCAAGAAATTCTTGCCGAGAAAGAAGGAAGAAGAGATTTTAAACTGATACCATCTTATGTAGCTTGTACTTCGGTAACCGCCTTGGCTTAAGGCTGTGTCAGGCCAATTGACATAGGCTAGAACACCAAGGCTACATCAGAATGTTATCATGCTCTGCATAGTTATGCGGGGATTGTCTTCAGTTGTGACAAGCCCTAGCATAACATTATCAGTCTCCAAAATCCCCCGAAGTCGGAGTGTGGCTGCCCATGTGGCGGGGTAATCAAAAAACGGTCACACACGTCATGTTCTCATCCCAGCTGATGCATTTGTTTCCATAGTGTTCAAGTGCTTCGGCTGTTTGGATGATCCCTGGAGTCTTTTAGCCAGGGTACGACAACAACAATACCAACTTCGGTAAGATATACTACTTCCTCCTTTTCTTCAGTTCAGTAATAGCATTCAACAATGGTTGGATCATAAACCGTGCAACCTAACCAATTCTTTCTGACTTTACGACTGAAAACGCGCTTATAACCCAGTTTGATTTTTTAAAAATGACTTTAAAAATGTGATGTTTGTTGTCAGAAAAGAAAACTGTTGAGAGGAAAGTAGGCCTAAACATTCCACTTTGTTCTCAAATTTCTCTTGAACATCGACCTTCGTTTCAACCCTCAACATAGCACAGTCCAGAACTTCATTGGACGCAAAATCTCTCTCTCTCTCTCCTCTCTCTCCTCTCCTCTCTCTCTCTCTCTCTCTCTCTCTCTCTCTCTCTCTCTCTCTCTGATCACACAGGCTAATGTAAGTTCCACTTGTTTCTGCCATTAGAATCGTTGTGTTCGTGTGTGTGTTGTGTGTGTCTTTGTGTGTGTGTGTGTGTGTGTGTGTGTGTGTGGTTTTGTGTGTGTGTGTGTAAGCAAGCAAGCAAGCGCGTGCATGCATTTATGTGTGTACCAGGGCGCACAGGCCATCGAACTACACTTTTTTTTTAACCGTCTTCCTATGTGGGGTACCTGATAATTGACCTTATTACATTCATATCTGAATGAAAAACGTTGGTTTGGAGTGTGTGACTGCTGTTTCTACTAATGAAGGAAAGACAGGGGGGAGGGGGGGTGGGGGAGACGTACATAATACAAAAATAACGTTTCTTTCAAAACAAAGCGCAATACGAAGCAAGTTGTTCTAATGAACGATCCAGTACACAAAGGTCATTTTAATACTTAGACTAAGAAAAAGTGAAATACGAGTTTTACAAACTCAGTAAGGTTAGCATAACCTGTTGGGATGAGAGGGGAGGAGAGAGAAATTAATAATTGTGGAATATAAAATCGATTTTGTTTTACAGCTCAGTCAAAAGACAAATGTCTTGTTGATTCTGAGAAAGAAATGTTTTATCACGTGTTCTGCTGATCTTTGTATGAGAGTGTACGTTTCATAACACGTTCTAATGAACTGGCGCGTGCGCGCACGTGTGTGTGTGTGTGTGTGTGTGTGTGTGTGTGTGTGTGTGTGTGTGTGTATACGTGCTACGTGCGTGCGTGCGTGCGTGTGTGTGTGTGTGAAACTTTAGTATGTATTTCTGAGTGAAGATGTCACCGATTGGTAATGGCTGTAAATCTGCCATTAACATTTTCAGCAAGATCTTAAATATTGCAAAACTGGCATTTTCTTTATAAAAGTCTGATAAGTTACAATCACTGATTTTCACACTGATAAAAGACACGTTTTTATGCTATTATGCGCAAATATTGTGACGAATATAAAGTAACATTCTGTCAAGATTGGACCCTTTCACGTGAATACAAGCAAAAGTGCACATACATTACTCAATACAGTATCAAGATAACAACAAATGGATACATCCTGACAAAGATAGCCAAGTTTCAAAACGGAGTGACTGAGGGCGGAAAATGGCCGCCGGACGGAAACGAGACCACCCAGGAGGGGATCATGGGAGATGAAAGAGTGAGCGCGCGGGGAGGGGGGGGGGGCGGAGGTGAAACAATGGGGTTTGTAGCTTGTTTGTAGAATGTATGATATATTAGTGACGGTAGTAATTATGGTGGATTGATAATAGTGCTTAGTGGGGCCAAAAAAAATTATAATTATAATTTGTTTTTTAATATAAAAAAGATAAATATATTCATTAAAGAAATAGATATTTTTTTAATAAAAAAACAAATAAACGACTTTAATGGGTGGTGATTGTGATGATAGTAGTTATGTGTGGGTAGTTGTATGTGGGGCTGTGCATAATGCTAATAATGATTGGAAAGGAATGGAAATGATCAATGGGTGACAAGGTATCGTTGGGGGGGGGGGGGGCAGGGGGAAGAGGGCAATGGGGGAGGGGGAGAGAGAGAGGGAGAGCTCATATCTCTCCACCCACACATAGTTTACATACGTATATGGGGGGCGGGGGGTTGTGAAACTCGTGCAAATAGTGTTGTAGAAAAAGTAAACAATACTGTGGGATGGTGTTCATTGTAGCAGGTGAAATAATGTGTTGGCATTAATATGATCGTGTTGGTTGAGAAGAGATAGAAATGAGAAATGGGGGGTATCATGTTTAAACACACACACACACACACACACACACACACACACACACACACACACACACACACACACAAAAGGGGGTGGGGGGGAGAAAAACATGTAAACGATATTGTGGGTGATTATATGAACAATGATCATCAACCTTCAGTCTTTATACAGGCATTATTGTACCAATGCCACTGCATTTTTCCAGTTACAACAATGATTATCATCCTGCAGCACTGTTGTTATCAAATGATCATCACCCATCAGGGCTGTGTGTGTGTATGTGTTTGAGGGTATGTGTGTGTGTGTGTGTGTACGTGTGTGTGTGATGTTGTTTATTGGCATGTCAACACTTTTCCCATTGATCATTTCCTTTCCAATCAGTATTATTATACTATTATCCTAATACAAACACTATTTCACTTCCCACAGTTAGTCTCATTATGATCATAATTCACCCACAATACCGTTTACATGTCCCCCCCCCCCCCCCCCCCTTGTTTGTGTGTGTTGTTGTTGTTGATTTTTTTAAACATGATACCCCGTTTCTCAGTGATCATTTCTATCTCTTCTCAACCAACACGATCATATTAATGCCAGCACATTATTTCACCTGCTACAATGAACACCATTTCACAGTATTGTTTACTTTTTCAACAACACCATTTGCGTGAATTTCACTCTCACACCACACACACACACACACACCACACACACGCACAGCACACACGCGCACACGCATACATATGTAAACTATGTGTGGGTGGAGAGATATGAGCTCTCTCTCTCTCTCTCTCTCTCTCTCCTCTCTCTCTCTCTCTCTCTCTCTCCCCTCTCTCCTTCCCCATTGCCCTCTTCGCCCCTCCCCCCCCCCCCTCCTAACAATACCTTATCACCTGTGACGGGTCTCCGACGCTCCCCCTCGTTATTAAAATATGATTATCATATGCAGGGGGGTATAGACAGATGAACAACCAAGGAACTTGCCCTCAACAACAGCAAAACTACCCTTAATTTGCCTAAATGCTCGAGAACATTCGGCCGACTCATGACATCACCCATTGATCGTTTCTATTCCATTCCAATCATCATTAGCATTATCCACACCCCCACATACAACTACCCACACATAAGTACTATCATCACAATCACCACCCATAAAAGTGGGGGGGGGGGGGGTTGTTTTAAATAAATATATCTATTTTTTTCCTTTTTCTTTCTTCCTTTTTTTTTTTTTTTTTAGCCCCACTAAGCACTATTATCAATCCACTATAATCACTACCGTCACTAGTATATCATACCATTCTACAGAGCAAGCTACAAACCCCATTGTTTCACACACACCCTTCCTCACCCCCCTCACTATTTCCTCTCCCATGAACCCCTCCAGGGTGGGCTCGTTCCGTCCAGCGGCCATTTTGATCGTGCGCGAATATGAGAATATAAGTGGTTTCTCGTTCTTCGTTTTCACTGTCCTAAATGTTACTTGTTTTTGCCTGAAGAAGACCCAAGTGGTCGAAATGCATTATGTTTTGTCCTGTACTTTGTCTATGCCCTTGGTGGTAACTAACCCTCTCTCTTTCTAAAAGATAGCCAAGTAAGATACTATGAGTTATCACTGATGGTGAAACAAGGGAGAGCAGCAGCATTAAAGCAACAAATAAAAGTCTTTCTTATTCAACGATAACTTTTGTCATAAAAGAGATAGGAATTTTGTTCGGATTTCCGCCCGCAGTCGTCTCACTTTGCAACTAGATCGTACTGAACGTTTGCCGTGTGTTGTTGAACATCAGAGACAGGGAAGAAGAAACCTTTGATTCTTCTGCATGACTGCTGCCTTCTGTTATCTTTTCCACACGTGCGCCAGGAAGGGGAAGGGTGAGGGAGGTCAATTTGCCCACCGCCTTACAGGCAAGCCATAGCAGAGTGGCTCTGCAGAAAGACGGCCGTGCAGGATTGGTTTGAATCCTTTGTCCTTGTGTTTGTATGTGTGTGGTGTGTGGGGGGGGGGGGGGATGGGGGGGGGGATTGAATGCTTATATGCATGGTGTGTAAGTGTATAGGTAGTTATAAGGTATGCACATCGATCGTTTGTGTGTGTGGGGGAGGGGGTGTGTATGTGTGTGTGCGCGCGTGTGTGTATGTGGGGGGGGGGGGGGGGGAGTGTCTGTGGGTGGGGGGAGGGTGAGTGTGTGTGTGTGCGCGCGCGCGCGTATAGTGTCTGTGTAGTGTGTGTATGGTGTGTGTTTTGTGTATTTTGTCCCATGTACACGCTGTCCTTCTCCTCCTGTGACGAGTATGCAGCACAAGCGAGTCTGCAGGCTTGTACGTCAGTAAGGTGAGCAAAAGTTCCAGATGTACAGCCAAGAAATACATTTTCTTGATTGTTTTGACTCTTTTTAACATCATTAGATTGGATTTCCTATGTTTGGTATTAGTCTTCATGACGATCGTTTCTTTTTTTTCCATTTACGATGTTTGTTCAGAGTTTTCTTTGTGAAATCATTTATTTCACCAGTGACATGTGCTGTATATAACTGATGTCCTTTTTTTTCTCCCCAATCAAGTGAATTACGGGGAAGAGATATTTGATCCGCAACAAAATGGAAAATACCTCAGTTGATGACGAATGAATTGAACCGATTTCTTGATTTTTCTTGTTGTTGCTTGATGGTTTTCTTACATACTGTATTGCTGGGATGTCTCGTTAGATTGAAGTGTGCTGGTCATAAGATATATTTAGTGGGTGTTTTGTTGTTGTTGTTTGTTGTTATTTTTTGCCACCAGTTTTGTTGCTGTTTGTTGGGGAAGAAAATCTTGAATAGAAAGGGGAGATGGAAACAGTTGGTGTCAGACAAAGACAGTAATTTCTGTAGTGATATTGGAATTCAAGGGCTCCATGTTTTTACGCTGATTCTCTCGTTCCAGCCAGTGTGCGGTGAACCGCAGGACTGTGGTCGCCGGGTGCAAGGTCAAGGCTGGAGCATTCTTATCTGTAGATGAGGTCAAGGCTGGAGCATTCTTATCCGTAGATGACTGACAGAGGTCAAGGCTGGAGCATTCTTATCCGTAGATGACTGACAGAGGTCAAGGCTGGAGCACTCTTATCCGTAGATGACTGACAGAGGTCAAGGCTGGAGCATTCTTATCCGTAGGTGACTGACAGAGGTCAGACGCATCATTCATCGTTCAAAGGTCATAACAAGGAAGAGTGTAGATGTTTGTTTGGGTTTTTTGTTTGTTTGTTTGTTTTTGTTGTTGTTGTTGTTGTTGTTTTATTCATTGAAACAGACAAACGTTGCGTTGTGCGAGACCAGTATATGTCCATGCATAATTTAGGGCTGTTCGACAGTGCGGAGAGTAATTGAATTGATTTGTTTCCAGTCAGGTGTGGTCAGTCAAAGGGACACGTGTGGCCATTCACTGGCTGGATCTGTTAGAGGTCAGTGGAGCAGGGAGGTCTATGTGACTGACTGCTGCTGGCAACAGGCGTTGTCAGTGTCACTGGTTTCTAGCAGCGAGGCGTTGTCAGTGTCCATCTGCTGCTTGCTGGCAACAGGCGTTGTCAGTGTCACTGGCTGCTGGCAACAGGCGTTGTCAGTGTCACTGGCTTGCTGGCAACAGGGTTGTCAGTGTCACTGGGCGTTGTCAGTGTCACTGGCTGCTGCTGGCAACAGCGTTGTCAGTGTCACTGGCTGCTGCTGGCAACAGGCGTTGTCAGTGTCACTGGCTGCTGCGGCAACAGGTTTGTCAGTGTCACTGGCTGCTGCAGGCAACAGGCGTTGTCAGTGTCACTGGCTGCTGTAGGAACAGGCTTCGTCAGTGATCATGGATGCTTAGGGTTGGCTAGTCGGTCATATCATCAGATTGCTATCCTTTGAAAGATTGGAGGGGGTGGGGCGTTGCTTTTGACCCTGATATGGCCTCTGGGCTTGGGAGTGGTCAACATCAGATGAACATGAAAACTAGTGAGAACGAACCACCTCCTCCATCACTTCTCCTCTCCTCTCTCTCTCTCTCTCTCTCTCTCTCTCTCTCTCTCTCTCTCTCTCTCTCTCTCTCTCTCTCTCTCTCTCTGCCCCCAGGTCCAGAGGTTAGTGTCAGCTAATGGGATTGCAACAGTCACTGATGTTTTAGTCGTTACCAGCAATGCAGTCTTTCATGATCAATATACAGTTAAACGCCCCGTGTGCATTAAGCCGCATGACACGCCAACATTCAGCATACACACACACACAACACCACACACACACACACACACACGCACGCACGCACGCACGCACGCACGCCGCACACACACACACACACACACACACACACTGAGAGAGAGAGAGACAGAGAGAGAGAGAGAGTAAAGAAGAAGGGGGAGGAAAGGAAAATAAACCAGAATAATAATACCCAACGCTAAAGCAATCTCTACATCAATAATACCCAACGCTGAAGCAATTTCTACATCAATACTACCCAGCGCTGAAGCAATCGCTACATCAATAATACCTAACGCTGAGGCAATTTCTACATCAACAATACCCAACGCTGAAGCAATCTACATTAACAATACCCAACGCTGAAGCCATTATTTTTATCACTGATATCCAACACTGAAGCCATTATTTTTATCACTGATATCCAACACTGAAGCCATTTTTTTCATCACTAACATCCAACACTGAAGCCATTTTTTTTATCACTGATATCCAACACTGAAGCAGTCGGTCGGGAGGGCAGGTTTCAGCCATCCCTCTCTCCTACCTTCAGACTGCTTCAACGGAATCTCCACTATTTAATAGCAGATCCCTTGTTCACAACGCCCAACGCCGCTCTCTAAGCCACAGAGGCTGCTGGGCGGAGACAGCACGTGCAACGATACAACACCTACAACTGCCTGGCCCTGATATGTTACTTCCCGTAGAGAGAGTGTAGCCAACATTCCAACCCACCCCAATAAAAGGTCATGACATTACACCATAGCCTGGCCCTTAAGGGGTAGGGGGCACAAGAAACACTCTGTGAGGAACGGCATCGTCGGCCGTGTTGTCTTCTTTGTTCTTTTTATTTTGTGGTTTTTGTTTCTTCAGCATTTTCGCCGGTGACAAGTTTCTGACGCGTTTAAAAAAAAAACAAACAAACAAACAAACATCAGTGTTTATTTTTATGTTCTTGTTTTTCTCAGATATTACATTGGTTTGGTTTGCGTGTTGTCAGCACAAATGAAGACAGTTATTTTTATTGGTTCAAGTTAAAATCTTCTTTATTGACGGTTAAGAGTTGACTTCACAGCCTTTTCATCCTCCTTTTGTGTGTACGTGCGTTTGTGTGTGTGTGTGTGTGTGCGCGCGCGCGCGCGCGCGTGCGTGCGTGTGTGTTTGTAGGTGTGTACGAGCGTGTGTGTGTGTGTGTGTGTGTGTGTGTGTTAGGAGATGTGCTGCAGAGAGGATAACTTTGTTCCATCATGTTCCACATATTGATTTTATTGAAAGGAGTCAGGGACATAGCAGCTTTGGGAAGAAAAAAAAAGTAAACATTTTATGGAGTTGTAGATCTTAACCTGAACACAACTTAATTTTTGTCAGTGTGTGAAGTACTGTCTGCTAAGTGAAAGAATATGATCTAACACTCTGATGTCCACAGCCATCAACACAAAGGCCAGAAAGGGAAAATGATTCGCAGTAATTTTAGTTGGGATAATTATAGTTATTATGGAATCGGAATAATACTTTGGACTGGGGCATCTCTCTCTTCTCTCTCTCTCTCTCTCTCTCTCTCTCTCTCTCTCTCTCTCTCTCTTAGAATGTTATTTTTCAATGTATATCATGAAGAATCTTATTTTGTTGATTGTTTCTTTAATTTGTATAGGCCACTGGATTCTTTTCCCTTGTTTAGTTATGTGTACATCCCCTTCAGTAAGGGGTCCAGGCCTTTATCTGAATAAAATTTTTGACTCTCTCTCTCTCTCTCTCTCTCTCTCTCTCTCTCTCTCTCTCTCTCTCTCTCTCTTAGAATGTTATTTTTCAATGTATATCATGAAGATCTTTTTTGTTGATTGTTTCATGAATTTGTATAGGCCACTGGATTTTTTTCCCCTGTTAGTTATGTGACATCCCTTCAGTAAGGTCCAGCCTTTATCTGAAAAAATTTTTGACTCTCTCCTCTCTCTCTCTCTCTCCACTCATCTCTCTACTCCTCTCCTCTCTACTTCAGACAGTGTGACAATCATGACATTTTGACATATCCACTGAAATGAAAGAAACAAGGACAGCTCTCTCTGTTTCACAGGATCACGTTAAGGCGACTTCCATCGACAGCAGTTGTTGCACACGGAAATCGTGATGACTGTGGATGAACTTGTTTCCAGTCGTACTGGTGTGACATTTCTTCGCGATTGGTTTCCTCATATATTGCGATGTAGTTTTGTTTCTGACATGTATCTTGTATTTATCTTGAAGCTATACTGCGAACAACCCTCCCCAATTTCCCTTGAGAATGGGCGTTGAGAGCTTATCTCAATAAACCATTCATTCGTTCATTCTCTCTCTCTCTCTCTCTCTCTCTCTCTCCTCTCCTCTCTCTCTCTCTCTCTCGCTCTCTCTCTCTCGCTCTCTCTCTCTCTCTCCCGCACAATTTATTTGGTCAGTTTTCTCACGTGTGTGTGTGTGTGTGTGTGTGTGTGTGTGTGTGTGTGTGTGTGTGTGTGTGTGTGTAAAATGTGCATTTTACTTTATCCAATAATGTTTTGGTGTCTCGGCATCGTGAGTCATTGTACAAGGTGCAGAGACGCAGTTATATTAGGATGCCGGTGTATGGTATACAGTCGCTCAACCATTACTGTGAACTTGGGAGGTACTGACAAAACGTTTTTTCCCAAGTTTTTTCTAGAGACTTTTAAGTTCGATTTCTTATTTTTCTCGTCACAGGAAATACACTGAACTCATGAGTACAGACACACAATGTGTGTGTGTGTGTGTGTGTGTGTGTGTGTGTGTGTGTGTGTGTGTGTGTGTGTGTGTGTGTGTGTAAAATTCATGCATGCACAAAGCCACTTTTGCTAAACGAGCCTTCATGACTGTCGAGGAAGAAGGAAAGCCGAAGCACCATGCAGCGGGGGAAATCGGTGTTGTTGTGATCCCGTGTTCCACGATAATTTTCCCCCCATGTTATATCAGTTTGAAAAATATGTGTGTGTGTGCTCACCGACTGTGTTTTGATAGTCCTACCATTATTGGTCTTTCGTCTTTGAAATGAAGAGATGTCTCCTGAGTTGATTTTACCGTTTTTTTTCAGACTTTACTGATTTTTTGACGAAGTGGCATTAGTTTTGTCTTCTTTTTTTATATAATCTTCCACCGTACATGCGGATCTGCATAATTTAATTTTAAACCTACAATCGAGAAGTGAAGTGTATGCTTCCCGATATGAGTGCATGCTCCCTGGCAGTGAAGGTGTGCAACCCACCAAAAATAATCTGTGAGGAGTATCCACCAACAATGGAAAACCATCCACGTCAAGTAACAGAACAACATATCACACACACACACACACACACACACACACACACACACACACACACACACACACACACACATGCACGCACACATATCACATACACATAGCACACACATGCACGCACGCACGCGCACACACACACACACACACACACACACACACACACACACACACACACACACACACACACACACACATAGCGCGCCACACCACCAACAGAATTTGATGATTTGGTTCACTGGTGGTTCATTGTAAATCTAAAAGATCCTAGAATCCACAGATACCATATTGATCAGTTTTTTAAAAAAAGTTACACATTTTTCATGCTGACTACATTCGTTACGTATGGTGAAGAAGACAGAGTAGCGGCTAGTGTTCATGTCTGGGTTGTGTTGAGGATTATAGAAGCATTACTTTGCACATTGTTTATTTGTATTGGGGTTTTCCAGTAGTGCTGTACCACGTGCCATTTTCCTTCCGATTAAACAGTACTGTGTGCTCTACCTGCATCCGAGAATAAACAAATTGGCCTGTGCCATGGTCAGGACAACATCATTGTCACTATTTGGCCTGTGCCATGATCAGGAAAACACCATTATCACTATTTGGCCTGTGCCATGATCAGGAAAACATCATTGTCACTATTTGGCCTGTGCCATGATCAGGAAAACATCATTGTCACTAATTGGCCTGTGCAATGATTAGGAAAACATCATTGTCGTTTCCACGGTTATCCAAGTATCAAAAAAGAAAAAGAAAAATCCTTGTCCATTTCAACTTGCGTACTATAGCGGCCTGTGCTTAACATCAAATGGTTGAAGTGTTGTGCGCCGATTCGGTGGACGTGAATTCAAACCATTTGTGGGGGATGGATTATAACGGCTCAAAAACACGGTCGACTCAGCAGTTATCTTGGACCTGATTCAGGCCAGGGAAAGACAATGGGGCGGAAGGAGATGGCTGGGCTCCTTTGATAATACCATGCTCTAAACACTGTGTATCCTTGGCAGGTCATTGTCTCTGCGGCCGTTAGGCAATGGGGCCTTCAGCCTTTGAGGTTAACTCGCTACATTTCTGTTCACACTGTTTTCTAAATGGGACCAGACTCGTTGTTTACGACTTTGCCGGAACAGACCATAAGGGATGAGGTCTCTCGTTTGATCGGCCAAGAGCAGTGAAGGATGCTTGCCTTCCTGCGTGATGAAACATTCGTGACGACTAATCTGTATTATTAAACATTGTGTTTGTTGCAATTCATTGGGGCACTAGGCATATCTGAAGCCATTTTGGTTCCTTTACTGTACACAGCTTTTTTGTTGTTGCTTGTTTGGGGGTTGTTTTGGCGTGTTTTTTTTGTTCAGATACGCGGTCAGTTGTTGGTGGTGTTGTTTGTTTATGTGTAAGTGGTGATTGGTCAGCGTCATGACCATCCTCAGTCGTTCCCTGAGAGACAGCGAGAATTCTGTCAAGTGATCGGGTGCTTTTATCGGCTTCCTCACATTACCATTCCGTGGGGTCGTGCTTTTTTCTTCTTCCTATATTTCCATACTGCCTGACACGCATCGCGTTGGAGTCCCTCCATCAAATGTATGGTAAGTGCAACTGCATGATTTATAGAACTGTTATCAGTTGAATGCTGCAAGAAATGGAGATATCAGGCATTTGACTATCATCACAAACTATCATCACAATAAAGCGCAGCTATCTGGTCATGTGACATAGATGATGACCCGTGTGTGACACCAACCAGTTCCCCGTGAGGACTGGGGATCTGTGAGGAAGGTGTGAGGACTGGGGATCTGAGGAAGGTGTGAGGACTGGGGATCTGTGAGGAAGGTGTGAGGACTGGGGATCTGTGAGGACTGGGGATCTGTGAGGGAGGTGTGAGGACTGGGGATCTGTGAGGACTGGGGATCTGTGAGGGAGGTGTGAGGACTGGGGATCTGTGAGGACTGGGGATCTGTGAGGGAGGTGTGAGGACTGGGGATCTGTGAGGAAGGTGTGAGGACTGGGGATCTGAGGAAGGTGTGAGGACTGGGGATCTGTGAGGGAGGTGTGAGGACTGGGGATCTGTGAGGAAGGTGTGAGGACTGGGGATCTGTGAGGGAGGTGTGAGGACTGGGGATCTGTGAGGAGTGTGAGGACTGGGGATCTGTGAGGAGGGAGCTGGGATGTGAGGACTGGGGATCTGTGAGGAGGTGTGAGGACTGGGGATCGTGAGGAAGGTGTGAGGACTGGGGATCTGTGAGGATGGCTGTGAGGACTGGGGATCTGTGAGGAAGGGGATCGTGAGGACTGGGGATCTGTGAGGAAGGTGTGTTGAGGACTGGGGATCTGTAGGAAGGTGTGAGGACTGGGGATCTGTGAGGAAGGTGTGAGGACTGGGGATCTGTGAGGAAGGTGTGAGGACTGGGGATCTGTGAGGAAGGTGTGAGGACTGGGGATCTGTGAGGGAGGTGTGAGGACTGGGGATCTGTGAGGAGTGTGAGGACTGGGGATCTGTAGGAGTGTGAGGACTGGGGATCTGTGAGGAAGGTGTGAGGACTGGGGATCTGTGAGGAAGGTGTGAGGACTGGGGATCTGTGAGGGAGGTGTGAGGACTGGGGATCTGTGAGGAAGGTGTGAGGACTGGGGATCTGTGAGGACTGGGGATCTGTGAGGACTGGGGAGGATCTGTGAGGAAGGTGTGAGAGGGACTGGGGAATCTGTGAGGACTGGGGATCTGTGAGGGAGGTGTGAGGACTGGGGATCTGTGAGGACTGGGGATCTGTGAGGAAGGTGTGAGGACTGGGGATCTGTGAGGAACTGGGATCGTGAGGACTGGGGATCTGTGAGGAAGGTGTGAGGACTGGGATCTGTGAGGATGGATCTGTGAGGAGGTGTGAGGACTGGGGATCTGTGAGACTGGGATTGGGAAGTGTGAGGACTGGGGATCTGTGAGGAAGGTGTAGGACTGGGGATCTGAGGAAGGTGTGAGGACTGGGGATCTGTGAGGGAGGTGTGGACTGGGACTGTGAGACTGGGATCTGTGAGGAGGTGTGAGGACTGGGGATCTGTGAGGAAGGTGTGAGGACTGGGGATCTGTGAGGGAGGTGTGAGGACTGGGGATCTGTGAGAAAGGTGTGAGAACTGGGGATCTGTGAGGGAGGCGTGTCCCTACACCTTGCAGTCCTTCCTGTCATGTTGTGTCGCTCACTTCCTCTTTACTCTCATTCTGTATGACTCTGTGTCGTTGTGTGTGTGTTGTTGACGTCCACTGTCTCTCTGCCTCTGGCCCATTTCTCTGTCTTTGTTCTAGGACATTCTGCCATATTTTCTGCTTGTTCCATCCATAACATGCCGGCCTCTGTTATTATTGGTATTGTCGTTGTTGTCATTATTGTTGTTGTTGTTACAAACGGGTAGTGGCTTTTTGTTTAACGAAAAATTGCAAAGTTGTTGCAGTGTTTTTAGTGACAATCATACCTTCATAGCGGAGGAAAAGAAGGGTGGTGATTTTGTCAATATCCTTGTTCAGCGGAGACACCTGGTTTGGCCTTTCGCCGTTCTGTTGTCTCCATTGGTCTCGTCTTTTCCGGGCTGTTTCCATTGTTCCCCGTGTGCAACAGTGGACAGGGCGAGAAGGTAGCTGCCCTTTGTGACCAAAGAACGGGGAAACGTGTTGCCGGCGAGCTGAAGCTGTTTATCCTATCACATCATCATCTGACTCGTGGCTGACGAGCCTGGCGTCTGCTGGCTTGTGTGGTTTTTGCCTTTGTACAAAGCATGACTCCAGTTCAGACTGGGGTCAGACAGCACAGCTGACTGAACTGAAGCCTTGCAGGTTCCTCATGTATCCAGACAGCAGCCATGACCAGTCATTCTCATCAGCAGCCATGACCAGTCATTCTCATCCATCAGCTGTCCGAACTCCGATCGCCGAGGACGCAGGTGCATTATTATGCACACCACCCACTGACCACTGCTTTTACACGCTGTGTTGACTGACAAGTTTAAACAATTTAGACTTGAAAAAATGAGAGGGGAATATTTTTCTTCAAAGGCATCAATGTTGTCGTTAAAACAGCCGTCTGTTTCTCTCGCTAAAAGGATATCCCCCCCCCCTCCCCCCCAAAAAAAAGGGGAACTAGTTTCGCTTTGTTAAAAGACCAAAGGCTGAGCGAACCTGTGCACAGTACTTCCCACAGAGGACACGGCCGTCAGTTGAGCACTGTTTGGTGGCCACTGTGGCTTTCTCATGTCTCTTTGTGAAACTGTTTGTTTGTCTGTTTGTTTGAAGTAGCTTTTCGTGACTCTGGGGTGAAGAGTTCCGGGGGATGCCAGGCATTCTCAGCACGGCCTGGCGGTGCCCACCTGACGGAGCCCAGCAGACTGGCCATGGTCTCCTCATTTCCTGCATGGGTCTGTCAACAGGTGCTGGTCCTTCTTCTTCTTGCTGCTTTGTCTATTTTTCTTTCTTTTTTTTTTTTAACGGACAGCACTTCTTTTCCCTGAGCGGTGTCCGCCCTTGAAAGGCCCTCTGTGGTCCGCTGGGCTGCGATCAGAACAACAGAAAACTAAACTGGACATTTGAAACAGTTTTACTGTCCCCACCACCAAAACATTGGGATGTGAATGCATGTACACTCAAACTTTCAAATGAATCGAGTTCGGTGGTCATAAGTATCTTCTTTGTAAAAATCGATGAAGGTTGGTTGAAATTCGGTCTAGTGTTCTGTCACACAGTGAAATAAAATCCTGTTACCTTGTGGCATGTTATCATTGACATAGGGAAAAGAAAACATGCACAGGGCGACGTGGTAACACAGAGGGGGAGAGTAGGGGGAGGGGGGGGGGGGGGGGAGGAGCCTGACACGCTGACTTGGGGATGACTGTTTTTCAGAGGACTGATGGTGATTAGAGAACACGTCTCCACTGAAGAACATGAATGAATGCACCGCATAGGAGACTGACCAGTCGTGAATGAATGCACCGCATAGGAGACTGACCAGTCGTGAATGAATGCACCGCATAGGAGACTGACCCATACTGAATGAATGCACCGCATAGGAGACTGACCAGTCGTGAATGAACGCACCGCATAGGAGACTGACCAGTCGTGAATGAATGCACCGCATAGGAGACTGACCAGTCGTGAATGAATGCACCGCATAGGAGACTGACCCGTACTGAATGAATGCACCGCATAGGAGACTGACCAGTCATGAATGAATGCACCGAATAAGAGACTGACCAGTCGTGAATGAATGCACCGTATAGGAGACTGACCCGTACTGAATGAATACAATGCATAGGAGACTGACCCATACTGAATGAATGCACCGCATAGGAGACTGACCCATACTGAATGAATGCACCGCATAGGAGACTGACCCATACTGAATGAATGCACCGCATAGGAGACTGACCCATACTGAATGAATACAACGCATAGGAGACTGACCAGTCGTGAATGAATGCACCACATAGGAGACTGACCCATACTGAATGAATGCACCACATAGGAGACTGACCAGTCGTGAATGAATGCACCGCTTTGGAGACTGACCAGTCGTGAATGAATGCACCGCATAGGAGACTGACCAGTCATGAATGATTGCACCGCATAGGTGACTGACCAGTCGTGAATGAATGCACCACATAGGAGACTGACCAGTCGTGAATGAATGCACCGCATAGGTGACTGACCAGTCATGAATGAATGCACCGCATAGGAGACTGACCAGTCATGAATGATTGCACCGCATAGGAGACTGACCCATACTGAATGAATGCACCGCATAGGAGACTCGCCCATACTGAATGAATGCACCACATAGGAGACTGACCCATACTGAATGAATGCACCGCATAGGAGACTGACTAGTCGTGAATGAATGCACCGCATAGGAGACTGACCAGTCATGAATGAATGCACCGCATAGGAGACTGACCCATACTGAATGAATGCACCGCATAGGAGACTGACCCATACTGAATGAATGCACCGCATAGGAGACTGACCAGTCGTGAATGAATGCACCACATAGGAGACTGACCCGTACTGAATGAATGCACCACATAGGAGACTGACCCGTACTGACCCATCCATTGTGTCCAGGCAGTCTGTGACGGACGATCGTGGCAGCCTGCTGGTAGAACACGGGGGCTGAGGATTTGGCATGATGATCATAATATAATGTGCGAGTTCCGTACACGAGGCTGTGCTTTGCATGCAAAGTATACAGAGAGAGCGGAAATGCGTATCACGCTAGGGTGTTGTCAGTCAGCAAGGATTCCCCATCTGTTGGTTTGATTGGGAGGGGGTGGGGGGGTGGAAGGGGGGGGGGTGGTTGTTCAAGCGACAGATTTGTTTCGATAAGCCTAATATAATTTCAAACATACACTTCCTCTCAAACGTGTTTCGACAACCTCCCTCCTACAATCCCTCCCCTCCCCACTCCACCCCACCCCCGCATTTCCACACACCAAAACGAATGACTTTTGTCTTCTTATTTCATGTCTATTTGTAACATGTCGCGCACATAGCTCTTTCATAAAACAAGTAACTGGGCTGTACCCCATCCAAGTTAAACCAGTGAGCAATACAACCATTTCATATTCCCTTCACTCGACCGCTGTGCACCTATCCACCTTTATGGACAAGCTTATCCAGAAACTCTGTGTTGGGAAGTGGGTTGTCAGTTTCTCTCTGGACCTGCCCGTGTCCCTGTAACTGGTTTTCTTCATTTGGCATATCGTTTCTAATGCCAGTCCACATGTTCATTGGAGAGGGAGGGGGGGTCACTTTGCTCACAGATTTTTATTTTTTCAGTCTTACCTGCCAGATGCAAAATCATTTTGGTTCCATTTCTGCTGGGTTCATCAGCTGAATCAAAGCATCGATTTAATTCCATTAATGCTTGGTTCTCCACATCCCTCGATTATCTCGAAATAGGATTTATCATTTTATACTGCAACCGACTCCAGTACCTTTAGCAAACAAGTCCATATTGCTGGTAAGGTGTCAAACTACTTCTGCTTCTGAAAGTTATTTCACTAAACCCAATGTATCGTTCAAAGAGGAATTCATAAACTGCCCAAAGCATGAACTTGTTTCTGGTTTGTCGTATTTTAGATGCCGTGTACATTCTCCGAGGGGTGTTGGGTGGACTATACTGAATGTTGGTACATGTGCATGCCTGTATATCTGCATAGGTATTAATCTTTGGCTTCTGAAAATCTTTAAAAGAACATTTATCACATCATAATCTGGCGATTTTTATTTTCTATTTTTTTTTTCCTTTCAATATTTCATGCCGGCAATCTGAGGGTTTTACACATACAAATGTTCTTTGTCAAAGATGTATCCCAGTTTCCCATGCTCTGAAACTCAACCATACATTGAAATGATGCATGAACTGTTGAACAGATTTTTAAAAAAGGAATTAAAACAAAGACAAAACCTTTTGTGTATTTGGCTGTGTGTTGTATGGATGTGACCATCTCCAACAATAGGATACGTAACGTGGGCTAGGTGAAGAGGTGTTACAGGCAACAAGCATGTGTGCTTTTAAATCAGACTAGGAATGTGACAAATTGGTAATTTCATACACATGAACAGATAGGTTTTAAGTGCAGACTTGAAAGTCGGGAAGGAAGGGGCATTCTTTTCATGTTTGGTGCCTTACAGAGACAAACTGACCATTGAACAGGTCATTTCAAGGTGGACTTTTGACCATCATCATTCTTTTCATGTTTGGTGCCTTACAGAGACAAACTGACCATTGAACAGGTCATTGGTGCACAAATTGACCATTGAACAGGTCACTGGTGCACAAACTGACCATTGAACAGGTCATTAAAAGCTGGACTTTTGACCGTCATCATTCTTTTCATGTTTGCTGCCTTACACTGTTACAGAGACAAACTGACCATTGAACAGGTCATATAAAGGTGGACTTTTGACCGTCATCATTCTTTTCATGTTTGGTGCCTTAGAGGGAGAGAAACAGATCAACACATTGTAGTGTGTCACACACACCCACATAAATGTACAGCACGCCAAAAAGGAACATTGCAATTCACAAGTTGGCTTTTCCATAACAAAGCTTTTATTTTCAATTATTAAATCACACATCAGGCTAAAGTGAACTTGTGAAAGCCATTTTCACGCCAAGTAATTATGAGATTAAATCCAACAGCTACATAATTTTAACAAGCAAGCACAAATATATTGTCATCATTCAACTAAACTGAGACATCTGGATCAATTCCATTTGATTACATACATTTTTTTGTGGGCATATTCACACAATGGTGACAAAATCGGTGGGTATAATTAGTTTTTGTTTTGTTTTTCTTTTAATTCTTCATTTGTTCGTTTGATCTGAATATGAAATAATGAATAATAAAGACATTTCCTAACCACACACGGTAATGCATGTAGCATAAAAAAAATGATAATTATCAAGCTACCAATAAACACACACTGTTGGGACTTGGTTTTAATTCCAGCTGTTATGTCAACAGATATTTCTAACATCAGATATTTGGTATAGGTGTTCCATGCCACATCCCATTCCCCTAAGACCTTTGCTCCGAGTTTTCTGGTCTGGGGTACCTGGGTTCCTGCATCCCCTTCAAAGAGGATCTCGTGGCTACTACTTAGCAGATGTCTGACCAACCCATTAGCCCAACACGTCAGAAAAGTAAAATCTACATTAGAACTAGTTCTACCGAGTGTAGTGAGACTGCCACAATTTTGTGAACAGTGCTGACGCCCAACACCGTTTCTGACCTCTGCATTCACATTAGTCTGCATCACATATGACATTACTGTTCTTACCAAAAAACAATCAAAAAAAAAAGTTGTGCACGATTTATATCAGATGTTTGTGTATGTGTGTGTGTGTACATGCAAGAGAGCGACACACACACACACACACACACACACACACACACACACACACACACACACACAAAGAAGCGAGTGAAAACAAAAAGTTAGTTTGGAAAATAAACAAGACAGGATTTCTTAGCGGTTAAAACTAAACCAAAAATGTGATCACTTTTTAACCACAATCCCATGCTTTTTCAAACAAATAAAAAATTTTAATGTAGGAATGAACCCTTAAAAGAAATCCTGAAGTGCCTCCCTTCTGACAGTGCCATCTAGCACAAAGAAAAACAACCCACTCAAAACCATACCTTCTCTGAGAAACATCAGTGACAGTGCATCCAGCTTTTAAGGTCATAGGCTGTCTTCAGAAAGCTGCAATTTCCTCTGAAAGATACCATTCTTCTGGGCCTGGGGCAGTACAGAAACCTTGCTACAAGAAAAAAACTGTGGAATGACAAATTACTGGGGGTGGGGTAGGGAGGCAAAGGAAGAAATAATATGATGCTGGAACTGAGGATACATACTACAAGATCAATGTAGTACTGCATAATACAAGAACATAATGCTGATTCCACTTGGCCATACTTTCTCTTCCAAGAACTGTTTCACATTATGTACACTGCCAAGTATGACCCAATTTCATCACATGCTGGGAATTTTGTGTCAGAGCTATCATACAGCAGAAAATTAAGGCCTCATTCTGCTTTACAAAACAGCACGAACATCTTGCTGAATAATGAAACAATGCTACCTGTTCTGGAGGTCTATCTCCTGAAAAAAATGGCAGTACGTTAATTTACTGATGTTGAGTTAATTTACTATGATATAATCTTTCGATAATCCTCTCAAACTCTCTATCGTTTTAAAATTTTTCTTACTCTATCCTGCATCCAGCTTTTAAGTTCATAGACTGTCTCTCTTTCTCCAACAGCCAAACATCCTGTCTGGACAGTCTGAATCTCATATCGCTCCTCTCTGCCTCTGTTCAATCTTGCATACTTGCAGACCCATCCTGCAAATGATCATCATTCAGCTGATTCTGTGAGCTTAGTTCTCTTGTCCAGATAGTCTGCCCTGAGCACAATGATACAGATCAGGATTTCTCTCTTCCTTGCTTGACCTCTTGACCTTGACGCCACTTCAAGACTTCTTTTTCAACTCTGCTTGCCGAGTTCATGCTCTTTGATCAAAAGGATGGACACTGGGGGAAGAATATCTTCTCTTCCAAGTTGCATTTCTCTCTCAGTCTCCTCAAAATGGTTAAAGACTGGTGCATAATCCAAGGATATGTGTCCATGTGCAGGGTCTTTGAGTATGTGTGCAAATGCAAAAACATTGACATGCCCTCCGCACAAAGAGTGACAGAAGATTCCAATCTTTTAAGCTGCATTCCAAATAAGGAGCACTCCAACACAGAGAGTGACCGACGGTTAAAATATTCCAGTCAGCTTTTCCAGGTAAGAAGCACTAAAATTACCCAGAACATATAACCACCATCATGACTTGTTTCACAGCTGGGAAAGAGAGAGTTGTTCTGTTTCTGCAAGCCGACAACACTGTGTAGTTTACACAGAAGACAAAAGCAACATCAGGTCTACACGTTTCAACCAAATACACAGCAACTTACGTGGAATGTTCGAAATGGTCAATGTCATTGCTTTATCCACCAGCAAACACACATACATTCAAATTCAAATCCTTATAACACGCACATACACACACAACCACACACCCAAATTGATAAGTAATGGCAAAATACAAATTTATGGCCGCACACCACTATCTGTATCCAAGGTCAAAGTTGAAAACAAGCAACAGCAATTGAAGTTCTTGGCTTCCACACTGTGTGCATGGAGACATGCCAGAAGTTTGAAACGTCTACCAAGTAACAGTAGTCTAATACAACAACAAAAAAAAGTAAGACAAAATACAGCCTACTTTACTTTGCAAACTAAAAAAAAAATCAATCCTTAAGGATTTCTAATACACAACATCAGCAAAGACTGTACGACTTCACAGACCCTCTTCCCCTCACTCCTCTCAACCCCCTCCCCCCCAAAAAAATTTTTAAAGAAACAAAATTTTGATCTCCATACAAAACACAGCACAAAACAAGCACTTAAGTAATGTTAAAAATACTCTGCAACTTTGACCAATCAAGTCGTTGCCAATCTGAAGAATGAAAAAGGTATGTCAAAAAATCAACAGCCTTGCTGATCATACATCTGATAAACACTATCAATGCAATCTCAAAAGGAAAACAACAAAAACACACTCGCCTTTACATCACATACATTGTGAAGGTGAACATACATTAGAACGAAAAAACAAAAAGAAAGAAAAAAGGCTCTAACTCTGCTGGTTGATCTGTGTCAACACAGAGCCTAGGCAGCAGCTCATGCCAAAACCGTCACTGCCAATGTCCAGTGGAGTCATGCTGATATGTACGTTTTCTGATCCACAGTCCATCACCACAGCAATACTACCAGCTCTCTGTACACAGTGGGACAACATACAAGTGATCTGTTTTTCCTTTCCTTTCCTTTTAGTGGGGGATAGTGGTGAAGGTTGGGCGAGGAGGTGGGCATGTGAAGATGTGGGACACGAGTTGCTGACCGAGTTTCCAAACTCTTTTTTATTACACAATCACAGGTATACTTTCCGTTCATTTTTGCATGTACCACAGGAGAGCCCATTAACACAGCACACTTGTAACCATCACATTCTCACATAACCAGCTCTTCAGGCATCCATGTATACCACTTCCTCTCTCACACTTATCAACCACTCACTAATCTCTGTGTGCATGCAGGGGTACGCATATTTTCATGTGCTTGCACAACAAACATACTGCAGATTCATGATTTTATTTAACAGAGGCCAGAGACAGAGAAACCTTCAAGACCTGTGCTGTTGAATCCAATGAAAAGCACCACCTGCCAAGTAAGTCATCTTCACCTCTCAGCATACACTGACAATGCTATGACTTGGGGCCACACATGGATACAGATTGCTCCATTTGAAATAGTAATCATTTCTGCTGCTATAATCATCCTTCATCTGCTGGTGATTTTTAGCAAATGTTACTGTTGAAATGTTTGTTAGTATACTTGCTCAGAGAATTTTTAGGGAATATGAAAATCTGAAAAGGTTTACTGGCAAATTTACCAGGCATCTGCAGTTTGGCCAATTTGAATTTTCTTAGAATCATACAAAATTTCATATTCATCTTGGATATCTGGTGATGCTCCTGCTCCTTTACTACATTTAGAAGAAATTCATCTGTCACATATCTGATGATACGCCAGCTCATTTGATCTAATGTGGAAGAAATTAAACAAATATTACCTTGACTGCAAATACTTGTGATATTACTTTTAAAAACACCAGAAATATGACTTAGGAGCTTCATCCTTGTGCAGTCTTCAAAAGGGGGATGGCACAAAAACCATAACAGTATCTTACCATCTCTGAAACTTGCTTCCTCTGTTCCCAAGAAAATACCAATGCCAAACACAAGTATACACTCTGGCACACACCCAAACCAGCACAAAGCCAAGTCATTATAGAAATCTGCTTTGCACAAGCTAATAAAAAAAATCCAAGAAAATCCAACAGTATTCAGCAAAGAAAACACCAGCACCACAGTTCACACAACAATCACACACACTGGTAACACCAGAGCAATTACTTCTGAAACATCACTGCTGTTAATAAAGCATACTTACTTGGTTACATATGTGAGTAAATAAATTAACAAAGAAAGAAAGACAACCCACGTACAATAGGCACTCATCTCATTCACCTAAAGAGATGGGAACTACCCCCTGCTAGCTTCATTTCCATAGATAATTAAAACACCTGCCATTGTGAACTTTGCTCCTGTGCAACACAGGTACTACTGCAGACATGACTTTTCCCACTGCATAACGACATCATCCACCAGGAGATCATTGTTAGCGGTATGTCCTTTGCAGCGAACATTGAACTGCAGCCACACCTCACGACATCTGCCTTTGCCAGTGTATACAGACTGCTTGGAGACTTCACAACAGCAATATGGTCATGCATACCCAGGACACTTTGGACACGATCACCTCACCTTTTCTGTCATATTTTCTCCCATCTTATCCTTTACAATCCATCTTCATACAACCATTTCACATTGTTGTCATCATCACCCTCCACAGCGAATTCATTTTCAGACAGCATATCCCTATTCATTAAGCCATCATCTCAGACAAGTCCACAAACAAGTGTGTCTAACTCTGACTTCAGATATGTGCCCACAACATCTCTCCTCAATGTGCAGGAAGCCAGACAGCAGTCCATTGTGAAAACAAAGTGACCTCAGTGGATTGTGAACAGCACTACAGGACTGCTGACCTGCTGAACCTCTTACAATGCCACAGGGAAAGGGTCCAACACTCTCTCTCACTTTCCTCTCTCCAATGACCCCCCCTCCCCCCCCCCCCCCCCCCCCTTCTAGATTCTGCTGCAGAATGCCAGGCCTCCACCACCACTTACATCACCACCAGTCATCATCACCATCATCATCACCATACAGCAGAGCCATCATCATCATCATCATCATCACCATACAGCAGACCCATCATCATCCTCACCATATACAGTAGAGCCACCATCATCATGATCACCACACAGCAAAGCACCATGACACTACTTGCAGCCACAGCACACCTTTTATCCAAATTTGGCTGCTTGATAAAGTCGCTCTCTAATTACTTTGGTTTTCTCTTTTAATGTCTGTAACACTTGGCCGACTTCAGGCACAAATGCTCGTGACAGTCACCCTGAACTTGGTTAGTACCTGCTGCAGAGATGGCCAGGTATATGGGCATGGCAAGCATGAGTGTGTGTATTCCTAACACACATGCATGCTAACAGAAGCAACCCTAAGGCAGCCCAGCCCCACTTCCACCCCACACTGAAATTCTGTTATCTGACTGGGCATTTTCACACCATGCAACAGTCTGTGATATTCTCTTACACTGATGTTGCCCATGTTGACTTTGAAATGGCAGATACGCCGCTCATGCATCTGCATGTCTGCTTGATTTCTGGAAGCTGGACAGTGGGTAACACAAAGAGGGGTAGTTGGCACAGACAGAGCAAGTCAGTGATGTGGACACCGTTGTAAAACTAACACCCCTCACTCCTCAAATTACCCACAGGCTGCTGATCAGTTCCTCCTCCCCCCCAACACACACACACCGGCCTATCACACTACACGGACTGGTACCACAATGCACAAGTGACATAAAGGGATTCACAGCCCGTGGAAAAAAGACAGGGCAGAAGAAAGTGGGAGACGACATCTGTGAAGAATATAGATTCTGTGAACAGTTCACAACCAGGTGACATCATCACCAACAGGTTAAATATATACAAGAAGAACAAATAGTCAGCAGTCAGTGATATGGTATTCAAACAACATTGAAACAACGCCAACAAGACCCGAGTGGCAGCAGCTTCGTTCAGTGTCCTTTTCTCTGCCTCCCTTGTCCACATCTCTTCTTCACCTGCTCTCTCTTCTTACTTGCCTGCACAATCTGAAACCCACCACAGACACACTATGTATGACACACAATGTGTAATCTGAAACCCACCACAGGCACACACAATGTGTAATCTGAAACCCACCACAGGCACACTATGTATGACACACAATGTGTAATCTGAAACCCACCACAGGCACACTATGTATGACACACAATGTGTAATCTGAAACCCACCACAGGCACACTATGTATGACACACAATGTGTAATCTGAAACCCACCACAGGCACACTATGTATGACACACAATGTGTAATCTGAAACCCACCACAGGCACACTACGTATGACACACAATGTGTAATCTGAAACCCACCACAGGCACACTACGTATGACACACAATGTGTAATCTGAAACCCACCACAGGCACACTATGTATGACACACAATGTGTAATCTGAAACCCACCACAGGCACACTACGTATGACACACAATGTGTAATCTGAAACCCACCACAGGCACACTATGTATGACACACAATGTGTAATCTGAAACCCACCACAGGTACACTATGTATGACACACAATGTGTAATCTGAAACCCACCACAGGCACACTATGTATGACACACAATGTGTAATCTGAAACCCACCACAGGCACACTATGTATGACACACAATGTGTAATCTGAAACCCACCACAGGCACACTATGTATAGGGGCACTGTACACTGTTTAGACTTTTAGTTCATTTTATTTTGAAAATTTGTTGATGTTGTCACTGTTTTCAATTCTTATATAAGAGAAGATGGCACTGCACACTACTTCATGGACTAAACAAATTATTCCATTTACTTCATTAACTGACGAGCACTGCATCATGAACTAAACAAATGATTCCATTTACTTGATTAACTGACCAACAGTAGCACTGCACACTACTTCATCAACTAAACAAATTATTCCATTTACCTGATTAACTGACTAGCATCCAAAATTGGAAATGAAATGAGGCAGGGAACAGTAAACAATAAACAGTAAACAAGTGGGGTAACTTTTGCTCCCATAAGAAAACTTAACACAGAGTAACTTTTATTCAAGACTGGCACAACCTTTTAAACTTGAATAAGTCAGACAAATACATAGACGCACAATCTAATAGTGGGGGAAAAAACAAGCGCAGGCCAACAACTGAACTGTCTTCATAGTAATGACTTGGCAAAGATTTGGACTTAAGGGGGGCGGGGGGAATTTGAAGATGGAGAAACTGAGAACATGAAATTAAGAAAATATATTACAGATATGAAAACTCTTCACTAGCTGCTTAAGGGAACCATCGCAATCCCTTTTGAAGGCAGATATATTTGTATTGCCTGCTCCGAGGCCCTTCGTCCGCCGGGTCGGAACCCACCAGGGAGACACGGCTGGCTGTGTCTGCACTCCCGGCGTCAAACAGAGACACTCCACAGTCCATAATACCGTGGTGTTCTCACCACCAAGGGTGCAAAAAAGAATCCAACAGCACCCCCAAAGCAGCCAGCGAAGGGTAGCAAATGAAACCAAACGAAAGTGTGGGGAGGAAAAAAGTTGCTGGACACGTCACCGCAGCCATCCCAGTCCGCATTAATGCGACCAGGGGGCTCGGCTACCATGCCACCCACCGTCCCCCCTGCCACGCAGGGGGCCGGCGCGGACCGCACCCGGGAGATGCAGGGGGCGGGTACGAGAGACCCCCCCTCCCCCCCCCCAGTGCCTCAGGTTACTCAGGTCCCCAAGGAAATCCTGTCCTGGGCTGCCACAGCCCGCCGTATTCCCCGGGGACCGGTGGCTCTATGACCCCAAGAGGGACCAGTGACTTAAGCGATACCCAAGGTGACTCCATTTATGGTCGAATGTGGCATCCAGCCTCTTCGAGCTGGCTCGACCTGGGTCCTCCTCCCTCTTGGGCGCTGTCCGATCGGCGCCCCCCCCCCCCCCCCCCAATAGTCTGCCCGCCGATTATGGAGCCACCAGGGACCCGCCCTTGCATTCTACTACTACCCAACTAGGGCGGGACTCCCACGCACCCCTGCCGTTGCCCCTGAAGATGGACCTAGCATCCCCTTCAGGAACACTTTGCCCCACAGTCTGAGGACGGGGTAGAGGACTCCCTCCCCCAGTCTGGTGATGTTCTGGAACGGTGGCGACCTGAACTTGTTCTTAGGGAATCCCCTCCCTCTGACTACGTTCTCTCTCTTGACCGGTACGCCGGCCCCCCCCCAGCCCAGCTATCTCGGTCAAGGATAGCCGCCCCCCCAGACCCTCACCTCCTTGTGGTTCAGATCGGCAACCTTTGCCAGGGGTGCACAGGCCGTCCCTCCGCTGGGGATTGACTTTCTGTCTCCCCTAATGCGGTCCCAGTAGGACCCTTCCTCAAGGACCCGTGGCAGGGCCCCCACGTCTTCTCTCACTTCTCAGCCAATCCAGTCACCTTTAGGACCCTGCCTTTCCCCAGCTGACTGCCAGCTCACTCACAACCTCCCCCCCCCCCCCTCCCCCCCCCACCTCCCCCCCCCCACATCCACCACTGTTTCTATCAAGAACTTGATGGAGTGGGACAGGATTGCCAGCACTGGTATCCTTCACACCACCACGGGACATGCCTTCATCGACATGCTCCTGCAGCGAGCAGAGGAGCTCTGGTCTCAGAGGACGGCACTGTCTCTGTGTCTTCAGACGCTCACGTTTCTGAGGCACACCCAGAGACAGACTCTCGCCTGTTTGACGACCCCCAGATGCGGTTCTTTCTTACAAGACAGCGCATCACCTTTCGGGTGCGACGGACAGTGCAGCCAGGAGTCACTTCTACTGCCTGCTGGCAGTGAGAGATGCTGTGCTGTCACAGTCCATTCTCTCCCCGGCGCTCAAGGCGGCCCTGCAGTGCATCCCGAGTCAGGAGCAGTTGCTCTTCGGCGACTATTCGACTGCGGTCATGCAGTCTAAGAATGCCGGCAGGCGGCGTCCTTGGCGGTCAAACCCCTCGTCAGCCTCGCCCTGCTGGACCCTGCTTCCGCTCCACCCAGCCCCTCTCCAGACCCCAGCCTTTCCCCTAACAGGCACCCTCTTGCACCGCACGGCCCGCCAGGCGCCCTAGTACCGCCTCTAGGCCGAAACCGAAACCCCCCCAGCAGAATTTTCGGTTCAGCCAACAGGCAAGGCCTCGGAGGTGACTGGCAAACTCACCTACGGGGAGCGGGAACTGGCAGTAATCTCGCCCTTGCCCGGCCCCTCTGGCGGGCAGCCTATCCCGGCACGCCCACCAGTGGCGACGTATGGGCCTCAACCCATGGCCAGTGGCAGTGGTACAGGAGGGGTTCCGTCTGCCTTGGGCACACGAACGCCCCCCTCTCCTAGCCTCTCCACCTCCCTCCCCCAGCGATCCCCCTCCTGCCCAGGCGGAGGCTCTTCGCCGGGAAGTCGAGGAACTTCTCCAAAAGGGGCTATCACGGAGATATCCCATCCCGACCCCGGTTTTACTCTCACCTGTTCGTGGTCCCCAAACCCTCGGGAGGCTGGAGGCCCATCCTCGACCTCTCCCCACTCAACAAGTTCCTCAGACCCACCTATATGGAGACCCCGGCCCAGATCAGAGACTCCGCCCACCATCTGGACTGGACCACCTCAATAGATCTGAAGGACGCTTGCTTTCAGTTCCTCATTCACCCTTCCCGCAGACGATACCTTCAGTTCGTCTGGTGGGGGGCGGGTGTTCCAAAAAAGGCGCTCCCCTTCGGCCTCTCCCTGGCACCCTTCCTTTTCACGAAGGTAACCAAGGAGATGGCCTCCCTCGCCAGACAGGAGGGCATTCGCCTCCTGGTGTACCTCGACGACTGGCTCGTCCTGGCTCCCTCTCAGGCCCAGTTCAAGCCCACACATCCAAACTTCTGCACCTATGTTCCTCACTAGGGTTTGCCACCAACCCCAGCAAATGCGAACTCAGTCCCAGCCAACGGGTCTCCTTTCTGGGCATGGGTTTAGTCACGATCTCCATGCAGCTCTCCCCGACCCCAGAGAGGTCCACTCACATAGTGGACCTCATTCCCCCCTCCCCCTATCCTCCCACTCGTCGACCAGGACACCTTCCCTTCTGGGGATGATGGAGTCCCTGTCATCCCTCCCTCCCCCCCTAGGCAGGGTCCCTAGTGTCAACTCCATAGGGAGTTCCGCCATCGTTGGTCGCAGACCGCCGACCACTGGGACCAGACCATTCCCCTCGGGCCCTGGTTCCCTTGGGCCACTTAGGAGTGGCTCAGCCCCTCCTCTTTGAGACCCAGAGTTCCAATCTCCTCCCAACTAGGCCCTGGAACTCTACACAGACACCTCCAACTCGGGCTGGGGGGCCCATTTGGAGAGCAGTCAGGCCTCGGGGGTGTGGGACCCACAGACTGCCCACCTCCACACCCATATCCTGGAATTGGAGGCGGTCAAACTTGCCCTCCTCCACTTCCAGACCCTGGTCTCGCACCGACTTGTTCTCACGGACAACACCTCGGTGTCTTGCTATAGCAACACTGGAGGTGGGGGGGGCACGCTCCATCAGCCTCTCCCTCCGGACAGAGGCCCTCCTCCGCTGGTGTCACGCGCATGGAATCACCCTTCGCGCAAGACACATAGCGGGGACGCACGACATCCTGGCAGACTCTCTCAGCCGCTCCAGGTCCGTCCTCCACACGGAATGGACCCTCAGCTGGCTCTCACTAGCTTCGGTGTGGGAACATTGGTTCAGCCCACGGTCGACCTGTTTGCCGCCCGATTCAATCATCGTCTGCCAGTGTGTGTCTCTCCCATCCCGGACCCCCAGGCGTATGCAATCGACACCCTCTCCCTTGCCTGGACCGGCCTCCTAGCATACGCCTTTCCTCCCTTCCCAATCCTCTACAAGGTGATCAGGAAGGTGAGACTCGAAAGACTCAGGCTTATCCTCATAACCCCATGTGGCTCACTCAGTCCTGGTTTCCGGACCTCAAGTCCCTTTCCCATGTACCCCTCTTCCAGCTGAACACCCGGTGGGACATGCTCAGGCAACCCCACTCGGGTCACCGTCATTTCAACCCCCAGACGGGGGCAGGGGCCTCGCAGGTCCTCCAGGACCCACCGGCGGCCCCTCGCAGGACTAGCACCGAGTCCCTCTACGGAGTACCTATGGGGGAAATGGGTCTCATGGTGCACAGAAAACTCTGTTCCCCATGATCACCTCTCCAGTATCCAGATAGGAAATTTTTCTATCTTACCTATCCTTCCCCCCCAAGCTCTCAGCTAGCTCCATACGGGGCTACAGGTCGATGCACGAGCATCCGCCAGCTCGGCGGACCCTCATTTGAATGAGGGGACCCCAGAGACATTGCTTTCCGCAGGGACGGCTCTGTCTCTCTTAAGTTCCTCCCTAATTCCTAGCTAGAATCTGGAACCAGGTGGTCCCTCGCCCTACCTCGTCATCCGCCCGCTGGCGGACATCCTAGGCGGTAGAGTGGGGGAGACATGGATCTAGGTGTTTTTGACACTACTGGGAACGTTCGTGCCCCAGGCGCGCTTCCCAGAGACGTCTCCTTATAATAAGAAAGACAATAATAAGAAAGACATCTCTGATCTTGACCTTCTAGGTGTCTATGACACTACTGGGAACATTCGGGCTCCAGGCGCGCTTCCCAGAGACGTCTCCTTATTTCTAGCAACCCCAATAACAAGAAACACATCTCTGCTGGCACTATCTCCAGGTGTCTTTCCCAGACGGTGAGATCTGCCTATGCCCAGGTGTCCAAGGATCTCGCCGTCTTGTCCACTCAGGCCCATGAGGTCAGAGCCCTGGCCACTTCCGCACCGTTCCAGCACTCTGTCCCCCTACGCCATCTCCTAGAGGCAGCCTACTGGCGTTTGGAATATCCCTTTATAAACTTTTATTTAAGGGACATCCGCTTGACCAGGGCTGATGGTTCTAAAGGGATCTCCTTTGTGGCGGCTAATGCTAATGCAGCCATATCGGTTAACCCCAAGAACCACTAGGGCACTCGCCCCCCTCCTATTCCGATAAATTCTGCTATGGTCTGACATGGTATAGTATATGACGCCAAAACGGGGAGTTTGTATTATACTCCCCGTTTGGCTAGTATACTTACCATGTCAGACTCTAATGCCCGCCCTACCTTCCCCTCTAGCGCCAAGGTTCTCGGGGTTACCTTGCGCGCAGGCCTCGACGAATGAGGTACAGGAAGCTGACACCGGCTTCTTCCTACGGCGGAAGTAGGGTGGGCATCACGTGACTGTCTTATTACTGCATTAGCCACAAAAAATTTCGGCCTGGCAGAGCTGACTAACTGCCGTGGAATGCTATGGTCTGACATGGTAAGTATACTAGCCAAACAGGGAGTATAATACAAACTCCCCATATTTGCAGCATCAGTTCATGACTTGAAAAACACTCATTTCCATTCAGTGTTTGAAAACAACACACACTGTTCTTAACCTGTTTCATCCTCATGCCTGCTTTGTTGTACTAGAAGCAATTTCATGACTGACTGACAGATGTAAATCATTAGCTACAAAGACAGCGGTCATGCAGATTTGTAAATTAGTTTGTTACATTTTTTCCCCCTTCCCACAGAATTATACTGCATGCATGTTGACAGCCCAACAAAACTCTGCTAAAAATGGCAGGGTGGACAGGTTCACACATACATACATTCAAAAATACATACACACTCTCCCTCCTCCCCCTTTCTCTGTTGGCCAATGTTGGAGCTCTATCACTGCATCTGCCCTTCTCTCTCCATGCTCCCTCCCTCCCACACCCTCCACAGCCCTGTCCACTGACCAGGCTCTTTGAGGGCAGAGCCGTCCCCCGCCAGCTCCTCTCCGGTGTCCATGGTGGCCAGAACAGCCTGCACACCCGACGCGGCCATCTCCTCTTCCTGTCGCTTCTGCTCCAACGTCTCCTGTGACACCACACCAACAACAATCCTACCAATATCACAATACACTTTATTCAATTTCCTGTCGGGCTAAGCCCACTTACCACGTCAAACTCTTTGCAAGCAATGTCCAGTTTGCTGGCTCTGTCTGGCCGAAATTTCATGGCTTGTACAGAATCAAGATGCACGGCAAAGGACCTACATCCGCTTCCTTCTGTTCAAATGCTGACCAAGGTACCTCTATCCGGTTTTTGCTGAGTCAACCTTCACCTTTTCACTTTCGATGCTCTCTTACTCCTGTCTCCATTTTAATAGCTGCTGAAAGCTGCTGTATCAACAGATCTTTATTGATAAAATCTAACCTTAAATCATCTTTCTGTCACTACTATCTTTCAACAAACTGAGAATTCTCCCTATGCGCATCTCAAACGCCCAATTTCCTCCGGGCAGCAACAACGTATCAACAATCAAAATAACACTAAACTGAAAAATAACACTAATCTACAAATTAATTGTGCAGTTTTCTCCATGGTGAAACACAGATCAATGACCACTCTCTAACATGCTCATCTATCCAATTTTTCCAATCCATTCTCCCACATCCACTCTGCCCCATACTTTCAACAACCCACCAACTGCTGTCCCTAACCCTCTCTCCCCATCAAATTAGACAGGAAGATGCACTCATTAGCTACTCACTCAAACCACCCCAAACCAGTGGACAACTAGTGAAAGAGTGGTCACTCACAGTGTCCACCACATGCAGCACAGAGGGTAAATCCTCCACCCCCACCACCATCTCCACCTCCACCTCAGGGCTGCTGGCATGGCCGTTCATCTGGATTGGGCCCCATCCACTCTTCCCCTCATCCTCGTTGGGCGCACCACTGACTGCACCACCGGCTGCACCACTGGCTGCACCACTGCTGCTGCCCACACGGCACTCCCCTGTGGAGCCTGATGTGTTGGCGCTCACACTACGGCTGCCATCTGGGGGTTCTGCAACAATGTGCTTTGATGTTACTAAGATTATCATATTACCATCTGGCATATGTGACCTTAATTGCTTAATATCTAGTTCCCATGCACACTGAAAAAGCTTACTTTCTGACAAAAACAATACACGAGTCCCAAATGTTAACTGTAGAGCATAACGCTGCTTCCAATTTCTAATTCTCCTTACATGAAATTTCTTCCTTCACCTCTCTGAATAAACATATGAGAAAGAGAAAGAGAAAGAGAGAGAGAGAGAGAGAGAGAAAGTGTGTGTGTGTGTGTGTGTGTGTGTGTGTGTGTGTGTGTGTGTGTGTGTGTGTGTGTGTGTGTGTGTCGTGCGTGCGCACGCGCGCGCATGTGTAGATTGGTAGTTGTGTTGACTATCACCACCTGCACACAGATCTCCTGAGTACAGCCAAATCCTGCAGATGCCTGCAGATTCTTTTTTAGCAGCAGAACAAAGCTAAGACAGTGACCGTCAGTATCCATACAATGAATCAGCTACAAATAATGACAGTACACAAAAAAATCAGTGTTTCATGAAAATCATGTGCAAAGCCAAATACACATCTCTCAGTACACAACCTTTGCCAAGTATACATCTCTAAGTACCCAATCTTTGCCAAACGCACATCTCTCATTACACAAGCTGGCTGGTATTAGGTCACAAAACACTGTTGATCTTCAGTCTTCAGCTAAAGAAATGACATCACCAATTTGCAAACCTCTGTGTGTGTGTGTGTGTGTGCGTGTGTGTGTGTGTGTGTGTGTATGTGTGTGTGTGTGTGCACTTCTATTGTGTGCTGTATCTTTTGTCATCAAGAATTAAATGTTGAGTTGCATGTGTGTTGTTTAAAATGAATCAGTGTGAGAACTACTGAACAAACAATTAAGAGACAGCCAGTCAATGCCTTTCCAAGAACAAAGCAGAACAGTTCATGTCTATTCGTCTGTTCATAAACAGCCCTATACAGCCCTTTTCCTCTCCTGTCACCACCACTTGACATGGTCTCCTGGACTAACCTCAGCCATCCAAGCCCTGACAATGCAGGCAAGCCTCAGACTGAGCTCAAATCACAGCACCACACACATTCCAGTGAAGACTCCCTCCCTTAGAACACATGGTTTCTTCCAACATTTCCACACTGATGTTTACCTCCCTGTTAACAAGCCTTTCCATTGCAGACCTAGTCTTTCACGATTCCTGCAGTTCTTACCCAAGTCTATACATACAGAAAGTAAAAGACCCACCTCTGGCCTCCAGTGTTCCGTCAGCTTCTGACGTGTCTGCTTCCTTCTCCTCTCTATCGGACAATGTCTCCTTGTGCGGCTGGGAGCCAACATCAGAGGTGGCAGCACCACCCGAGTTACTTTGGGCCACAGACGGGGAAACTGCATTACTGGTGATGTTGCTGTTGCTTGTGACGGCCGCCAAGGAGCTGGGTGGACAGTTATCCTGGCGATGCTCCATCATGGAGCTGCGTGAAACGGCAGTGTCAGATGGGTCTTCCAGGCTGAGGGAGGCGTCGGAGCCTTCCGTGTCTTCATCACTGCCAATTCTGTTAAGGACATACGTCATGACAACACCCACTCTGCAATAACAGTGTATCTCTACAGAGTGTGCACATGTATATGTTGCATGGATGGGCAAGGAAGGGTGGGAGGTGGGGGTGACTAAGTGAAGTGTGATGGAGAGGATGATGCAAACGGTGGGAAAGAAGGAAACATGTTTGCAACCATGTGAACATTTGTGAGGACTTGCCAAACACTAAATAGAAAGGTAAGCAGCACAGATGTGTTCCCTACCAGCTGCCACATCAAAACCCCAAACCCTTCTCACCTGGTGAAGGGCTTGGTCTCACTGGGAGCCAGTTGGATGTGGACAGCAGAGGAGGAATGCATGTCCTCCACGTCTTCGTCTTTCTCATCACCAGCCTGTGTCACCAGTTTGCATGCCAGTTCATCGTCCCTCTCCTGCACACACATCTGCCAGTCAGCTGACTCAGTCAGTCACATGACCTGCTGTCACATCAAATAACAAATCATTTGACTCCATAATCTCATTTCAGTTACAGTCTCATCTGGTCTGGTCCACAGATGCTACACCAAAACGATGAGGCCACATGGCACAACAGTTCATACAATGAATACAACAGTGAATCAATGAAGTAAAAAACGATGAGGCCACATGGCACAACAGTTCACACAATGAATACAACAGAGAATCAATGAAGTAAAAAACGATGAGGCCACATGGCACAACAGTTCACACAATGAATACAACAGTGAATCAATGAAGTAAAAAACGATGAGGCCACATGGCACAACAGTTCATACAATGAATACAACAGAGAATCAATGAAGTAAAAAACGATGAGGCCACATGGCACAACAGTTCACACAATGAATACAACAGTGAATCAATGAAGTAAAAAACGATGAGGCCAATGGCACAACAGTTCACACAATGAATACAACAGAGAATCAATGAAGTAAAAAACGATGAGGCCACATGGCACAACAGTTCATACAATGAATACAACAGAGAATCAATGAAGTAAAAAACGATGAGGCCACATGGCACAACAGTTCATACAATGAATACAACAGAGAATCAATGAAGTAAAAAACGATGAGGCCACATGGCACAACAGTTCACACAATGAATACAACAGAGAATCAATGAAGTAAAAAACGATGAGGCCACATGGCACAACAGTTCACACAATGAATACAACAGAGAATCAATGAAGTAAAAAACGATGAGGCCACATGGCACAACAGTTCATACAATGAATACAACAGAGAATCAATAAAGTAAAGCATTAGGAAGAGGATCTCAGGGACATGTAGCAGACATGTGAGCAGCACACCATTCCAACACAAGCTGGAACTTCATGCTGACCAGCTGTTCAGGCCCCAAATCACAACGAAGCAGCCCTTGGCCACGTCATGTGGTCCCATTCAGCCAGGCCTACACAGCAGTCAAATCACGCTGCAGGCAACAACAGCATTCCATTCAAGCCATCCCCAATAAAACTAGTCGCATCCCCAGTCTCCTTGCCATTCAAGGTTCACATCTTACCAAAAGGCTCACAAACTGTCTGCACCCATTCCATACTTGATCTCAGTACACACATAACAACTATCATGGAAGATCTCAGTTCCTATGGACACCTCCCAGTAAACCAGTGAGGGTCTGGCCATGTTTCGGAGGAGGTAATACACCCTAGCTCCCTGTGAAGTGTGTACATTTGTGGCATGTAAAAAGATCCCACTTCAACACACTGTCCATAGAACAAACAGGATTTGACAGAACAGTAAATAAATACACAAACCTGCTGACACACAATCTGACTTAAAAGGGGAAATTAAAACAGCAAATAAATACACAAACCTGCTGACACACAATCTGACTTAAAAGGGGAAATTAAAACAGCAAATAAATACACAAACCTGCTGACACACAATCTGACTTAAAAGGGGAAATTAAAACAGCAAATAAATACACAAACCTGCTGACGCACAATCGGACCTTAAGGGGTAATTTAAAACAGCAAATAAATACACAAACCAGCTGACACACAATCTGACTTGAAGGGGGAATTCAAAACAGTAAGTAAATACACAAACCAGCTGACACACAATCGGACTTCAAGGGGGGATTTAAAACAGCAAATAAATACACAAACCTGTTGACACACAATCTGACTGAAAAGGGGGAATTTAACTTATGCAAGACACTTCAGATGATCTCTGAGGGACTGGAATACCATGTCACCCATCTGGCCAAACAGGTAACACTTCAGATGATCTCTGAGGGACTGGAATACCATGTCACCCATCTGGCCAAACAGGTAACACTTCAGATGATCTGCCAGACTGGAATACCATGTCACCCATCTGGCCAAACAGGTAACACTTCAGATGATCTGCCAGACTGGAGTACCATGTCACCCATCTGGCCAAACAGGTAACACTTCAGATGATCTGCCAGACTGGAGTACCACATCACCCATCTGGCCAAACAGCTGACACTTCAGATGATCTGCCACAGACTGGAATACCACATCACCCATCTGGCTAAACATAAGTGTCCCAAGTGGTTATGGGTTCAGAAGTTTGGTATGGTACAGTATGTGATCCTAACAGGAGAATTTGCGTTATCTGAGAGCAGATCAAGCTTGTTTTTTTTTCTGTCTAAACTATTTCCATCTGGACCAGCCGCCGTGGCGAAGTGGTTAGCGTCGCGGACTCCCGGCTGGGAGGTCGTGGGTTCGAATCCCATCAGAGTCATATGGGTTTTTCTGCCCCAACCGGCTCCTACCCAGAGTTGAGTTTGCTGCGGACTCAGTTGGGAAGACTGGGACCACACAGTCGAGTTTCATCCACTTAATGGATGCGTTTCTGAGAGTGTTGCTCAAATTTCCTGACCAACACTGCAGGTGCCTGTATCTCTCGGGCCTGGTTGACGCCGGGATATATTATGAAAGGAAGCGTAGAGTACAGTCCTGTCATGTAGTCTCAGACCGAAATGGAAATCCGTAGCATCATCTTAATCATCCTCATCCTCATCGATCAGCATAAAAAAAAAGTCTCAAATTCTGTGTCCCTTCATGCCCTGCTCTCATGGTGACCTCAATTTCGATGTCCTTTCCACGTCTGTGGTCTTGGTTTGGTTCCGTCGGGGTCACCGGTATCGGCGAGCATATGGGAGCTGTCGTTGGACGGACGTGGTGGCGCCCTCCGGAGGGAGAGCTCACTCACGCCGGCTCCGCGACTAAGCAATTATTGTCGTCAGTAGGGGGCTTAGTAGGTGGTGTCCTGCGTATGTTAGATCAGAACAGGCGCCACTGAACACCACCGAAATGACTCGGCAGCAGTGCAGTGTCTCCTCCGGTGGGTTGCCTCTTGACGACTTGACATTGACTGCTCCCTGTGGATTGCCGGTGCCGGAGCTGTGGCGGGCCCGACCGGGCTGTGGCTGTTGACGGGGTGTCGGAATGAGCGGCGTGGGTGTACTGCCTCTGAGGTGGCGCAGAGGTTGGGACAGAAAAAAAAAAAAAAAAAAAAAAAAAAACTATTTCCATCTGGGCCCAGCCTCTGAGATAAGAGCCCTAAGAGCTTATCAGACATCTTATTTGAACCTTCTCCAGAGAGTTTCAGGTCCCTGTCAGAAAAAATAATGTTATTTTTCTAATAATGTGCTCTTTAATAAATGAATGTTGCATGTTTTAATGAATGAACGATATCATTTTACCTGACTGGAATCACAAACAGATTTTCTCTCAGTTAATACACCACAGGGTTTCCGTAAGGTATGTTTGGTTTGTAGACAATGTAAGCAACCCCTGCACTCCTGCCCAGCAGGCTTAGGAGAGAGGATGATAAGAGCCAGTGTGTGTACACAGTGCATCACTCAGCCGCAATACACACAGCATGTCTTCTGCTCATACAGCCACAGCTCAGTCTGCCTGAACACGTGTCAGAAACAGGTTGCTTTTAGTTTAGGTCAACTCTCTGTGATATTTGCAACAGGTCGAGTGTCATGAGCGCAGCTGAACAGACGGTTCAATAACAAAAATTATATCAAACATGGACATTTTTTTTGTTCTTACGAATAGCATGCAAGTGGCAAAAAACTTTTGCAAGCAATAAACATTCTATGGACATTAATGAACATAAACAACACTTACTCAACACTGACCACATTATACTTCTCGTTGAGCTAAACTTCACAGACATTATGCATGTATATCTATACTACACTACGGAAAACAAAATCATGGAGGATACCCCCACCTGACAGTTAGTAATCCACTTCCAGTGACAATGCCAAACAGCTTCACAAAACACTTGCTGCATTATCTTCACACTGCCTCTGTGTGATCTGCATGGGAGCCAGTGTGCCCTATGTGCATGTGTGGCATTTCAAAATAAAGTGTCAGCCACACCCTGTTGTCAGAAAAGGACAACAGCCTAACATGCTCCACCCGCATTTGTGAGTAAAGAGCAATAAAATCCAGTCCTATATAAACTTGCTCTGTAAGTGATCGGCATAATCCTAGTTTCCAAGCAGGCCGGCCTACACTCACCACTGTGCTAGTTTTACGTCCATGCTGATTTGTTGACCTTGATATTGGACATCAGGGCCAAATATGTCATAACACAGATGAAAACAGGTGAGAGTATGCACACATACTCATTATCATCTTTTCCATTGAAAAACTAACATATGGTAAAGAAAGAAATAATAACAATAATGCAGACTTACTGAGTGCTTTTTTCTGAGGTGAGATCAAAATTCATTGTTTGAGAGCAATTCAAGTTCTCTTACAGCTTCGCACCTAGCCAGCTGCACAAGGGCATGTAGGCCGGCGGAATCCAAGACACCAGTAAAAAATCCCAAAGAGCAATCTACAACTATCTGTTCATCATACAAATATGATCATGTCCTGTCCTGCTCAAAGTGATCTAATGTTCAAGTTACTCCACACTTCTTTGGCTGTGGGCAGGTTGCTATCAGACTGTTCAGTTTCAGCAGGTCTGAGGCCTGATTGTCCTTGTGGCTACACTTCAAAGGAGAACCTGTTTACTCTGCCTCCACAGCAAAGCAATGCTTTCACCTGCCCGCCGAGTCCTAGGTATGTACACTGGACAAGATACAGTGACTCACACACTAGTAGAACACCGTCTCCTCTCCCCTGATGAAAAACCCCTTACAAATAAATTTTTAGATTCCATGGCTAATGTATGGTGGAGTAAAGATGGGTGGTGTGGAAATGTGACAACCAAAATGGTGCAACACTGCCCGCTCCCCCCCCAATCTTAATTTCAGGCAATTCATCCACCCCCCCAAAAAGCAGCCAAAGACCTCCAACCCTCCACACACCTTTCCCAACTCTTCCTCCTCCTCGTCTAGGGCATTGACCTTGAGATTTCGAAGAGTGACGTCATCCTCGTTTTTGTCATCTGAAGCTTCGTTATCCGTTTCGTTGCCTGCAGCATCATCGTCCTCACCAACCAGTGCTGCAGACGTTCTCTGGGTGCTCAGGGACAGCTCACCCAGTGGCCTCTGTAAATATGGTCATTACGAACACAGTGTTGAGGGGGGGGGAGAGAGAGAGAGAGAGAGAGAGAGAGAGGGTGAGAGAGAGAGTGTGTATCTGTGTGTGTTTGTGTGTGTGTATGTTGTGTGTGTGTGTGTGTGTGTGTGTTGACTACCACCAGGCTCTTTCATAACATAATCGATGTGGCTTTACCACGAATTTTCAAAACGCAATTGACTGATTTGAAGCCTAATCAAATCGGCTTCATCAATGTCAATCTCAAACGTTGTTGGCAATAAATAAATGTATTTCTGCACAGAAGTTACAATGAAACACTCTTGTAACTCTGTTGCTAGCTATTTTTCCGAACAAACAAGCCAGCGCTGCTTCTGTCTCTGCTCGACAGAACTTTGGTGTCCACCAATTGCAATCACCATCTTTTTACTTTCCTAAAAGTCATCAAATCAAATGAATTCTCACTTGGAATGCAGGGTCATTTCTGGCTGGATTCAGTGATGTAGTTCACTAAACTCTGTAACGACCACCCAACTTGTTTCTCCTTTGACTCAAGGCCATCTATACACAACATGTAGATATGCTTGCTGAACGGTGAGGGTGGGTGTGGAGGTTGGGGGGACACATGCCAGCGCGTTTCCTTATGTCTCCTTTATGCTACGCACCAGTGCCTTTCCTGATTGATAAGAGTAGAGTTTGCACACATGCACGCACACATGTGTGCGCACGCACACACACAGACAAGAAAAAAACGTCAGCCTGATCTGTGCGCACACACACACACACACACACACACACACACACTAGGAAAAATGTTCACCTGATCTGTACACACGAACATACACACGCATGCGCGTGCACGCAGGCAAGAAAAAATTCAGCCTGATCCATACACACACACATACACACACCCACACACACACATACACACACACACGCACAAACACAGATGCACACACAGACTAGGAAAAATGTTCATCTGATTTGCACACACACGCACGCACGCATGCACGCACACACACAGACTAGGAAAAATGGTTATCCTGATCTGTAGTGCTTTGCCTCTATGTTGGGCAGTGCAGGGAGACTCACAGTAAACCAAGGCTTGTTGCGCATCCTCTCAAAGGCAGTGGGGTCATCCAGGTCCCTCATGATGCGCAGGAAGGCCAGCTCATTGAACAGCACCTCCGACATGTCCAGCAGTAGGTCTTCACCCATCTCCCGCACCCTAACACACACACACACACACACACACCCCACACACACACACACACACACACACACACAGAGCTGCTGAGCAAAATAACTGCATGTCTATACACATCCATGTCATGGATGAATGTATGTATGGAATGACTGTTCTAATAATCAGCCTGTTCTAATAACCACATAATCATGTGGATAATAAAAACATACACTGATCTAATAATGGAGAGCACCAAACGGCTGTAGTGCCATTACTGAACCCATTGACTGCCCTTGCACGAAAAGCGTTTGAGGTGGTTTCTGGAAGGCTGTGTGCCGCTGTTCGAGGTAATTTCATCATCAAAATTCAGCGATTTAAAGAAGGGAGGCAAGGAGAAAAAATGGTTTAAATGGTTGTAGGGACCCTAAAGGACAGTTTCCTCCTTTCACGGGTCGCTGACTGACCGGCTCGCGTCCGTTTGGACGATAATACTTCGGCAAGGTTCGGCTGAGTCATTTTCGGTTCAAGATGGCGAGTCCAGCAGACAGTTCGTTCAGGCGCGTGCTGTTTTCAAACAATCTAATGCTCTTGAAGTGCTTCAAGAGGTTATCCGAGACTGTGAAAGCGATGACGAAGACTTCAGAGAAGTGGAATGAAGCAATTCAGAGGAGGAAGAAAGCGATCACAATCAACACCACCCTTTGCTATCGGAGACTGGTGTTGATGACAAAGCTGATCCCCGACTTTGAACCGAGCGATACCGGCGCAAGTGGGGCCAAATCGGAGAGTGACGAGCCGATTCAATGTCGACTGCCCCCTCCCTCCTTTTGTGAGAGGTCGGGAGGGGAGTCGAGGAAGGGGAGGGGGTTCAGGACAACGGCGAGGGTCCAGTGTGAGGGGGAGTGGCAGAGGAAGAGGGCAAGCTTTACCAGGACTGGAGTGTCCCCTATGATATGGGTTGCTAAACATTTTATGCATTGTCAGATGTTTGTCCTGAAGTTCAAAGGATACTAACACCAGTTTTTGTGGTATTTCATTGTGATTTTAGTGCTATAGTTTTGTTTATGTTCTGAAAGTGTCTGTTTTTCAAACAAAACATTCATCATTATATACATTTTTGGTCTACTCATCACAAACAAAATCAAACTATTGTGATATCTGGCTGTAGCCAAGTATATAACACGAAAATTTCCCAAGTATCTAAGATATATGTCAAGAATTGAAAGAGCAGTGGGCATGTTAGTGAACCTACCTAAGAAAACAAAATTGTGTCCCTTGATACCTGGATTGTACTGTACCCCAGAAATACATGGATTTATCATGTAAAACAACGATTGTGGGTTGTAAATTCACTACCAAATATTTACACAGGTGTTCAGTAAACACTAAAACCACTTTTTGCTGGGTTTGTATGTTTTTTGTTTTGCTACTGTGGGGTTTTGTATGCTTGCAAAGTATAATTTTTTTCAAAAAGCTGAATTATAGGATTATTTATTATACTCAGAATGAACAAAATCAAATATTATTTGCAGATATTAAAGCCCTGGGTATAAGAAGAAAACATGCCAAAAATCTAAGAGATATCTCCACAAATAAATGAGCACTGATCAAATTAGTGAACCTACTGCAAAAAGTCAAATTTTACTCCAGCACACAGAAGTACAAAACTGATACAAAATAGCGGCAGTCAAGGGGTTAATTTTACATCAATGTTGAATGACTAATAAGCGAACATACACTGTTCAGTATGGTTGAAATACACCAAAATGATCATGATATATCAAAATGTCTGTGCGTATATGCACATATGTATTCAATGAACATGCACTGAGTAATAAGCATGCATGACCATAGGGGTATGTGAGTGAATGGAAACATATATAGGTTGCCTAGCAGACACTGTCTGACAGTATAAGTGTTGTAAATGCCTGTGCCATGGTAGCTGTGTATCCTCCTTTGCAAGAATACTGGAGCATATTGTCTGACTACAAATGTTTGTCTTATCTCAAAGAGATGTGTTTGAACAACATCTGCAACAACCTGGCACATGAAGTTTTTTTGGTCGGCAGCCAACAAAATCAGCCCTCGTCTCTCCTTCCAGCAACCTCCAGAAACCCCCTTATCCCTTCCTCACTTCCCCTCCCTTTCCCTCCCCCACCCCTCCCCATCCTCCCAAAGCACTCACTTCCAGCCCTCAAACTTGGCAAGGGTGTTCTGCAGGATGGAAGCCAGCTGGCCATAGAAGAAGTGGGCAAACTCGTGGGTGTGACCTGGCTGGCGGACACAGGAGAGAACCAGGCGCTGCATGTGGGCCAGCAGCTGGGGGGAGAAGACCCCCTCCAGGTGCTCCTTGATGACAGGGATCACCTGCCCCACCACCCCCTTGATCTGCTCATCCAGCTCCTGCGTGTTAATCCGAGGGTACTGGCACTGCCACACCACACATACACACCCCAAGTCACCATGGATGATCACAATAAAAAAAAAAATGAAGCACCAGTTCAGTCTAAGCAAGTCTTCATTGAAGACAAAAGAAAAAAAACTGTAGTACTTTGGGAAATAAAACATGAAGCCAGCACAGACACCTACAAGCAACTGAACAACCTAAGGAAGACTGGTTGGGAGACGTAGCTACGATGATGGAAAATGACAAATCATGTGAACATCCATGAGACCTGGTGAAGGAAGAAAGGTTAACGGGTGACCAAATTCCATCCTCTATCAACAATCGTCTACCACAAAAATTTGTGGTCCATTTGCTGGTTTGATATAATGTATGATGCATTTGTTTTGTGGAATAAACATATAAGTATGTTATATTGCATTTGTCCTTTTTTTTCATCAAAGTGTGCATTCATAATGGCACCTAAAAATGGGCCATAGAAACAGTTGCAAACTTTATTGCACATGTCTTTAACATTCCTCCGGAAATAATCTTGCACAAAATTCAAGGTAAAAGAATAGATCTTTAGTGCACACTACAGACGCAGGACAGAAAACAAAAATTTCCTTTCAGGATTATAAAGTGGCTGAAAAAAGTCGTTTAATTTCATTTCCACATACAACTTCTGGGAAATAAATCAACTACAATCCACACAAGCTTCTGACAGAAACAAAATTCAGTGCTTCTTAATTACTGAACATTATTTATTACAATGACTAGAAGGTATCTATAAATCGTCAGTGGTAATCTCAAAGGGTTTTGTTTGTTTTTTTTCTTTGTTTTTTTTGTTTTGTTTTGTTTTTTACTGTATGTGGGTTTTGTTTCAACATACTATCCATGCAATGGAAGCTAACTGAAAACATACAGCAGAATCACACTTAAGATCACACTATCTCCACACAGGACTGTCTGGAAAATTCCATTTATACAATCTTGACTAATGCAATCATCTGCAATCATGCAATTCTAAATAAGAAATCAGATTCCACTTGTGGGTCTTTTCTCCCACTGTGTTAAGACTACATGGTGTACATTGTCTGTGCATCAAGCACAGTCCACTGTGCTACAGACAATGCACACGCATTAAAATTCCAGTGCATGTTGCAATTCAGTATGGTCTCATCGCCTTTCATACAGGAAACTTATTACTCTTTTATCATAACTTTACATAATTCTTGTAAAATTAGAAGAGTATAAGAACAGTGAGAAGAGACCAATGGCCGACTGAAAATAAGCCAACTGTATTCGGAGAAGAACTGCTGTAGTAGATCTAACTTGCAATGTCCACCATGTAACGTCCCTGCACAGAGGAAGCAGACAGTGGACTGTGCTTGATGCACAGACAATGTACACCATGTAATGTCCTTGCACTGAGGAAGCACAGTGGACTGTGCTTGATGCACAGACAATGTCCACCATGTAACGTCCCTGCACAGAGGAAGCAGACAGTGGACTGTGCTTGATGCACAGACAATGTACACCATGTAACGTCCTTGCACAGAGGAAGCAGACAGTGGACTGTGATTGATGCACAGACAATGTACACCATGTCACGTCTTTGCACAGAGGAAGCAGACAGTGGACTGTGCTTGATGCACAGACAATGTACACCATGTAACGTCCTGCACAGAGGAAGCAGACAGTGGACTGTGCTTGATGCACAGACAATGTACACCATGTAACGTCCTTGCACAGAGGAAGCAGACAGTGGACTGTGCTTGATGCATAGACATGACCACAATGGAATCACCTGTTCTGGGATGGGGGCACTCCTGGTTGGTAATCCATCCATAAAAATAAACCCTACAGGGCCAAAGCAGTAAACAATTTAAGCTAAGAACGAACAGAAAATACATAAATAAATGAATAAAGTAAAACCAAATGTCATGATGAAGTCCTCACAATATTCAACTGAGAAGTTTTGAAGACCAAGTATTCCAGGCCTTGTCCTAATTGTAATGAACTGAAGGGACAGATTACCTGGATCAGGAGATGCTGGATATATAAACTTCCACTTCAGGAGAATCAAGTTAGAACATCCAGTTACAGCACCAATCAGTGATAATTATTAAACACAAGCGTGGGTCTCTGATGCACAAAACTTCCATCTGACGCACTGGAACTCAAGCCAGTGCATCACTAAAACATACCAACATCTATCCTGATGCAATGATTTTCTCCTGTTCGCATCACAACTCCAAGCACAGCATCAAGCAGAAGCATTTTTGTCCCACACCGCCATAATCATTATCAATAAAACGTAACTTTCCTCAACATTTTTCAACGTTTGAATCAATGAACAACTTCCACTTGAAAATTCTTCTCCACTGAAACCCAACAAGTCTTCAAAATATACTGACCAGTCAATGACTGGACCTCCAGATCACATGATTCGACCACCTGGCTAAAGGCAAGGCAGTCCCAATTAAATTTGGCTTTTCAGAAACAAAATCGACAGTTCAGCTGTGACTTGTGGGTGAGAATCCAGCAAATGGAACAAACGTCAAGAGATCAATGCAACAAGACCAGCCTGGTCAATTAAAATATTACATGAACCTATGAATGTGTTGCGCATACTGCAAGAGTGGCCAGCCTGCATGGTTTTGTCTCAAGTTCCACAAATGTTCATCACTTGCCTCTTGTCTGTCTCCTGCTGATCATTTCTTCACAACTGGATAATGATCCAGTAATAAAACATTTCACCATTAATGGAAATGTCTCATATAGTGGAAGTTCTGCTGGGTATAGCTGTGATGATAATCGAAGACGACATCCCACATATTATAAGTTTCACACTTAAAATACTGACAGTATATGTGTGCTCACATTTATTCATTTCAATTGATAACATTTTTGCTAACATATATTGGAACATGAAACAGAATTAATAATGTTTAGCATAATCTGGAGTGTTTTACAAACTTTATTATTAGCACCTCTTTCCCCATCCATTTCTATCTCATTCTCTTCCTGTGCATTTATGTATGTGAGCCAGAAGTGCACTTGTGTGTGTGTGTGTGTGTGTGTGTGTGTGTGGTTTGTTGTTCACTATGCCTTTTCCCAGTTATCAAGTGTGACCCCCAAAATATTTTTTGTGACATGAAGAATCTGAAACAATTTTTTTACACCAATCCTGACCTTCGAATTTCTAAAAAAAAAAATAATCATCAACGACAAAGTTTTTTCCACGTAACCAGTTGAGGGAAAACAGCTGCTGTATACTCTTACACCCCTAAACTGAAAGCAGGGGGCCCATCCTCTCATAAGCACTACCATACCACACCACACCTCTGGTAGGTTTCACTGTATTTTAGTCGTTTTATGGTCCATGAATTTTGTAAGCCAATTTCAATATATTTGTGCGAAATAAAGATGTTGAATGAAACTGTATTGCATGATTATATCTTGAATAATAAAATGTGTGAATACAATTCGATTTGTGTGATTAATTCTGGAATTATATGCATGTGAATGGTGGCGATCGTGAGAAGAACGACAGACTGCATTTACTGTTACCAAGCACTTCAACAAATTATGGTTTACTTCAAAGTTTTTCTTTTTTTTTAATCGAACATTTTGGCCACAGAGTGGTAAACTACAGCGCGATTAACGATTACAGCAAGAAACCGGACACAAGGACGCGAACTTTATCACGTAAAAGGTTTCGGAAAAATTGAATCGAAAGTCGGACGTCATCTGTCGCTCGAACACTGGCGATCGCCTTTCCAAATTATCATCTTTTTCTTGAAAGGTACAGAACTTTATTCGTTTCTATGGGTTGGATTTATTATTTTAAATACTTTCAGGTGAAAAACAAAATATTTTAAAGGTTGATTTCCTCGCAGAAAGCGTGTACCAGGCTTCGATTCCTACCTTCGAGTCCGTCTGTCACCCGAGTCTAACAATTGCGACTTTCATTCTTTAAAACATTTCCCATAGTACATTTCATCTATTTATACTTCTTCTGACGTCATTTCCTCTTCCTACATGTGAATGGTTGTGGCGCTCCTCGAATGTTGGTAAGAGTTCAAGATTTTTGTATTTTTCGAACTTTTTTTTCCATCTGTCAACAAACGATCGCCATCATAGCGAGCGACACTGCTTCCACTGAGCTTGTTTTACCCATATTTTGCGGATTTAACGTATAATTCATTTGATTTACGTACACAATAACACTCGGAAAGCACTGATGATTGGTGGTTTACACCAGTTTCGACCATGTGTTGTTCGATTCAGTTATTTCAAACAAAGAGAAACCGATGGGTCAGATTTTTGGCGATCATTGGTTTGAGTGACAGATGTTAGTAGCGACCGTTGTTGACGCGGACAGACGAAACTGCCGATCGTTTGCAAATGGACAGACTGAACGTGGCGATCGTTTGTTTGTAGACATGACATTGTAAAAAAAAAATTAATAGTCAAATGGGTGTATTTTTTGGTTCAACCTCTATCTTAAAACCATTAATAACATTACATACTTATATATAAAATCTCCTTGACATCATGAAATTGTAAGAAATGTGCACAAAATATGAAAAAGTATTTTTTAAATGACTGATCACACAGATTGAAATGTGCTGCTATTTTACAAGTACAAATTTTTTTTGATTTTTCATGAAAATTTATATGATTTTAAAAAAAGTTTTCCATAAAAAAATAAAGTGTGCTTCGATAGGACTTAGAAAAAAGTCACAAGTTGAAAGAAAAAATAGAAGAAAAAATAAGTAGGGGGGGGGGAGGGTGAAGTGGAAAAAAATGCGACATGATTAGTAATAGAGTACATACTCACAAATAAAATTGCTCACAGTCTTCTCACATTTGCGAGCGAAAGAAAATATGCATCTATTCTAGATTTTTTTTCACTTCATTTTGCTTAAAAAAATATTCTCTCTTTGTTCCTGAAGTCTTGCCTTTTGCTGTCCTCATTAGAATTAAGATGCCATCAAAGTCAGCAGTTTACTGTGAAAATCTAAGGAAGAATCATGCTGAGAAATATGAAGAGATGCTGAGGAAAGCAAAGGAGCGAAACAAACGGAACAGGGATGCCAAAAAGGAGAAATGGCAATCTGAACCGCAGACTCGTGCCCTCGTACAAGAAATAGAAAAACACAGAGAGCAGCAAAGGTAAGGTTTCTCTGTGTGTGTGTGTGTGTGTGTGTGTGTGTGTGTGTGTGTGTATGCGTGCGTGCGTGTGTGTGTGTGTGTGTGTGTGTGTGTGTGTTGTGTGTGTGTGTGTGTGTGGTGTGTGTGTTGTGTGTGTGTGTGTGTGTGTGTGTGTGTGTGTGTGTGTGTGTGTGTGTGTTTCTCTATTAAAAGAAACTGAGCAACAATGCATGAGTTTGCACATGCAGCCTTTACAGTTTGATGACTACATTTAAAAAAAATTTAGAGTGTGTGTGTCTGTCACCGACTCTGTGTGCGTTTCTTCCCATTCACAAACCTCTTATTATCCAGAAGCAAGATCAGTAATGTTGAAAATTGACCTAGTGCCTCTGACAATATGCGGTTAAGTTTTCTTTTTATTTTTTTTTTCACATTTTTTCCATGCTGTGCACAATCTCTCCAGACTTTACTTCCTTACAAAAGGTATATATCTCAGAAAAGAATCTTTTGTATTGAAATCCATGCAGCATTCTATTACTTTGTAGTGTTTTGCATGTCATACCTGTCTATTTATTCTATTCATTTCTGTTATTTGTGTAAAAAGATAATCTCTGTTGTAAAAATGATATTTATAAACATTTAACAAGGAAATACAATGTAAAAAATAGAAATTGATGCATATCTAATAATTTTTAACAACAGAGGATACTGTTCATGATCAGTTACTTCCATTTTCTTTTACCGTTTTGCATTTGTGTTAAAGGGAAAGATGGCACCGTTACTACACCAACAAAAAGAAAAAGGAGCGACCCATCACCAGGCAGTCCAAAACCAGCCAAAGACAAGCATGTCATGACAGACCTACTTCTGCCAAACGCCCCAAGGACATGACACTTGCCGAGTTAAGAGAACACAAAAGAAATCTGAAGAGAGAGTCCCGGAAACAGGAAACCCCAATGAAGACTGTATGGAGAAAAAGGAAAGACAAAATTTATCAGAAAAACAGGCGAGCAGCCCAAGCAGCTAAACGTCAGAAGCAAAACAAAACATTAGTATCAGCAGTGAATTCCTCTCATCAACCTGATTGTGAGGAGATCCCTGTGGAGGTAGCCAGCCCCATCAAGCAGTCTGAGTATAATTTTGTATCCTCAGTGAGAAAGAAACTTTTGACGAAAACACTGTCAAGTTTGCAAAGCTGCTGTCAAACTTAGCTACAAACACTCACTGCGCCAGAACTCAAGAATCTTTAAAACGTCAAGGGTTATTTCTTAAAGCAAAGAAACGCCAATGCAATATAAGAAATCTGAAAGAAAAGATTTCTTCTGCAAGACGTACATTATTTGCAAAGCAAAGAAAAAGAAGAAAAGATGCCCTTTCTGACAAAGACTGCCAGACAGTAAAACTGTTTTATGTTAGAGAAGATCTATCTCGAGCTTTGCCACACAAACGTTTTGCCACAAAGCATGGCCCTGGATGCAACAGACTCTGAAGAGAGCTCACCAGATTTTTTTGACAGATTATCCTGACATTAAAGTTGGTTACACCCTTTTCACAAGACTGAGACCAAAAAATGTCAGAAAAATCTCCCACAGTTACTTGGACACATGCCAGTGTGTGTACTGCATAAATGTCAGGATGAAGGTCCTGGCACTTAACCATGCAGTGCGAGTGGGAAACCTCAACAGCTCTATGAAGGTGGAGGATGAAAGGGCAATATATAAGCTGCTACTTTGTGATAAGGGGGAAGCACCTTTCCACAAACCAGACTGCATCAGGGGTATCTGCACTAGCTGCTCCGACTTAAGAAAAACAATTGGAGACCACTATTCTGAGCTTGCGTCAGTCAACCCCAAAGTCAGCTGGACTCGTTGGAGCAGGCATTCTCTCGGTTCTGTTCGTGAACCAGTTGTCAATACATCAGATGTCCAAGAGTTATGACTGAACTTGTGGCAGACCTGACTGCCCCTGCTCAAGGCACCACATTTGTGCAGCATTTATTTACTGCTGACTGGCAGCACAGTCAGTACCGTGCCCTGAAGGAGAGTCTGACTGAAAAACAGCTAATGCTTGTTATGGACTTTGCTGAAAATAAAAAAAGCCAAGCCCGAGATGAAATAAAATCTGCTCATTTTAGCAAGCAGCAGTTTACTCTCCATCCTGTTGTAGGATTCTACAAAGATAATACAGGTCAGTTAGTCCGGCATGCTGTTGACATTATGACTGATGATTGCTGCCATGACTATCATGCAGTCCACCATTTTACCAAGCTGACCCTGAACCATTTCAAAAACCTGGGCATCATAGATGACAGATCTTCTGTGTTTATTTTCAGTGACAACTGTGCTGCCCAGTACAAGTGCAAAGGCAATTTTGCTGACTTAACGTACTACAAGGGGCATGTGCAGAGAGTCTACTTTGGTGCTGAGCATGGCAAAGGGGAAGCAAATGGGGAGACTGGTGTGATCTCCAAGGCAGTGGACACTGCAGTGCTGTGTCGCCAAGTCAATATCACAGATGCCAAGGACTCTTTCAACTGGTGTGAGGCAAAGCTGACAATAGATGCTCCACATTCAAAACGTCAGTTTTTGTATGTTAGGACGGACAACATCGCTCGACAAAGATCGGAATCGGATGTGAAACCAGTCCATGGAAGCCGCAAGTTTCATCAAGTCATTCCCATCACACCTTTGCTGTTTAAATCCAGGGATCTGGCCTGTTTTTGTGTGTCATGTTTGACAGGATGCCACAATGAGTGTGAAAACAGGCAGTACATCAGAGGGGTTCAAATCCATGAGCTGCAGCAGAATGCTGATTGTGATAGAGATGACAGATCTTCCCCAGCATCAACAACGCGTCCATCTCCAACTCCACCATCACTGCCAAGAAAAGATTTTTTTTCTTCACTGCATCAAGATCTTGTTGCATCAAAGAGAACTGGCTTCAAACATTTTCATGCATGTGCCAGCGAGTGCATTCGCAAAGCAGAGGTCTACCCCTTGCATTTTCCAGTGATTGAACCATGTCTGTCCAAGCATAGGGTTGTTCCAGACCAGACCGCTGAAAGATGGTTGCCAAAGGGTGCAGTGCCCCATGAGTACTATCCAGTATCCACCGAGCAGATGGCAACTGTCTCCCTCGCACGTTGTGTACAGCTGTGTTCGGACATGATGATTCCCACCAAGAAATACGCGTTCGGATAGCCTGTGAGATGGCTACAAATAAAGATTTGTACTTAGCTCCAAGCTATCTTGCCCGAGGAGCTCTCCTGGATGGAATGACAACAAGAGATTTTTATCACCAATCTGGTGACTTTGTTCATCGTGATATGGAGGAGGCGTTCAAATTAGAAACCATGGAGACAGTATCTGATTTAACATACATGGGTCCCTGGCAACTCCATGCAGCAGCAAATATTTTGAAACGGAAAATTCATTCCATTTATCCAAAACTGGGAAGCCCGCTGGTAAGAAAGGAAGTAAACCGAGTCTTTCTGCCCAAATCCACTCCTAAGCACAGTCCTGTCTACATCATGTGGACTTCGAACAGAGAGGATATGAGGCAGATCCAATCCCAATTTTGGATCGCCAACCATTTTGTACCCCTTGTCAAGGGGGTGGACAGTGAAGCACCATCTTCTGTGACAGGAGAACAAGAGGGCAGGACACCTTGGGTTGGAGACTATGTGTCTGTGGTATACTATTTTGAAAAGAAAAAATTACCCAGACAATTTTATGGGATGATTGTTCCTGTACCATCGCATGTCTCAACATTATAAGGACAGTGTGTTGTAAAATTCTTCCAGAAATCCAGCCTGGGGAACTATTATGTCCTTGAAGACAAAGAGTATGTAGTTTGCATCTTAGAAGACAAAGTGACTGTAGTTCCTCCACCAACTAGGAACAACAGAGGCCACTATATATTCATGGACTAGGTTCCAGTGACTGATATGTGCGTGTGTCCTGAGTGTGTGCGTGCATAATCCTGCTTATCTATATGGATTAGATTTTTTTTCTTTTTTTTATTAATATATTTGAGTATTAGACTTTAAGATTGGTCATGTTTAAGCATTGTAAGAAAGCACCAGCTCAAAAAAGTTTGTGTGTTTTAAAATATCTTGCTTATTCATGTCTATTATAGACTGTGTGAATTGGAGCATCTAATGAATTCTAAGTGTTGAAAAACCATGCTTCTAGTCTTAGAGATGAATTTTCATCGTTTGAAGGGGTATGTAGTTTGCGCTTGAATTTCTCATGAAAACAAGCCTTGGCTATAATTGCTTTGGTTGATATATTCAGCAAAGGGTTCAAACTAATGAAAAATAACCTCAGTAACAGTTCATATCGGCATTTGTTTTTTTATGTATGTGCCTGTAGACAGTAAATTACAGTGTCCAAAACCGTGAAACCTGCCCTCTCTCTCTCTGCCTCCCACTCTTATCTTCAAGTTAACAGGCACATTAAATTTTGAAAAAAATCAGGTCATCTGCTTTCATGTACAACTATAGGAAATAGAAAGTATGTCACTGATAACTAAAACGGAAATGTGGAGTGTTTTCCTGAGGTATGAAAATGCTCTGTTAAGAAAATGCAGGCCTATGCTTTTTGCATGTGCGACCTGATCCACTGGGTAAGATGTTGCAGCAGTGGACTGTCACCAGCGAAGTACATCAGTAGCTACACCATTCAGGGCAGTAATAATTACCGGCATGTCGGAGACAGAACTCTCGCTTCCTTGGTCCCCCAGGCCAGCTTCTCCTGACATATCTTGGCATGTTTCCATGGCAACAGCATTCTGGGCACGCTCAGCTCGCTCCTGTTCTGCCTGCTGCATTTCTTTCTTCATTTTAGCCAGTGCCTGTACCAAAAAACAGGTGTGCCATTTTTTTGTCTTTTTCTTATGCTAGATTTTAAGCTGGTTCTGTGCTAATCCTCACTAATTCATTCTTGTTTTGGACATCACACAGCCACATAATAATACAATAATATAACAATAATTATTTTAAGGGCAATTTTTTTCTAAATAGCTTTCAATGCCTGGAAGTGATTTTAACACACTTGCACATCTGCGCTAGAACAAAAAGCACTCTGTCACAAACACAGAAACACTGACAAGGGCACAGCTGTCTACTCCTACTCTTCCCAATCATTTTCTACACATTTCATCTTCATGCACACAGACACTCACATCAAAAACAAAACCAGTATGGAAAGAACTGCATGCATGGCCTAGAGCAAAAAAGAGTTGGAAAGGATACGTTTATGTATGTGCGTGATCGACTGTGACTGACAAAGGCAATGAGTTCGTTTTCCTGCATAATTCAATTACTAAATCTCACGCTGTTTAACAGGTCTTTTTTTTTTGTTTCTTTAGCAATGCCGTCTTCCCCTGACATTTCATGATCCATCATATAAACTTAATATCACTCAAGTCAAGGAGTTCCAATCCACAATGAAGCTTTTTCCCATACAACGATAATGTAACACATTTTCACTGTATGGTGTAAATCTCACCGAGAAATACAAGACTCATTCATTCTTATCTATCTTCCTATCGATAATATGACAATATTCCACTCCAAGCAGACATTTGTTTGGACTGCAAAGTAAAAGAAAACCTACATTCCTTCTCTCCTATTTACTGTCAGCATTTTATAGTCATTATCATTACAGGCGAAATCTAGGGTCTTTGAAAAAAACAACAAAAAAACTTCACGTTGTGTATACTGTGGGTCTGTTTCTGCTGGCTTGTTCTGCTGGATGGTCTGATCTCTGTTACCACACACATCCCTGTCACTTGCCTTGCCCAGATGGATGACAGTGTCACCCAGGGAGTCGCGGGAGAAGGGGGACTCCCCAACATCATTGGTGGGAGTAGACAGAGAGCTGGTAGTGACAACGGGCTCTGTGTAGTCAAACTTGTCATCCTTCAACGAATTTCCCCTGGATCCATTCCATGCTCTCTGCTTCTGCTTCTTGCGCTCCAAGGCTGAGGCATGCTGCCTCACTCTGGCCTGCACACATCACCGCACTTCAGAGACTGACAGACTACAGGCTGATAGATCACATCGTAGAACCCACCACCTTCATTCACACACACACACACACAGCAACTATTAGCCATTTTGTACAGGGTATTCCAAGGGAAATCTTAACAGTCAGTTGACATATTTCAGAGCTATTTACATGATCAAACTTTTTGTTCTGATCTGACAATTTTGCTCCTGTTGTTATAACTTGCAAAACAGAATTTCTATGAACATATAAATATTTGGCATTATTCCCTCTTTTTAAACAACTGTTAACAACATTACTGACCCAATGCATTAGAAACTGTCAAAGTATCATCATGAAAATTGTCATAAGCACTGACTGTGTAAAGCCTTATTTAACCAGCTGTCAGGCATGGGAATTGGAAAATTCAAAATCAGCTGAAACTAGGGGAGTCTGGGGGCATGCCCCCCGGAAAAAAAATTGAAATTTACGGTAAAATCTGTATATTCTGGTGCATTCTGTGCACATAATTCCTTTAATTTTAAACAGCAAAAATGTGTATTTTCTGGACTAAAAACTGTGATTACAAAAGTATTCATTCTTTCTTCATGTTCATTCTCTCTGTAATAGACTGTCATACCCTGCTATTAATTTAAAATAATAATGACAATTAATGTCTTCATGCAAGCAATTTTTCTTTAACCTTCATCTGTTGAATTCAATAAGCACTTGTGGAAAGTGTTGCCTGACAAGTTTGCAACAGTATCCTTGGTGAAAAAAGCGCTGGTTGTTTGCAAGAGTAGCACTTTTCTCCAAGTGTCGTTTGCCGGCCAGATGGTCCGTTAGCGCTACCAATCCACGACTTCCATACTGGACATGCTTGTTGCAAGTGACGCATCGTGCCTCGCCTGCCAAGTCCACTTTACGGAATCACGTGCCGACACGTTCTTTCCTTAACTCTCCTTTCCATTGTACTTCGTGCACAACTGCCACCCACTCCCACCTCCAGGCGTTCGCACACGAAGAGTCGTCGAATTTATTGCCTCGTTCAATGATACGCGTCGCCATTGTTCTCTCTTCTCGAGCGGAAGCGGAAAGCAGAGTAAGCTGAACACACAATGTTCCAGTCGCCTCCGGGCATGCGCGAGACGGTGCACAGGATTTTTCCCCCCGAAAAACTTACTCAGCGGATTTTTTTTTCCGTGGACAGATTGTTTTTTTCAGCGGACAGAATTTTTTTTTCAGCTGAAATCCGCGAATCCGCGGCCAATTCCCATGCCTGGCTGTGCACAGATTCGGTCTTACAAAGGGAAAAGGGGAAAGGAGATTGGGAGCACACACACAAAAAATGTATCTTCCTCACCTTACTCTGCCCCCATCTCTGTTTTATGTCAACTAGACAAGGAAGATGGAGTTGAAGTTTGGAGTATTTTGTTCATTTATCCGACAACCACGAAAGTTAGAAGCACGTAGCAAATAAAAAAATTTTAAAAATTCAAGAGATATTTCTCAACACAGAACAAGGAGACTGGAGTGCTTTTTACAGGCATAGCACAACACATTTCTATGCCTTTCTAGAACACTCTCTAGAAATTTTCTATGACAATTATCACAGTGGCCCAACTATTTTTTCTCCCTCAGGTAAGTCTTTGACAGCTGCACATTTCTGAACACTGGATGCAGTCAGTGAGTTTTTAGCTCATTCAACCGTAACTGATGTTGGATGAGAGGATGCGCCAAGTTCACTACATATAAATCCAAGTCACTACCTCCGTCTGAAGTTTCAGCACCTTTCCCTTCTGATTTCTTTGGGATCACATGCTTCTGAGGCAGGTCAGAATCCTTTCTTTTTCCAGTTCAAACTCCATCAACTTATTCAGCGAGGTTTTTCACAAATGCTTCTTTTTTCTTGTGTCTGACCGATTCTTTCTTCAATTCCCCAAAAATCAAAGCTGAATGAACAGATGCATCTGTACACATATTACATAGTCATACTCAAGCATTCGTGGGGGGGGGGGGGGGGGTGCGGGGGGCAGGGATGGGGGACGAAGAAGGGAGATTTTTTGTGCGTGCACACACACACACACACACACACACACACAGAGGCATACACGCACACAAAAAAGCCAACATCTAAGAGCATGTGTATGCATTCAGTCTGACACACAAAAGAAATACATATGAAAACATCATATTCACACACTCCGCTTATATACACACCATTCTCATGGGCATATGCAAATACTGACCTTGACTTCTTCATCATCAGAGGTCAACATACTTTCACTGGGGGTCAGTTCTGCTGTCACAGTGTCCTGCGTCGTCTTCCATGGCTGCCATGCCTAGATTACACACACACACACACACACACACACACCATACTGGTAACAGATCAACAGTGCAACAGAATGCATCCCAGGACAACCATCACACTTTGCTCCCCAGCATCATCCCGATCTAACAATTCAATATCCACGCTAACACTATCAGCTGACCATGTTGCACCTATTTACAATCAATCTCCATAATCTTTCAATGACCAATTTCCACTTGCACACAATGCACTGACAATCAAAGCCCACTCAATCACAATTTATCTGATTAAAAGCACAACAACATAAAATACATGTACACACACAGCCATACAATAACAGCAACATACCAAAGCCTTCCCTGTACCTCATAATTGTCATACAATCACCATCATTTCCCAGCCATTATCTCTCTATCATATCACAGCTGGTGTCTCACCTCCCTGCTGTTGTCTGCCTGGTCAGAGTCTTTGGTTTTCTGTGTGGTCTGCACAATCTGCCGCATGGCAACCAGAGTGCGCTGCCGCATGAGGTCCGTGGTCATGGCCTGCAGCTCACTGAACAGGGACAGCAGGAACTGGGGGCGGTTTTCATTCTGGGAGATCAGTGTGGCCACCTCAGTATAGATGGTCTCCCTCAGCTCCTCAAACAGGTTCAGCTCTCCAAGGTCACCACCATGTCTGCAGAAAGGACAGGGAACACTGGCATGCAATGTTTAAAGAAACAGTATCACCGCAGGAGTCAGGGATCAGTGTCTACTATCCTCACCACTGTCGATGGTAACATATACGTACATGTCTTAAACAGATATTGTCACACAGTCCATGTAACAAGACAATAAACCACCTGAGTTCTTGAAGGTGTGGCTGAAGCCTAGAATCTGCAGTATACACACACACGCACAAAGTACATCTCCATGCAGACAGTGGTGCAGACTAAGACATCAGAAGCCACATCAGAAGCCAGGCAAGCCTTTCAACACCCTACAACTTTCATGGGCTCCCACATCCTTCTCACTTCAGAACAACATCAGAATTTCTACTACAAATGTTAAGTCTGTTCTGCTGTAAGGTTCAGAGACACTGACAGCAACAAAGTCCAGCATCCACAACCTTTAGGTATTCATCAAAATGTGGCTTATATTCATCTTCTGATCAGATGGCAAAAAAACTGTGGGAAAGAATCAAGCCAAATCCTTTAAGACATGGAATAAAGAAAGGGAAACCAGGTTGGGCTGATTATACAGTCTGCTACTAACATCACCAGACACGTGACTAAAACGCACAGGGCAAAAAGAAAGTGGAACAGTCTCTACAGACATGGCATAGGCAGCCTGTTCACAATTTTCATTGCTATTCAGTGTTCATGGCACAGTTTTCAGTCAATAGAATAAAAAATCAGTATTTAAATACTTGATTTTCCGCACATATTTTTTCCCTGTGAGCAAAATCATGCAATTTTAATTCTGAGAGGAAAACAGTTCTCATCTGTAACTTTCAGCTATCTGTATCAGATACCTTTAATTCTTTTTGTTAACATCAGATAGTTTTACATCCTTTTGTTTACAGTGACATACCTTAATACCTTTCTGTTTGTTTTCCATATGTATTCTTTCTTGTTTCAAAAATACTTCACCCTCCTCATTTATTCAGGATATAAGAATGTATACAGAATGTAAACATGTATACACCAGGAATGAAAGGAACAGGTCAAAGTACTCCTGCAGCCCTATGTTGCTCAAGGAATGAAAGGAACAGGTCAAAGTACTCCTGCAGCCCTATGTTGCTCAAGGACTTAAAGGAACACGTCAAAGTACTCCTGCAGCCCTATGTTGCTCAAGGAATGAAAGGAACAGGTCAAAGTACTCCTGCAGCCCTATGTTCTTCAAGGACTTAAAGGAACACGTCAAAGTACTCCTGCAGCCCTATGTTGCTCAAGGAATGAAAGGAACAGGTCAAAGTACTCCTGCAGCCCTATGTTGCTCAAGGACTTAAAGGAACAGGTCAAAGTACTCCTGCAGCCCTATGTTCTTCAAGGAATTAAAGGACAGGTCAAAGTACTCCTGCAGCCCTATGTTGCTCAAGGAATGAAAGGAACAGGTCAAAGTACGCCTGCAGCCCTATGTTCTTCAAGGAATTAAAGGACAGGTCAAAGTACTCCTGCAGCCCTATGTTCTTCAAGGAATTAAAGGACAGGTCAAAGTACTCCTGCAGCCCTATGTTCTTCAAGGAATTAAAGGACAGGTCAAAGTACTCCTGCAGCCCTATGTTGCTCAAGGAATGAAAGGAACAGGTCAAAGTACTCCTGCAGCCCTATGTTGCTCAAGGAATGAAAGGAACACGTCAAAGTACTCCTGCAGCCCTATGTTGCTCAAGGAATGAAAGGAACAGGTCAAAGTACTCCTGCAGCCCTATGTTGCTCAAGGAATAAAAGGAACACGTCAAAGTACTCCTGCAGCCCTATGTTCTTCAAGGAATTAAAGGACAGGTCAGAGTACTCCAGCAGCCCTATGTTGCTCAAGGAATGAAAGGAACAGGTCAAAGTACTCCTGCAGCCCTATGTTGCTCAAGGACTTAAAGGAACAGGTCAAAGTACTCCTGCAGCCCTATGTTGCTCAAGGAATGAAAGGAACAGGTCAAAGTACTCCTGCAGCCCTATGTTGCTCAAGGACTTAAAGGAACACGTCAAAGTACTCCTGCAGCCCTATGTTGCTCAAGGAATGAAAGGAACAGGTCAAAGTACTCCTGCAGCCCTATGTTGCTCAAGGACTTAAAGGAACACGTCAAAGTACTCCTGCAGCCCTATGTTCTTCAAGGAATTAAAGGACAGGTCAAAGTACTCCTGCAGCCCTATGTTGCTCAAGGAATGAAAGGAACAGGTCAAAGTACTCCTGCAGCCCTATGTTCTTCAAGGAATTAAAGGACAGGTCAAAGTACTCCTGCAGCCCTATGTTGCTCAAGGACTTAAAGGAACAGGTCAAAGTACTCCTGCAGCCCTATGTTCTTCAAGGAATTAAAGGACAGGTCAAAGTACTCCTGCAGCCCTATGTTGCTCAAGGAATTAAAGGAACAGGTCAAAGTACTCCTGCAGCCCTATGTTGCTCAAGGACTTGAAGGAACAGGTCAAAGTACTCCTGCAGCCCTATGTTCTTCAAGGAATGAAAGGAACTGGTCAAAGTACTCCTGCAGCCCTATGTTGCTCAAGGAATTAAAGGAACAGGTCAAAGTACTCCTGCAGCCCTATGTTCCTCAAGGACTTAAAGGAACAGGTCAAAGTACTCCTGCAGCCCAATGTTCCTGAAGGAATTAAAGGAAGAAACTAAAGTCGGTCAACGCGCACAAGAACACACACACACACACACACACACACACACACACATGACACACACAGCACACCAAAGAGTTGACACTCACAGTTTCTGCATTCCCTGGCCCCCAACTGCTCCCTCTTGCTGGCTGGAGAGACTAGAGACAGAGGCTCCATCGTTGAACCCACAGCCACCAACTCCTGCACTCAGTCCTGGCCGGTACTGCTCTCTCCTCTCAAAGTCTGAGGAGCATACACACGCAGGACACCATGCCATTTTCACTAGCCACCTCCTCTCTCTCTCTGTATAGATACCAATCCCACTATTCATTACTTAAGCTCTCTCTTGGATGACTTCAGTCCTCCTACCTGACTCCCCAAGATCTGTTCATCCCTCAGACTTATTAAGCACAATCTGGCAGCTGAAAAGTGTCCTCTCTGAGGATGCACCACAAAAAGTCAATTGTGCTTTAACACTTACAGTAATTCAACACATTCACCTTCAGATTCCATCTTAAAACAACAGTGTGCTCACTAATTTGATAACTGGTTAACCCCCCTCCCCACTTTGAACTCAATGCCGCTAAGCAACATAACTGTCTGGTAGATCTACTGTAATACTGTACTACTGCAAGCACTATCAACCTCAGTGTGTGGTATGCCTCTGAGAAAGGTGTCAACAGTTCAGTGAGACCATGAAGGATGCTCTTTCCGAACAGCCATTTTGGTGACCTGCCAAGTGGAATGCAGTGTAAAAAAAAAGTCTGATGGGGGAAGGAGGCCTTAAAAATGTGATTTATTACCTCAAAAACATGAGGGTATACAAATCTGCTATTCCTTTGTATATTTTCTTTTCTCTAAGCCTTTAAACAGCTATGTGTAGGTCACTTAAGTTGCTTGCTCTTTCTTCATTTCTCTGCCCGAGTAAAATAAATTCTGATTAAAACAAATCATCTTTCCCTCTCTACCACTATTCCCATCTTTCATATTAACCAAGAGTAAGCAACATTAACTAAGAAAAAATACCCCTCTACCACTATTCCCATCTTTCATATTAACCAAGAGTAAGCAACATTAACTAAGAAAAAATACCCCTCTACCACTATCCCCATCTTTCATATTAACCAAGAGTAAGCAACATTAACTAAGAAAAAATACCCGACACTGAATTTCTCCTCAGAATCTTGAAATGTCATCCTCAACATAACAGTGGAAATATGCTGTTGGGAGAATTTGTTTTCCCCACACCTTACCTGCACTGGCCTGAGGGCTTTTGCTGGAAGCATGTTTCCGTAAGTTCTTCCTGCACAAATATGCAAAAAGATATAAACACAGGAACATGTAAACAGACAATACAAACATACAAACCCAAGCAAATGCATATACCATGTACACATATGCTGACACTCTGTTCCCACTCTAAAACTCCTGAGTAGACTAAATAAGATACTTGACATGTTTACCTCACATTAATGACAATGCACTTTTGAGGAAACAAAGCAAACAAAGTTGGCATATTACAAACGAAGGTGAGCTTGTAAGGCCACTTGAGGGGACCCACACCTGGGAGAATAAGATGAAATTGGAAGGAGAAGGCGGGAAAATTCTGTTGCCAAGAAAAGAAAGGAAACTGACTGGCAGGTCAGAAGTCGGAGGGGGGATGGGGGGGAGGGGAGGTGTAAAGAGATGTGTACGAACCGAGGGAGATTACACAAGTTATAGCACAGGTGATTGGAAGGATGGATTTAGCTCCCTTCCCTCCTGAAACCATTTTAGGGCTCTAATGATTGGCTTAGGCGTTGGTCATAAAGAATGGGATAAAGGCATTTGTTTAGATAGATAACTTTTATGTGGTAGCTCTTTTCAACCTTGTTGTTGTTAGGGTTTTTTCCATACAACACAGGATGCAAATAACAGTACAGCAAATATTTCAACAAGTGTTCCAAGCAAGAATATGTGGATTTTCCAATCATTTTTGAGTGTTTTCAATAGATGTATTATTCACAAGAAAAGGGAAAAGTCCATGTATTCAAACACCATGCATATGCGCACATTCAAAAGCAACCTAAGGAAAATGTGGAAGTGAGGAAAGTAAATGCACCAAGTGAAGGCTGATTTGATTTAACTGAACAGCGGCAACCAGTACCTCACACGGTTTATTACCACTTTTTTAACAATCACCGTTGACAGCTTTCCTAAACTATCACTGTTCACTACCAATATTTTAACTATAATTTGAAAATGACATTACTGGTCTATTATCACTTTTATTACCAACTTACTTTCTGCGTGCCTTGAGGAAAGTCTGGAGATTCATCTTGGGCACAGTTTCTGATGACTGAGAGTTGCGTACTCTATTGTCACGCTCCCGGCGCCCCTCCCACAAACGAACAGGTCGTGGGAAACTGCTGCCTGCTCCTCTCTCCTCTACCTCCTCCTGGTCCGACCTCCCTGCTGTTGTCACCAACAATGTTAATGCATCCTATACTGAAGGCTGCTACACTGGCAGAACATCAACGTCGTCATTCTGTGCACCAACAAATCCTCCCCTGACAGCAGCCAGGGAACACTTCAGAAGCAACAAACCTCTTGAGAGTATGTTCATGTTTACACCACCCAATCCAACACTTCATAAAGAAAAAAAAACAAACTTTTCTTGAGTGGCAAATCATCACAAACTTCATCCAAAAGAAGTCTTCATAAAAGAACAGCAGTCCTGCAAAACCAAAATGCTTCTTTGACTGACAAAGTTCCTTTCCAGTTATTCAAGAGCCTTGGCAACAGTTCATTGACAGTCTATATATCAGTTTATGGTTCAAAAAGTCTACATATCAGTTTATGGTTCAAAAGCCTTTTCAGGCAGCAAGAACTTATGCCCCAATACAAAAACACATGCACAAACACACACATCTCTTTTGCAAATAGTTGTCAAACACTGAATACTATACATCAAGAAAATGTTCCAATAGAGAGAAAACTTCTGAACCAGTTTCTCTAGAATTAAAATTCATTCCACATGTATTTTCTGATACTAGTTCACACCACACTAGTTGGGTACCATTTAGGTTTGTTTTTGGCACATATGTAACACAGGGAAAAGATTAAATGACCCTGGCATGACCCACTATATTGTTATCAGCAATATGATTTGGAAGATTTCTAATTGAAAGGTCAGTAATCAACTACAGAATGAATACACCATATAACATTAATTATATTATAGTCACTGTCTGTTAATTGATATTTCTATGCTCCTTTAAAAAAAAAAAAAAAAAAAAGAATAAATAAAACTAAAATATATTTCCACATAACATTAGTTTTCTTTTGACATAAACTTTATTTTTGAGATGAGTCACTAACATCTGTGATCAACAACATGGGATTCTTCTAATGAAACTTGAGAGAAGAGCAGAATTCAGGATCATGCTGACATCATGCATCACAAAACCTGCCAAAACACCATTTGCACCAGGAACAAGAAAACAGGGCTAAATAGACACTGTTGAACAGCTCACCTTCCCCCAGATGTTCTTGGCTGGAGGTCTGCACAGCTTGACACACAGGAAATCTCTGGGGGTCTGCCCCAGAGAAAGGGTTGGACGTGAAGTTAGGATTGACGGTAAAGGTTGTCTGTCTTGACGACTGCACGTTGACACTGGTCGACACATTGTTTGGTACATGCGCAGCCAGAGTAGATGACAGGGGAGACAAATAGGGCTGAGACATGAGAACAGGCTGGCTGGCAGGGCGGTGCTCAGGATTGGCTGAGGGAGCTGCAAGGAGGGTGGGGGCAGAACCTTGGTGCATGGAAGATATCTGACTGGCCAGCTGCTGAACCTGTTGGTGGAGGAGCAGGACCTGCTGGTTGCACTGGCTGAAAGCCAGCATTAGCTGCTGTTGCTGCATGTCACGCAACATCTGGGCCTGAGGGTCAGCTAGGTTGGAGTTGCTCCCCTCTGTCACACGCACCCACACACAAGAACGCATCACAAAAAAACTTTGATGACTTGGTTAACAGCTGTTTGCAAGCGTGCGCACACACACAGACACACACAACAGTGTGCGTGTGTGTGGTTATAATACAGAACTAGCTCATCATGCAGTCCCACCTATCATGAACCCCCCATAGATCCATTTTTCACGGGTATATTGTGGTACCCTGGAGTGTATTGCTCCTGAAAGATCATGTTGCGAAAAAAGGAAGCTTGTGACAAATTTCTGACTCAGGAGAATTGGTCGTATCCCGAAATAGCCTGATTTGCATTCCACTCAACAAAAAAGTTGTATAAAGTTTGCATGTATATACTGACTTACAACACGATGTTGCTCATAAGTTTTAAAATCTACAGGATGTTTCCAACAATGCCTGTTAAACCCCTAGCATCAACTCAAAAGCAACAATAACAGCTTCATAAATGTTGCATAATCACAAGTCGCACTGTACGCGCTATCAGTGCCAACAAAAATCTGTGAAAATACTCACTTTTGGCTGTAGATCACCTCTCATGAGCCCAATGTGAACTCACGATAATGAATTAAAGCAGAGAGTGAAAGAACAGTATCACGCAAATGTTTTCAATCATAGTAAAGCAAAACATGTTCAATGATGTGACTTCTGTGACAGTTTGTGTCTCCTACCCCTTTTTCCACTCAGAAAAATTCCTTTTCTCCATATTTACCTATCCAAACAAATGCCAAAATATCGAAAAGAATGGTAGGATCTCACATGGGAGCAAAAAGTTCAAACTCAAGCTCAAGGCTCCCCTCAAACTCATTGCGGAGCCTGGCACCAGAACCAAAATGTTTTAAGTAGAGATTTCTCAGGTACAAGGATTGTCCCCGCTCTTCCTTATGTAATGAACAATCAAAGCAAAAATGAAACAGGAAAAGGAGAAGACCCCTGAAATCAGCCTAACACAGACAGGCTCTCAACCAATGTCTAGGAGGTTAGTATTTGTTCATACTCAGACACAAAACATAACACAAAATTAGTTGACCAATGTGCGTTCACAATGACTTCAAGTCAATGCAGTAACCAAGGCCAAATCAATTTGTTGCAAAAAAATTAAGTGGGCTTGTATATATATAACTGTGCATATCTGGGCACAAAAATTCAGGAAGTAAATTTCCCACAATCCAAAGCAAGTCACAGCCAAGCAATGTCTCAACATAAATGTACAGGTCAAATGTAACAAGATAAGGACTACAGAGCCATTCCTTCATGGATGTGTCCCAAAGTCGAATTTATCATAAAAATACTCAGTGTTTGGGCAATGAAAAAAAAGTACAGTATACAGAGCCTTTCAACAAAGGTCGTGCCCAAAACAAAATTATCACTAAATGATATTCAAGGATGTGATAACAATAATGCGCCCAAAAACCACAGTGACCTTCTAAACTGTACAGACATAAAAGCAATAAGGCAATTCTCCAACTGCTGGGATAAATTCATGTCCAAAAGCACAGAGCTATTCCCTGATGGATGTGCAACACAAAGGGTTAAAAAGTACCATAAAAGCAATGACCCATGGCTATGACAAGGAGAAAACCGATTTGTACTGGAGTGAAGTGAGTTGATTACATTTCACTCAAGGAGACCACTCATGTATTCCAGTAGGTTGGGTAGAGTGAGCTCCCTGCTCTCCACATAATTTTTTTTTTTTTTTTTTTGGGACGGGGGGGGGGGGGGGGGGGGGGGGGGGGGGGGGGGTTCATGATGTTCCACATAGTTGGAGAAAAGGCATTAAATTTTGTTTGGACAGGAAAGTATGAAGAAATTTATGTTTCTGTGAAAACTATGCATGTTTGGTTCTATGTTTAGTTAGTAAGGATGTTGTATAGGAAAACAAAAGAACAGGCTTCAAAACATACGCTAAAAGAGAATGTCCTGTGATGAAACACAGGAAGTTTTTGGTAAAGAGCCTGTTACTATCACAAGACAATCTCTGAACAACAAATCGAAGAAAAAGTAGAAAGAACAATAACTTCCACATGCTGAAAGTCACAGCAGAGTTCATAACAATGGTTGGAGCTGCCTTCAAGACATGTCCTAAACCCCCCTTTTAGAACATAAATTCCACACATGTTCAATCGACCAAATCATAATAGTATCATGCTCCTGTGTAGATAGGTGTGGGGAATTCTGAGTGAAGTGGACAGCTCCGCCATCTGACAAAGTTGTATTATTTTGTGACATAATACCGTTTCTTTCAGTAGCTGTCTCATTTGCAGGGCCATAACTCCTTCACCTCTAACTCTGCTACCCATTCAATGCCACAGCCTGGTTTGTCCTGCTACAGCCCCAGCAGTGGCAATCCACTGGGAGTTGTTCTTATGGTCACGTGGCAACCCACCACATGAGACACAGCACTGCTATTGAGATACTTTGACAGTGTTCAGTGGTGCTTGTTCTGACCCAATATACATTGGACATCACCAAATAAGCCCTCTATTGTTGAAAATAACTGCTGTGCAGTCACCAAGCCAGCATGAGCAAGCATCCAGAATCGCAACACGCCATGATGACCTTCTGACAACAGTAACTATTTACTTGCCAACATCAATGAACTCAACATGAACTCACAAGAGCAAAGAGGCCGATAGGAAATCACTACTGAGAACAGCATGAGATAAGGGCATGAAAGATCACAGAATTCAAGTTCTTCTTTATGCTGATCAATGAAGGTAAGGAGGATGAAGATGTTGTTGTTGTTGTTGTTGTCATCGTACCCTGGCTAAAAGACTCCAGGGATCATCAAAACAGCCGAAGCATTTGAACACTATGGTACAAATGCATCAGCTGAGGATGAGAACATTACGTGTGTGACCGTTTTTGATTAGAAGATGAAGGTATTGAGTTTCATTCTGTTAGAGACTACATGAAAGGGCCGTATTCCAGGCTTACTCCGTAATACATTCTGGCCTTTATCATGCCCGAGGGATACAGACACCTGCAATGTTGGTCAGGCAGTTTGGGGCACACACTCTCAGGGACATATCCATTAAATGGATGACACTCCACTGTCTGATTCCAGTCTTGGACGCACCAGACTTGTGACTGTTGTGACGTTTATTAAGTAAACATCGTTCAGATGGCTGTCAGGGGCTAAGAAAGCATTGCTGTAAGCATGCGATGTCTTTCAAAGCTTTGTAACATTATAAAGGCATCATCACATTCATACAAACATTGATATACTTTCCTGTTGGATCAGAAACAGACAGAGCTGTTCCAGGGTACCCTCAAACATTTTCCCAACTCAGAAATTTCACTGGCCTTTTTTTTTCATGGCATTATCACAAGGGTGACACTTTGAAAATCTGAAAAAAATGAAAATGAGGCAGGGGTGCAGGGGCCACCCAGGCCCCGGCGGGGTGCAGGGGCAGTGCCCCACTGGGGGGTCCGGGGGGCATGACAAAAATGGGGAGTTTTTATTATACTCCCTGTTTGGCTAGTATACTTACCATGTCAGACCATAGCATTCAACGGCAGTTAGTCAGCTCTGCCAGGCCGAAATTTTTTGTGGCTAATGCAGTAATAAGACAGCCCACCCTACTTCCGCCGTAGGCAGAGAGCCGACGTCCGCTTCCTGTTCCTCATTCAACGAGGCCTGCGCACAAGGTAACCTGAGAACCTTGGCGCTAGAGGGGAAGGTAGGGCGGGCATTAGAGTCTGACATGGTAAGTATACTAGCCAAACAGGGAGTATAATAAAAACTCCCCATTTTGGCGTCATATACTTTACCATGTCAGACCACAGCAGAATTTAAAGGAATTGGAGGAGGGCTGAGTGCCCCAATGGTTCTTGGGGTTAGAGGGCGGAACTGATATAACTGCATTAGCCGCCACAAAAAAGATCCCTTTAGAACCATCAGCCCTGGTCATGCAGATGTCCCTTAAATAAAAGTTTATGAAAGGGTTTTCCGAACGCCAGAAGGCTGCTTCCAATAGATGGCGCACGGGGACAGAGTGCTGGAACACTGCGGAAGTGGCCAGCACTCTGACCTCATGGGCCCAGGGGGATACGACGGGGAGATCCTTGTACGCCTGGGCGTAGGCAGATCTGACCGTCCTGGAAAGCTACCTAGAGATAGTGCCAGCCGAGATGTCTTTAGCGTTGTTGGGGTTAATGGGGATGAGGAGACGTCTCGGGGAGGGGCGCCTGGGGCGCCAGTGTTCCCAGTAGTATCTCAGACACCTAGATGGGCACAGGTCCATGTCCCCCCCACTTTCCTGTCTTCCCAGGATATCCGCCAGTGAGCGGATGACAAGGGAGGGAGAGGAAGAGCCCTGTTCCTGATTCTTAGCTAAGAATTCAGGGAGAAACTTCAAGGAGACAGAACCGTCCCTGTGGAAGGCAATGTCTCTGGGGTCCCCGCTGAGGGCATGAATTTCGCTTCACCTTCTGGCTGAAGCCAAGGCAAGGAGAAATGTTGTTTTCAGGGACAGGAGGTCAAAGGGAATGGAGGCGATGGGCTCGAAAGGAGGTTTTCTGATAGCGTCGAGGACAATAAAGAGGTCCCAAAGGGGTATGCGCCTAGGGGACTGGTAAAGCCGCCCCCCTGGAGATCTCTCTGAGAAGGAAGTCATTCTCAAAGGAGGGTCCGCCGAGTTGGCGAATAGTGGTGCAGATAGCTGACCTGTAGCCCCGGATGGAGCTAGCAGATAGCTAACGTGCCGAGGATAGGTGAGATAAGAAGTTGCCTATCTGGATATTGGATGGGCGATCATGGGGGACAGAGTTGTACGAGCACCAGGAGACCCATTTCTCCCATCGGTAATCGTAGAGGGACTCAGTGCTGGCTCTGCGCGAGGCCGTGGCTAGGTCCCGCAGGTCTTGCGAGGCCCCTGCCCCCGCGAGTATGTCTGTAACGGACTGGGCTCTGTCCGTCTGGGGGGTAGGGGCAGATGCTCGCAGCCGGGCTGGCACAGTAGCCAGGCGTGAAGGCGGAGCATCTGGGGGTTGGAGTGAGGGCGTCCGGAGCAGGGTTGCCTGAGCATGTCCCACCGTGGGTTTAGTTGGAGTGGGGGAACATGGGAGAGGGCTTTGAGGTCCGGAAACCAGGACTGGGTCGGCCACCATGAGGCTATCAGGATGAGCCTGGATCTCTCCAGTCTCGCCTTCCTGATCACCTTGTGGAGGATCAGGAAGGGGGGAAAGGCGTATGCTATGAGACCCGACCAGGGAAGGGAGAGGGCATTGATCGCAAACGCTTGGGGATCAGGGACGGGAGAGATACACGCTGGCAGACGATGGCTGAACCGGGTGGCAAACAGGTCGACCATAGGTCTGAACCAACATTCCCACACCAACGCTAGGTTTAGCCTGCTGAGGGTCCATTCCGTGTGGAGGAGGGACCTGGACCGGCTGAGGGAGTCTGCCAGGATGTTCTGTGTCCCCGCTATGTGTCTTGCACGGAGGGTGATTCCCTGCGCGAGACACCAGCGGAGGAGGGCCTCTGCCCACAGGGAGAGGCTGATGGAGCGAGCTCCCCCCCTCCCTCCACCCCTGTTGACATAGCAAGCCACCGAAGTGTTGTCCGTGAGGAGGAGAACAAATCGGTGCGAGAGTTGGGATTGGAAGTGGAGGAGGGCAAGCCTGACCATTTCCAATTCCAAGACGTTGACGTGGAGACGTGCAGTCTGTGCGTCCCACACTCCCAAGGCATGGCTGTTGTCCAAGTGGGCGCCCCAGCCCGAGTTGGAGGTGTCTGTGTAGAGTTGCAGGGGCTGGGATGGGAGGGAGATGGGAACCCCGGGGGTAAGGGTGGAGGGGTTGAACCACTCCTCCGTAGCCCAGTGGAACCAAGGTCCAAGGGGAATGGTCTGGTCCCAGCGGTCGGAGGTCTGAGACCAACGACGACGAAACTCCCTTTGGAGTTGCCACTTGGGGACTCGGCCCAGGGGAATGAGGGACGAGAGGGACTCCATCATCCCCAGGAGGGAGGTCAGGGTTCTGGCCGAGGTGCGTGTGGATCGGCGAAGGCGGGAGATGAGGTCCACTATGCAGGCGGACCTCTCCAGGGTCGGGGAGACTAGCATGGAGATTGTGTCGAAACTCATACCCAGAAAGGAGAACCGCTGACGGGTTGAGTTCGCATTTGCTGGGGTTGGTGACAAACCCTAGCGTGGAACAAAGGCTGAGGAGGCGGTTGGTATGTGATTGGCAATGGGCGTGGGAGGGAGCCAGGACGAGCCAGTCGTCCAGGTACACCAGGAGGCGGATGTCCTCCTGTCTGGCCAGGAGGCCATCTCCTTGACTACCTTCGTGAACAGGAAAGGTGCCAGGGAGAGGCCGAATGGGAGCGCCTCGAACTGGAACACCCGACCCCGCCAGACGAACTGTAGGAAGCGTCTGTGAGATGGGTGTATAAGGATCTGAAAGTAAGCGTCCTTCAGATGTATGGAGGTCGCCCAATCCAGGTGGTGGATGGAGTCTCTGATCTGAGTCGGAGTATCCATCTTGAACTTGGTGGGTCTGAGGAACTTGTTGAGGGGGGAGAGGTCGAGGATGGGTCTCCATCCTCCCGAAGGTTTGGGGATCACGAAGAGGTGAGAGTAAAACCCCAGGTTGGGATGGGAAATCTCCGTGATGGCCCCTTTCTGGAGGAGTTCCTCGACTTCCCAGCGAAGCGCCGCCGCTTGGCCCGGGTAGGGTTGGCTGGGGGAGAGAGGGGGAGAATGCATCAGAGGAGGGCGTTCGGAGGCCCAAGGCAGGCGAAACCCTTCTTGTAACACCTCCATTATCCAAGGGCTGAGCCCCAGACGTCTCCACTGGTGGGCATGCCGGGATAGGCTGCTCGCCAGAGGGGCTGAGGGGCCAGGGTGGGGAGGAGGCGAGTGGTTGGGAGGTGGGGTTAGTGGTAAGGGTTCTCCCTGCACCAGTTCGCCAGGAGCTGGGTCCCCCAGTCACCTCCGGGGCCCTGCCTGTTGGCCGAACCGAAAATTCTGTGTGGGGCGTTTCGGCTTCGGCCTGGGGGGGTTATCAGAGCGCTCGGCGGGCCGAGTGGAGTGAGGTGGTGCCTGCTTGGGGTAAGGCCAGGGTCTGGCTGGGGCAGTGGTGGAACGCCAAGGGGTTCTAGCAGGACGCGGCTGATGAGGTGGAGGCCTGGCCGCGAAAGAAGCTGCCTGCTTGCGTTCTTCGACTGCGTGGGATATGACCGCAGTCGAATAGTCGCCGAAGAGCGACTGGTCCTGCCCCGGGATGCACCGCAAGGCCGCCTTGAGCCCCGGGGAGAGGTTGGACCGTGACAGCACGGCATCTCTCCCAGCCAATAGGAAATTGAAGTGTGTCCTGGCTGCGCTGTCCGCCGCAGCTGACAGGTGATCCGAAATCTTGTTGATCAAGATTCGCATCAGGGGGTCGCCGAAAGGGCGAGATTCCGTCTCCTGGTGTGTCTCCGAGTCATCTTCTGGGGATACATGGACGGCGCCGTTCTCCTCCGGCCAGAGTTCCTCCACTCGCTGCAGGAGTATGTCCACAAAGACATGTCCAGCAGTGGTGTGCAACATTCCCATCCTGACCATGCGGTCCCACTCCATCAGGTGCTTGATAGAGATCGTGGCGGAGTTAAGGGGGGCCAGGTTGGGAATAAGTCGGCAGTCGTCCAAGGAAATGGCCATCTCCCTGGTCGCGGGATTACCCAAGAACAGGGAGGCGATTGAGGGCTTCCTGGGGTCCTTGAGGAAGGAGCCAACCGGGGCCGCATTTGGGGCCGAGAGGGACTCCTTCCCTGGCGGAGGGACGGCTTGTGCACCCCTGGCACGAGTTGCCGGACCATCCCAGAGAGAGATAATCGTGTGTGGGGCGAGGATTTGGGGACGAGATAGAGAATGTCGGGCTGGGTGTGGCCCAACGTACTTCTCGAGGGAAAGGACTTTGCCTGAGGGGGGGGGGGGGGGGGGGGGGGGACTCCCTCACAACAAGGTCCGGGTGCCACCGCTCCAGGGTGGCCAGGTCGCCCAATGAGGGGACAGGTACTTCTTCCTCATCCTCTGATTCTGGGAGATCGGGTTCCTGCCGAGGTTGCGTAGAACCTTCAGCAGGAGGCAACGGCAGGGATGCGTGAGGGTCCCGCCCTGGCTGGAAAGTGGGGGAAGGAGAGGGCGGGTCCCTCGTGGCTCCATGATCGGCGGCCGGACTAAGGGGGGAGGGTCCGTAACAGGACCGCGGACGTTGCCCAAGTGGGGGGCGGAATAGGTCTGCCCCCCAACGTCCTGTACCCCTAGGGGAGAGTACGACGGTCGATCGGGGATGGTCGACCGCCGGGGGTCTGGGCGACACAGCTCCGGGCGTAGCGGTGCCTGCGGCCGAGACCCGGAGTTATGGCCAGTTTGTGGGTCCCAGGGACTGACCACAACTCCGCCGCCAGAGTATGGATGCTCCTCATGCGATAGTGGTGGCCGCACTTGTGCACAGCTGGGGAGAGCGTCCTGAGCAAGTGTGACACTAGTGGGGGGAAGACTAGAGGCACACGGCTCGTATAGGCGAGTGACAGGCGGTGATTCCGGGCGCATCCTGTCACCCATGCTGGTGCGTGCCTCGGCAAAGGTCCCCAGGAGCCGGAGGTCACGTGACACAGCATGATAGTCAGAAGTGTCACCGTGCGTCGGAAAGGAAGAAGGCAAGCTGGCAGAGGGGGGGGGAGAAATTGAATGTGAAACCTTAGCTCGGCTCTTCCCTTTGAGGGGAGCCTTGCCTTTCGATTTTTTAGGAATATCAAAGGAAAGGCATTTAGCAATGGTGGCAGCTTGCCTTGTTGCTTTCGGATGCAGTGATTGTGCGTCCGCCGGTCGGGTAGAGGAGGAACGGTCACGCGTCCCCTCCACGTACCCCCCCCTCTACACTGGCCGTACGTTCTTCCATGGGAAGAACGGATTGCCCCAAGGAATCGACCGGCGGGTCCTCTGGGGCAGTGAGCGACTTCAGAAAAGCGAAGTGGCTCGACCCGTCATTGTCCTTCACCATGTTGGGCTGTGGCGGCAGGGCAATCACGGAGCAAACGACCACCAAGTGGAGACAAGTCAGTTGATCAAAAACTAATGAAATAAATTCGATCGACCTAGTGCTACAGCACTGTAAATAAGGTACCTGTAATGCGCGATCGAGAGATCGAACAATACTCGACCACAGTACAAAGGATCGTGAATTCGAATAGAAACTTGATCAACAGTACTGGAAACTAATTATGTGTAATGCTAGATCGAGAGAAACTCGACTGATAAGCACTAGTACAATGACAACAAGTGTAAGGTGTTACTAACGGAGAGGAAACTCTGTCCACTAAACCAGGTACGACATGCGTGGATGAGCACGAGGTGAGGCAAGATGGCCGAAGACGACTGGCGAGGAGAGAAGATGGCAGCCTGAAGAAAATTACCGGGAAGCGCGAGAGTGAAAACTCTAACGCGCAGCGCCGAAAGAGCCGGTAAAAAATTAATAAATGAGGAAGATGCATACCCAGGGAGGGGACGCGAAGCTGCACCGACGTGGGTGCCGATTTTGGAATGGCGATGAAAGACAAAGTCGCGAGATCGACACGACAATCGTCACAAAATCGCGAGAGCAATACCCAAAATCACAAGTCGCGGAATTGACACGACAATTGTACAAAATCGCGAGAGCGATCACCAAATCACAAGCGTTAAATGAAATAAAAGGACGCCAACCGAAGCCTCACACGGCCAGTGTACCCAGGGTTTAGCGCAAGCCACAAACTGAATAAGTAAAGAAGCAAATACACCAGCAATCCTTACACAAGGCAGAAGAAAGGCGAGACAGAGCACAAGACTTATCTGGCTTGGGCTGCAGGCTGAAGATGAATGAGGAGCAGGAAGCGGACGTCGGCTCTCTGCCTACGGCGGAAGTAGGGTGGGTGTCACGTGACTGTCTTATTACTGCATTAGCCACAAAAAATTTCAGCCTGGCAGAGCTGACTAACTGCCATTGAATGCTATGGTCTGACATGGTAAAGTATATGACGCCAAACTTAACGTTGCCTAACTGGTTTTTCTACCAGCACAATGGCGCAACGTAGGCTAACAAAGATCGCTGGACCTGTGTTGTCTTCAACGATTGAGAGCGCTTCCTCATTTCCGGTCCTCTGCTACAGTGCTGCTTCGGTCATAATACCGCCGATTCAACTGTTTTTTAAAAAAAACACTTGTTTTTGGGGGGGGGAATAATGAAACTTAAAAAACGGAATTTCCGTCTGGGGCCTTGCCGAGAAAATGGATTTCAGTCACCCAGATGGAAGAGTGGCACCCATGTTATCACTTTTCAGGAGCAATGTACCCTACAGCACAAAAAACATACCTATGAAAAGTGGATCTGTAAGAGCTGCATGGTTGGTGGAGCTACACTGGACTAAACGTTTCTCCCTTACACACACACGCACATCTCTCTCTCACACACATTTCTCACTCACTTCAGTTTCTCATCAAATAAAATGTAAGGTTTCTTTAATCTCAAACTGGGGGTGATACCAGCACAACCCAGTATTCTTTTTTTCTTTGGTTTGAGGTGAGGTAGGGGGACAGGGGAATCAAGCATAAGCAGAATGTCTTACTTCATATAAAAGAGTGACATTTTGACAAACGTGTTGACAGCAAAAATCAGCATTTGGCTTTCAACAATCTAGATACCAGTCGTTTCCAACAAACGAATCAATCATCTTTGAAAGAACAGAAAAGTAGACTAGATCTGTAAATCAACACAATTGTTTCTTCTGCAAAAACCTTTAGACTAGACTTCTAAGCCAACACATTGTTTCATCTGTAACAAATGTTGCCAATCTCTGATGAAACCAATTTATGTAGTCACACTCCCTTCCTGACTTTTATCACCCTGAACTCTTAATTTGAATGTGCTGTAAAACCTGATACATAAATGTATGTGTGTGCTCATGCACGCACACACCACACACACACACACACACACACACACACACACACACACACACACACACACACTCAACCCACCAGCAGGTGCTACAGTTGCAAGCTGTGAGCGGCTCTTGCCTGACGATGACGGTGAGCCCATCATGTTCTGACACAGAGACATCATCTTTTCCAGCTGCTGCTGGAACTGGCTCATAGTGGCACTTTCAGCGCCTCCTTCTCCTGATGCCAGGGAGTCTCGCTGACTCTGTGACAATGGAAAAGCATTACCTTTCTACCATCTGACAATCATACATCTGTTCAATGACAAGATCAATCAGGAATGACTAATGGCCCCTAAAAGAGCCTACATCACTGGGACAGAAGCTGCATTCATAAGTTAAAAAGAAAAAAAACTTTTTTCTTACTTGTCAAAGATTTTTATGTGCACATTCACATAGCACTAAACATTGTGTAATTGCATTATATATAGACACAAGTACTAGCACTTTCTTATATAATGTTATATGAAATAAAACAAGAGAACATACTGAGCATGATTGCAAATCTTTTTCACACACACACACACACACACACACACACACACCACACACAAATCACTTCCTATTAGTCAGTTTAACAACCTGCCAACATGCCAACCAGCCAACCAATCTACCAACCAGTCTACAAACTCACCCACTGCTACTAATCTAACAACTTATACTTAGAACCATGAGCTGCCCTGAAGTGGGAATGTGTCGGCTGAGGCCAGCAGGCAGACTTCCTGCAGAGTCACAAGCACAGGAGAGGACCAGACACTACGCATCTCACCCATTATGGCCATACAGACTGATACAGACTGATATTCAACAGTGTGGTGCTTGTCTCATGGTTCTCCGGGTATGGACAGCGCCAGGCCTCGGCCTCAAAAGGACCCAACTACAGCGACTGGAGAAGCAATACCGGCAAGATGTGGCCCAGTATCCTAGGGAGGAAAGAAATGTGAACAAGGTGTCTAGATAGAAGTGTCCACTGATTATCATTTGCTGCTACCTGAAGTGGTCCAGGGAAAAAAAGGAAATTGACCGGCAACTCACATGTCAGAAATGTCATGTATTAAGGGAGGTCACTCGGGGCCTCTAAGCTGAGGTGAAATGACATTTGGATTTAGCTCACTTCTCTCCAGAAATTTAGGCACAATCTGAGGGCATAAGGCATTGCCGACGCCTGCCTGGTAGGCATAAAGCATTTGTTTGAACCAGCATGTAAGGAAAAACAATGCTTCTTCCAACAAAAAAGAAAAAAAAAAAAAAGATGATGCCTACACCAACCAATGTCTAGTCCAACTCCAACTGACCTGTCGATTCTGTGATCTCTCCTCCCTGACCACACGGCCCCATGGCTGACTCTGAGGACGTTTCCCACTCTTCTTGGAGCCTACAAAAACAGACAGTCATCAGAAATGAAGAAATACATGCAATACAGCTAAGGCTTTATCTCCAGTGTGAATGCATTCTGTGCACAAGTGTGTTATTATAACTATGCCTGTCTTGGTGTGATAATTTTGTTCAAAACGTCTGAAATCTCCATCAGCACAGCCATAATGCAAATAAAGTAAACCATCAATTCTCATGCCTTTCATCACAACAAAATATCAGTCACAGTAAGGACTGTAAAACTGGATATGGAAGCATGTGGCAGACTTACTAGAAAGTTGGTTTCATCACATCAAAATGGTTCAAGGTGTTCAGTTTTTTGTTCTGGGTAAGATAATATTGTTTATAGTCCAGTCAACCGCAAGGGACCATATAAAGGCTGTCACAGCGTTGAAGTCAACTCTCAAGTCATGTTATTTAAAAACACCCACACACACACACACACACACACACACACACACACACACACACACACACACACACAAACTCACTAAAACACCTCTTCTAAAAACACACCATAAATTTTGTTGAAATCTTTCTTCTGTAAAAACTTAGATCAGATGAAAAATGTTGATCTCTTTCAGAAATTCAAAAATCACATTGGGCAGGACATCTCTGAACAGGGTTTTTAGGGAATCTGCTGTTTAAGTCCCAACGTCCCACGTCATGCAAATCCCAACATTCTAAAACAAGATGTTTCATTGTGAGTGGTATTGACTTGGAATGCACCACAGAGCTCTTTGTTCCATTTTTGTTTTGTTTTTACTTAGTCTCTCCCTTACCCACCCACCATGGAGTCCAACAATGGGGCCAGCACCAGGAAGTCATAGTCTTGACCCCTTCCCGGGGATATACCACAAACAGAAGCCCACCAACCCTATCCTGCTTGATCATGCTGAACTCCTAGGGACAGAGTGTTGAGCAATACAGGGGTTACCTTGGCCAGTCAGGGAACTGCCCATCTTGACCCAGCCCCATGCAGGGGCAGCCGATCGGTACACCTGGGCCAAAGTGTACCTCCTGCCTAGAAGAGGTCCGATCCAAAGAGATGTGCTGAGAGCACTTGCCCTCTTAATCACCAGGATCTCATTCCCCTCCATTACAGGTCACACCGCACGGCAAATGCGGCTGATCTTAAGAAGACCACAAAGAAAAGAAGAATGTGGAAGAGAACGCTTGAAGGGGAAAAGAATGTAGAAAAGATCCATTCAGAAATGCAGAAGATAGAAAAGAAAAAAGGCAGGTTACAATTTGTCAGAGCTCTCATCCTTAACCTGTCTGACATGGGAGACCCTACAAGGGGCATCAACTCCTATCACGTTGTGTTTAGACCAGTCAGCAACTTGGCTATACAGACTCAGAAGTGTTAACAAAAAAAATAGCACTCCATGCAAATACTGATGCCCCCATCAGCAGAGCCTAATGGATCACTGGACTGTGCAAGCCCTCCGACCACAGCAAGGTTGAACCCCAGAGGGAGTGTCTTGTTCTGGATACTTTGGGACCACTGAAGCAGAAACCAGTTCATTCACTGAACACTATCATATACCCATAATTACTAAGGGTCACTGCCTTTCAACATTACATGATTGCCTTGACTCTAAAATCATTGAAACAGAAAACCAAACCCAAACAAGCAAAGCCAAACCTTCAGATGTCTAAAAACACAATTCCTCTCCCAGCCATCTGCCTAGCAAGCAACCACACAATCAACCAACTTCAACTTTCTTTCCCCTGCATAAGACACAGTCCCACATGTACTCACTGCTGCTTTTCATTGGCTGGGGACAGCCACGACGTCCACGACTGGTCTTTGGCCTTGCCCCTTGACCTCTGGCTTGTTGGGGACCACGGCGCTGTCGAGCATCTGATCCAATAGTGTAAGTACCATTGTCAGTCTCGTTCTCCTCCTCCTCCTCCTCTACCTGTACGATGCCGTCACTGGGGTAACCTGGAAGACCAGAGAAAATCTCAAGTATATTGTTCATGCTACTCCATCACTGCCTGGAGGATATCTATGTACCTGCAATATGTTGTTCACAATCATGGACAGCCAGGAAAAAAGGGCTCAACTTTTATTCACCCTCATCAGACCGACTATGTACTTTTAAAATCCAGATCACAATATATTGTTATTTATTATGTTAACTCCAGAATCTGCCAACAATGCAAATTATAGCAGGCAACTGTAAATACTCAATTTCCTGCTTGGATTCATATACACATTTCATACTATTATCCACACCACTTGTACCATGATCTGTTGTTAATTATCTTGGTAAATGAAACACAAAAACCACAACAGAATATTCATTTTCTACCTTGCTCTGCATGTTGTCACTTGCATTCCATGTGAGAACCTCACCGAGTACAGAATGATTCTTAAATATGCTTTCATAAAGTTGCGCGATTATACACAAATAAATGATCTACTATCATTTTTCACAGAAGAAAACAAAAACTACAACACAATATTCATTTTCTACTCTGTTCTGCATGCTGTCACTTGCATTCCATGTAAGAACCTCGCCGAGTACAGAATGATTCTTAACTCTTTCACCCCTACAACCCGGTTTTCCAGTTTGCAGAAATCCTACCCTTCCTTCCTGCAGCCCGCAAAACCGGGCAGCACAAAATCCCTCCTTTCCTTCCCGCAGCCCGGAAAATCGGTTCTCGCGGTAAGCGCTTTGAACTTCGCACAAGTCGCGTCATCCGTCCACATCATGACTGGGTTGCTTGCAGGGGAGGGTTTATGAATGGAATGGATGCCAGACGGCCCCTACAGCGTGGGAAAGTGGTCACTGCTCTATTCTGGCCGGTTTGCTACTGCATACATGGCAGTTCTCACTTTACACTTCTTTCTTTTTTTTCTCTAAATCCAGGAATGAAGGGAATACTCGTATTATAAAAATCTAAGAGCTAGAGGAAGTAATGGTTCATAGAAAAGTAGGAATGAAAGAGTTAAATATGCTTTCACAAAGTTGTGCTACTATACACAAATTGTGCTATGATCTATCTCTCACAGTAGAAAACAAAAACTACAACAGAATATTTATTTTCTTCTCTGTTCTGCATGCTGTCACTTGCCTTCATGAAGTGGTGACTTTTTGATCCGAGTTTTTTTTTAACTTTTCTTTGTTGCTTTTTTGTTTGTTTGCATGTTTTTAAAATTTCTCACTGTTGTTCTTGACGCAAAGTGGTCAAAGAAAGAGCCGTTATATGTGTTTCACACTGTAAACAAACTATACCATCATCCTCCTCGTCAGGCCTGTTGTTGCCATCCTGGGCGTCCTCATCCTCGGTGATGTTCTCCAGATTGTCCACTGTTGACCCACCCCATGTTGCCATGGTAGCATCGGCACTGGCACTAGCTCTGCACCATACATTCAGTTTATGTTATTTACTACCCAGCCAATCCTGGGGGGCAATTTCAGGTCTTTTATCTCATCAGTCAATTCCTTACATCTAGCAAAAGAAAAAAATTCAGTCAACCATTGCCTTAAAATCTTTCTTCCACAAAATCTTTCATCAGACTAAAGATATCTATCTGTTTCAATAATTTACAATTCATACCTGACGAAACATTTCTGAGCAGGGTTTTAACCCGTTCCCTGCCTGGAACGAGTAACGCTCGTCCAGAAAACCGAAAAGTGCTACGCCCTGGACGAGAGTGTCTCGCCGTAACTTCGTAACAGAAAGCAGAAAAATCTACTTGGGAGACGCCCTCTAAAATGTTCTCACCTCTTCTACTGGTGTCGAGGAACGGCCCCTTTCCCTTCACGCGAGCAGCCAGCTGACCACATGTTACGCAAATTGCGAGTTGAGAGGTTACAGCTGATAAGTATATTCAAGATGGCAGCTCACCCTAGCACTTCGTCGACGCCTCCCGTTTTCAAGCGTTACATTGAGCTTGATGTTTTAGATGATGATCAAAATGATACAGAAAGTTGTGGAAAAGACCTTTGAGGATTGGATCCTGATACCAGCGATGAGGAGGAGACGGATGGGAATCAGCACCATTCACTTTTATCGGAGATACGTGCTGGTGATGACGTGGCTTCATTGTTAGTTGCACATGACAGCAGTGAATACAACGCCGCAAGCGAGGGTGACAAAGCGGAAATAGCCGAACCCGTGCCATCAACGAGCACTGCACGCCCTCCTGTCATGACCGTAGAGGGTCGTGGACATGGTAGGGGCTCAGGACGATGGCGAGGGTCCCGTGGAAGCGGCCGGGGGCGTGGCATGGGGCGTGGTCAGTCCCAGCCTTGGTGGTGTTTTCACTGGGAATACTGGTGTGGAAGTCAGCTGTGCCCATTTTAGGCTGCACAGAGCTCCAGTCTTCAGTTCCTTCATGACCAGAAACCGGATTCAGGCAAGTAGCTCTTTTTTTTCCTTTTTTCTTTGCTACTACTTGATTCTTCATTCCTCCACTATTTATTTCCTGTATTTCTCTTCTTTGCCATATTTCCTACTGAAATCACATACTTATGGCAAATAATGACTGTATGGATAGGTGGGACTCTGTGTGTGTGTGTGTGTGTGTGTGTGTGTGTGTGTGTGTGTGTGTGGGGTGTGTGTGTGTATTTGTGTGCATCTGTGTGCGCACATGTGTGCCTAAGCATTGTTTATTTCTGTATGCAAGTTTTCCAGATAAGTTTGTTCATTTTGTAAAGCACAGAAGCACTCATCCACAACAGCTTTTTTTTTTTTTTTCGTGCCATTGTGGTGTTTTTACATTCATGTGTGTGTGATACTGTTGGTGTGTGTTTGTGCATATGTGTACATGTGTGTGTGTGTGTGTGTAGGCTGTTTGTGTGTATGCATGTGTGTGTGTGTGTGTGTGTGGGGGGGGGGGGGGGGGTAAATTGTGTGTGTGTGTGTGTGTGTCCAATTGTGGGTCTGCTTACTGTGTGGGTGTGTGTGTGTATGTGTGTGTGTGTGTGTGTGTGTAAATTGTGTGTGTGTGTGTGTGTGTGTGTGTGTGTGTGTGTGTGTGTGTGTGTGTGTGTGTGTGTGTGTGCGCGCGCGCCCAATTGTGGGTCTGCTTACTGTGTGTGTGTGTGTGTGTGTGTGTGTGTGTGTGTGTGTGTGTGTGTGTGTGTGTGTCTGCCCAATTGTGGGTCTGCTTACTTATCTTGAAGCTTTTATTCTGTATTTCAGATTCTTCTTCAGTTTCTGCATTTCAACACTAATGCAGCCATGCCAGTCGAAGGTGATCCAGGGTACGACTGGCTCTACAAGATCCAACCCATTCTGGATCATCTGCATGAAAAGTTCCGGGCAGTTAGTGTTTTCTCAAGTGTGCGTGTGTTCATGATTTTGTCAATGCTGTGACCAGACTGAGTGCCATCAGTGAAAGAAGACCAAGTGGTGAATCTCAGTGTGTGTTTCTTTGAACCATGATGTGGACAGACATAAAAAAAAAGAGCACCATCCCCTAAAATTATGAAGCAGGGAATGCAGACAACCTGAGGATTCTGTCCAAGACTTCGTACGGCAAGTGATGGATTCCTACATAGAACAGCCTGGCAGTAACGTAAGTATTTGTGTAAAAACTAACACAGTTCCTACAGTGTTCTGTGTAATAACAAATGCATGCAATGTTTTGTGTTTTTCTTTTTTTCTTTTCAACAGACAATTGTTTATTTTTTCCTTCAGACTTTTTTTTCCATGGTTGTCATTTTGAAGATTTACCGTTAAGTATTATACTGTAACAATTAGGACCACACTATATACTTACAGTGATGCTGAGTAAACACTAGAAGAAGTTTTTGTCACTGTTTTACAGGTTTTATGTAATGTAAGATGTGTATGTGTGCAGAAACTGTTCTTTTTTTGTAAAACCACCATTGATACATCCCTGTCCATCCCCCAATGGCCAACAAAACTAGATTATATTATATAGCATCATAGTTTGGGGTAAAAGGAAAGAGAAGCCATAAAATCTAAGTCATATGTCAACAAATAAGATACACAGTGATTGAGGTATTGAACCTACCCCAAATAGTAAAATTATGCCCCTTTCTAGTAGAATTGGGGTACCCCAAGTAACATACAGACTGTTGCACAGGGGGACATTTATTGACAACAATATGAATCCCAGGTGTTTGTAATGTTGTTGAGCAAACACCAAAAGGTATTTTTGCTGTGTTTAGTGTGCTTTTATGAGCTGAATTCTTCTGAAACTCTCAAATTGAAAACAAAACAAAAACTGTTTTATATGTTACTAGTATGAACCATTATCATCACAAAAAAATTAAATGAGAATGATGTGAAATTGTAAACAAGGGTATAAGGAAATAATTCACAAAACATCTAACAAATAACTCAATAAATGGATGAGTAATGTACATGTTAGTGATCACACCGTGAAAAGCATGATTATGCCCCTTTTTACCTAAAAGATAGTACCCCCAATTATGAGCAGATTATCATCAAGAACCACATTCCTTGGGATTTATATGACTGTCACGTGTTAGTTCTGATGTTGAATAATTAGTCACACCACTTTTTCATTGTTTTCACAGATTTTATATGATGCAGTTTGTTTTTGTATACTTGAAAAGTGTTCTTTTTGTAAAACCACCAATATATTTACCCCTATCCATCCCCTAATGGCCAACAAAATTAGATTATTGTTATATAACATCATAGCTTGGGATATTGGGAAAGAGAAGCCAGAAATTCTAAGTCATATATCAACAAATGAATAAGCAGTTATTGAGGTACTGAACCTACCCCAAATAGTAAAATTATGCCCCTTTCTAGTAGAATTGGGGTACCCCAAGTAACACACAGATTGTTACACAGAGGGACTTTTACTGACAACAATATGAATCCCAGGTGTTTGTAATGTTGTTGAGCAAGCACCAAAAGGTATTGCTGCTGTGTTTAGTTGGCTTTTATGTGCAGAATTTTTCTAAAACTATGAAACTGAAAACAAAACAAAAACTGTTTTATCACATGTTACTAGTGTGAACCATTATCATCACCAAAAATCAAATTAGAATGAGGTGAAATTGTAGACAAGGGTATAAAGAAGTAATTCACAACACATCTAACAAATAACTCAATAAATGGATGAGTGATGTACATGTTAGTGATCATACCGTGAAAAGCATGATTATGCCCCTTTTTACCTAAAAGATAATACCCCAATTATGAGCAGATCATCATCAAGAACAACATTCCCTGGGATTTATATGACTGTCATGTGTTAGTTCTGATGTTGAATAATTAGTCACACCACTTTTTCAGTGTTTTGACTCATTTCATTTGGCACAATGTGTTTGTGTATACTCGAAAAATGTTATTTTTGGTAAAATTTTTATAATTGTCACTTTTTGCTACACTAATTATCAACATAATCAAGTCATTTTGACAGGACATTATAGAGCAATGCATAACAACAAAACATGCCAAAAATCTGAAAGATTTGTCAAGAAATAAGCGAGCAGTAACCATTTTACTGAACCTACCCAAAAAAGCAAAATTTTACCTTGGCACACAGCTATTCAAATGTGCTATTATACTGCGTCTACTTTAGCGATTTTCGATAATTTGTTAAAAACAGGTCTACATGTCATATAATTACAGTATGGTATTCATTTTTTTTTTTAAATTGCCAGAAGAATTTAATAGATAAAAAACGACTTTTGCACACCTGTTCAAACCCCGCGCAGTAGACCGAAAACTGTGACGTCACTTGATGGACTGGCCGTCAGCCGCGACCTACACAACAAGCCAACGCCAAGTGAAATCAACACAAGTTGCGATCCCCCACAGCCTAAAAAGTCACGAGGGGGTGGCAGATATTGTGCTGTAGGCGAGTGCAGCAGCTCAGCAGGAGACGGATATTCTTTGCACACATTTCCATCTGATCCAGATACTCGAAAGAAGTATATTCGGTTCGTGCAAACATGCCGGGCCGCTAAGTTCTCTTTACCATGTTAGTTCCATCTGGACCGTGGAAACGAGCTATTCCGACAATTGCCAAGCCCGTTCGAGTGGATCAAAAACTGCATCTGCATTGTGCGCGTATACTTTGAAGGCGGAGTGGTAAGCTCATACAGATGAGTACGATAGTCGTACGTTTATTCTGTTCTTATCTATGGACAGATCACACTTGTTAAATTGAATGAACACGTTAAGGCTTGAGGAAGGAGAATCTCCGCTCGCCGTCCACGTGTGATCGCATCAAGAAGTCAGTCGGTAGCCTCCCTCGAGACTTCGGTAAAGTCCATACGCCTTCGGAATGCTGTGTTCGGGCGTCCAGAATTCCTCGTTTCCATGGTCCAGCTGGAACTGACGTGGTAAAAAGAACTTAGCGTTCAAACTGATAAGGTAAAGGCCTTGCAGAAACATCCCCAGAGTCACACTGGCTGTCGCAATCATAGTCACTGCTTTTACATGATAAATTAAATGCCGAGCGAGATGTGCAAGAACCATCAGAATAGCTTTCTGTCGCCGTCGCTGACACTCATGTGACGTCACATCCAAGAGTAGTTAAGCCATGCCAAGATTTAGTTGATTACCTCCCGTTTTCTTGATTACAGGTGAAAATGCCCACTTTCGCGGATCGATTTCGTGTGATCGGGAGCGAATCGGATGTTTATTTTACCAGTTTATCAAACATTTCATATTTCTGCATAAGCTGACCAATTATCGAAAACCTCTGAAGTAGACCTTTAAAGAAGTCTGCTATAAAGTGCCTACGTCTGACGTAACTCCCAACGCACTACAAGAACATATTTTATAGCAAGTTGTACATCACATGGAATGCGCCATGGAGCTTCTTCACCATTGAAAGATATGAGTGTTTGCAAAACAAGTGAGGTCTGTGTGTAATTGGTACAGAACTGTTTCTTTGCTCTACAGCCACCAGTGGCAGACAGTGGCAGAGGTAAAAAGGAATTACACAACTAAGGTAGTTTTGTTTTATACTTACCTGTCCAAATAATAGCCTTATCTCTACTTGGCATGAACACCACCACATTACCAAATTAAAATGGAAAAAAAGGGGGAGCAGGAGCTAACCTTGCCTCCATACTCATTTAAGTAGTGAGAGTGATCACCCTTAGTGAGTTCGCTTCATTGCGCCATATTCAAATGTAGCTTCAAACTTAGTTTTCACACCTTTTCCCAGCCAACCACCGGAGGTGGCAAGGTGTGCCAGCGATTGGACAGGTAAGTATATCACAAAACTATTTGTAGAAATATAATTCTTTTTTTTCATACTTACCTGCCCAAACAAATGTCAGAATATCTTTTTTTTAAAAATGATGGGAACCACATTCACCTGAACAGGAAGACATTGGACCTACACTAGAATGTGTCTCCACAGTTCCCTAAGCCTAGAACTCAGCATCAGCAGACACTAAGGGCCCTAAGCAATTGTCTCCCATGGATCATCTGGATGTGAAAAGTTTAGTCAGGGAGGTAATGTTGCTCATACCCCAGCTAACAATAAAAGGCCATATAAGGGCTGTTAGAGGGATTAGTCCCCACTCTCCCTCAAGAGAACGGCACACAGTGACACGCAAATGAATGCCTTACAGAGAAGGAAATTTATAAGGCCCCAAATCAGGAAAAGACCCATCCAAGACGAACTGGAAAAGTGGGTTTGAACAAAGCCTTCAATGAGGCCCTTTAAAACCAAGGTAAACTGGGGGAAAAACTGCAAACCAACAAATTGGGAAAAAATACCAATGGCAGACATTGATGGTGCTGGACCAACAGATCGACTAAAACAGACAGGGTCAATGAGTAATTGGTGGGGATGTGTTCCAACTTGGGAAACCACTATGCATCAGAGGCAACCAAGTGCCTCCCCATATCTTCAATCATGCCTAGGATTAACCTTCCACAGGCTGCCTGTAGTTAGGGTTTTAAGATGATGGTTGAAGGAAGACAAAGGTTCAGAGAGTCTGAGAACGAAAGATGGCATGTTCCAGATGGCCACAGCTTTCACAGTAGGTCTTACTTCTGAAAGAGGGAATTTTCAAGGTCTTGTGTCTGAGTATCTGCGAAGTCAGCAAGCAGGATGCAGATGTATGGAAGTTCAGTCAGGTGCTGTTTCAGATATGACAGAAAAGTCAAAGTTGAGAGTTTATATAATCTTTTCTGTCAGACATAGGGAACCAGTAAACAAGGTGGAGGAGTTGAGATACAACTTCAAATTTTCAGCCTCTGAAAATTATACGAGCAGCACTGATTTTGATTTTCTGCAGCCTTTCAAGAAGACACTTCTGGATGCTAGACAGAAGAGAATTACACTAGCCTACCTGGGAAACAAGAAAGGCATATATCTGAGTCTTGGTTGCTTTCACAAAGACAAGATGGCAAACAGAGCTTATTCTGCATGGTTCAATATTGGCTATTTTGCAGATGCTGGAAATGTGGTTTTTGAAGGTTAAGAATTGGTCAATGAATTTTTTAGCAGATGCTGGAAATGTGGTTTTTGAAGGTTAAGAATTGGTCAATGAATTTTTTAGCAGATGCTGGAAATGTGGTTTTTGAAGGTTAAGAATTGGTCAATGAATTTTTTAGCAGATGCTGGAAATGTGGTTTTTGAAGGTTAAGAATTGGTCAACGAAGTTTTAAGCAGGTGATGGAAATGTGGTTTTTGAAGGTGAAGAATTGGTCAAGACTTACCCCATGGGTGCAAAGCTGGTGAAAAGGAAATAGAGGAAGCATTAATCAAAACAGATTCAAGCAGTGAAGGCCGACTGAAGAATTTTTTCAAGGTGCGTTCGGTTTTGTCATCATGTAGCTGTAGCTTGCTGTGCGTTCATCCATGTTCTAAGATCAGAGACGCACAACTGAGTCCAACATATCAGCTGACTGACTTCTGTGACAATGGCGGAGTGGTAAAGCAGAGCACCATCAGCCAAACTCTCATGCAACGCAGCACCAGATACAGGGACAGCCTACAGCATAAACAGACTGGGTCCCAGGATGGAACCCTGGGATTCACCAGGAGGCAGAGAAGATGGCAGAGTATGGTGTTTGTTTATGCACACAGTCTAGGAATGCTCAGTTAGACAGGAAGAAAGTCCTTGGTTTTATTGAGGAAGGTTTAAATAAACCAAAAATTTTCACTGCCACTACCTGGGTGTTGGCTGCTTTTTTCATCCTATTAGACAGGAAGAAAGTTAATGATAGAGCTCAGCCAAATACCCCACAAGGATGATGTAGTCTTTGCAGATGGAGAGAATGGTCAATCATATCAAAGGCAGCTGAAAGGTCGAATAAGGCCAGAGCAGAGATTTACTGTCAACTAAATCAGTCCATAAATCATTTGCAATTTTCTGCAGAGCTCTCCCGATACTATGTCCAGATCTGAAAACTGGCTGTTGAGGACTGAGAACATGTTTTTGTTCAAGATGGCTAGCAGCTCAGAAATGGGGAGTTTGTATTATACTCCCTGTTTGGCTGGTATACTTACCATGTCAGACCATAGCATTCCACGGCAGTTAGTCAGCTCTGAAATGGGGAGTTTGTATTATACTCCCTGTTTGGCTAGTATACTTACCATGTCAGACCATAGCATTCCACGGCAGTTAGTCAGCTCTGAAATGGGGAGTTTGTATTATACTCCCTGTTTGGCTGGTATACTTACCATGTCAGACCAAAGCATTCCACGGCAGTTAGTCAGCTCTGAAATGGGGAGTTTGTATTATACTCCCTGTTTGGCTAGTATACTTACCATGTCAGACCATAGCATTCCACGGCAGTTAGTCAGCTCTGAAATGGGGAGTTTGTATTATACTCCCTGTTTGGCTAGTATACTTACCATGTCAGACCGTAGCATTCCACGGCAGTTAGTCAGCTCTGAAATGGGGAGTTTGTATTATACTCCCTGTTTGGCTGGTATACTTACCATGTCAGACCATAGCATTCCACGGCAGTTAGTCAGCTCTGAAATGGGGAGTTTGTATTATACTCCCTGTTTGGCTGGTATACTTACCATGTCAGACCATAGCATTCCACGGCAGTTAGTCAGCTCTGAAATGGGGAGTTTGTATTATACTCCCTGTTTGGCTGGTATACTTACCATGTCAGACCATAGCATTCCACGGCAGTTAGTCAGCTCTGAAATGGGGAGTTTGTATTATACTCCCTGTTTGGCTAGTATACTTACCATGTCAGACCATAGCATTCCACGGCAGTTAGTCAGCTCTGAAATGGGGAGTTTGTATTATACTCCCTGTTTGGCTAGTATACTTACCATGTCAGACCATAGCATTCCACGGCAGTTAGTCAGCTCTGCCAGGCCGAATTGTCTGTGGCTAATGCAGTAATAAGACCATCACGTGACGCCCACCCTACTTCCGCCAGGGAAGAAGCAGGTGTCAACTTCCTGTTCCTCATTCAACGAGGCCTATGCGCAAGGTAACTCCGAGAACCATAGCGCTAGCGGGGAAGGTAGGGCGGGCATTAGAGTCTGACATGGTAAGTATGCTAGCCAAACAGGGAGTATAATACAAACTCCCCATTTTGGTGTCATATACTTTACCATGTCAGACCATAGCAGAATTTAAAAGGAATTGGAGGAGGGCTGAGTGCCCTAATGGTTCTTGGGGTTAGCAGTGGAACAGATATGGCTGCGTTAGCCGCAAAAGAAGTCCCTAGAACCATCAGCCCTGGTCATGCAGACATCCCTTAAATAAAAGTTTATGAAGGGATTTTCCGAACGCCAGCAGGATGCCTCCAGGAGGTGGCGCAAGGGGACAGAGTGCTGGAACGCTGCGGAAGTGACCAACGCCCTGACCTCATGGGCCCGGGGAGATAAGACAGGGAGATCATTATACGCCTGGGCGTAGGCCGATCTGACCGTGTTGGAAAGCCATCTAGAGATAGGGCTGGGAGGAGCGCCTGGGGTGCGAGCGTTCCCAGTAGCCCCGAATGGAGCTAGCCGAGAGCCTTAACAAAGAAGATAGGTTGAGATAGGATGATGCCTATCTGGATATTGGAAGGGCGAGATGGGGGAACAGAGATGTCTGAGCACCAGGAGGCCCATCTCTCCCATCGGTAATAGTAGAGAGGCTCAGTGCTGGCTCTATCCGAAGGTCTTGAGAGGCCCCAGCCCCAGCGGGTATGTCTAGGACGGACTGGGCTCTGTCCGTCTGTGAGGGAGGGGCAGATGCTCGCAATTGGGCTGGCATAGCAGCCATGCGCGCCGGCGGAGCATCTGAGCCTGTCCCCACGAATGCTCACTGGAGAGGGGGAACATGGGGGAGGGACGAGGTCCGGAAACCAGGACTGGGTCAGCCACCATGGGGTGATGAGGCTGAGCCTGGGTCTTCCCAGTCTCGCCTACCTGATCACTTTGTGGAGGATTGGGAATGGAGGGAAGGCGTATGTTATGCAGCCAGACCAGGGAAGGGAGGGCCTGAACACTGTTCCCCACCGAGCTGAGGGTTAGCCTGCCGAGGGTCCCTTCCGCGTGGAGGAGGGTCCCGCTATGTGTCTCGCGCAGAGGGTGATTCCCTACACGTGGCACCAGCGGAGGAGGGCCTCTATTCGGAGAGAGAGGCTGAGGGAGCGAGCCCCCTCCCCACCCCCCCACCCCTGTTGACATAACAAGGCACCGAAGTGTTGTCCGTGAACAGGAGAACAAGTCGGTGCGAGACCTGGGGTTGGAAGCGGAGGAGGGCAAGCCTGACCGCTTCCAATTCCAGGACGTTGATGTGGAGACAGGCAGACTGTGCGTCCCACACTCCTGAGGTATGAGGGTTCTCCAAGTGGGCGACCAGCCTGAGTTGGAGGAGTCTGTGTAGAGGTCATGGGTTGGGTTGGGAGGGAAATGGGACCCCGGGGAAGACAGTGGTGAGCCACTCTTCCGTAGCCCATTGGAACCAAGGACCCAGGGGATGGACTGATGCCAGTGGTCGGCGGTCTGAGACCATCGACGACGGAGCTCCCTTTGGAGTAGGCGCTTGGGGACCGGCCTAGGGGATGAGGGATGAGAGGGACTCCATTATCCCCAGGAGGGAGGTAAGGGTTCTGGCCGGGGTGTGGGTGGATAGGCGGAGGCGGGAGAGGCGGGAGATGAGGTCCCCAATGCGGGTGGACCTCTCTTGGGTGGGGGAGACCATATGGGGAGTGTGTCGAAACTCATGCCCAGAAAGGGGGACAGCTGACTGCGGTTGAGTTGACACTTGTTGGGGTTGGTGACAACCCTAATTTGGAAAGAGGCGTAGAGGATGGTTGGTGTGGGATGACACCAGGCCCGGGAGGGACCCTGGACGAGCCAGTCGTCCAGGTACACTGGGAGGCGAAAGTCCTCCTGTCTGGCCAGGGAGGCCATCTCCTTGACCACCTTCGTGAATAGGAAGGGTGCTGGGAGAGGCTGAAGGGCCGAAGGGGAGCGGCCTGAACTGGAACCCCCGATCTTGCCAGACAAACCGTAGGTATCGTCTGTGGGATGGGTGTATGAGGTTGGAGTAGAACCCCGATCTTTGGAGGAGTTCTGAGACTTCATGGCGAAGAGCCTCCGCCTGGCCCAGGGAGGGGTCGCTGGGAGAAGGGGGGGGGAGAACTATCAGAGGAGGGCGCTTGTGGGCCCAAGGCAAGCAGAGCCCCTCCTGTAGGACCTCTACTATCCATGGGCTGAGGCCCATATGTCTCACTGGTGGGCATGCCAGGATAAGCTGCCTGCCAGAGGGGCCGAGGGACCGGGGTGGAGGGGAGGAGAGTGGGAGGATAGAGGGGTAGTGGTCTGAGTTCTCCCTACTCCAGCTCCCCCTGTAGATCAGTCCTCCAGTCACCTCCGGGGCTGTCTCTGCTGGCTGAAACGAAAATTCTGCTGGGGAAGTTTCGTCTTCGGTCGCAAGGGGGTTTTAGAGCGCTTGGCGGGCCGAGCGGTGCGGGATGGGGCCTGCTTGGGATAGGGCGGAGTGGAGGAGCGAAGGAGGGTCTGGGAGGGCGAGGCTGCCGAGGAGGGGCCTGGCCGCATATGAGGCTGCCTGCTTACGCTCTTCAACTGAATGGGCGATGAAGACAGCCGAATAGTCGCCGAAGAGTGACTGCTCCTGACCTGGAATGCACCACAAGACCGCCTTAAGTGCCGGGGCGAGATAGCCCGTGACAGTTTGGCCTCAAGCAATTGTAGTGGCTCCTGGCTGCGCTGTCCGCCGCAGCTGAAAGGTGGTGCAAGATCCTGTTGACTAGGAGTCGCATCAAGGGGTCGCTGAACAAGCCAGATTCAGTCTCAGGGTGTGTCTCAGAATACTGAACGTCTGAGGACACAAAGACCGAGTCGTCCTCCTCCAGCCAGATCTCCTCCACACGCTGTAGAGCATGTCGAAAGGACATGTCCAGTAGTGTTATGTTGGATCCCCGATCTGGATCTGCAGTCCCACTCCACCAGGTTCTTGGCAGAGACCGTGGCGGAAGTGGGAGGCCAGATGGGGGATGAACCGGCAGCTGGCCGGGGAAATGGAAATTTCCCTGGTCACCGGAGTGTCCTAGGAGAAACAGGGAGATGTGGGAGATATGGGCCTACCAGGGGTCCCTGAGGAACGTGCCTACAGGGGCCGCATCCAGGGCCGAGAGGGATTTATTCCCTGGAGAAGGGATGACTTGCGCACCCCTGGCTAGGGTTGCCGGACACTCCCAAATGGACGTAAGAGTCTGAGGGGCGACAAGTCTGGGCGAGCCCGCTTGGACGGAGAACCAAGGCGTATTTGGGCACTGAAGGAACTTGTCCGGGGTTGAGGCCTCCCTCCCGACAAGGTCCGGGCGCCAGTGCTCAATAGTGGACAAGTCGCGTGATGAGGAGGAGTCCTCTACCTCATCCTCAGAGTCAGGAGCGTCAGGTTCCTGAAGAGGTTGCGACAAACCTTCTCGAGGAGGCAACGGCAGGGGTGTGTGAGGGTCCCGCCCTAGCTTGGTAGTGGGAGGACGCAAGGGCGGGTCCCTGGTGGCTCCATGATCGGCGGCCGAACTATGGGAGGGAAGTCCGTCCTGCCGATCGGACAGCGCCCGAGAGGGAGGGAGACCGAGGTCGAACCAGCGCGAGGCTGGGTGCCACATGCGACCATGGAGCTGGTATTGTTGGTCTGCTGTAAGCCACTGGTCCCTCTGAGGGGCATAGAGCCACAGGTCCCCACAGAGGAAAATGGGCTGTGGTGGCCCTGGGGCAGAATTTCCGTGGGGGCCAGGGTAACCTGAGACACCGGGGGGGGGGGGTTGTGAGAGAGCGTGGCCTATCGTACCCCCCCTCCCCCCCCCCTCCCCCCCGGAGAGTGCACTGCCATACACCTCCCTGGTGGGATCCATAGGAGCCCCCTGTGTATTGGGGGAGCGGTGGAGGGCACGGCAACCGAGCCCCCTATCCACCTGTGTACGGATTGGAGTGGCTGCGGTAATGTGGTCACCACCTGGTTGGATCGGGCAGGTTACCCGTGGTCCCGCTGGTCGATCCTCCCCCCGGAGGAATGAGACCGTGGACGTTGCCCAAGTGGAGAGCGGAGTAAGTCCACTCCCCAACGTCCTGTACCCCTAGGGGAAATGTTGACAATCGACCGGGGTGCGTCAACTGCCGGGGATCCGTGACACAGGTCCGGGCGTGGCGGTGCCTGCGGCTGACGACCCGGAGTTATGGCCAGTTTGGGGGTCCCAGGGACTGGGCATAAGTCCTCCACCGGAGTAAGGACGCTCCTCGTGCACTAGTGGTGGCTGCACTTGTGCACGGTGGGGAGAGCATCATGAGCCTGCGTGCTATTAGTGGGGGGAGAGCTAATGGCATCAGTCTCATAGAGGCGAGTGACGGGTGCTGATTCCGTATGCATCCCGTCACCGGTGCTGGTCCGCGCCTCAGCAAATTTCCCGGGGACCGAAGGTCGCATGATGCAGCATGATTGAGAGAGTTGTGTGTCTCACCGTGCGTTGGAAGGGAAGAAGGCAAGCCAGCCGGGAAGGTGGGAAATCCTGCTCTCCCTGACGGGTAAGGTGGGAAATTCCGCTCTCCCCGACGGGGAAGGTGGGAAATCCTGCTCTCCCTGACGGAGAAGGTGGGAAATCCTGCTCTCCCCGACGGGGAAGGTGGGAAACCCTGCTCGCCCCCCCCCCCCCCCCCCACCCCCCCCCCCCCCCAATGGGGAAGGTGGGAAATCCTGCTCTCCCCGACGGGGAAGGTGGGAAGGCGGGAAATCCTGCTCTCCCCGACGACGAAGGTGGGAAGTCCTGCTCTCCCCAACGGGGAAATGAACCTTGGGCTCCAGTGTGACAGGCGGGAAACTACCCACTACACCACCGAGGACCCTGGGGGAGAAGGCAAATTCGGGTACGAATTCTAAAGCGGGTTTTCCCTTTTTGGGGTAGCCTGCATTGGACTGCGGGGAATGTAGAAGTAAATTTAGAAATGGTGGCAGCTTGCCTTTCACCCTTCGGACGCAGTGATCGTGTGTCTGCCGGGCGGCTAGAGGAGGTATCAAATTGATGGTCGCGCGTCCCCTCCACGGAACCCCCTCTACACCGGCCGTACATTCTTCCGTAATAAGAACGGATTGCTCCAAGGAATCGGCACGCGGGTCCTCCGGGGCAAGGAGCGACTTCTGAACGGCGAAGTGGCTCGACCCGTCCATGCCCTTCACCGTGTTGGGCTATGGTGGCAGAGCAAACACGGAGCACACGACCACAAAGTGGAGACAAGTCGGTAGATCGAGAGATCGTAAAGAAACTCGATCTACCTTGTAATAATGATAAGGTACTAACAATTGTGCACAAGTTGGCAGATCAAGAGATCGTAAAGACACCCGATCTACCTTGTAATAATGATAAACAAGGTACTAATAAATGTGCCCGGGGAAACCTCCGTACCGCCAAACCAGGTGTGACCAAAGGTGGACAATATAGCAGAAACGCCGACCGGCGTGGAACAATCAAAGATGGCGGATCGATTGACCGGTGAGGGTTCGATCGCCGAAAGTGACAAGCAATGGAGCGTGAGAGTAAAATAAACTAACGCGCAGCAGCTGTACGAGAAGTGAGGCCGAAAGGCAACTAGGTAGAGGAGAATTTAGGATAAGGAATGCTTGTTTCTTCTCTTTAATAGGGGATCGCGAGATCGTAAGGCAAACTCGATCGACCTGTACTAGAAATAATGATAATAAGGTAGTAAAAGATCGAGAGATCGTAAAGAACTCATCAACCTGTACTAGTACCAATGAAAATAAGGTGCTAATAAAGGTGGAGGGGAAACCTCCGTACCACTAAACCAGGTACGACGAACGTGGCCGACCACGCGGAGGTCAACCGGCGTGGCGCCAATAAAGATGGCGGCTCGAGTGACCGGCGAGAGTTCGATCGCCGAAGTGAATTTACAGAAATGGAGGGAGAGAGTGAAAGCAAACAGGTGGAAGAGAATAAAGGATGAGGAGGGACGCGTTCCTACAAAGAGTGGACGCGTTCCTACACCGGCGAGTAAGGGCCGAATGGAGAACAAATGGCACTGAAAAGTGAAGTCGCGAGCCGTCACGCCGTACAGCGTGAATAAAAATTAATTTAAAAAAATAAAACGCCAACCGTAAGCCTCACGCGGCAATAGTACCCATGGTTTAGCGTAAGCCACAACAGAACCAGTAAAGAAGGCAAGCACACAAGCAATCTTTACAAAAACAGAAGTATAGGCGAGACAGAGCAATAAAACCTGTCCTTATTAGGTAGGAGGCCGAGGTAGAATGGGGAACAGGAAGCTGACACCGGCTTCTTCCCTGGCGGAAGTAGGGTGGGCGTCACGTGATGGTCTTATTACTGCATTAGCCACAAAAAATTCGGCCTTTCAGAGCTAACTAACTGCCGTTGAATGCTATGGTCTGACATGGTAAAGTATATGACACCAAAAGGAATATTTTCTCTGTCATTTCAGACAGAACGAAACAAGTTGGAGACAGGTCTGTAGGTTGTTGGAGAAGTTGGGTCAAAGATGTCTAACAACTGAATCTTTGAAAATACTGGGAAAAGAAGCAGACCAAAAAGATTCTTTCACGACATAAGTAATGAGGGGCAGTACCGAGTCAGGACACTCCCACAGCTAAAATAATGGCGGAGGGCCAGTTCACCTCTTTCTGGAGAGGCACTGCTGCATAATTTTCAACTGTTCAAAATATATTCGCTCATTTCCATCAATTCAGAGTTGGTTTATTGTCAAGTATTTCATGATGACTGCCCAAACTAAAATAGCATTCTGGCTGCTCCTTACCCAAAAGCGTCTGTGCCAGTGGTGTAGGAGACTGTGTCACTATGGTTGTCTTGGTTACGGAAGTACTGACGTCGGTTCTGGTCCTTCTTCATTATGGCTTCCAGTTCCTTCTTCTTGGAGCGCAGTTCTTCTCGTTCAATTCGTTGGTCACGCATCTTGCTGTACAGCTCGTCATTGGAGGCAACTGCAATGTACATGCATAATGCAACATTACAATAACAGCATATGTGAAAGCTGGACAGTTTTTGGAGGCAACTGAAAGAAAGAGATGATACTGTTGATAGCCCAACCAACCACAAAGGGCTGTATCAGGGCTGTCACCAAGTTGAAGTCAACTCTGAAATTGTTCCAAAAAGAAAAAACAAAATCATCTACACAACACATTAACATACACCTCTAAAAACACACTGAAATTTCGTTAAAAATTTCCTTCTGTAAAATCTTCGATCAGATGGAAAGCGTTGATCTCTTTCAGAAATTGTTGATCTCTTTCAGAAATTCAAAGATCACATCAAGTGGGACATCTCTGAACAAGGTTTTCATGGAGTCTGCTATAAAGTGTTTATCTCTCACATCATGCAAGACCGAACGCTCTAAAAGAATATGTTTCACTGTGAGTGCTACCTGACATGGAATGCACCAAGGACTTCTTCACCTTTTAAAAATTATATGAATGGGTGTAAAAAAAGAAGTGGCCTGTATGAAAACGGCACATTTCTTCTTTACAGCCACTCCTGGAACATGGTAAAAACTCTTTCAGGTTTCGACGATTTGGAGAGTTTGCTATCCATCTGCAAGTTCCATTCCTCTTGCCAAAGTCTTTGACATAAGCCTGGGCTTTGGGTTTCGGATCAGCGTGAGGGATATACGATCTGCTCAACTCTTTCTTTATGGCACTTTTGGCAAGTTCCTCATTGTCTCGAATGCCCACATGGCTGGGAACCCAAGCAAAAATTATGTTGTATCTAGATTTCAGACAGGTGCATATTTAAATAATTTCAGAAGTTGAGGGTGCTTGAGGCTACAGCTGGCAATGCCTCCAAAGCAGAAAATCCGACAAAATGAGGAAATGATTATGTTTTGATTTAGAGACCATTTCAGGAGCCGGGTCCAAGGCTGTCAACTCCGCAGTGTAGATGGAGCTGTCAGTGGGAATGCATATAGAACATCTCTGAGAAGGACCTGTTGCCCAAAACACAGCAGAGGCAACCCCTCCTCAGATCTGGAGCCATTGGTAAAAAGTCTTCTGAAGGATAGAAATTTAGAACACAGTTCGGTGAAAAAGGACTTATATGCCAAGAAGCTAGTGGTATCTTTATGATACAAGGCAAAATCAAACCGGATCTCTGGAGTGAGGAAAGTCCATTGTGGATCATCAGGACACTTGGACAAATCACCCACGACTCCAAGATCTATATCTGCACTGTTCAAATGTGAAAGAATACAAATTCCCAAGGGTGGAATGGAACTGGGGTGGTCATCAAATTACGTCTGGAACTTTGGGTCAAAAACAGTCATAAGCAAGGTCTGGGGGTTCTGAAAATAGATTCAAACAGTAGTTCAAGGTAAGTTTCAGCTGACAGTTCGAGAAGGATGATTCTCCTACCTCAGCATACAGGCTATAAACAGGGGAGGTGCAGGATGGGATCAAGAGTTTTCTGGAAGGCAGGTCTGGCAGAGCCATAGACTACATACCTATAGTCCAGTTTGAAGCGGATCAGAGCCCTGTAAAGATAGATAAGACTTTTCTTATCAGCGCCCCAATCTCAGAATTTTCAGTGCTTTATGACATGCAGTTTTTCAGCATTGGATGTGACTTTTTAAAGTTTAGTTTCTGATAAAAAAAATTTTTTTTAATTTTTGTTAAAACACCCAGAAATTTGGCTTCTTTCACAGCTGTATTGATGAATTTGTCCACACGAATTTCAGGATCAGCAGAGAACTGACGAAAACTGTATAAATAGATTCACTGAGTTTTGGTGCTTGAAAAGGTAAACCCGTTTTCCTCGGCCCACTGTCGGATTTTATCCACACAAAGTTGGAGTCGACGCTGTATGCTGGCATAGTAGGCTCCAACTGCATCGAGTGCAAAGTCATCAACAAACAGTGAGGACTTGGAACCCCAGTTTACAGAATAGACAATCTCATTCATTTTGATACTGAAGACAGCAGGAGAATAAATGCTCCCTAGAGGTACATCCAACTCTTGCCCATGGATGTCAGATAGTGTGGTGCCAATACGGACTTGGAACTGCCAATCAGCCAGAAAGTTTTCAATAAATACAGGCAGATGATCCCGAAAACCAAGTTTATGAAGATCCATAAGAATTCCATATTTCCAAGTGGTATCACAGGCTTTCTCTAGATCGAAAAAGATAGCGACCACATGTTGTTCATTAATGAAGGCACTGCGGAAGGTGGTTTCAAGAATGATACATGGTCAACAGTAGAATGGTGCTTCAGAATCCCACACTGTTCATTGGCCAAAAGCCCATCAGTTTCCAGCTTCCATATCAGACAGTTGATCATTTTTTCCATCAGCTTGTAGAGGCAACTTGTCAGAGCTATTGGACGATTATTTGAAGGGTTGGTAAGGTCTTTTCAAGGCTTAGGAATAGGAATGATCTGGGCTTTCCACCAAGAGGTCAGAAAGTACCCTGTGGTCCACATATAGTTGCAGATTTTCATCAGGTTTTGGAGACAGCTTTCTGTGAGATGTTTCAAAAGCTGATAATGAATATCATCCAGGCCAGGAGCAGAATCGTTGCAGGTTTGCAAAGCTCGTTTCAGTTATCAACTGAAAATGGTAGGTTGTACACTTCAGAGTTGTCCGAAATGAAGTTACATGAAGATTTTTCTATCAGTTGTTTCGGGTTTTTTCAAAAAAGAACTGATTCAATTGAGTACTATCCAATGGTGGAGGCCAACAGATTTGGCAGCAGTTTGTCAGTTATCAAAGCATTGGCAAGTTTCAGGTGATGAACTGACAGATTGGTGTTCTTCCCTTTGATTGTCTTGATAATTTTCCAGACTTTTAACTCTGATTTTCTGGATGTCAGGTTGCAGCAGAAGTCTCTCCACGACTAACATTTGCATAATTTGAAAGTGTGTCTCGTTTTGACTCGGAGCTTTTAATGGGCTCGAGCATTGGAAGCTGAAGATCTTTTAAACACTTGACACTGAGCCCGATTGAACTGTCTTGTGATTTGTTGTTAGTCAGAACTGAACCTGTATGAGCACTGCACTGGTCACTCTGGAGTACAGTTGCTGGATGGTGTTGACAGGCTTCTGCCTAGTGTTAACTTTCTGAACACTGGCCAGTTGTGCCTGCTGCCACACTCTGTCCCAACTTGTCAACAGTCTGGAAAGGGTTTCTACAGCTCAAACAGTTCATTATGAAACCAAGAGCCTTTCCAAAGCCATCCCTCTGGGAATCTTAGTCAAGATGATAAGGAAATATGTATTTAGCTCCCTTCTCTCCAAGAAACGTGGGACTGAGGAGGGGAAGGGAAATGGAATCCAGATTGGCTACAGCATTGTTCATGTCAAACTGGAATAAGGCACTTATTTCGACATGTAATATCAGAAAAAGTGTTATTTGTTCCTAGAGAGAGAGAAATTGTATGTATATGTGTGTGTATGTGTGTGTATGTGTGTGTATGTTCGTGTGTGTGTGTGTGTGTGTGTGTGTGTGTGTGTGTGTGTGTGTGTGTGTGTGTGTGTGTACATGTATACGTGTGTGTGTGTGTGTGTGTGAGCATGCATGCATGTCTCAGTCCATGCCTGCGTGAACAAATGAGAAAAATTAGTGGAAACTGAGGTGTAGCATCAACAATACCACGATATCCATATCACAACCTAGCACACAGAAAAAGGCACACATAAAGAGACCGTATAAACCATTTCACTCAAAACTAAAAACTAATCTTTCCCTTGATATAGACCGTTTGGGGGAAAGGAACAAGCATAACAAAAATCACAAGCAATAAGGTCTCAGACTGAAACATCTGCCACTTTTGGTCCTTGTTCCTTTTCCCAAATCTTCAAACTTTTTATTTCTACACAAGACCAGCAACCAGTGTCTCATTAATCTTCAAACTTTTTATTTCTACACAAGACCAGCAACCAGTGTCTCATTAATCTTCAAACTTTTTATTTCTACACAAGACCAGCAACCAGTGTCTCATTAATCTTCAAACTTTTTATTTCTACACAAGACCAGCAACCAGTGTCTCATTAATCTTCAAACTTTTTATTTCTACACAAGACCAGCAACCAGTGTCTCATTAATCTTCAAACTTTTTATTTCTACACAAGACCAGCAACCAGTGTCTCATTAATCTTCAAACTTTTTATTTCTACACAAGACCAGCAACCAGTGTCTCATTAATCTTCAAACTTTTTTTTCTACACAAGACCAGCAACCAGTGTCTCATTTTTGTTACTCACTACGCATTTCTTTCATAACCTGTCCCTTTTCCCCATCTCCCCAGTTCCCCTGCACCCCATTCATATCCTTCCCTCCCTCCACTTCCCCTGCACCCATTCATATCCTTCCCTCCCTCCCCTTCCCTGCACCCCATTCATATCCTTCCCTCACCAAAACAACAACTTATTATATATGAAAAGTCCTCAAGCCAGGATCATCATTGACAGTACCTGTTACTACATTCCTGTGAGTCACCACTGTAAACTGGTCCTCATTATCACACCATCAACTAATCTGACAATATACACTGTTAGTCATCTTAACTACATATTCAAATATGCATATCAAGCCACCAAAAGAACATAAAACAGAATTCTAGAAAGACAAAAGATGCACCTGAAGAAATCAACACATGTCATCACACATAAGAATATCATCCAAGCCTATGGCAAACACACACACACACACACACACACACACACACACACACACACACACCACACACACACAATCCCAGGACTCACAGGTAACAACAGAGGTGCTTGGGGGTTGCATCTCCTCCTCCTCTTTCCTCACACTGCCCTCAGGCTGTTCCTCCGTCTGCTCTCTGTCCTGTTTCTCTGACTGCTCATGACAAAATACATAAAACCCTTCAGGACCTTTGTTTTAATCATATCCCACCCCCACCATTTTTACCCACTGTAATTCACCACCACCACCCCTCCAAACTTAGCATCTTACCTCTTCACCACTGTCTACAGCTACATTCAGTCAAAATCCAGACTGGCATGTTTTCTTTCTGTCCAGTCTTGATGAAGAAAGGTTAATGGATACAATGAGGATCCACTTAAAAGGGAAAAGTAAACTCACCACTCTGCACCTGCAGTAGAGATAAAAACTTTGCAATGACGATACCCATTTATCAAATGAATTTTCCATCTAACTGTAGCTTTTCAATAAATTTACCTGTCCAAATAGATGCTTTATTCCCATTTGACAAGGTGTAGAAATAATTATATCAAGAGGTTAAAAAAATGTGTTTTGAAACTTCAAACAATGACAAAATCAGGATATTCTGAAAGAGTTTGAACAATTTTGTAGCAAATTACAGTTCAGAATTTCCACTTTCCCAATGAATAGGTTCACAAAAGTGCAAAACCATGCGCCACGTCACATGTGTGTATGTGTGCCTGTGTGTGTGTCTGTGTGTGTGTGTGTGCACGTGTGTGTGTGTGTGTCACTCTGTGTGTGTGTGTGTGTGTGTGTGTGTGTGTGTGGGGTGTGTGTGTGTCACTCTGTGTGTTTGTGTGTGTGTGTGTGTGTGTTGTGTGTGTGTGTGTGTGTGTGTGTGTGTCCATGTGTTGTGTGTGTGACTGTCTGTCGGTGTCTGTGTATGTGTGTGTGTGTCTGTCTGTCTGTGTGTGTCTGTCAGTGTGTGTGTGTGTGTGTGTGGTGTGTGTGTGTGTGTGTGTGTGTGTGCAAGTGTGTGTTGTAGGTGACCACCAATACAAAGAACTAGAGCACTATTTTGTGGTGACTGGCATGGGAAGAAGGCCCAGTCCTCTCGCTGCACGATCACGCTGTAGCTTGACAAGCTGTGGATTGAGGGTGGTATCTCTGTCACTTTACACAGTGGCACAACGGTTTCTTTGCCTTTTCCCCGATACTGGTTTTCCAATCAACAGATTGAAAGGGGTGATCCAGGAGTATGCTCTAAAGACTAGGAGCTGCCCGCAAAAGAGCTATCATTAGTTTTCAATGAACATGTTGATTTAGAGAGTGCAAATGATCTTTTGTCTTCTGTTAGAAAGTGTTGAAAAATCCCTATCCTTTTAATTGTGCCAAAGGGTGTCAAAATCACAAAAGCTGTCGGTGTCTCCTTAGAAACTTTAATATACAAAGGCTGATGTTTGTTGTTGACGGGATGCAAAGATTGAATAAGACAGCAATGGTCATTATTAAAAAAAAAAACAAACAAACAAACAAACAGAATCCAAGGCAAAAGTCATCAGGACCACCAAGCTGTCAGTCGCAGAAGATAAAAAAATCGAGAGAAGTTCAGTTGTCTCATGGAAACGGACTTCAACAACAGAAACATGCAAAGAAAACCAAAGTGCATGACTTTCTACACCAGATCCTTAACATTCAGATCACCCCACCACACCAAAGACATCCAATTTCACACAACTGTCATCTTGGTTATCAAGAAGGAAGGTGTTATAACTCAAAAGCTGTGGACTGAACTTGTGAAAGAAAATGCTCAGCTGAGAAATCAGAACAACTTCTCAGGTACTCTCTAGATGGGGCAAAGAGAACAATAGAAAAAAAAGGACATTAGATCCAGCCCCAGCTGAAAGGAAAGAAAGAAGAAACAGACTATATCGATAGGACAAAGAGAACAATAGAAAAAAAAGGACATTAGATCCAGCTCCAGCTGAAAGGAAAGAAAGAAGAAACAGACTATATAGATAGGACAAAGAGAACAGCAGAAAGAAAAGGACATTAGATCCACCTCCAGCTGAAAGCAAGGAAAGAAGAAACAGACTATGTAGATGGGGCAAATAGAACAATAAAAAAAAAAGGACAATAGATCCTTTTGAGCAACGACACTTTCCGACTCCGGGTTATTCATGTTTCTGTGTGTTCTGACTCAGAGTCTAATGAGATTTACCTGAGGGAAATTTGCTGGGTCTTCATCAGCCCGGACTGACTGGTAGTTGTGGTGGGTGTTGGTGTCCTCTGAGTTGTCATCTCTGGTGGAGTGATTGGTGTTCAGCACACACTTGTAAATGGGGGCAGGTCATAGCCACAGTCTCTGTTCAAGCTTGGTTTTCTCTCCCTGATTTCTATTGCTTCTTTCACTTTCCATTTTGTGAACTGTGATTCAGCTGCAATTATGGTGGCTTGAAACTTGTTGGTATAGTGGGTTGTTATATGAGAAATCAGGGAGAGAAAACCAAGTTTGAACAGAGACTGTGGCTATGACCTGCCCCCCATTTACAAGTGTGTGCTGAACACCAATCACTCCACCAGAGATGACAACTCAGAGGACACCAACACCCACCACAACTACCAGTCAGTCTGGGCTGATGAAGACCAGCAGTTGCTGGCCGAAAATTTCCCTCAGGTAAATTTCATTAGACTCTGAGTCAGAACACACAGAAACACGACATTAGATCCACCTCCAGCTGAAAGGAAAGAAAGAAGAAACAGACTATACAGATGGAGCAAATAAAACAATAAAAAATATGACATTACAGCCAGCTCCAGTTGAAAGGAAAGAAAGAAGAAACAGACTATATAGATGGAGCAAATAGAACAATAAAAAAGACATTAGATCCACCTCCAGTTAAAAGGAAAGAAAGAAGAAACAGACTATATAGATGAGGCAAATAGAACAATAAAAAAAATATTATAGCCAGCTCCAGTTGAAAGGAAGAGAGAAAATGCAGACTACAACTCCATGAGGAAAAGCTTCTGATCACTGAAGAGGAAAACAGAACTCTTAAACAAGAAATTTAAAACATTAAACAGGAAAAGATGTACCAGAAAGTTCTGCAATTGAAAAGAAAAAGGCATGAAACTTATCTGTTGAACAGATCAAAGAACAGGCAGCGATGAAAACAAGGGAAGGCAAACATCTGATGCAACAGCTTGAGATAAAGAGAACACAACAACTGCCCAACAAGAAGAAATACATAGAAGTAAAAAGTTGGTACTCTTACCAAGCAACAACTGGAGGATGCACAAAGCCCTTGCTGCTTGTGATAATGGCCTACTCTGATAAAGTGTGAGGTGGCAGCGGTCAAGCCCACACAGGCGGCTGAACAGCTTATCAGCTGCTACCTCGGTATCCACAGAAACAAATACTGTGAAACCAAAGCCATTCAGAACAGAACAAGAAATACCTTCTACATGTTACCAACAGAACCAAACTTTGTGTTACCAACAGAACCAAACTTCGACACTGACAAGACTCGGGGCCCAGGAGGCTGACCAAAGACTCCCTGGCTGGACAACATGAAGAGCTGGCCTGGCTTCACCCTGAGACAGTGGAATTCCTGAAGGCCCAACCAGTCACTAGTTGTAAGGTGACAACGATGATGAAGGACGGACCTACCTCATATCGTTTGTGAAGACTGCGCAGCTGAGCCTGCAGGGCCAACAGTCGCTCCCTCTCCTCCCTCAGTCGGGCCAGCTCACACATCTGCTGCTGCAGCTGCTCCTGGCCTATCTCTCCTCTGTCACACACACACACACACACACACACACACACACACACACACACACACACACACATTCAGCCCAAATTGTATTCACAAAAAGAAAAATGTATTCATTTTTAACCTCACACAGATACTTAGAAAATATGAAGCATAACTGCTAAAATGTTTTCATTACTCTTTTTCCCATACAAACAGAAAACATGTACTAAATGGCATTCCAGGACAATGGAAAAAATTAAGGACCCATTTTCAAATGTCCTTTAAACACCAAGATGTTTTTTCACAAGAATCTCACAAATGGTGTATCGTACGAATAATCTAGCTCAGGAGTGGAGAAAGAAAGAGAGAAAGATTTGAGTGTTTGAAAATCTGATTTAAAGCTGCATGTACTGATCAATGAGGCAAAGTTAGCACACAAAAAAGGAGGAGGGAGACAACTGAGTGTTAATCTGTATGTGAGAGGGAGCAAACAACACAAAAACAAAACCCAAACCAGAAGCCACGTGCTAAACATGTTCCTACAGGAGAAGGGAGTGGAGACTGAACTGCGCAAAAGACTAGGTATGTGTTGCATCTAAATACTGTGTTTGCCACATCATTCAGCCAGAGCAAGCTGGAAAACTGATCATAACTTGTATCCAGTTTGTCATTGTACAGTACATGACAGCAAATTTTCACTTTTTGTAAGAATGTCTCTTTATTATTCTAAGTCGATCTGTAATTCATCAATATAACACACACACACACACACACACACACACACACACACACACACACACACACACTGATGTCTGCCCTCTACTGCTCCATTCTAGAACTTATAAGTACCTTCATTGGAACTCAAGAATGGATCTATTCTGCCTCTCTGTGGACTCGTATCTACTGTACAAAATGCTCAAATGTGCATGCTTTTGCCAGCACTCCACTGCTGAACAAGACAGTCTCAAACTTGAAGTGGAGAGTCCAGAGCTAGATACACCTCACCCTGGTGAATTTTCCAAGAGAGGAGATCTCAAGGAGGAGCTAGACTAGGCCTTAATCTGCAAATCTGTTATTCAAAGACAGAGAAAAAATTGACTGAGCCTTACTCTTTTGAAGCCTTCCACTTGAGGGAGGAAAGGCAAGGTCTTACTCATGTTAAGTCTTCCACATGAGAGAACGGTTATACCTGCATGAATCTTTCACTTGAAGAAGGGAGAAGCTAGGCTAGGAATTACCCTGATGAATTCTTCCATTCAAGGGACAAAGGAAAGGCTAGGATAGACCAGACCTTACCCTTGTGAACCTGAGGGGAGCACCGGTACTTCCCCTTCGCTGACTGATGCGTTCCCTCCTTCTCCAATCCTCTCTTCCGAAGATACTGCTCCTTCAGCCATCTGGACCTGTTGGCCATGAGTGGGGCGTTGTCCCTGTCTGCCCTGGGGAATCTCCAATGACAGTTCCCCATCGATACTGGCGATGAAGCTTTTCAGGTCACGCAATTTGTCCTTCGCTTTCATTAGCTTTCTGCAACAACACGCCACAATATAGAGGTGGCTATTCACGACTAGGACATTAGTAGCAGCACAAGAAAGGTAATGAGCTGCATGCACTTTCATTTTACCGTCACGACTAGATCCAGTTACCTTCTACATAAAATTTTGCATAAGACAGAAATCGCACCTCTACTGACATCTGCTCTAGAGTCATAGTTATGTATGTATCACTGTAATAAAATGTTGCAGTTTCCTAAGACACAACATAATTTTCTTCTTCTTCTCCTCCTCCCTTTATTGAGGAGTCCTTTAGGCACCACACTGGAAATAAGTTCACCACATTCCTCCAGTTCTGTTGGTTCTATGCACAGGCCTGGACCTCTGCAAACCTTTTCCTGTCCATTCTGCACTGTCTTCAAATCTATCATTTTTTTGTCTTCCCCTCCGTTTCCCTCTCTCAAGATTTAACAGGAGACTAAGCAATGCCCCTGAATCTTGCTAAATGGCTATACCAACATTTGCTTTCTTCACTGATGTCAGTACATCTTCACATGGTTTGACCTGCTGCTCGATGGCTTGACACAGTTGTTGACAGATGATATGATCAGTGTTTTAGATGTTTACTATCTTACTGTTACTGTAACATCTCATTTACATTGCTTGGGTTATTCTTTCCAGAACCCCTATACTCGGCAGGTGGACATTACTGGAAGAAGAAGAAGAAGAAGAAGAAGAAGAAGAAGAAGAGGAAGAAGAGGAAGAAGAAGAAGAAGAAGAAGAAGAAGAAGAAGAAGAAGAAGAAGGAGAAGAAGAAGAAGAAGAAGAAGAAGAAGAAGAAGAAAGAGAAGAAGAAGAAGAAGAAGAAGAAGAAGAAGAGGAAGAGGAAGAAGAGGAAGAAGAAGAAGAAGAAGAAGAAGAAGGGTCCATGTCTTGCAAGTGTTTCATGAAGATGTCTTTCCATCAGGCCGTGTCTCAACAGTGATGACATTTTCTGGTTTCTGTCCCTCAATGCTAACCATGGATGTCTGGCAAGTTAACGGTTGAACAGTTTCCAGCTTCTGTCCACAGACAGCTGTGTCAGTACTGACGGTGGTGGTGTGGCTGGCCATCCACCTGGGTCTCCCTCACACTGATTTCCATGCCAATTTTACCTATGGCTTTTATCCAGCCTTGCAACACGATTGCCAAATTTTTGTTCACTCTCTTCTAGGTCTTTAATATCGCCTGTAAATCCAAGGTTCTTGATGGTTCTTCCTCCAGTGCTGACTGAGCCGACATGACCTTTAAGTGCAACAATCATGACGCCTTCCAGGAAAGACTGACAAGTGTGGACATAAAAGGAAGTCCTGAAGAACTCAACTGAAGTGTGGAACCATTCGCCAACAGCACCACGTGTGAGCACTGCGCTAGGCTTTTGAATCCAGTGGCTCAATGGTGTTGATTAGCTTTCACCCCATGTTAACTTTCTTCACTGAGGCCCACAGTGCCTCCTGCACAACTCTGTCAACTGCTTTCTGGAAGTCAATGAATATGTGGTAGATCTCTCTCTGATGTTGGTGATGCTTTTTGCAAAAGGTTATACAGACTAAGCATCTCTTCAAAGGTACCTGTGCCTAGTGGAATCCAGCCTGTTCTTCGGCAATGTTGTCTGTTTGCCAGTGCAGAATGATTTTGAGCGTTTCCTTATTGGATGGCTCATCAAACTGCAGTAACTCTGGCAGTGATGGACAGTCCTTTCTTGGAAAGGTGACAATGAGACATTTCCACACATGCAAACCTCAGCAAGTACAATGATATTAAGTTATAACGAACATGTAATTTATGCTTGACATTAAAAAAAACACACCTCAACAAGAACATACAAAAACTAAACTGTCTCAAAAAAGCATGTACACACAGTGATAATTCCTATGCACAAATGTGCATCTTTGATGCATACAATTCCCATCTGATGCTCTGGAATTCAGGCTGGTGTGTCACTAAAACATACCAACATTTACCTGTTGTATGCATTACAACTCCAAGTAGGGCATCACATAAAGCACTTTTGTAAAACGTAATTTCCGTCGACATGTTAGAACATTCTAAGTCGATGAAGAACTTCCGCTTGAGAACTCTTCCCTACTAAAAGCCAACAAGACTTGTCTTTCCAGAATCAAAATTGACAAAACCAACAAGACTCGTCTTTCCAGAATCAAAACTGACGAAACCAACAAGACTTGTCTTTCCAGAATCAAAACTGACGAAACCAACAAGACTCGTCTTTCCAGAATCAAAATTGACGAAACCAACAAGACTCGTCTTTCCAGAACCAAAACTGACGAAACCAACAAGACTCGTCTTTCCAGAATCAAAACTGACGAAACCAACAAGACTCGTCTTTCCAGAACCAAAACTGACGAAACCAACAAGACTCGTCTTACCAGAATCAAAATTGACAAAACCAACAAGACTCATCTTTCCAGAATCAAAACTGACAGATCAGCTGCGGCCTGGCGGTGACTACCCAGCAAACAGCACAAAAAGTCGAGCAATCCATGCAACATGGCCAGTTCTGGTTAATTAAAGTGGCTCCGTTATGCACATACAAACGTGTTGTGCACAGTGCAAAAATGGGGAGTTTGTGTTATACTCCCTGTTTGGCTAGTATACTTACCATGTCAGACCATAGCATTCAACGGCAGTTAGCCAGCTCTGTCAGGCCGAATTTTTTCCGTGGCCAATGCAGTCATAAGACAGTCACGTGATGTCACCCCACTTCCGGCCCCGGAAGAAGCCAGTGTCAACTTCCTATAAGTCATTCAGCGAGGCCTGGTGTATGGTGACCCCGAGAACCTTGGCGCCAGAGGGGAAGGTAGGGAGGGAATTAGAGTCTGACATGGTAAGTATACTAGCCAAACAGGGAGTATAACACAAACTCCCCATTTTGGCGTCATATACTTTACCATGTCAGACCATAGCAGAATTTAAAGGAATCGGAGGAGGGCGAGCGCCCTAGTGGTTCTTGGGGTTGACCGATATGGCTGCATTGGCCGCCACAAAGGAAATCCCCTTAGACCCATCAGCTCTGGTCATGCGGATATCCCTCAGGTAAAAATTAATGAAGGGATTTTCCGAACGCCAGTAGGCTGCCTCCAGCAGGTGGCGCACGGGGACAGAGTACTGGAACGCTGTGGAAGTGGCCAGTGCTCTGACCTCGTGGGCCCTGGGTGATAGGACAGGGAGATCCTTGTACGCCTGAGCGTAGGTAGATCTCACCGTCTTGGAGAGCCACCTGGAGATAGTTCCCGCCGAGATATCTCTAGTATTGTTGGGGTTGAGGGAGATAAGGAGTCGTCTCTGGGAGGAGCGCCTGGGGCGTGTGCGTTCCCAGTAGTACCTGAGACACCTGGAGGGGCAAAGGTCCATGTCTCCATCTTTTTCTCCCTTTCCCAAGATGTCAGAACTCCGGAAGGAACTTGAGAGAGACTGAGCCGTCCCTGTGGAAGGCGATATCTGTGGGGTCACCGCTGAGGGCGTGAATCTCACTTCGTCTTCTGGCCGAGGCCAGGGCGAGGAGAAAGGTGGTCTTAAAGGAGAGGAGGTCAAAAGGAATAGAAGCAATGGGTTCAAAAGGGGTTTTTCTGAGGGCATCGAGGACCGTAAAAAGGTCCCAGAGGGGAATGCGCCTAGGGGACTGAGCTTCCCGTAGAGCAACTCCTCTAGACACCTCTCTGAGGAGAAAGTCATTGTCAAAAGAAGGGCCCCCCAGTTGACGAATGGTAGTGCAGATAGCTGATCTGTAGCCCCGAATGGAGCCAGCCGACAGCTTAAGGGAAGAGGATAGGTGGGAGAGGAAATTTCCTATTTGGATGTTGGAGGGGCAGTAATGGGGAACAGAGTTATCTGAGCACCAGGTTATCCATCTCTCCCAACGGTAGTTGTAGAGGGATTCGGTGCTGGCTCTGCGAGATGCCGAGGCGAAGTCCCGTAATCCCTGAGAGGCCCCTGCCCCGGCTAGTGTGTCTAGGACGGACTGGGGTCTCTCCGAGTGGGGGGTAGATGCAGATGTTCGCAGTTGGGCTGGCATAGAAGCCACGCGTGTAGGCGAAGCATCTTGGGATTGGAGTGAGGAAGACCTGACCGGGGTTGTCTCAGCATGTCCCAGCGAGGGCTGAGCCGGAGGGGGGGAACGTGGGTGAGGGACTTGGGGTCCGGGAACCAAGACTGGGTCGGCCACCATGGCGTTACGAGGATCAGCCTGGGTCTTTCCAGCCTTGCCTTCCTGATCACCTTGTGTAGGATGGGGAAGGGGGGAAAGGCATACGCCAGTAGGCCCGTCCCGGGGAGGGATAGTGCGTCGACTGCATCCGCCTGGGGATCTGGAACGGGAGAGACGTACAGGGGCAGGTGATGGTTGAAGCTGGTGGCAAACAGGTCGATCATGGGCACAAACCAATGGTTGCGCGACACCAGCGAAGGAGGGCCTCTGTTCTGAGGGAGAGGCCTATGGAGCGGGCCTCTCCCCCTTTGTTGACATAGCAAGCTACCGACGTATTGTCCGTGAGGAGGAGAACAAGTCGGTGCGCGACCTTGTGCTGGAGTTGGAGAAGGGCTAGCCTGACCGCTTCCAGCTCCCACTCCCCGAGGCGTGACTGTCCTCCACGTGGGCCCCCCAGCCCAAGTTGGAGGCGTCTGTATAAAGTTCCAGTGGTTGGGTTGGGTTGGGAGGGAGATGGGGACCCCGGTGGAGAGAGTGGCTGGAGTGAGCCGCTCCTCCGTCGCCGAAATGAACCAGTGTCCGAGGGGAATGACCTGGTCCCAGCGGTCGGAGGTCTGTGACAAACGTCGGCGGAACTCCCTCTGAAGTTGGCGTTTGGGGACCCGCCGCAGGGGAATGAGGGGAGACAGGGACTCCATCATTCCTAGGAGGGAGGACAGGGTTCTGGCCGAGGTGTGGGGTGCCTGTGACAGGCAGGAGATGAGGTCCACTATGCGTGCAGGCCTCTCCGGGGTCTGCCAGACGAACCGTAGGAATCGTCTGTGGGCCGGGTGAATCAGGATCTGAAAAATAGGCGTCCTTCAGGTCTACGGATGTGGCCCAGTCGCGATGATGGATGGAGTCTCGGATCTGGGTGGGGGTCTCCATCTTGAACTTGGTGGGCCTGAGGAACTTGTTGAGGGGCGAAAGATCTAGAATGGGCCTCCATCCTCCCGAGGCTTTTGGGATCACAAAGAGTAGAAGCCGGGGTTTGGGTGGGAAATCTCCGAGATGGCCCCTCTTTTGAGGAGGTCTTGGACTTCCGTGCGAAGAGCTTCTGCTTTGGCGGGGGAGGGTTCGTTGGGGGAGGGAGGGGGAGATAGCATGAGGGGGGGGACGCTCGTGGGCCCAAGGAAGGCGAAACCCTTCCTGTAGCACCGCCACTATCCAGGGGTGAGGCGTATGCGTCTCCACTGGTGGGCATGCCGGGAGAGGCTGCCCGCCAGGGGGGGCGAGGGTCTGGGCTGGTGGGTGGGGGATAGGGCGAGGGGGGTGCTACCTGATCTAAGTCCCCCTCGGGCTGTCTCCCTAGTCAGCTCCGGGAGCGTGACTGTTGGCCTAACCGAAAATTTTGCTGATGGGGTTTTGGCTTAGGCCTTGGGAGAAGATTAGGTCGCTTGGCGGGCCGTGCGGTGCGGGAAGGCGATTGTCTGGGATAGGGTCTGTGCCTGGGGAAGGAACGAAGTGGGGTCTAGCAGGGCGTGGCGGTGGCCTGGGCGCAAAGGACACAGCCTGCTTGCGTTCCTCAACTGCTTGTGCTATGACGTCAGCCGAGTAGTCGCCAAAGAGCGACTGGACCTGGCCCGGGATGCATCGCAGGGCTGCCTTAAGCGTCGGGGAGAGAGAGGTCCGCGCCAGCACGGCCTCTCTCGCGACCAACAAGCAGTTGAAGTGGCTTCTGGCTGCGCTGTCCGCCGCAGCCGAAAGGTGATGCGAAATCCTGTTAACTAGGTGTCGCATGAAAGGATCGCTGAACAAGCGAGGGTCAGGCTCTTGGTGCGCCTCAGAGCCCGGGTCCCCCGGTACTGGGATGGCACCATCGTCCTCCGGCCATAGAGCCTCCGCTCGCTGAAGGGGCATGTCCAAGTAGGTGTGTCCCGCCGTGGTGTGGAGGATGCCCATCCTGGCTACTCGGACCCATTCCTTTAGGTTCTTAAAGGAGATGGCGCCGGAAGTAGGGGGGGCAGGTGGGGGATCAACCGACGGTCCGACTGGGAAATGCCCATCTCCCTGGTCACGGGATTGTCCGTAAACAAGGAGGCGACTGAGGGGTTCTTGGGTAGATTGGTCTAGATCTCTGGGCCGGGGGAGAGGGAGAGAAATTCGTCAGCGGGTGCGGCCTCCCTCCTAACGAGGTCTGGTCGCCACCGTTCTATCGTGCGGACATCGTACAATGAGGTGGGGGCTAGCTCCTCGTCATCGTCCGCCTCAGGGAGGTACTGGTCCTGAGAGGGTTCATAGCACCCGTCTTCAGGAGGTAAGTCGAGGGGTGCCTGTAGTGTGTCCCCGGTGGCCCTATAATCGGCGGCCGGGACATCGTCCTGCCGATAGGACAGCGCCCGAGGAGGGAGACCAAGGTCGACCCAGGTAAGTGAGGCCGGGTGCCACATTCGACCATGTAGCTGGTCGTGCTGGGTGTTGGCGTTAAGCCACTGGTCTCTCTCGGGGGCATAGAGCCACCGGTCCCCGGGGAGGTAAACGGGCTGTGGCGGCCCTGGGGAAAAACCATGGTAGGTAGGCCGCACTCAAGGTCTGACCAGCGCGTTGGGCGAATGCGTAGGTCAGACGTCCGCCGAGTCGTAGCCACGAGACCCTCTTCTTCTTGTAGGCAGAAAGTCCCCGGGGACCCGGGTAACCTGAATCACTGTTGGGGGGGGGCTTGAGAGGCCGTGGCCTGTCGTCCCCGTCCAGGTCCGTGCACTGCACCATACACGTCCTTGGAATGGGCCTGGGAGGGCCATAATGGTATGGAGGAGGATGCGGAAGTCGAGCCCCCAACCCGCGAAAGTGCGGATTGGTCAGGATGCGGTCCCGTGTTCCTCCCCCTGGAGGAATATGTCAGGTTACCCTTGGTCCCGCTGGTAGATCCTCCCCCCGGAGGAGCGGGACCGCGGACGTTGCCCAAATGGGGATCCGAAAGGTCGGTTCCCCAACGTCCAATACCCCTTGGGAAGAAGGTGACGTTCGATCGGGGTAGGTCGACCGTCCTTGTGCATGGGCACGGCCGGGCCCATGGCGCGGCGTGCCCGCACGCCCAGGATTATGGACACCACCGAGGTCGTGCGTCGGGGTGACCATAAGGCTGCTTCCGGAGTCGAAGCGCTCCTCGAGCTCAGGTGTTGGCTGCACCTGTGCCCGGTGGGGCCGAGCGCTATGAGTGCACGTATCAATTTGGGGGGAAAAAGAGATACGTGACTCATCAAGGCGAGTGACGGATGGTGATTCCATCCCAAATCCGTCACCCGTGCTGGTCCGCGGCTCGGCAAGGTGCCCCGGGGGCCGAGATTCGCGTGACTCAGCATGATAGTTAGAAGTCTCCGAGCGAGTCCGTAGGCTAGAGGGCAAGCTGGCCGATGGAGAAGGGGTGGGGGAGGGCGAATTCCGTTGGCTAGTCTTTGCTCGGCCGGGCCCCTTGAGGGGAGCCTTGCCATTAGACTTTCTGGGCAGCACCTTGAGGGGAGCTTTGCCCTTAGACTAGCAGGCAGATCAAATGAAAGGCATTTTGAAATGGTGGCCGCTTGCCTATCAGCCTTGGGACGCCGCGGTCGTGCGTCCGTCGGTTTGGTAGACGAGGAAGATCACGCGTCCCTTCCGCGGAGAAGTCGTCTCTGTCTACCCGAACCGTACGTTCATCAGTGCGAACGGATTGCTCCGAGATGGAATCGACCCGCGGGTTCTCCGGGAAATTGAGCGAACTCCGAGCAGTGGAGTGGCTCGACCCGGCGGTGTCCTTCACCATGTTGGGCACAGGTGGATAGAGCAAACCCGGAACACACGACCGCAAAGAGGAGACAAGGTGGCCGATCGAGAAAATCAATTAATCTCGATCGTCCGTGTGGTGTCGTGCAAAGTGCTCGAGAGATCGACTGAAAACTCGAACTACCCGTACACGCCACCGGTCGTGTGACTGGTATGGCTATTAATAGCAATCTCTACACGTGGAGTATCACTGTGTATAGGTGTGATAGTTCTTGGGCACTAAATCTTAATAAGCAGATCAGTGTCACACACCCTTACTCGAACACGTTCTACCTGTGAAGGGTAAAGAGTACAGGTGTGATAGTTATTGAGCCCTAAACCTTAATAAGCGGAACCAGCACAAAATGCGTGCTGAACCCGAGGCTCGGCAATATGGTGGGGGAACACGACCGGCGAGCGGTGCCGACAATCGCGAGTAACAAAGTCGCGAGAGTGCCGGTAAAAGAGACAAATCTTTAATAAATACGCTCCCGAGAGTGCCGGTAAAAGAGACAAATCTTTTAATAAATACGCTCCCACCAAGAGCCTCACACGGCAAAAATACTCAGGGTCTAGTGCAAGCCGGAACCAGCACAAAATGCGTGCTGAACCCGAGGCTCGGCAATATGGTGGGGGAACACGACCGGCGAGCGGTGCCGACGATCGCGAGTAACAAAGTCGCGGGAGTGCCGGTAAAAGAGACAAATCTTTTAATAAATACGCTCCCGAGAGTGCCGGTAAAAGAGACAAATCTTTTGATAAATACGCTCCCACCAAGAGCCTCACATTTGCAAGCCACAACTGAATCAAGTATAGAACAAAACACAGCAAAGTTAACACAAAGGCAAGTATAGGCGAGACAGAGCACAAGACTTATCTTGCTTTGACGGCAGGCCGAAGATGAATGACTTAGAGGAAGTTGACACTGGCTTCTTCCGGGGCCGGAAGTGGGGTGACATCACGTGACTGTCTTATGACTGCATTGGCCACGGAAAAAATTCGGCCTGACAGAGCTGGCTAACTGCCGTTGAATGCTATGGTCTGACATGGTAAAGTATATGACGCCAAATAGTCAGCCCCCAGTTTTGTCAGAGGTTCCATGTACATTCATCACTCGCCTCTTGTCTGTCACTGGGCTTTCGATGATCATTGCATGGCACTGGTCAAGCAATAAAATATTTCGACACTGACAAAAATGGCTAACGCTGTGATAAATTTTGTGATGATTATCGAAGAGGCCATCCCACATATCAAGTTTCACTTTTAAAATGTGATAGTGCAAATCGAATTTATTCACTTCAGTTGATAACACTTGTCCAACACTGGATCACGAATCTGAAAAAATCATGTTTAGGCATATCTGGAGTGTTTTATCAACTTCGTTATTAGCACCTCCTATCCACTTCTGTCTCTTTCTCTTTCTCTATGCATCTGTGTGTGAGCCAGAGCACACTTGTGTGTGTGTGTGTGTGTGTGTGTGTGTGTGTGTGTGTGTGTGTGTGTGTGTGTGTGTGTGTTGTTTTCAGAACATTTTTCTAGCAAAGTGTGACTCCCCTAACATTTTTGTGACCTGAAAACTTGGAAACAAGTGTTTTGCACCGAGTCTGACCCCCTAATTTTTTGGAAATAATTATCACTGATGCACTCACTCACCCAACATAACAACCGAACACACACTGGGGAAACACACAAACAGACACACAGACACTCACTGAATCTTTCCTTGAACTTCAGGGTCCTGGTCCCAGGCTCCAATGCCAGAGCCCCAGTCCTCAGAAGCAGAGGCGTTGTCCTCATCAGACTGCTCCTCGGAGGCAACCGATGCAGCAGCGCCCTCTGAAGGCAGGGCGATGGAACCCATCATGGTGCGAGTGGCTTTCTGCCTGGTGGACGATTGCACCCCATCCTGATGCAGCGACTCTTCCATGGGCATACGCAAGTCCCTAGAATGGCAGAAGCATCTGCACATTTCTTCCAGTAAGAAGCACAGCTTGTTTATATGTCAGGCATTTTCGCTAACTACATCACTGTAATAGGAACAAAACTGTACTGATTGGTCGGTTGCAATAGAAAACGCCAAAGTTTTGTCCATTGTTTTGAAATCTTTCCAAGTTTGTAACACAGCCACATCAATTCCCTTGTAATATCACTGACCAATGAAGATTTGTTTGATTAAAGAGGGAAACAGCGTTGGACTGGCAAAGTGCCCAAGTAACAAGTAGCAATTTAGTAGTATTTCTGGTGGTATGCAACTGGCATTTAAACAAACAAGTTTTAAGTGCAGGCTTGAAAGTCAGGAAGGAAGTGGCATGACATAGTTGGAAAGGTAGCAAATTCCAGAGTGGCATTGCAGAAAATGAAAATGCCCTAAAACCCTACTGCTTTCAGTCATATGAAGGAAATAGAAAAATTCAGTCATCAGAGAAAGAACAGAGGGAACAGGTACGAATATGTATTTCAAAGAGATTAGAGAGACAGGCAGGCGCTTCACGTATGATGATCTTATAACACAGACACGCAGCTGAATCCTGTCCTCAATTTTGAGCTAATCATGGCCTCAATTTTGAGCCAATGTAATTTCTTCAAGAGATATCAAGTATGATGTTGTTCAGGTACCATGCAGATAAGGCAAGCGGCTGAATTTTGAACATGTTGTAATGGCTGGAGTAAGAGTGCAGGTACACAAAGGAGAAAAAAGCATTACAATAATCTAATCTTGAAATAATAATAATCTAACTGAAAGAGCAAGAAGAATCCCTGTGATACAAAGAAATAAATAGGAATATATGATTTACTGAAGGAAAATGAATGGAAATACAATATGTTTTACAGGGAAAATGATGGGAAATACAATGTTTACTGAAGGAAAATTAATGGGAAATACAATGTTTAGTATGTTTTACTAAAGGAAAATTAATGGGAAATACATATGTTTAGTATGTTTTACTGAAGGAAAATTAATGGAAATTACAATATGTTTACGAGGGAAAATAGATGGGAAATACAATGTTTTACTGAAGGAAAATTAATGGGAAATACAATATAGTTTTACGAGGGAAAATTAATGGGAAATACAAAATGTTTTAACGAGGGAAAATTAATGGGAAATACAATATGTTTTTACGAGGGAAAATGAACAGGAAAAACAATATGTTCAATGTTGATAGGATGAAATTATTTATGGGAAAACAGCCAAAATGTTTCAAGTCCACTTCCAACACAAACATGTCCTTTCCCCTTTCCCAGCCTACAGCATGATAATCGGACTAATTTGAGTTAATCCGGAACATCAACAATTTCACTGCCAAACATGTTGTTAACTTCACTCATGTTGCCATTGTGCAGCAGATAAAACAAAATTCTGGCCACTTCTTCTGCAGTGTCACCTCCCGGCAGCCATGTTGACATGCTCAACATTAGAATTACAACACACACACACACACACACACACACACACACACACACACACACACACACTCACACACACACACAAGAACCATCAAACCAAAAACAGTTAAGAAATCACTTCAAACATTTGCCACCATTTGCAAGAAATTGAACAAAATCATCCAATTAAGTTTACTTGCTCAATACTTCATTGTGCAATGACCCTTGAATCACAGACACAGGTAGCGTCAGATCAGCTCGAGTGTACAGCAGCACTGCTTGGGCCACAGCATCAAAAACCAGCACAAGCTGCCAGAGCAGAGTTCAAAATGCAGCACTATGGCTGGTCACAAGCGGGATGAAAACAATGCCCATCCAGACAATACAAGAAGTCTCCTCCCCATTGAAGACCGGGAGGAGGAAGTCTACATCCAAGGTGAGAAGCTCCTGCATGTGGCCTCCCACCCAATGCATGTCAAACTGAAGAATCCCAATCCCATCAAAAACAGGCTGAAGCTGAAGAGTTTCAACCACCTCGCCAAAAGCCTACACAGCCGAAATGAAGACCTGCTGCCAATGTCCTCAACCAAAATGGAAATGCTTCCAGACTTGGAGCCAGATGACCATCTTGAAAAAATCTCAGTCACAACTGAAGTTCCTGGCACAAACAGGAAGGATTGCTAAGCCCCTCACCTACTGAAAGCTTTGGTACTGGAGATGATTGATGACCAGTACAACCTTAGTGAGTGGAGCAATGAAGAACAGGGGAGCAGGCATCTTCATCTAACACACTGATGGGAGACTGACCCCAGAGTCTTTCCGATTGGTAAAATTTCCTCCAACTACAGTCAGCAGTTTTACTACACACTGTGCAAGCATTCACAAAGTTAAACCATCAACCAACCAAGATTGCTTTCTTCACTGACAGCAGATCTCTGCTGCAGGGACTTCAGAGCAACAGAAGTAACAGCAAATGAAAAACATCAGAAAAGCCCTCCAAAACCTTTCAAGATGATCCACCATTGTTCTCCAATGGATTCTATCTCACTGTGGGATCACTGGGAGTGAGAGACTGACGCTCTCTCCAAGACAGACAGCAATATGGAGCAGTTCAGCCACCCAGTGACCTACAGAGAGGCCAAAACCGATGTTACACCAGCGGAGGAAAAGGGTGGGTGCACAATCGTGTTGATCCAATCCATCAGCTCCAGAAATACCAAACAAACAATCCTCTTCAGACTGAGAACCAGCCACTGCCGACTGATGAGCCACCTCAGTTAAATCAAAATTGCCCACACAGATGAATGTCCATATGGCACTGGATCTCAGACCCCAGAACACATCCTCCAACGCCTTGCAGCCTATGATGTTCTACAGTGTCAAACCTGGCCAGAGGGTGAAGAGCTGCAGATGTAGCCATTAAGACCTCGAGAAGACCGTGGGATTCATTGTGGCAACAAGACTAAGACCTGATGCAACCAATAAAATTGGCTGCAGAAATAGTAATACCTAGACTAATGAAATTTAAGAACACTTTTCCATTCATGTGTAAAATCCTAATCACTGTGCCTGAATGGTCAGACATGTCAGACGTCTCCGTTTCTTGAATGCCTTGTAGATGAGGAAAAAAAATGTTTGTGTGTGTCTTTTTTTCTTCATAGATTATCTCATTCAAATGTTTTAATGCTTTTTTTGTATAGTCCTCCTTTTTGTATTTCTATATACAATTTTTTTTTATCTCTATAAACCATTATGTTGACTTTCTATCAGTTGTCAATGTTGGAAAAAAAGTTTTCTTTTTAAATGGGGAAAAAAAACTGATGACAGAAGAACTGCGGACATGGCCATGGTTGGCAGTGACAGAGTTAAAAACACCTAACATGCCACTTACAAAGGCCCATCATCTCATGGTTAGCAGTCACAGAGTTAAAAACACCTAACATGCCACTTACAAAGGCCCATCATCTCTGTCGTCCACTTGCGGCACATTTTCCACAAGGGGTTGGGTCTCCATTTTCTGGTAGTAATGCACCAGGTCCCTCAGATGGTTCAGCCTCTCACGCACCTGCTGCAGCTTTCTGCACAGTACATTATATCATCTGTTACCTCCATAAAATGGCCAACCCCTACCTCCTTCCCAAGCAATGGGATAATGCCTTTAATCCTTTCTTCCACTGCAGAAAGGACATGCTTAATTCATCAAAGTCTTACTATTAACTCAACATAAAACTTAATGTTATCAACAACACCAACTTCTCTGGTAAAGTGCTTGGCATCTCAGACTCCCAGCTGGGAGGCCATGGGCTAAATTCCCATCAGAGCCGTTTATATACAAATGTAGAATTTTTCTGCCCTGACCAACTCTTACCCAGTGTTATTTATTAAATACAGTTACAAACTAAAACAAAAACAGGCATGAGAACTTTAAAAAGCTATTTTGGCTTTACATTTTGTTTCATTCAAGAGACTGCATTAATTTTGTTTTCAGCAGAATACTTCATTTTCACAGCTGTCTCTGAAACTGCAATATTGTGCTGACCATGACACACACTTCAAAAGCACAACACATCTTTGTCTGACTCACCTCACTAAATCTAACACAACTTTCATACTTGCACACCAAGAAGTTTGGTTTCTCGAATGCAAGGAAACTGATTCATTTTCATTTCATCAGCGTATGCATAAAAAAAATATCACTCCTTTAACTTGCAAGCCGGTTTGGACTATCAAATAATGGTGACGTTTCTATTTTGCTTGAATGGCTGAATTTTCTGCATCATTTCATGGCAAATTCATGTTTGATTCCAATATTATAATACCTAGTCATTAATGAAAAAGCAAATTTTTTGTTTACACATCAGCTGTACCCTGAGAATGGCCAGCACACAGGGAAAGGCCCAGGTCAGGAGGCTGACCAGCCCTGAGGGCTCCAAACACCCAGGATGGACTAACAATGATGGCCTCCAGATGGAGAGGGTTAGCCCAGCTCCAGGAGATGATCTTTTAGAACTAGCAAGTTTTCTGCTTCCTCCCATGATTACTTTGGTCAACTTCACTAACAAACTGCAATATCACTGTGGAATTTTTTTCTTACCTTTTTTTTTCAATGTTAATTTTTTTGTGACTTTTACATTTCAGCACTTTGTACTTAGTGAGTTATTCTGTGGAAGCAAAACAGACTGCATAAACTTTGCTACATATGTGTTCAGAGTACAACTTTGGGTAAAAAGTAAACGCACATATACAAAAAAGTAAACAGCAGGAGAAGTGCATACATACATGAAATATTATCATGATAAGATTCTTTCTCTCCCCCCAACCCTCCCTTTCCCCCATCTCCCTCCATTCCCCTTACCCTTTGCTTTCCTCCCCGCTCCTCTTGCTCCTTCTCATGTCAATCTTCTCCCCTACTTCCCTTCAAGGAATACGCTCTCCACCATCCTCCACACCTTTCTTCCTTTCCCTAATCTCCTCCTCCCTTTACGAGCTACTTACGTCAGTTTTTCTTGAGCCTCTTGCATGGACAATGCCATGGCTGCTGGGTCCCCCTCCTCCGCCCCCGTTGACCAGCCCATCAACCTCTCCCCTTCCTCATCCTCCCCACCAGTCATCAACTCTGACATGCTGCCCAAGTAGGAGGACAACATGGCCGCCATCTCTCTCTCGGAGTCCTGGGTAGGCAGAGACGCTTGGGGTGGGGCAGGGAGGGACGCCACAGCCTGGGCCATGGAAGAAGCTGCAGATGTCTGAGATGTGGGCATAAGTTGGGATGTCCCTGGTGGTGGTGGCAGTGACGGAGGTGCAGACTGTCTGCTGCTTGTTTCTGTAACAGTCAATAGGACACATGCTTGACACACTGGCTTAGGAATTGCTATCCAATCATGCTGTCTGCTAACTCTCTATTTAAGCTTTAATGCTTGTATGGAACACTGACATACTGAATATCATCATCAATGATCTTGATTACACAAAACTGAAAAACCCCTTCACATGTGACACCAGGGACATAAACCACCGACTTATCCAGGAGCTGGCATCTTCCACAACCATGACCCCCTCACGACAAACATCGATGTGGGTTTCAAGAAAACTGCCTGAAAGAGACAGCACTGGCATGCCCACTACAGGACAAATTCAAACCACTGTTCATCAGAGTTTTGAGCGCCTGGAAGAAGTAACCAACTGCTTCTATGATCAGGCTGCGACAATAGACTGCCCTTCATCTCAGTTCAGCAGCCACCAGTAGAACACCCATCATGACTTACTTCAAAATGGTTGACAGTCACGCAATATCTGTATCCACCAAAATTACCACGTCTCCTTACAAGACATGCAAAAAAAGAAAAAAAGAAAAAAAACTGTTCGACCAGCCACACTGGGAAGTGGTTAGCGTCATGGACTCTTAGCTGGGAGACTGAGGATTTGATTACCACCACTTCCATTTATTCGAGGGATTTTTATGCCCCTACCTGCTCATACCCAGAGCTGACTTTGCTATGGGCTCCACAAAGCAGACTGAGATCACCGGAATATATCATGGAAGTAAGCTTAGGGTACAGCTCTGTCATACAGTCTCAGACCACAACAGAAATCTGTAGGATCTTCTTCATCATCCTCATCCTCATCAATCAGCATCATTAAAAAACATTATTAAAAAAAAAGATCTTGAACTCTGTGGCCCTTCAAGCCCTACTCTCTTGGTGACCTCAGTTTCATTATTTCACTATGTATATGCCCTTGCTTTAGTTCCATCAGGAATCATTGGTACTGGCAAATTCATGGGACCTGCCTTTGGACAACTGTGGTGAAACCCTCCGATGGGAGAGTTCACCTACTCTCGGGCCACGACTAAGCAATTCTCATTGTCCGTAGTGGGCTTAAGAGGTGTTCTGCCAATGCTGGATCAGAACAGGCACCACTGAACACCACCAAAGTGACTCGGCAGCAGTGCAGTGTCTCCTCTCGTGCGTTGCCTCTTGACAACCTGAGAGTGACTGCTCCCTGTGGATTACTGGAGTCAGGACTGTGGCCTCAAATTGCCTTAAGCTTTAACACAGCCAGAAAAACCTGAAGGAACCTCACCTTACTGTCTCTAGGTGGAAAAATCCAGATGAACTTAAGAGGTTCTTTCACTCCAAATGGGCTGCCACTGTTCAATAATTCTGGTAGGAACCCACAGATGCAGAAAGAAAACATAGGAAAGGCATATTCCTGTATAATAAATCAGGCTTTTCTGTACTGTCCACAAGAAAAGAACTTTAAAATATTCAGCATAGACATGATTTTGGCAAGCGAGACATTACCTCACAAATTTCAAGTGTCTGTCTGTACATTGATAGCTCTCTTCCATATGCTATCTTGTGTTCCTTGGCCTGACTCACCATTGTTAAGGACCTGAAGGCGCTGGGAGCGCAGAGTCTCGAGTTGGGCCAGCAGCTGATCCATGCTGCGTTTCTTCTGCTGCAAGTCCTGAAGCTTGTCCTCCAATTGCTGTTGCTGCTGATCAATCGTATGTCTCCACATCATTGAGACTGCACCTCCAACACCCCGGGTTGTGCCTCCTCCTCCACCACCTCCACTGCTGCCATCTGTGTTGAGGTGTTCAGGGCGCTGGGACTGAAATAGAACAGCGTTTTATGGGATTTGGGTAGAAACAGAGAGAGTAAAAGAGATAAACATACATATATACGTGTGAAGGATGATTCAAGATGGCAGGAACAGTCAGACACTAAGCTAAGCTTTTGCTCAAATTCAGCATCTTAACAACCACTATGACCCAAATGACCAGATCCAAAAGTCTAAGGTCATTACACCATCCTAACCACTAAGAAAGAAACAACTCTCCAAAACAGGAAAGGTTGGCAGGCTTGAGGAAAGAAGTTTTGGAGCGAGCTGCGCTGCAAGTTCGAGAACCTGACAATGAGAACAACCAAACTGTCAATGAAGCAATCACTGAGAAGAAAATCAAGTAAGTGAAATCAAACATCTAAAAATAATTGGTCAAGGAGCTAGCCGACAAAGAGAGAGAGAGCGTGTTGCTTATTCTCAGCCGGCCTCAACGAACTTTCAAAGGTAAGAAAAGGGAATTTTCCAACTAATAGTTTTTAGATAATTTACCAGTCAGAAGTGGACTCTCCCCACCCCCCCCCCCCTACACACACACAATGCAAGAAAAGGCGTGGAAGCAGTGAACTGGTCATACGTTGGAAGCAGCTGATATATCAATGGAGATCACTCTGGAATCCATGGGTGAAACCAGGAAAAAATCAAAAGCAGGGAGGCCAAGGGGCCTTAGATCCTTTGGCGGGGTCAAAGGGCAGAGTTCCCTGTCGGGGGTCAGGGGTCAAGCCTCCTGAAGCAGAAGGCTTCAGAAGGCTTTCTATACCTTTGATAAGTAAAACCTGGGCATTTGGAGACACCTTACTTCCTTTTTACCACAAGACCAGCATTAAAACTGACATTCACATTGTTTACCTTCCACTGTTTGTTATATTCATGTTACTCTGTTAGGGCAGCATCCCTTTTCTTTTCCCCCTCTGCTGTTCACTTTCCCTCTCCTTCCTCCTTTCCTCTCTCTCACGTCTTCTCTCTTCCTCTCTCTTTTGGTCTTACTTCTCCTAACAACACTTTTGTTTCATGCATGTGATGCAGCTCTGGCTATATTGTTTGTTTTTGTGCATCTGTTTGTGTGCACAGAGATATGACAGTTGTTCTTCTGAGTGAATGTGAATCATAATGATGTAACTTGCTTTTTTTTTCAAAGAAAAGAACCTTCATAGAAGGTGGGGAAAAAAAATATTGTATGTAATGCAACAGAGTTTACTATTCCTGTGTGTTTAGAAGATAGCTACTGAAGAAGACACACTGGAACTGTATCAGCAGTCAGTCTCCAAAGCCTGCTTCTGTTGTTAGGTATGTTGACTGAAATAATAATGTAAATGAACTTTAAAAAAAAAAAAAAAAAAAAACACCCTGACATTCAGTGGAATTCACTTAATTCAAGAAACCATGGGCAGCAATAACTTTTGTTGACTATATTATGTATTTACCACATGAAGACACCTGGCAGCTTGCTTGAAACCCCATATCTGTAGTTTTTGAAGAGATCAGGCAAATTTCAATAAATTTACTAGGAAAATGAAGATCATTCAATTGGGGGCACAAGTTAATTTTTAGTGGGAGCAAAAATAGTCATGTGAAATGTATAGATTTTTTTTTTACTCTTTATGAAAAAAGTTATAATGAACCTTATATAAAGCTGTATTAATAACACACTGGGGTTACAAGCTTAAGGATATACCAATCTCCTGATTATCATAAATCAGGCATGAAAAATAAAAGTTCTAAGATCAGTGGGCATGACCGCTTTGCCAACATAAATCAAGTTGTCAAACATACAGGATGTTTTAACAAATATACACAGAACAATATTTGTTCATTTTACATTGAACAATATTTGTTCATTCTGCCAACTAAATTTTAACCAACTGGTGCTCTGTCACACAATCAAAAACCAGGAATCACAAATTTCCCATTCAAAGTCACCTTTAAGCTCGCATTAAGTGACAAGATAAAAGCGCAATGAATGCACTTGTCTTGGTAATTAGTTAGGATAACACTTTTACACTTTTACTTTTCTTTCTTTTTTTTTTCTTTTTTTTTTTGCGAGCATGTAACTACTGACATGTTTACCGATTCAATTTGGCAGAATTTTGTTCCCAATATTGGTGAAAATATGACAACCATGACAACTTAAAAGAAAAGGAAAAATTCAGGAAAAAAATTCTTGAGACGAAATTCTTGAGTGGTAATTGCACTTGCGAACACTAACCCTTGGAGGGGAAATCAAACTAAAGAGCTTCCGTGCACAAAATGACATCAGGCTGTGTCAAATTTTTGACAACATGCCCAGACAACATTGAAAAAATTGGTGAGAGAGCATGAGTCTGTGCCAAAGTATGCTGATGAATCAGGTTTGAAAGCGATTTGTGTCAGAAAGAACCTACTTCAACATAGTTAATGATTGAAAGATAGGCCGTTACCACCCGGAAGAAACCTCTGCTGTGTGGTGGCATGTGAAAATGAAAGTTGTTCTGAACACTGGCATCGGTCACAAACACATCATCATTAGGCTCAATGAATGGTATTGTGACTACTGGCCAAGGAAGAATTTGCATATTCTCTCAGCAAAATGACGAAGGAATGATCAGTTAGAAAAGAAAAACCTGGATCAGAAAAACCTGGATCCAAAAGAGTAATCAGGATGCAGTTTTATCGAATCGTTCAGGAAAAAAAAAAAAAATCGACCATGACATTTCGTAATTTCAGGATCTCTGGACAAACAGCAAGGTCGAATTCAGGTTTCCGGCATTTCCAGACTGTGGTATCATCCATGTTACAGATGGTAGAGATTTAGCTCCCCTTCTCTCCTCAAAACTTTTGGGTTCCAGACTAGGTAAGGTGTTGTTAATGCCATGTAGGATTACAACCTTGATCGTCCATGATCCTTTTTCTCTTACATCAACTGTTATGAGCGTGCCCTTTGTTAATAATTTGCTGCTACCCCCCCCCCCCCCCCTTCCCCATTCACTATGATAAAAGCAGACCAACTGGTGAGTAAAGAAAAATGTTTGGTCACTAATATCTACAAAATTTTTAAAAAGCAATTATTCCTAATGATCATCTAGCTGAGAGTTCATTCCCACTGCCTCTCATTTACTGACAAAAATTATTGATGCCTCACCTCACGTAACTGATTCGTCACCAGATGCCTTCGCAACTCCATCAATGGGTCTGCTTCCCGAGCATTGGCCGTTTCATCATCATCAGATTCTGGGTAACCAACGATGTTAGACTTTAGCTGACCCGCCGTCTGATCAAGGAATGCACCTTCCTCATTCAGCGCCGCCTGACCTGCCTCAACCGCAGCTAATGCCGCTCGGGCTGAAACAACGTCACATGGAACTGTATTACATTATGCAGCTGAACCAATCACACCTTTACACAAAACAACATCTATAATTATAGTCCTTCGAATCCATGCACACTAGTCTGCTTTCTTCAAGGTTCGACAGTGGGGGTTCAGTATTACCAGTTTCTCACATTCTTTTCTTGCTGCAATGTACGCCAATAAATGTCTATCCAAATGTTAGTGCCGCTTGTCTGTATTTGTGCAAATACCTTTTTCTCTTCCCCAAATGTTAGTCATGTTTTCAGATCACTAACACAAAAAAACACAGTGCTTTCTCCTACTCTTCTTCTGCATAAATCTGAATCAGCTCAAAGTGTTAATAATTCACAGCTCCTTGCACTCTCTCTCTCTTTGTGTGTGTGTGTGTGTGTGTGTGTGTGTGTGTGTGTGTCTGTGCGTGTGTGCGTGCATGTGTGAGAGAGAGAGAGACACATACACACCACACACACACACAACACACACACACACACACACACACACACACACACAACATGCGCGCACAGGAAAAGAGGAAAGGGGGATGTCGGACAGGGGAGTGCCACAATTTTTTCCCCACAAAATTTCAGTACCTTCTGGACAAAATTTAACTTTCCCATATCTCCATTAAGTGACATGACTTTGAGGATGATTTAATTTTCTTTTCAAATTCATTCTCATTCTTGTAATTGTTATTATTATTATTACAACTATTATTATCATTACTATTATTGTTATTATTACTATTATTATCATTATTATAATTACTATCATTACCATCATTATTATTATTATCATTATTAGTTATAGTAGTATTGTGTTAAATATGCATATGTACAAGAGCTGCATTAAATTTTTCTCTAAAAGTTAGGCTAAACCCAACAAGGAGATATGCTGGGGGAACAAACACTTTTTCTTTCTTAAATGGTGACAATAACAGGACCCAGAAGAAACACTCAAGTGAGTGTAGGGAACTGGGCTGCTCAATGTGCTCCAGCTATACACATGTACCGCATCTGTACACTTCTTCCAGTAAGAAGCACAGCTTGTTTATATGTCAGGCATTTTCGCCAACTACATCACTGTAACAGGAACAAAACTGTACTGACTGGTCGGTTGCAATAGAGAATGCCAAAGTTTTGTCCACTGTTTTGAAATCTTTCCAAGTTTGTAACACAGCCACATCATTTCCCTTGTGATATTACTGACCAATGAAGATTTCTTTGATTAAAGAGGGAAAAAGCATCGGACTGGCCAACTTGGTACTGATATTTGTAACTTTTTGTTCTTGTGAATTCCCGAAGTGTCGGCACTTAGTATGGCCATAAACAAGACTGTCAAATTCCACTGAGTCCAGATTGTAGCACAGTGGACAAAACAGTGTCTGCAGTTGCTTTTGGTGATAACTGACTGATCAAGGTCTGAATCAGGGGCCAACAGCACCCAATCAAGATCAAGTCACAAATGCGCCAATAATTTTGATCCACCTTTGAAACCCATCAAATTCATCACTTTAACTTAACTCATCCAATCCACAGTTTTATATTGTAATTTAAAAAAAAAAAAAATACTCACCCTGGTTGTCACGTTCTTGAGCCTGCTTCAGTTTGCGCTCCGCTTCTGTCTTCATTTGCAACAACTGATCTTGTCTGTTCTGTAACTGCCGCAACTGTAACAGACCCAAGTGTTCTAAAAAGATCAGCATGCTAATACCTGAACTCTATATAGTGATATCCTCAATCTCTGCAGTCTCTGCCAGAGACATGGGGAGTTTTTATTATACTCCCTGTTTGACTAGTATACTTACCATGTCAGACCATAGCATTCCACGGCAGTTAGTCAGCTCAGCCAGGCCGAAATTTTTTGTGGCTAAAGCAGTAATAAGACAGTCACGTGACGCCCACCCTACTTCCACCGTAGGAAGAAGCCGGTGGCCGCTTCCTGTACCTCATTCATCGAGGCCTGCGCGCAAGGTAACCCTGAGAACCTTGGCGCTAGAGGGGAAGGTAGGGCGGGCATTAGAGTCTGACATGGTAAGTATACTAGCCAAACTGGGAGTATAATTAAAAAAAATCCCCATTTTGGCGTCACATACTAGACCATGTCAGACCATAGCAGAATTTATCGGAATCGGAGGAGGGCGAGTGCCCTAGTGGTTCTTGTGGTTAACCGATATGGCTGCATTAGCCGCCACAAAGGAGATCCCTTTAGAACCGTCAGCCCTGGTCATGCGGATGTCCCTTAATCCTTTGACTCCCAGAACTATTTGTAATTTTTGGGAAAAAAACACCAACCTTACAACAACAACAAAAATCGCAAAAATTCAAGTATTGCTCTAAAGCATACAGAAGTATACATTTTCTTGAAGGAAAATGAATGGAGAATATAATTATTATATGTTTCATGTTGACAGGATAAGATAACTCACAATCATGGGAAGATAACCAAGATTTTCAGAAAAAAATAAACAATATTTTGAAAAAAAAAATCCATGAAAATTCAAGTCTCAATATATCATTGGTGGAAATGTTATTGAAACGTGCACAAATCTATAGGACATAACAACCAAGTGCAATTATTTACTAAAAAAGCACAGTGTCTTCAGGTATGCATTGAGTAATGCATGTCAGTGTCGGCTAGAAATGCGACGTTTACTAGCACTTCACCTGTCACACAAAAAAATTGGCAAAAAATTAACATAACAAGTGTTGTCAACCACTGTCACTGGCGTCACACTCTAACAATTTTTGCATCACATTTTAACAATTTTTTCCTCTCCTATCACGTCCTCAACTACGCCCACTACCAGCACGACCACGCCCCCTACCTGTCGATCTACTTGGTAGATCAATATCTTCATCCCGGTAATCCGAATCACTTGACTCAATGTCAGGATGATCGACAACCACATCACCTTCATTTTCCTTTCACTTTCGTTGTTGCTAATTTCACCTTCGTACGGCGTTTCAAACACAATTCTCACCACCTCTTCGGCAGTAAATCTTCTGGCAGCCATGTTGATCTGCTTGACTAATTTCTGCTCTACAAAACGCATAAAACCGCGTCAAAATCGACCCAAAACTTGCTGAGAAATCGCTTTGAACACGCTGTATGGGAGCCGCCATTTGCAAGCAAGTAAACAATATCATGTGGCCGGTCAGATGATCCAATTATGCGATGACCCTTGAACCGTGGCTATATCCGTGGCCGGGAGTGAAAGGCTTAAATAAAAGCTTATAAAGGGATTCTCCAAACGCCAGTAGGCTGCCTCTAGGAGATGGCGCAAGGGGACAGAGTGCTGGAACGCTGCGGAGTGGCCAGCGCCCTGACCTCATGGGCCCGAGGGGATATCACGGGGGAGATCCTTGGACGCCTGGGCATAGGCAGATCTCACCATCTAGGAAAGCCACCTAGAGATAGTGCCAGCCGAGATGTCTTTCTTATTGTTGGCGTTGCTAGAAATAAGGAGACGTCTCTGGGAAGCACGCCTGGGGCGCGAACATTCCCAGTAATGTCTCAGACACCTGGAAGGGCACAGATCCATGTCTCCCCCACTCTCCCCGCCTAGGATATCCACCAGCAAGCGGATGATGAGGTAGGGGGAGGGACTGCCCGGTTCCTGATTCTAGCTAGGAATTCGGGAAGGAACTTAAGAGAGACAAAGCCGTCCCTGCGGAAACAATGTCTCTGGGGTCCCCGCTGAGGGCGTGGATCTCGCTTCGCCTTCTGGCCGAAGCCAGGTCGAGGAGAAGGATGGTTTTCATGGAAAGAAGGTCAAAGGGAAGGGAAAGGTGTGATAGGAAATCTCCTATCTGGATATTGGAAGGGTGATCATGGGGAACAGAGTTTTCTGAGCACGGGAGACCCAATTCTCCCATGGGTAGTAGTAGAGGCAGGTGCTCGCAGTCGGGCTGGCACAGAAGCCAGGCGGGGAGGCGGAGCATCCGGGGGTTGGTGACCCGAGCGGGGTTGCCTCAGCATGTCCCACCAAGTGCAACTGAAGGGGGGGGGGGGGGGGGGGGGGGGTACATGGGAGAGGGACTTGAGGTCCGGAAACCAGGACTGTGTGGGCCACCATGGGGTTATGAGAATGAGCCTGGGTCTTTCGAGTCTAGCCTTCCTGATCACCTTGTGGAGGGGAAGGGGGGGAAGGCGTATGCTATGAGGCCAGTCCAGGGAAGGGAGAGAGCGTTGATTGCATACGCCTGGGGACCTGGGACGGGAGAGACATACACTGGCAGACGATGATTGAATCGGGTGGCAAACAGGACGACCATGGGTCTGAACCAATGTTCCCACACTGAGGTTAGCGAGAGCCTGCTGAGGGTCCATTCCATGTGGAAGACGGACCTGGAGCGGCTGAGAGAGTCTGCCAGGATGTTGTGCGTCCCCGCTATGTGTCTCGCGCGAAGGGTGATTCCATGCGCGTGACACCAGCGGAGGAGAGCCTCTGTCCGGTGGGAGAGGCTGATGGAGCGTGCCCCCCCCCCCACCCCCCCCCTCACCCCCCTTGTTGACATAGCAAGACACCGAGGTGTTGTCCGTGAACAAGTCAGTGCGAAACCAGGGTCTGGAAGTGGAGGAGGGCAAGCCTGACCGCTCCTAGTTACAGGATGTTGATGTGGAGACGGGTAGTCTGTGGGTCCACACCCCTGAGGCATGACTGTCCTCCAAGTGGGCCCCCCAGCCCAAGTTGGAGGTGTCTGTGAAGAGTTCAGTGCCTGGGTAGGGAGGGAGATGGGAACCCCGGGGCTGAGCCACTCCTAAGTGGCCCTTGGAACCAAGGCCCGAGGGGAATGGTCTGATCCCAGCAGTCGGAGGTCTGAGACCCACGACGGCGGAACTCCCTTTGGAGCCGACGCTTGGGGACCCGGCCTAGGGGATGAGGGATGATAGGGACTACAAACCGTAGTGAGGAGCATAGGCGCAGAAGTTTGGATGTGAGGGCTAGGCACTGGGCCCATGAGGGAGCCAGGATGAGCCAGTCGTCGAGGTACACCAGGAGGCGAATGTCCTCCTGTCTGGCGAGGGAGGCCATCTCCTTGACTACCTTCGTGAAAGGAAGGGTGCCAGGGAGAGGCCGAAAGGGAGCGCCTTGAACTGAACACCCGCCCCCGCCAGACGAACCGAAGGTATCGTCTATGGGAAGGGTGTATGAGGATCTGAAAGTAAGCATCCTTTAGATCTACTGAGGTGGCCCAGTCCTGATGGAGGATGGAGTCTCTGATCTGGGTAGGGGTTTCCATCTTGAATTTGGTGGGTCTGAGGAACTTGTTGAGTGGGGAGAGGTCGAGGATGGGCCTCCAGCCTCCCGACGGTTTGGGGACCACGAACAGGTGTGAGTAAAACCCGGGGTTGGGATGCGATATGTCCGTGATGGCCCCTTTTTGGAGGAGTTCCTTGACTTCCTGGCGAAGTGCCTCCGCCTGAGTAGGAGGGGGTTTGAGGGGGAGGGTGGTGGAGAGGCTAGGAGAGGGGGGCGTTCGTGTGCCCAAAGCAGGCGGAACCCCTCCTGTAACACTGCCACTATCCTTGGGTTGAGGCCCATACGTAGCCACTGGTGGGCATGCCAGGATAGGCTGCCTGCCAGAGGGGCCGAGGGACCGGGGGGGGGGGGGCAAGATTTCTGCCAGTTCCCGCTCCCCCGTAGGTGAGTCTGCCAGTCACCTCCGAGGCCGTGCCTGCTGGCCGAACCGAAAATTCTGCTGGGGGGGTTTCGGTTTCGACCTAGAGGCGATACTAGGGCGCCTGGTGGGCCGTGCAGTGCGAGAGGGTGCCTGTTTGGGGTAAAGCTGGGGTCTGGAGAAGGGTTGGGCGGAGCGAAAGGAGGGTCCAGCAGGGTGAGGCTGGCGAGGGGGCCTGACCGCAAAGACGTTGCCTGCCTGCGTTCCTCGACTGCGTGGGTGATGACTCAGTCAAACAGTCGCTGAAGAGCGACTGCTCCTGACCCGGGATGCACCGCAAGGCCGCCTTGAGCGCCGGGAAGAGATTGGACTGTGACAACACAGCATCTCTCACGGCCAGTAGGCAGTTGTAGTGACTCCTGGCTGCGCTGTCTGCCACAGCCGAAAGGTGATGCGCCATCTTGTTAATAAGAAAGCGCATCAGGGGGGCGCCAAACAAGCGAGAGTCTGTCTCGAGGTGTGACTCAGTGTCGTTAGAGTCTGAGGATACAGAGACAGCGCTGTCCTCCTGTGACAGAGCTCCTCCGCTCACTGCAGGAGCATGTCGAGGAAGACATGCCCCGCAGAGGTGTGAAGGATACCCATCCTAGCAATCCTATCCCACTCCATCAGGTTCTTGATAGAAACGGTGGTGGAGGTAGGGGGGGGCAGGTTGGGGGTAAGCCGGCAGTCAGCGGGGGAAATGGCAATTTCCCTGGTGACTGGGTTGGCGGAGAAGAGCGAGAAGACATGGGGGCCCTGCCGCGGGTCCTTGAGGAAGGATCCTACTGGGACCGCGTTAGGGGCAGAGGGGAAAACAATCCCCGGTGGAGGAATGGCCTGTGCACCCCTTGAAAAGGTTGCCGATCTGGCCCACAAGGAGGTGAGGGTCTGAGGGGCGATGATCTTTGGCCAAGATCGCTGGGCTGGGGGGGACCCGGCGGTGGGGGTTCCCTAACAACAAGTTCTGGTCGCCAACGCTCGACGATGGACACGTCACCAGACTGGGGGAGGGACTCCTCTACCCCATCCTCAGACTGTGGGGCATAGTGTTCCTGGAGGGGATACGCTGATCCATCTCCAGGAGGCAACAGCAGGGGTGCGTGGGAGTCCCGCCCTGGCTGGGTAGTAGTAGAATGCGGGGGCGGGTACCTGGTGGCTCCATAATCGGCGGGCAGACTAGGGGGGGAGCGCCGATCAGACAGCGCCCGAGAGGGAGGAGGAGCAAGGTCAAGCCACCTCGAGAAGGCTGGCTGCCACATTCGTCCGTGGATGGAGTCACTTTGGGTATCGCTTCTGAGCCACTGGTCCCTCTTGGGGGCATAGAGCCACCGGTCCCCGGGGAATACGGCAAGCTGTGGCGGCCCTGGGGCAGGGTTTCCTCGGGGACCTGGGTAACCTAAGGCACCGGGGGGGGGGGGGTAGCGATAGAGCATGGTCTCTCATGCCCGCCCCGGGGAGTGCACTGCCTGCTGCATCTCCCTGGTGTGATCCATGCCGGCCCCCTGCATGGCAGGGGGGACGGTGGGTGGCATGGTAACCGACCCCCTGCCTGAAAGAATGCGGACTGGGATGGCTGCGGGGACGTGTCCACCTCAAGGTTTGGATCCGGTAGGTTACCCGTGGTCCCGTTGGTCAATCCTCCCCCCGGAGGAACGGGACCGCGGACGTTGCCCAAGTGGGGAGCGGAAGAAGTCTGCTCCCCAACGTCCTGTACCCCTAAGGGAAAATGTGACAGTCGATTGGGGTGGGTCGACCGTCGGGGGTCTGGGCGCAGATCCGACCTAGTCGATGCCTGCGGCCGAGACCCGGAGTTATGGTCAGTAGGGGGGTCCCACCAGAGACTGGCCATAACTCCTCCACCGGAGTGTTGACGCTCCTCATGTCCGGGTGGTGGCTGCACTCGGACACGGTTGGGGAGAGCGTAATGAGACCGCGTGTCGTTAGTGGGGGGAATGCTAATGGCACGGGGCTCATGTGGTCGAGTGATGGGCGGTGATTCCGACCACGAATTATCACCCGCGCTGGTCCGTGCCTCAGCAAGGTTCCCCAGGGGCCGAGGGTCACGAGACGCAGCATGATGGAAAGGTGTCTCCGTGTGCGACTGAAGGCGAGGCGAGGTGGCCGGTGTAGGAGAAGAATTCGATGGGAGCTTTTGGAACGGGCTGGCCCTTAGCCTTGCCCTTAGATTTTTTTTTCTTTTTTTAAGTGGAAAAGGAAAAACAGTTAGAAATAACGGCCGTCTGCTTGCTCACATTCAGGCGCAACGATCGTGCATCCGCCGGTCGGGCAGAGGAGGTATCATAGCTATGGTCGCGCGTCCCCTGCGCGGAACCCTCCTCCACACCGGCCGTATGTTCTTCATAGGTGAGAACAGACTGTCCCGAGGAATCGACACGCGGATCCTCCTGGGCAGTGAGCGACTCCCGAACAGAGGAGCGGCTCAACCCGTTGGTGTCCTTCACCATGTTGGGCACTGGTGACGGAACAATCACGGAACACACGATCATACAGAGGAGACAAAACGGTGGATCGAGGGATAGAGAAGAGCTCGATCGACCTTGTGAGCGGCACTGGTAATAAAAACAATAAAGATTCAATCGAGCGAAATGACGATCGAATTACCAAGGGAACAGTACGAACAGTAATGTTAGATCGAGGAGAAACTCGATCGTACGACACACGCCGGTAAAATCAAAATGGCGGAGACGACCGGCGAAAAACAATAAAGATTCGATCGAGCGAAACAACGATCGAATTACCAAGGGAACAGTACGAAAGTACTGTTAGATCGAGGCAAAACTCAATCGTAAAACACACGCCGGTAAAATCAAAATGGCGGAGAAGACCGGCGAGGGGAAATGGAAGCCGAGTGAACGATGAGAAAAATCGTCGAGTCACAATGGTCGAATAAATGAACGATGCGAGAGAAGGGAATCGCCGGCAGGGAGCTGATACAGGCTGGATGGAGGGATGAGTTCCAAGGACGAACGACTTAGTAGAATGGCGGTGAAGTACCGAAATGCGAAATTGCGATAGGCACGGAAAACAAAGTCGCGAGAGTAGTGAAAATGAACACACTAACGCGAGGAGTAAATAAATTAAACACGCCAAACCAAAGCCTAAACGGCAAGGGTATAAAAGTTAGGCGCGTAAGCCACAACAAAACAAGTAAAGAAACAAACACAGGCAATCTTTACACAAACGGCAAAGTAAAGGCGAGACAGAGCACAAGACTTATCTTGCTTGGACAGCAGGCCGAAGAAGAATGAGGTACAGGAAGCGGCCACCGGCTTCTTCCTACGGCGGAAGTAGGGTGGGCATCACATGACTGTCTTATTACTGCATTAGCCACAAAAAATTTTGGCCTGGCAGAGCTGACTAACTGCCATAGAATGCTATGGTCTGACATGGTATAGTATATGATGCCAAATAGACTGTTCACATCAGTTACAGATTGAGTTGCAGGATATTAATACATGCAGACATTTTCAAATATACATACATATATACATGCAAGCACAAAGAAAAAAAAAAACATACCTACATACACAAATGATCCCACTAAACATACATTCAAACATACATAAATGCATACAGAATGTACCTTGAGACATGCGACTGTGCATGATATATACAAAGTTACATGGTTACGAAGATGAAAACAGTTATCAAACTTGGAAGCAAAAATATTTAAGACTGGAGAATAGTATTTACATTTCCAGCATAGTTTCAATTTGAATAAAACCTCAAATCCAGTCAGATTCTGCTTAGCGGAAGAATCAAATGTTTAGAAGCAGTTCAATCCCCTTGTTGAAAGTGTGACCTGAAGTGTGCCCATTTGGCGATGAATCTCTTCCTCAAACTATCAACTGGAGCTACCCTGTGTCCCTCTTCAGCGGCCTGACAGGCTCCTTCCTACCTGTTCTTGTTTCTCTCTCATGATCGTCATCAGCTGCTGCCGTTGTAGTGATGTCAGCTCTCTTGTTCCAGCACCCGCTGATCCATCCTGCATCAGCCAACAAAACAAGACCTCACACTGGAATACTTCTATTGTCTGACATAGGATGAAGAATATCAGAGAGAACACAAAAATTCTGGAGAAAGGCAAATGAGGTCACCTGGGGACGGACACATGAAACTTCTTTTCACCTCGTCCTGTTCACCAACATCTGCTACCTAAACAGACCAGGTTTCCTTTGTTTTTGTTTTTGTTTTGTTTTGTTTTGGATTGCAGTTAGTTTTAAAATTGACTGAACTTGAAAACAAACACTTTTCAATGAAAAAAATTTGGGGGGATGGTGGGTAAACATATACAAACATATACCCACACATACACACACACACATACCCCCCTCCCTCAAACACATACCCCCACACACACACATATACCCCCCCCCCCCCCCCCCCCCACACACACACACACACACGCGTTCTGGACTGCTTGAATGTAACATCAGGAAATTTTGGTAATTGAAAAAAAAAAACAGCTGGATTCTCACAGTGAGCGAGTGTGTGTGTGTGTGTGTGTGTGTGTGTGTGTGTGTGTGTGTGTGTGTGTGTGTGTGTGTGTGTGTGCGAGTGTGAGAGAGAGAGAGAGAGTGTGTGTGTGTGCAGGGTTCCTACAGACTCCCAAGAACAAAATTCAAGGAGTTTTCAAGGAGTTCTCAAGGGGGGGGGGGGGGGGGTATTTCAAGGCAAGAGGAGGCATGAAAATTAAACCATTATTCTTTTAAAACTTCATTTTTTTCTATTGTTTATGTTATAAAAAAAAAAAATAGAAAAAAAACATATTTGGGCGATTTTAAAGTTTTTGTATGATTTGGGGACTACAAATGGGGGAAAAATGATGAAAAATGAAAAAAAAAAGGTTCATGACAAGAACTGTATTTGTATCATAGCAGACATGTTAGGCACTTGAAACATGACTTTTCTTGCTTTTGCTGAGCTATAGTAATGCAAGTACAAAAGGATTTTTATATATTGTTTTGCTGAGCTATAGTAATGCAATTACAAAAGGATTTTTATATGTCTAAATTGCTTTTTTTTCAATAATTTTTTTCCATATGGTGGCCATCAGGCTTCGCGTTTCATTGCTTTTGAATTATTCCAATAGAAATAGCAAATAATATGTGTTGTTTTGACTTATAGATGAAATATAATTGTATGCAGAAATCATTTCTGATCAAAAGAAACAAAAAATTACCAAGCTAGCTAGTCTGGATCCAGAGATATTGTACTCCTTGCACATCAACCGTTGTTGAAAAAAGTGATTTTGAGAAAACAGCGTTTGAAAATAAAGAAGTTAAGCAATTTTCACACACACCTCCTTCAAATAAAGTCCTTTTTTACTAAGAAAAATGTGAAAATAGACAAAATGAACACCACAGATGGTTTCAACAGACTTTCTTGAGCACATAAACACATGAAACCCAAAACTAGATTTTTGAAAGAAAATGGTCAAATTTTCGTGCCACCTCTCCCCTTAAGGCTATACTACTTGCGTAAAAATTGAAAAAAGAAATGGCAGTATTATTTTTCTGTATTCAGGTTGATGAAAAAAATTATCTTAAAACAATTTTTTACAAACATTGTCGCGATCCTGGATTGTTGTCGGTGATTTGACCAATGGAGATAATTTGCAACTTCATCAATTTTGATGAAGTTACAAATTATCTCCCTTGGTAAAATCGCAGACGATCAAGGGTCGCGACGATGTTTGTAAAAATTTGTTTTTGGATAGTTTTTCATCAACCTGAACACAGAAAAATCAAGCTGCCATTTCTTTTTGCCACATTAAAGATTTTTGGAGCTGATGGCTTGATTTTCAAAGGTTTTCAAGGAGGTCTGGTCAACAGAACCATATTTTATTGATTTTCAAAGGTTTTCAAGGTCTTGAAATTCCCTGTCAGAATTCAAGGAGTTTCAAGGAACGTATGAACCCTGGTGTGTGTGTGTGTGTGTGTGTGTGTGTGTGAGTGTGAGTGTGTGTGTGTGTGTGCGCGCGTGCGTGCGTGTCTGTCTGTCTGTCTGTCTTTTTTTTTGTTGTTAAATGTAAGCTGTTTCCTTCTACACACTTTCCTTCTCATTTCTTGCTCTCATGTTGTGATTCTATAAGAAAAAATTTTTCATTTACTGTCATTTTCATGATGGATTGTATCTACTGAATTTGAAAATGTAGTCACTCCCCTTGCAAAGAAAAATCCTGTTACTTTTCTCCAAGAAAATTTCAGAAATGAGTATGCCCGTGAATCACTACTTGAAGTGTGAGCACATTTAAAAAATGCAATATGGAGGCTTAGTTTTTGATATGGCAAACATTATCAGATGGTGAGTAATGTTCTCCATAGGTCAGACTGACTTTGGATCTTCTTGAATGCAATACCGAGGCTTAGTTTTTGATATGGCAAACATTATCAGACGGTGAGTAGTGATCTCTATAGGTCAGACTGACTTTGGATCTTCTTGATGTTCGTATCCTATTTCAATTAATTTCATTTTCCATAATTGATTCAAAGCTCTGATATCAGCATCACTGCCTCATACCTGAACACACATTTTGAATTATCAACTTTACTTCATCACATCCACCAAGTTTCATGGCTACAAATTCTTATCACAGGTGTCCCCAGGTACCCATGGTGCTGCCTGTGTTTGTATTTTGCAGCCACTGCAAATCATCAAGTTTAGTCTAGCAAGATGCAAGGAAGCAAAATTAGGCTCTGAATAAAGGCAATGATTTCATAAAAACACAAAACAATCAGTAGATCAAAACCCAAAACACAAATCACATTTCATCCGACGGCAAATTGACTCTCTGTGCCTGAATTTCAAAACTTTCAGGTATCAACAAAACTAGTTGTGAGCACTGCCCTCTTAAAAGACTACTGGGGTCAGCCTGTTGATGTTAACTGCGGAAATACGTTGGCAGAAAATGGTACCCACTTGTTCCTGGGCATCCCTTGAAATTCTGCTCCTCTGGTGACGCTGCTGGGACAGCTCTCTCAGGTTGGTGGCTCCTGCTCCATCTTCCCTCTGCCAATACACAATGCAGCAACGTTAACAACTTACTGCACAATTGCCTAGAAAGAAATTGTACAACGGAAGAGGAATGGGAGGAAGGGGTGGGGATGAGGGCCAGAGGATGAGGAAACGGAGACTAAAAATGGCAGTGCATGTATGAACTGAGGTAAAAACCCAGACAAGAGAAACGGGCCATCTGAATGAAGCAGGAGCCGCTATCAAAGCCACAAGACCTGCCGAAGAGTAATATTAGTCACAAAGTAACTGAAAGAAACAGCTGAACATTTTCAAAATAGTAAAAAGCAGTAGTGAGACCATGCTAAAAAAAATTCTTGTTCCATGTTCTACTTTTGAATATGGAATACAAACATGGGGAGTTTGTGTTATACTCCCTGTTTGGCTAGTATACTTACCATGTCAGACCATAGCATTCAACGGCAGTTAGCCAGCTCTGTCAGGCCGAATTTTTTCCGTGGCCAATGCAGTCATAAGACAGTCACGTGATGTCACCCCACTTCCGGCCCCGGAAGAAGCCAGTGTCAACTTCCTATAAGTCATTCAGCGAGGCCTGGTGTATGGTGACCCCGAGAACCTTGGCGCCAGAGGGGAAGGTAGGGAGGGAATTAGAGTCTGACATGGTAAGTATACTAGCCAAACAGGGAGTATAACACAAACTCCCCATTTTGGCGTCATATACTTTACCATGTCAGACCATAGCAGAATTTAAAGGAATCGGAGGAGGGCGAGCGCCCTAGTGGTTCTTGGGGTTGACCGATATGGCTGCATTGTCCGCCACAAAGGAAATCCCCTTAGACCCATCAGCTCTGGTCATGCGGATCTCCCTCAGGTAAAAATTAATGAAGGGATTTTCCGAACGCCAGTAGGCTGCCTCCAGCAGGTGGCGCACGGGGACAGAGTACTGGAACGCTGTGGAAGTGGCCAGTGCTCTGACCTCGTGGGCCCTGGGTGATAGGACAGGGAGATCCTTGTACGCCTGAGCGTAGGTAGATCTCACCGTCTTGGAGAGCCACCTGGAGATAGTTCCCGCCGAGATATCTCTAGTATTGTTGGGGTTGAGGGAGATAAGGAGTCGTCTCTGGGAGGAGCGCCTGGGGCGTGTGCGTTCCCAGTAGTACCTGAGACACCTGGAGGGGCAAAGGTCCATGTCTCCATCTTTTTCTCCCTTTCCCAAGATGTCAGAACTCCGGAAGGAACTTGAGAGAGACTGAGCCGTCCCTGTGGAAGGCGATATCTGTGGGGTCACCGCTGAGGGCGTGAATCTCACTTCGTCTTCTGGCCGAGGCCAGGGCGAGGAGAAAGGTGGTCTTAAAGGAGAGGAGGTCAAAAGGAATAGAAGCAATGGGTTCAAAAGGGGTTTTTCTGAGGGCATCGAGGACCGTAAAAAGGTCCCAGAGGGGAATGCGCCTAGGGGACTGAGCTTCCCGTAGAGCAACTCCTCTAGACACCTCTCTGAGGAGAAAGTCATTGTCAAAAGAAGGGCCCCCCAGTTGACGAATGGTAGTGCAGATAGCTGATCTGTAGCCCCGAATGGAGCCAGCCGACAGCTTAAGGGAAGAGGATAGGTGGGAGAGGAAATTTCCTATTTGGATGTTGGAGGGGCAGTAATGGGGAACAGAGTTATCTGAGCACCAGGTTATCCATCTCTCCCAACGGTAGTTGTAGAGGGATTCGGTGCTGGCTCTGCGAGATGCCGAGGCGAAGTCCCGTAATCCCTGAGAGGCCCCTGCCCCGGCTAGTGTGTCTAGGACGGACTGGGGTCTCTCCGAGTGGGGGGTAGATGCAGATGTTCGCAGTTGGGCTGGCATAGAAGCCACGCGTGTAGGCGAAGCATCTTGGGATTGGAGTGAGGAAGACCTGACCGGGGTTGTCTCAGCATGTCCCAGCGAGGGCTGAGCCGGAGGGGGGGAACGTGGGTGAGGGACTTGGGGTCCGGGAACCAAGACTGGGTCGGCCACCATGGCGTTACGAGGATCAGCCTGGGTCTTTCCAGCCTTGCCTTCCTGATCACCTTGTGTAGGATGGGGAAGGGGGGAAAGGCATACGCCAGTAGGCCCGTCCCGGGGAGGGATAGTGCGTCGACTGCATCCGCCTGGGGATCTGGAACGGGAGAGACGTACAGGGGCAGGTGATGGTTGAAGCTGGTGGCAAACAGGTCGATCATGGGCACAAACCAATGGTTGCGCGACACCAGCGAAGGAGGGCCTCTGTTCTGAGGGAGAGGCCTATGGAGCGGGCCTCTCCCCCTTTGTTGACATAGCAAGCTACCGACGTATTGTCCGTGAGGAGGAGAACAAGTCGGTGCGCGACCTTGTGCTGGAGTTGGAGAAGGGCTAGCCTGACCGCTTCCAGCTCCCACTCCCCGAGGCGTGACTGTCCTCCACGTGGGCCCCCCAGCCCAAGTTGGAGGCGTCTGTATAAAGTTCCAGTGGTTGGGTTGGGTTGGGAGGGAGATGGGGACCCCGGTGGAGAGAGTGGCTGGAGTGAGCCGCTCCTCCGTCGCCGAAATGAACCAGTGTCCGAGGGGAATGACCTGGTCCCAGCGGTCGGAGGTCTGTGACAAACGTCGGCGGAACTCCCTCTGAAGTTGGCGTTTGGGGACCCGCCGCAGGGGAATGAGGGGAGACAGGGACTCCATCATTCCTAGGAGGGAGGACAGGGTTCTGGCCGAGGTGTGGGGTGCCTGTGACAGGCAGGAGATGAGGTCCACTATGCGTGCAGGCCTCTCCGGGGTCTGCCAGACGAACCGTAGGAATCGTCTGTGGGCCGGGTGAATCAGGATCTGAAAAATAGGCGTCCTTCAGGTCTACGGATGTGGCCCAGTCGCGATGATGGATGGAGTCTCGGATCTGGGTGGGGGTCTCCATCTTGAACTTGGTGGGCCTGAGGAACTTGTTGAGGGGCGAAAGATCTAGAATGGGCCTCCATCCTCCCGAGGCTTTTGGGATCACAAAGAGTAGAAGCCGGGGTTTGGGTGGGAAATCTCCGAGATGGCCCCTCTTTTGAGGAGGTCTTGGACTTCCGTGCGAAGAGCTTCTGCTTTGGCGGGGGAGGGTTCGTTGGGGGAGGGAGGGGGAGATAGCATGAGGGGGGGGACGCTCGTGGGCCCAAGGAAGGCGAAACCCTTCCTGTAGCACCGCCACTATCCAGGGGTGAGGCGTATGCGTCTCCACTGGTGGGCATGCCGGGAGAGGCTGCCCGCCAGGGGGGGCGAGGGTCTGGGCTGGTGGGTGGGGGATAGGGCGAGGGGGGGTGCTACCTGATCTAAGTCCCCCTCGGGCTGTCTCCCTAGTCAGCTCCGGGAGCGTGACTGTTGGCCTAACCGAAAATTTTGCTGATGGGGTTTTGGCTTAGGCCTTGGGAGAAGATTAGGTCGCTTGGCGGGCCGTGCGGTGCGGGAAGGCGATTGTCTGGGATAGGGTCTGTGCCTGGGGAAGGAACGAAGTGGGGGTCTAGCAGGGCGTGGCGGTGGCCTGGGCGCAAAGGACACAGCCTGCTTGCGTTCCTCAACTGCTTGTGCTATGACGTCAGCCGAGTAGTCGCCAAAGAGCGACTGGACCTGGCCCGGATGCATCGCAGGGCTGCCTTAAGCGTCGGGGAGAGAGAGGTCCGCGCCAGCACGGCCTCTCTCGCGACCAACAAGCAGTTGAAGTGGCTTCTGGCTGCGCTGTCCGCCGCAGCCGAAAGGTGATGCGAAATCCTGTTAACTAGGTGTCGCATGAAAGGATCGCTGAACAAGCGAGGGTCAGGCTCTTGGTGCGCCTCAGAGCCCGGGTCCCCCGGTACTGGGATGGCACCATCGTCCTCCGGCCATAGAGCCTCCGCTCGCTGAAGGGGCATGTCCAAGTAGGTGTGTCCCGCCGTGGTGTGGAGGATGCCCATCCTGGCTACTCGGACCCATTCCTTTAGGTTCTTAAAGGAGATGGCGCCGGAAGTAGGGGGGGGCAGGTGGGGGATCAACCGACGGTCCGACTGGGAAATGCCCATCTCCCTGGTCACGGGATTGTCCGTAAACAAGGAGGCGACTGAGGGGTTCTTGGGTAGATTGGTCTAGATCTCTGGGCCGGGGGAGAGGGAGGGAAATTCGTCAGCGGGTGCGGCCTCCCTCCTAACGAGGTCTGGTCGCCACCGTTCTATCGTGCGGACATCGTACAATGAGGTGGGGGCTAGCTCCTCGTCATCGTCCGCCTCAGCGAGGTACTGGTCCTGAGAGGGTTCATAGCACCCGTCTTCAGGAGGTAAGTCGAGGGGTGCCTGTAGTGTGTCCCCGGTGGCCCTATAATCGGCGGCCGGGACATCGTCCTGCCGATAGGACAGCGCCCGAGGAGGGAGACCAAGGTCGACCCAGGTAAGTGAGGCCGGGTGCCACATTCGACCATGTAGCTGGTCGTGCTGGGTGTTGGCGTTAAGCCACTGGTCTCTCTCGGGGGCATAGAGCCACCGGTCCCCGGGGAGGTAAACGGGCTGTGGCGGCCCTGGGGAAAAACCATGGTAGGTAGGCCGCACTCAAGGTCTGACCAGCGCGTTGGGCGAATGCGTAGGTCAGACATCCGCCGAGTCGTAGCCACGAGACCCTCTTCTTCTTGTAGGCAGAAAGTCCCCGGGGACCCGGGTAACCTGAATCACTGTTGGGGGGGGGCTTGAGAGGCCGTGGCCTGTCGTCCCCGTCCAGGTCCGTGCACTGCACCATACACGTCCTTGGAATGGGCCTGGGAGGGCCATAATGGTATGGAGGAGGATGCGGAAGTCGAGCCCCCAACCCGCGAAAGTGCGGATTGGTCAGGATGCGGTCCCGTGTTCCTCCCCCTGGAGGAATATGTCAGGTTACCCTTGGTCCCGCTGGTAGATCCTCCCCCCGGAGGAGCGGGACCGCGGACGTTGCCCAAATGGGGATCCGAAAGGTCGGTTCCCCAACGTCCAATACCCCTAGGGAAGAAGGTGACGTTCGATCGGGGTAGGTCGACCGTCCTTGTGCATGGGCACGGCCGGGCCCATGGCGCGGCGTGCCCGCACGCCCAGGATTATGGACACCACCGAGGTCGTGCGTCGGGGTGACCATAAGGCTGCTTCCGGAGTCGAAGCGCTCCTCGAGCTCAGGTGTTGGCTGCACCTGTGCCCGGTGGGGCCGAGCGCTATGAGTGCACGTATCAATTTGGGGGGAAAAAGAGATACGTGACTCATCAAGGCGAGTGACGGATGGTGATTCCATCCCAGATCCGTCACCCGTGCTGGTCCGCGGCTCGGCAAGGTGCCCCGGGGGCCGAGATTCGCGTGACTCAGCATGATAGTTAGAAGTCTCCGAGCGAGTCCGTAGGCTAGAGGGCAAGCTGGCCGATGGAGAAGGGGTGGGGGAGGGCGAATTCCGTTGGCTAGTCTTTGCTCGGCCGGGCCCCTTGAGGGGAGCCTTGCCATTAGACTTTCTGGGCAGCACCTTGAGGGGAGCTTTGCCCTTAGACTAGCAGGCAGATCAAATGAAAGGCATTTTGAAATGGTGGCCGCTTGCCTATCAGCCTTGGGACGCCGCGGTCGTGCGTCCGTCGGTTTGGTAGACGAGGAAGATCACGCGTCCCTTCCGCGGAGAAGTCGTCTCTGTCTACCCGAACCGTACGTTCATCAGTGCGAACGGATTGCTCCGAGATGGAATCGACCCGCGGGTTCTCCGGGAAATTGAGCGAACTCCGAGCAGTGGAGTGGCTCGACCCGGCGGTGTCCTTCACCATGTTGGGCACAGGTGGATAGAGCAAACCCGGAACACACGACCGCAAAGAGGAGACAAGGTGGCCGATCGAGAAAATCAATTAATCTCGATCGTCCGTGTGGTGTCGTGCAAAGTGCTCGAGAGATCGACTGAAAACTCGAACTACCCGTACACGCCACCGGTCGTGTGACTGGTATGGCTATTAATAGCAATCTCTACACGTGGAGTATCACTGTGTATAGGTGTGATAGTTCTTGGGCACTAAATCTTAATAAGCAGATCAGTGTCACACACCCTTACTCGAACACGTTCTACCTGTGAAGGGTAAAGAGTACAGGTGTGATAGTTATTGAGCCCTAAACCTTAATAAGCGGAACCAGCACAAAATGCGTGCTGAACCCGAGGCTCGGCAATATGGTGGGGGAACACGACCGGCGAGCGGTGCCGACGATCGCGAGTAACAAAGTCGCGAGAGTGCCGGTAAAAGAGACAAATCTGTAATAAATACGCTCCCGAGAGTGCCGGTAAAAGAGACAAATCTTTTAATAAATACGCTCCCACCAAGAGCCTCACACGGCAAAAATACTCAGGGTCTAGTGCAAGCCGGAACCAGCACAAAATGCGTGCTGAACCCGAGGCTCGGCAATATGGTGGGGGAACACGACCGGCGAGCGGTGCCGACGATCGCGAGTAACAAAGTCGCGGGAGTGCCGGTAAAAGAGACAAATCTTTTAATAAATACGCTCCCGAGATTCACATTTGCAAGCCACAACTGAATCAAGTATAGAACAAAACACAGCAAAGTTAACACAAAGGCAAGTATAGGCGAGACAGAGCACAAGACTTATCTTGCTTTGACGGCAGGCCGAAGATGAATGGCTTATAGGAAGTTGACACTGGCTTCTTCCGGGGCCGGAAGTGGGGTGACATCACGTGACTGTCTTATGACTGCATTGGCCACGGAAAAAATTCGGCCTGACAGAGCTGGCTAACTGCCGTTGAATGCTATGGTCTGACATGGTAAAGTATATGACGCCAAACGTAGTTCACATGAGACCAAGAGTGTGGAGACCTTTTCTTCACCTGTCTCATCTTCCGTGCCACCTCAATGGCACTGCATCCATGTTACTCATCCCAGTTCCCTATATACAGCCATAGCCTGGCTTGTTCCGCCACACACCTGGCTCTGGCAATCCACAGACAGCAGTCAATGTCCAGTCATCATGAGGCAACCCACCACAGCTGAAACTGCATGCTGCTGAGTCACTTCAGGTGTTTAGGGGTGCCTGTTCAGCTTCCTCATACGCAGGACGCCACCTTCTAAGCCCCCACTGATGACAATAACTGCTTAGTTGCAGAGCCAGCATAAATGAACTCTCCCTCTAGAGGGCACCGCCACATCAGTTCAATCTGAGAGCACATGAATTTGCCAATGTATGTGTGTGTGTGTGTGTGTGTGTGTGTGTGCGTACGTGTGTGTGTGTGTGTGTGTGCGTACGTGTGTGTGTGTGTGTGTACGTGTGTGTGTGTGTGTGTGTGTACGTGTGTGTGTGTGTGTGTACGTGTGTGTGTGTGTGTGTGTGTGTACGTGTGTGTGTGTGCAAGAGACAGAGAAAGCAGACAGAGAGAAAGAATGAATGTGTGAACATCATTCATATTTATGAAGATTTATTATCATCATGTTTGAGCTTCAAAAACAAAACACTGTTGAAGCTCTGTTAAACAGTTTGTGATTCCTCCAGTTCTGCTTCACCTTCGGTGGCTCTTTTCTCTTTGCCGCTTGCGTAGAACAAAGAACACATGCAAAAAAGCAATGGGACACAACTCTATTCCACCTTGATTCATCAAGACAAGTCTTCTCATTTCTTTCGCATAGAAATCGATCGAAAACTGTTCACTTGTGTCTCTGAATGAACAACAGACTCATGGAAATGCACTATTTGTCCACTTCTGGAGTTTCCCAAGCTTGAGGAGAGAGAAAGACTGATCCCCATCTTGACAATGCTGCAACAGGTGCGATGACAGCACTGCACAATAATGTGAAATGTAATACACCAACTGAAAATTTCACACAAACATTTTGCAGGCATGCCGGCAATCTGAAGCGCCATAAGACTGTTCACTATAATTGAAATTAAAACCAGCCACATAGTAACATTGCTTGAATGGCTCAAGGTGTCGGAAGGAACAGAGAAAAACACTCACCAAATCAATCAAAATATGCTTATCCTATCAGCACATGATGCAAGAAGGAAATAGCTTCACAGTATTTTTCCTTGTATTTATCACTTATGCACGGACCAATGGTTCAATGTAATAGAACTGAATTGAGATAGCTGCCTAACCTCTAGTGGAGTACAGGTGGACATCTGCATTTGTTCTCCCATCCACAGGTCAGGTGCAGCTGGGCAAGAGAGAGTTAAATGCACTGTGCTCCACAGTGTAATACACAAGCTCAACACATAATGGAAAAATACTGCATTATACCTACTCCCTTGAAGAACTCAGCTGATGAAAAAAATACTGCACATCCTGCAGATCCTCCATGGATGAACTCCGCCAGCACTAAAAACATACCCTGGCTCCTCCCAGTACAAATGCACAAAGGTTAATATTTCACACAAATATCAAAGCACATTAAAACAGGCTGAAAAAGTTATATGAACCAGGAAATGCTCTGCAATAACAATTCTTTCTGTTTCTCTCACATTTGCCTTGCTGTTCTAACAACTGAAAACCATCTTTACTACTATTTCAGCATTCACCTCAGTCAGACTGTTCAAGGTTTCCGTCACGTTGCAGGCTGCCATTGCTGCTCCTAGGGCTGAGTCGGGCACCATGGTGTTGTCCATGGCTGTGTCCTCATCCTTTGACTCATCAGAGCCCCTCTCCTCATCGCTTCCAAGTCCCAGCTTGTCCTCAATGCGTGGACGTGATGATGATGTGTTTTCCTGAGCAACAGACATCAGACACATACAACTGAAAACCCATAAAATGTTTACTGCCAGTGATAGTAATGTCCTGCAAATTTTTCCAGGACAAGACAATCTGGAGTGTAAATTTAATTATAAAAAAAACTGTAAAATATTTACTGTCAAAGACAGAGCTGTCCCCCTAATTTGTTCTAAGATGTAACAATCTAGAATGGTAGAATTACACTGTTATGAACGCTAGTGGCATCTTGCAATTTACTGACAAAATCTGAGAGAACACTGTGAATTTCAATACAATAAAAGACGCAACTACTCTGAAAAGACCTACAAATCATACATGCCTATTAAGTCATAATGTCAGTGTATTGCTTTGATAACAATTGTTTTGCCATAATACTCATTCCTCAACCAAGAATCATACATTCACAGAATAGTGTGAAGCGTAAGTTAAATATGAAAATAAAGCATTTCTTCATGTCCTATTATTTCCCTTCTGCCCATCCATTGTGGCTATAGACTTTCCATGTAACGGACAAAAAACAGTCAATTACCATGTCAATGTACATACTTGCAGGTAGGAACCTCTCCTCACAGTCACTGAATACTACAAGCTTGTCTGGTACAGAAATGCATCCTTTGTCCAGGACCAGCCTTCAGGGCGCATCAGGCAGATATATACACAATTTCTTTATCCAATTCAACATAACCTGTAAAACTTCATTTTCTGTTTCCGATATGACCGTCACCAACCTTCCATCAGTTTTTCTCCATGTTAAAAACCTTTCTTGAAGCCTCTTCATTGGCTTCTCCATCCAACACCCATTCCCCCTTAACGTTATTCTGTTTGTTACTGTCTCTGAAACTTTTGCCTTCAGTTCATCTCTTTTCAAGTCAGCCACTTTTCCTCCTAGGCCTGATTCTTAAACTCCACAATTCTCCTCAGCTTCTCTTAGTAAATCCTTTCTACACATTTCTTTCTCTGTCATCCTGTGTTGTATTTCCCCAAAACTCTTCTGATCCAGTTCCATGCATGCCTTCATTCACAAGAATTTAACCCCTGTGGCCAATCACTTTTGTTTCTATACTTCTTCAAAAAAAAAAAAAGATATCGGTCTCCAGCCCTCCACTTGTCCATTTCAATCTCTTTTTTCAGTCTCTGACACTCCTCCTACATTTAAGTCTTTTTTTATGTTTATGGCATTACAACACTAACTTACCGAGTTCTCTGAAGTAACAGACTCCATATCCAGGTCTACTGATTTGTCAGAATCTGAGTCCCGTTTGGCAGCTCCCTCTAAAGGCTGTCCATCATTGCTCGCTTCTGCTGCTTCGCTGTGAAGCATCTACAACATTAGATTAACACCTTTTTTAGATACTTAATTCTTTTCTTCAAACTTACCTGTCCAAACAAATGCCATATCTCCACTAGGTGTGGAACATGCTATACATCAGGAAACTAAAAAAAAAAAAAGATTGAACTGGAGAGCTGGGAGCTAACTCTACCTTAAACCACCATGAATAAAGGGGTGGTCTCCCCTGGCAAACACGTAATCAACTCACTCCTCTCGCATAATTCAGTTTTCTCCTTTTCCTTGGCGATGACACTCTCTCTCTCTTAGCTCAAACGCTCTACAATGGATGCTCAGAAGCCTTCCTGTGACTTAGCCTTTCCTGCTCAGGAAGAGAACACACGTATTCAAGCGAAGAATGCTAAGGAATTGTCACAGTTTGCCTCTGCTCTTAATTAAGTCAACACCATTGCAGGACGCATTGTTGCACCCCAAGTAAACCAGCATTTCTACACCGCAAACAGACTCTGCAGTTCCTGTCAAAAACCAGTGTCAATGCTCGACAATAATGAAACCTGCGTCATCTGCACCAGCTGCTCCCCTTTTACACCCTGTAGCTCGTGCATGTGTTGGCTGACTTCTACATGGCACTTGGCTGATCCTGACTCATTTTTTATTTTCTTATAGCTGACTTATGTTATATGATTCATAAGGAAGAGCGGACACAATCCTTTCATCCTCCAGGAATCATTGAGACTTAAGACCGTTCTGTAGCTTTGGCACCAAGCTCTGGATGAATCGAGGTCAGCCGAGTGCACTTTGAATCCAAGCATTTATTGGTCTCTCGGGTGAGATTACCCACCATCCTTTTCGATATTCAGGCATTAGTTTGGACATATGAAGAAAAGAAATTTTACTACTACAAGTACTTTTATGATATACTTACCTGTCCAAATACTAGACCCCCCTCCCCCCACCCTGCAGAATGGAAAAGGGGAGAAAACTGAATTTTACGAGAGGAGCGAGCTGATTACGCATTTGCCAGGGGGCATCACTCCCTTCTTCCTGGTGGTTTAAGGTAGAGTTAGCTCTCTGCTCTCTATTTTGATTTTTTTTTAAAGTTTAGTATAGTATGTTCCACGGCAAGTGGAGACAAGGCTATTGTTTGGACAGGCAATTATATCATGAAACTACTTTTAGTACTAAAGTTCCTTTACCTAGGGTCTTTTTTTTTGGGGGGGGGGGGGGTGTGTGTGGGGGGGGGGGAGGAGGAACGGAGGGAGGGAAACAGATGGGGTGTAAGAGAGGCAAAGAGAAGGGGTAGGAAGACGGAGTTGGTTGGTCTGGCATGCCAATTGGCTAGGACAAACAGTGACAGAGAAATTGAAGGGGAAGAGGTGGAATGTGAGGTGGGAGTCCACAACCAACATGAAACTATAAAAACCCAGTAATACTCCAAACTTAACAGACTTTGTTGCAATGCATTTGCATGATATGCTCATGGGTATTTTTTAGGTCAAAATCCATACCAACAAAGTATTTTGAAGACAGTTTTGTCTTCATCTCTAACAGACATGAAAATAGTCTACAACTGAACCTTTTAGTGGCATAGTTGCAAAGTGAGATGACAGCAGGCGGAAATCCAAACAAATCTTAAATAAATGTTAACGAACCACCAAAAAAACCTGGACAAACAAATCACAAGATAAAACACGATGCATTTCAACCTCTTAGGTCGGGGGCCGGAATAGCTCAGTTGGTAGAGCGCCAGACTCGTGATCCTGAGGTTGCAGGTTCGAATTTCGGTACAGGGGGATTTTTCCCTCGGAGTTAACATTGGTTCTGACTCCATTCCCATACAGTCCTTCGAATGAGACTATAAACCGAGGTTCCGTGTGTGAACGCACGCGTAACATCTTGCACACATGTAAAATCCCATCACCAACTTTCGGAAGAGAAGGCCAGTTTGGCCGTTGGTATGGATGACACGTTACACATAGCATGCACCTTCCCCGAAGATGGAGTATGGCTGCCTTAATGGCGGGATAAAAAAACGGTCATACACACAAAACTCCACTGCCTGTCTATACAGGCAGTGTCCGCAGGAGTATCAGCCTGCGTACTCAGAAAGAAAGAAAGAAAAAGACCTCTTAGGTCTTATTCAGGCAAGATACAAAACAATTATTACAACGAAAATGAACGAGCAATCACTTATCTTCAATCTCTTCAGTGCTAGACAGGCCTATCTTGAGCTGCAGAGATTGAAGATTAGTGATTGCTCGTACATTTTCGTTGTAATAATTGTTTTGTATCTTACCTGAAGAGGACCTAAGAGGTCGAAACGCATCGTGTTTTGTCTTGTGATTCGTTTGTCCATGTTCTTGGGACGGTTCATTAACATTCAAGATTTTCTTTTAGTGGCAGACCGCTTGCCACATCTTTATAAAGCTATTTCCAGCTTCCAACACACCTACACTCTCCTTTTTTTCAATCCACTGAGAATACACCACTTCTGGAATGTGCATTTACATTTCTCTTTCACCTCACTCATTCTCTGTGTACATGTGTGTATGTGAAAAATTGAAAGGTGGATCTATTCATAACTTAAAATTCTACTAGGTGAGGATAATTTTCCTTCACCCTTTTCTTCAAACCACACTAAAAGGGCAAGATGTAACACAAACTTCTTTTCATACAAAAGCATGCACGCTCAAAGAGTAATTGCTCACAGGATTATTGTGAAGCAAACTGAGGTAGCCTTCCTCCTGTTCCTGAAGATTGGAAATCAGACGGCCGACCTGGGCCAGGTCTTCAGCGTTTCCCTGAAAGCACAAAAAAAAAGCAACTAACACATCAACCCATCCAGGCATGAAGGCGCACACCTACAAAGTATAGGAAATGCGTACGAAACCAAACACTTGCACTCAATGCTGAAAAACTCCCTCCTTATCCCATTCTCTCATCAAATAATTTCTGTAAAATTATTCCAGGGTTAAACAACTAAGTAAAAACAAACAAAAGAACAGAACTGAAAAAAGGAACAACAGATAAAACTGCTGACAACTCATTTGCAGACCAACATCAGTGTAGAAGTGGTGTTTAAGGGAGTAGGATTTGATGATGGTAGACAGGGGAGAGGTGTAAAGAGTGAAGAGAACAGGGCCAAGGACAGATCCTTGTGGAACATCACAGGTCAGATTTGCAGGCCTAGAATGAGTGCCATTGACAAGTACAGTCTGTTTTCTGTATGAGAGGTAAGCGGTGAACCAAGAGAGGGCCGTGTCAAAGATACCAAAAGTGTGCTGGAGTCTGGTGAGGAGAATAGCATGGTCAATGGTATCAAAGGCTGCAGACAGGTCAAGGAGAGTAAGAAGAGAGACTTTACCAGAATGGGTTGCAAGAAGGAGGTCACTGAGAATGTGGAGCAGGGCTGTTTCAGTACTATGAAACTGGCGATAGGCTGACTGAAAAGGATTGAGGAGATTGTTGGCGGAGAGGTGAGAGTTCAGCTGACTGAGGATGACGTTTTCTAAGAGTTTTGACAGGAAAGAGAGGTTAGATATAGGTCGGTAGTTTTTCAGTTTGTTTAGATCAAGGTTGTGTTTCTTGAGGAGAGGGCGGACAATGGCAGACTTAAAGGAATCAGGGACAGTTCCAGTTTCCAGGGAAGTGTTGATAATGTCAGTGATGAATGGGAGGAGAGTAGGAAGACAGTCGGAGTAGAGAGAAGCTGGCAGAGGATCAAGTTCACAAGTTTTGAGAGACATGGATCTGATTGTATTGAGTTCTTCCTGTGAGACTGGGGTGAAAGTGCTAAGGGGTGAACCAGAGAAGGGTGGGTCAGGTGGGCACGGTTGACAAGTGTTGCGTCAAGCTTTTCACGGAGAGTTTGTATTTTGTTGGTGAAGTAGTTGGAGAATACGGTTGGGAGTTCTTCATGAGGGTGTGTTGTTGGGAGAGGTGAGCCTTTTTCTGTGCCAAGAAGATGATTGATAGTTGTGAAGAGTTCTTTAAGAGGAAGAGGAGGTCACAATTTTGTTTTGAAAGTAGCTGGTTTTGGCGGATGCTATAAGGGTGGATGAACTGACAACACTTGACTGGGTTTTTTTGAGGAACAACTATATAATTTGCGGGTAAAGTAGTAAAGACTGAAACAAAAGGAGGGTCAAAAGGGAACAAAAACAATGTATGTTTCGACTCTTAGAGTCTAAACTCTAAAGACTCTAAAAGGCTCTAAGAGTTGAAACATTGCACATTGTTTTTGTTCCCTTTTGACCCCCCTTTTGTTTCAGTCTTTGCTACTTCACCCTCAAATTATATAGTTATAAGGGTGGACACTCATGTTTTTGCAGTGTGGAAGAGTTGCTTGTGAATGATGAGTTCGCATTTGCGCCATCAGCGTTCAGCTCTGCAACGGGAACGCTTATCATGGGCAATCTTTGGAGTTTGCCAGGGGGCAGGGAACGGTTGGGTAAAAGACAAGTTGTAACTGCGGCACGAGTGTCAAGGAGACGGCGGAGAGTAGTGACAAAGCGTTAGCGAGGTTGTGTGACTTTTCAGAAAGAAGACGGGAAGCATCAGATGAAAAAGTAGAGAGACTGATAGATTTGAGATTACAGCGAGTTACAGTGTGCATGGTACGAGTAGGAGGGGAGATGTCGAGAAAACAGAGAATTGCAGAGTGGGGGGATGGCAGGGCAGAAGGTATGCTAGTTGAAAGAACTAAACAGTTGAGAGAAGCTGGGTTGGCATAATCATGAGAAATGATCCAGTCAGGTGTGTGACCTGCTTGTTGGGTTGGTTCAGAAATGTGTTGTGTCATGCTGTGGTTGGACAGAGAGCTGCATATGTGTTGATGTGTTTGGTGTCATAGGAGTCGGGGTTGTCATAGTGGACTTTAACGTCACCGAGGATGAGAAGGTTCCCTGGTAAGAGGCTGTAGTGATCGAGTAGTTGATCAAAGTCAGACAGAAACATAGATGAGGTGAGCTTGTTGGTGGAGCTAGGTGGAGGTTGATAGACACAGGAGAAGGTGATGGGGTTTGCGTACTTAATGAGCAGACTTACTGAATCTCCTGACTTCTGCAGGGTTTCCATCATGGATGTGGCCTGCTTGATGTAGTCCTGGATCTGAACCAGACGCCCAACAATCTGATTACGATCCGGCTGAAACAGTGACAGCTCACCATTATAGATATGTTCAGTCTATGCCATCTGCAGCTCAAGCCCATTATGATGACCACCATAAAGGTAGCACAGGGGAAAAAATCCAAAACATCATCTCATACAGTGATCGGATTTGAAAGTGGTTTAGAGTGGGGGTGGGGGTCAGGGGGAAAGAGGATGTGTGTGTACATGGAGACCTAGTGTGTGTGTGTGTGTGTGTGTGTGTGTGTGTGTGTGTGTGTGTGTGTGTGTGTGTGTGTGAGTGTGTGTGAGTGCATGTATTTGTATGTGTGTGTGTGTGTGTGTGTGTGTGTGTGTGTGTATGTGTGTGTGTGTTTGTGTGTTTGTGACAGAGAGTGAGTGTGTGTGTGTGTGTGTGTGTGTGTGTGTGTGTGTGTGTGTGTGTGTGTAAGTGCGTGTGTGCGCGCACGTGTGTGCGTGTGTGTGTGTGTGTGTGTGTGTGTGTGTGTGTGTGTGTGTGAGTGCATGTATTTGTGTGTGTGTGTGTGTGTGTGTGTGTGTGTGTGTGTGTGTGTGTGTGTGTGTGTGTGTGTGAGTGCGTGTGTGCGCACACGTGTGTGTGTGTGTGTGTGTGTGTGTGTGTGTGTGTGTGTGTGTGTGTGTGTGCGCGCGTGTGAGTGTGTGTCTGTTTCTGTGTGTGTGTCTGGGTTTGCGTTTGCTCTGTGTGTGTGTGTGTGTGTGTGTGTGTGTGTGTGTGTGTGTGTGTGTGTGTGTGTGTGTGTGTGTGTGAAAGATTGAGGAAAACCAAGATGAGTATCAGACCTATTTGAAACAAACAAAAAAAAAAGAACTTGCATAATTTATATTGAAGGTAAATGGAACATTTCACATGCACACAAGATTCTCTCAAGATAAAGGCTGAGCTTTGAAAATGTCTCTCGTTCAATTCAAACAGCCATCTTTGGTTTTTCTGTAAAATTTCTGAATGGCACTTACAGCTGATACTGTACAAAATAACCAAAAGGGTGCAGGCACATAAAACTGCACGACCCAACCACACTATCTTACATGTTTCTACATGAGCCACCCACACCATCTCACATGTTTCTGCACGACCAAACCACACCATCTCACACGTTTCTGCACGACCCAACCACACCATTTCACACGTTTCTGCACGACCCAACCACACCATCTCACACGTTTCTGCACGACCCAACCACACCATCTCACATGCTTCTGCATGATCCAACCACACCATCTCACACGTTTCTGCACGACCCAACCACACCATCTCACATGTTTCTCCACAACCCAACCACACCATCTCACATGTTTCTGCACGATCCAACCACACCATCTCACATGTTTCTGCACAACCCAACCACACCATCTCACATGTTTCTGCACGATCCAACCACACCATCTCACATGTTTCTCCACAACCCAACCACACCATCTCACACGTTTCTGCACGATCCAACCACACCATCTCACATGTTTCTGCACAACCCAACCACACCATCTGTTTCTGTTGTCAGTATAACAATACTTCAAAGCACTCACCCCACTACTTTCTGTGTTGTTATTACGATTAGTGCGGGACCGGCCTCCACCAGGTCCCCCTCCTGTCGCTCCCTCCACTTCCCTGTTGTTGGCATGGCGACGTCGACCACGAGAAAGGGAGCGTTCGTTGTTACGTTCACCATCTGTGCTGTTTTGCTGGGACAGCAATACAAAATATGTCACAAATGAGCTTGCACATGCAAACTGGATTTTAATCACATTCAAATTCATTCAGCACAGAAAAATGTCCAGTCTATCAGCCACAAGCTATAACATTTTTTTACATCTTTTTAACTGATCAGCCTGCCCTCATTGCTCTTCAATAATCCAACCATCTGTCAAGGGGTCAGTCTATTTTCCGTTTTCTTACTGGTTACTGGGGAAAGCTGAGCAGCATCTTCACCAGGCCGGTTCTGTTCTCCAGCAGATATTTGCATTGCATCCAGAGCAAGTTAAACACTTTCTTTTTCACCAGTAGTATGACTGTAGATGATGCAATGGCTCAGGCGCTACTAAATCAGCCATTATCACAACAAATGTACTTGTGAGCAGCTCACCAGGCAGTTTGAGTTTGTTTCTGAACCCATTCAGCAACAGCAGAACTTAAATGAAATACCTTTTCTGAGGTAAATGTAACCAACCACCTTTCCCCCCAGTCTGCCCACTGACACCCCTGTCCCAATGCTCCCTGTAAGGATACTGCTCTGGCCAGTAGGCCAAAAAAGGGATATGTCAACATCATGTTACCAGGTCCCAGTTTTTCTTCTACATAGATATCTATGTGCCATGCTGCGCTCCGATTGTGATCTTAACATAGCCTGACCTATATGATACTCTTATGCTTAACTGGAAGTGCCTGGGAAAACAAGGAAACACGGGGAAGTCAAGCTGGCATGGGGGAATGGCAGACAGAGGGATGCGCAGGACTGGGGTGAGCACTTGACTAACAGCATACACTTTCTTATGCCATGTGTGCAAGGCACTGCTAAATCAACAACCATTAATATACAGCACTATTTGGTGTACACTGATATAAGAAAAGAAACAAAAATACCTAGAATGGTGGGAGAACATAACTGCTCCAGAACAAAGATTATACCCACACAAAGATCCACAAGAAGATGTACCAACCTCGTCGTCGTAAGTCAGTTTCTGCTTTAGTTTCTCCAGAGCATCTCTTTGAGCTACAGGCATATTGCGAGTCCTGGACTGGGAAGATGGGGTACGCTGCTTTGGTTCTCCATGAGGTGGGGAATCCACCGACAAAGACTGCTCACGCTCACGCTCCGGATTACCCTTGGATTTCTTTCTGCGGCGACTGTCTGCTGAGGCTGTAGGGCGCAAGTCTGATAGATCCTGCAAAGGCCAATAATAGCCATCTAGCTCCCATCTTTGAATGTTTTAGAGATATTCTCTGCTCAAGACTTCAGGATAATACAAGGAAACTGATTTTCATAACTGGTAACAATCCAAAATTTCTCTAGCACAGCTTTCCTTTTCTATACATTCCATTTTACCGAACTTCAAACATACTCCATTCAAATTATTATTATTCACTTTTTGTATATCAGCTGAGTATCTCGAGAGTTATCTTTATACATCAAAACACCGGGAAAAAAAAAAACATTATGATATAAATATGAGTTTATACCAATACCTTTAATATGACAAATTAACTTTAAAACTTGTAAAATCATTCTCGATTATGCTGGGTTTTCTCCACTCATTATGAATCTTCATCTGATAGTCTGATGCCAAGGGAGCACAGACACACTCAGCCGAGCCTCCCTGATGAGCCCAATCCAACAGACAGGTCTGAGAGGTCCAAGATGAATTACAATGGCCCCCATATGCTGCAAGGGAAGAGCATTTATTCAAAATAAAGAAAAAAGAACGCTGTTCATAATCATATAGATCTTTGATTTTTCTTTTTGAATAATGGTATGCGAAGTCAATATGAGTAGCACACAACACAGAACAACAAAAAACAAGTAAATAACCAATTCTGAGTTCACACATGACAGAACAGCAAAAAAAAAACAAGTAAATAATCAATTCTAACACAGAAAATGCCTGAAGTCTCCTCTTACCCAGTTGTTAATTCTGATGTCACTTGGAAAGCTGGTCAGACTGAGGGAATCATCTTTGTCTGAACTCACTGAATGTGGCCAGTTGCTGCTACGTTGCTTAGTTTCCGACTTTGACTGTTTCAGTCGTGGAAACCCTCCTCCTGTCGCCATCTAATGATCAAAAATATGCAATCAACAATATAAAGCACTCGGTTCATTACATTTTTTTTTAATCACCAATTGGCAAAGTTCTGTAAATCATCAATCGTATTGTCACATTATACAACATATATGACCCATCATTTTCACTCCAGACCAGGTTTCAGATTTTGAATCTGACCTAAGCTCCATAGATAATTAAAATAAATGCAGTTTTTGTACCTACTGAACTACATATTATATTATAAAAAGTGTAATGTACACTTTTTGACATGTGTACAAAGTGACAATAGTGACAAAGTGAGCCAATAGCAATCATGTTTTGGTTGTTACTATGTGCCTGTCTGCAGACAGCGTGCATGTGTGTGTGTGTGTGTGTGTGTGTGTGTGTGTGTGTGTGTGTGTGTGTGTGTGTGTGTCATTCATTTAAAGTCTTTCCACTAATCATGATATTAGACGATTAAAAATCGTGCCAAAAGAGATAGGGAAAGAAAGAGCATATGTGCTTATGCTTGTGCATGCACACATATGTGTGCATGTGCGTGTGCTTGTGTGTGTGTATACATATGCGAGTATGTTTGAGTATGTGTGTGTACATATTTGAGTGCTTATATGAATAATAATGGTAATTACAAAACGCTTAAATTTTTTAAATAAGTTTCAAAGGAAAAAACAAAGTTAAAATTTAAACAAAACTAATTAATTTAACAACCATAAAGGCACAGAAGCTTAACCTTTCTCAATCCTTGTCACTTTTGAGCTTTGTACATTATTCCATCTTCCCTCTGCCCACATATCCCCCATCCCCGCCCCACACACAAAAAAGGAACCTATAAATACTTCCCCATGGAGTGCGCTCTAAGCATACGAAAAACTCATATGTTAGAGCTGGTGACTCAAAGATGGCCTGTGCACTATTTTGCCTCAAGACTGGAATTATTTTTTTTCATGTCTTGACATGTAACAATATGATCACGTGTTATTTTCTTTTTACATAAACACACTATGTTTTTAACATATTTTGTTTTAAAAGCATAAAGTTTCCACCTATACATCAATGAAAGTATTTTTTTATTTAAACAACTCTTATGTTGAATGATTTTAATATCAAAAATATCAAACTGATTTTGATTGTCATGTTCTATCATTCTATCTTTGAAAGTTTTCGAAATATGTGTTTTAACTAAATTGCACTGCTCATATACTGATAAGGGTAGTTTGAGATATTCAGAACCAGAGATATGTTTTGCTCCACGCTTAGCTGCCCTATCTACTTAATCGTTATAATAAAAGGAACAGTGTGAAGGAATCCAACAAAAGGATAATTGGGTGCCTCCTTCAATAAGCATGCGGATCAAACAGCTTATCTCAATAATCATTTCAGGCCTAGTATGCAAATGAAACTCTTTTATCGCGTGAAGGACTGATTTTGAATCTACACAAAACAGAGCTTGAAATATTGTTTTGGGGAAATTTAAAAGGTAATTGAAAGCCATGAGTATTGCTGTTAATTCAGCTGTGAATATGGATATGTTGTTACACCCAATGTAAAAAGATTTCTCCACCCTCAAGTCTGGGATTAAGAATGCACAACCTGTTTGCTTACCAATGCATGAACCATCTGTGTATATTTTTAATTGGTAAGTGTATTTCTCATCAATATGACACATAGTATAACTTGTTACCATAATGATATTTTCATCTTTTTTTATGTTGGTGTGATCAATATCAAAATGGGCTTTTTTAAGTTCCCAGGGTGGAATATGACAAACAGATGGTCTGGTAGAGAAAGCTTCTTTTTCTAAAGAAACCCCAGATTCTGAAATTATTTTTTATGTGTAAGTTGTGCTATAGTTATTTGAGAAGTTAAAGACTTTGCTCTTTTCGGAAAATCAAAATCTGATCTTATTTTGATTTCTGATTTAATATGTGTTTTTCTAGCTGTACTTTTAATGACAAATTTACAATATGTTACATCTCTATAAATATAATCATCTAGAGGAAGTACCTGAGCTTCATCATATGTACATGACGATGATGCGTGCACAGGAAGTCCAAGGGCTAATTTCAATGCCTTACATTCAATACTATGCAGTTTTTCTAATAGATATTTAGGCGCGTTAAAGAATATTTCTTAGGCATAAGTTATTTTTTATCTCTTTAAAGATATACATAGAGTAATCAATGTAGCTGGATCTTGCCCCCACTTTTCTTTAGAAATAATTTTCAGAAAGTTTAATGTTTTTCTCGCCTTTGTTAATAAATATTCAATATGAAAGTTCCATGATAATTTAGATGTAAAATAAACTCCTAGAAATTTAATCTCTGTTACGTACTTAAGAGGAGTATCATCCAATGTGAAAACAGGCATACCTTCTGGGTTAGATCCACTGTTAAAAAGAATTATATTTGTTTTTTTGGTTCACAGACTTCATATAATCCACCATCTTGTTTAGTTCTCCTTGATAGATCTTTTTGACGAATTTTATATCTCGCTGTGAAGTTTTCTTTTTTAACGTTATATCCATCCACATGCATACATTATATATATCACCTGCATATTGAACAAACACAACATTTTTTGGCTTTGATTTTGCTCTTATGCACAGAAAAAAAAGGATTATCAATCAATCAATCAAGACACTTTATTTTCTTTCATAAGAACTTTGTGTTGTGATGGGACACATAAACACATGGCATATGAGTACACAACATTGAATAATGTAAAATGTGCAAATACACTCACACCTGCACATGCCCACAAATTTAAAAACAATATAAATAAAGTACGGCTTATTTTCACATAAAACTAATCAATAACTCTACCCAACATACACTCCATTTTATATTCAGTCAATTTAATAAAATCAGCTGTACGCTAAAATAAACCGTAAAAAATGGGGACACACACACACACCACACACACACACACACACACACACACACACACACACTACAAGGGGTGAAAACTGAGATAATTTTAAAATCATTATCACTTGATTATCATCCCCCCTCCCCACAACATCTACACTCTCATTCTCTCCCCACCATGAATAAGGATTTGTGTTGATAATGTTAATGTAAGGGCGTAACAACTAACGGGTAAAAGGCAAAAAACTTAAAAGAGAAACTGCTATGCTGCCAAACAAAAGTAACAAATTACACAACAAACATGATGCAGTTCAACCTCTTTGGTCTTGTTCAGGCAAGTCAACATTCAAGACAATGAAAACGAAGAACTAAGAATCACTTACCTCCTTATCTGCTTAAACTACACAAAAATTCATTCTTTCTTTTCATGGTCTTGAATGTTGTGTGTCCTGCCTGAAGAACACCAAACTGGCTGAAACATGTCATGTTTGTTATGTGATTGGTCTGTTTCTTTCATTCAGCAGCATAGTAATTTTTCTTTAAGTTTGTTTCAATTTCCGCCTGCAGTCACCTCACTATAAAACAGACAAAAAGAAAGTTGATACATTAAAGCATCAACATCAATCCTTTAGTACTGCTTTAGTAAAGGGGTTACACTTGGAATCAGTCAATAAATAAAATAAGCTAAGCTACAATAACTTCAGAGCTGAAGAAGGTGATGCTGGGACAGGGGACTCTTTTCTGACATTTGATTCAAAAACTGTTTACTGCAGTTCTCAGTTTCAAGCCTGTACCATTATTGTGGTTAAGTGTCAAACCTGGAAACTCACAACCACCACTTTTTTTTTCCGGGGAGGGGAGGGGGTGGTGAGCATTCCCATCTCACTTTGAAACCCCAAGTGGTTGATCAACAAATGAAGAGTACTTTAAAATAGATGGTTTGGGGGGCAATATCCACGTTTAACCCCTTGCGCTCTTTTGTGTGGAGTACAGAAAAAACAACTTTCCTAAAGTCCCACATCAACCATAGGACATGCAAGTTTTGGAAGAGTACACAGGGTAACTGTGGATGTATATTGCCGGTCTTTCAATAACTTCTACATGGTTGGTACTGACGGCAACCATTTGGGTACATACCTAACGAGGAACCTTTCAACATTCGGAAAACCGAACTCCTACTTAGGGAAGAAGATCCTTTGAATTTTGGATGTGGTTTGCTTGGTACTTCTCATCCTAGTACTTCTCATGGTCTGCTTTAGCCTTCCCTTTTTACAATAACAAAAACAAAGCTATTCTAGCTTAATCCACTCCCATCAATTTAATTACCTCCAAAAGTTCGGGTATCTTTAAGGGTTTTCAGTCCTCTGTTGCAGTCTGGAAACACCGGTTTGAACAAATAAGCTACTATGCGCAGAGAGAACGTTGACAACAGTTTACAATCTCACAAGCTCGGTGTCCATTTTGACGCTTGAGTATGAATTTCGGTTGAGTTGCCCAGACATGTTGCAGTTCTTTTTGTTTAAGAAAAATGGCATTCCTAGAGGCCAAGAATAATTTTCAAAACTATTGATATCGCATACAGTCATTTTTGTAATCTCGTGACATGGACATATTTAGTATTGCAGTTGAAAAAAATGTAGAACTATATTTTAAGCGCAATGTACTAATCCAACTGGGGTAACTAACCACTTCCCCCAAGACAATTGTCATTTCCGGTGTCGAGGTTAGGCTCAGTCCACACATGCAAATTAAGCACAATTTACGAAATGGACATGCTCCTCAAAACATCTTTGTTTTCTCTTTAGCCCCTACCTCACCCCTCACGCCGTCCCAGTCAAAATGCCTTTAAGCGGCTCAGACTAATGGGATGCACAGCTTACCCATCATTTGGCAAGGTTTGATAAACAATGTGCGCGTCACACACCGGTGACAACCCTGATATGGCCCTTTGCTGTCGGCTGCCGCTGGGCTATAAGCAACATTACCTTACCTTACACACCGGTGACTATCTGCTCAAATCATATTATGAGATTAGAGGCCTAGCTCTCCACTGAATGGATCAGACCATTTCTGTCAGGTTGCAAAGCGAGAGGACTGCAGGCGGAAATCTAAACAAATCTTAAATAAATATTAGCGAACCGCCTAGAGAACGTGGACAAACGAGTCACAAGACGAAACACAACGCGTTTCGACCTCTTAGGTCTTCATCAGGTAACGAATAAAACAACGAAAATTCACTTAGCTTTGATCGCTTCAGATCACTTCGCAGGGTTCAGCGCCTTCATCCTTGCGCTGAACCCTGCGAAGTGATCTGAAGCGATCAAAGCTAAGTGAATTTTCGTTGTTTTATTCGTTACCTGATGAAGACCTAAGAGGTCGAAACGCGTTGTGTTTCGTCTTGTGACTCGTTTGTCCACGTTCTCTAGGCGGTTCGCTAATATTTATTTAAGATTCATTTCTGTCAGGAAAAAAATAGCGACAGTGCATGTGATCATGCTTTCAGTCTTACAATTCGCCACAGCAGAAAACAGAAATACTTCCGTGTGTTGTTTAGAAAATTGACTAACTTTGACAAAGAGGGCACGGTATGGTGAAACAGAATATGTATTGAGTTCTATGTAGTATGAGATGTGTTTGATGATTAATTTTGGCATGTCCCCATAACGACATGTTTCAGTAGTTTTATTACTAAAAAGAAAAACTCACCTTTGTCAATATTCAATTAAGTTAAGCAAATTCGTAGACTCAGGGTGTTTTAACTTCGTGAAGTGTTTGGTATAGATGTTTGTTTAGTCAGTACTTTTCTTTTCCTTTGACGCATGCTTGTTGTATATAACGTTCGAATCAGTTTTTATACAAATGTTTTGTGTGTTTGCAATGGCCTTTTGTTTGCCTTGAGTGTGTTTACATTCTGCAATACCAGTATATACCAGTGTCACGTTTTACTCTGATGTCAAATTTTGAGTTAGCTAGTTAAGTGTGTTTACATTCTGTGAAGTAAATATTAGTGTCACGTTTAGTCTAATGTCAAACAAAGTTTGTTTTTATTGTATAATTTTATCGTAATATTTTACTAGAAATGAAATAAATGCATGCTTAAATCAGTAGTAAGTAGATGTGGCAAAAATGGCATTACATGGCCAATCACATGATAGGGATAGGTTTTTGGTAAAAGACTAGGCGCCATCTCGAATTGTCCTTGTTCTGTGCATGTTGCGTTCAAGTTAATAAAAGGGCACCATGCTGGGAATTCACTCTTCCTGTGTGGTCTGTGCAGAACACATGGTATCAAAATTTAAAATGAGTAGCTGAAAATCTTGAGGCTAAATCCACCCATGAATCTTCTGTTTCGGACTGCGGGGTGGCCTAAAAGGATACAGAAGAGTAAGGTCCGCGTCGAAGCTGTGCAAAGAACCAGGTGAGGCTTGGCATGACACTTTCTTAAATACGATAGGTCTAGAATCTGAGAAAATCTTCATGACTTTGAGCTTTGAAGAAGTTACAGCAGTTCAAAGATAACAGAACACTGACCCTGATCGTCTTGGTCTGATAGTTGATGATCACTTCATTATCAAACATACCATTATTTATGAATGAACAAAATTTCAGGAAAGGCAACAAACAGATTCTAACCGGTGCTAAATTCTATAGGAGTCTCAGAATTGTAGTTACACACTGCTAGTAGAGATACTTAAAGCCAGGTGCAAGACAGGTTTATGGTAGGCTCGAGAGCCAAAGAGCCAAAGGAAGATCTCCGGGTGACAGCGGACCTCACTTAGTCCAAAGCACTCAGAGTTGCTGGGCAATACGTGCAGATCAAAAGCAACAGATGAGAAAACAGAACAATGCAGAACATGCAGGTGAGACCAGAAGGAAATGGAAAACTACACCAAGAGACAGCAATAGACCTAGCTGTTACAGAACAGACTCGCAGTGGTAGAGTAAGGACCTTACTGAATTAAACCGGGTATTCAAGTACCATTGCATGAGGTAGGGGAAGAGCAAAGGTTTCTATTCCAAGGCTAAGTGAGAAGTCTGTTTCTTTTGGTCTATACCATACTAAAGAACTGTATCCAGTTCACGGCAAGACCTGCAGAAAATGCAGTTGCAAAAATCACTTTCAGCACGCATGCCACAATGTAAGCAAACAGTTTTGCATTGACTCTGTCATTGAAGAAAACATTAAGCCTTGCACTGTCAATCTTTGTGTAAAAGAAACAGAGGTTCTGATACCTCAATGATGAGTGAGCAAATATACAATAAAATACAACAGGCCATAGCTAACTTTCGAGTACAGCTCTCAATGCCAAGGTAAAATTCACAACAAGAGGAATATTTCATACAAACATTCATCAACAAGCAGACGTTCCAGTTTCGCATTGTTATAGTCAGAAACCATATTGGTATCAAGCTCTTGAGTCAATATGCTGTTAGAACATGGGCTTCATCAAATGCTTGGATATTTCTTTGGTACTTCAGGGTTGTTGACGTTAGACCCTGTACACATTTAATGCAAGAAAGTCGCCACTTCTTACAGTGTTATCACTGCAAGAAGAGTTCCATTCTCCCTGTACCAGAAAGTGAGAGTGGGAATCATCATAGAGTGGATCAGTCAGTCAGTCATTCCCCTGACCGCTGGGGTCGTTGTGGGGACGTGATGAGGCAGCCGCCGTCCCTCTCCAGGCTCTTCTGTTTGCAGCTGTCGTGAGGAGATCTGGCATGGTCATTTTGGTCCAGTCTTAACCCCCTCTCTTTCTAAATTTTACTTTCATGAGTCATGTTGGGAGATGTTTCCTTTGAAAGAGCGCCTGTGGGTATTTCCCTTGGCCCACAGTGCTCCAGAGTACAAAGAGGGGATAGAACCACCGAAATGGTGTACATCTATGGTTCCTGTGATTTTTTTTTTTTTAATGGAATTGCAACAATCTGTGTTGATTTCAAGAAGCTGAACACGTGTGAACAATCCTACAGGCACTGCATGCTACACAGCCTAGAAGATATTGCTCCTAATATGACCTGCTGCAACTTCCTTTCAACATCAAATGCTTAGTCTCCTCCCCCCTCCCCTCCAACTCCGCCACTCCTTTCAGATCCCCATACCTGAAGACCATAAGCATTTGACTACATTCAGCGTTTTGTCCTGGACTTTGTTTGTCTGTGTCCTTGACGGTAACTAACCCCCTCTCTTTCTAAATTTTACTTTCATGAGTCATGTTGGGAGATGTTTCCTTTGAAAGAGCGCCTGTGGGTATTTCCCTTGGCCCACAGTGCTCCAGAGTACAATGAAAGAAGAGCTGGAAGGTTTAGACAGATGTGACGCCGTAATGGATGACATCATTGTTTATGCGCGGACCACAGTAGAGCACGGACCATGGTGAAGCGCGATCAAACTGTTGCATGCAGTCTTCAGCGTCCTTGAACAGTCTGGATCGAAACTGAGCAGATGCAAGTGTCAGCTGTGATAAAAGCCAGGATCTTCCATCACCAAGTCAGTGCTGCTGAGGGTTGTCCTAAGAAAGTAAGGGCCATCGCTGAAATACCACAGCGTACTTCTCATTCGATCACAACTGCGGACAGTTTGTAGAATATTTTCAGTTATCTCAGCAACTTTGTGCACCAATTCCGAAGCCTGTAAAAAATCTTTTGAGGAAAGACTGTGAGTGGATTGGGGTCTAGCCCAGCAGCATGTCTCTGAGAATGCACGGAATGAATAGCCAGTACAAAGACTTTTGGATTCATAGATGCTTAGAGAAGACTGCAGTCAGTGCAGACAGTGGCAGTTGTGGCCACAGTGCAGCTGTGATGCAGCGACATGAAAATCAGCGGGTCCCCATTGCACTTGTGTGACAAATCTCATTGGGGACTGCGGTCAGTACAGACAGCAGCAGTTCTGTCCCTGCGCACCTCTCATGCAGAAAACCAGCTGATCCCCATTGCACTTGTGTGACAAATCTCATTGGGGACTGCGGTCAGTACAGACAGCAGCAGTTCTGTCCCTACGTACCTCTCATGCAGAAAATCAGCGGGTCCCCATTGCATTTGTGTGACAAATCTCATTGGGGACTGCGGTCAGTACAGACAGCAGCAGTTCTGTCCCTGCGCACCTCTCATGCAGAAAACCAGCTGATCCCCATTGCACTTGTGTGACAAATCTCATTGGGGACTGCGGTCAGTACAGACAGCAGCAGTTCTGTCCCTGCGCACCTCTCATGCAGAAAATCAGCGGGTCCCCATTGCACTTGTGTGACAAATCCCATTGGGGACTGTGGCCAGTACAGACAGCAGCAGCTCTGTCCCTGCACACCTCTCATGCAGAAAATCAGCGGGTCCCCATTGCACTTGCATGAAGAATGTTAACTAACACTTGCATGCAGAACGAAAGTAAGCTCAAATTAAGAGTATTTGGCTTCGGTAACGGGCGTGTGAAGAATGTCCCAAGCACTTAGTGGAGTTGGATCATAGGCAGATCACAAACTGTTGGTACCTCCCATGACCAGGAGGGACGCTGACCGTACACCAGTGAGGTGCAAGTGGCTCCTCGTGAGGATGATGAGATTTAACGCTCAATAATAATAATAATAACAATAATATAACAATAATAATAGCATCAATAATAACAGTAATAATAATAACGATTCTTAAATAAATGTTAGCGAACCGCCAAGAGAAACGTGGACAAACGAATCACAAGACAAAACACGATGCCCTTCGACCTCTTAGGTCTTCTTCAGGCAAGACACAAACAAATAGGACAATGAAAATGAACGAGTTTGTCACTTAGCTTTGATCTCTTCAGCGCAAGGCAGACGTTGAGCAACACCAGAGCAGGCCGAGATTCAGAAGCCTGGAAAGGAGTACTCGGGAAACACACGTTGGAAACTGCAACGACAATGAGTGTTTGCTGCTGGAGTTCCGCGCGGAGCAACAACTCGTCATCATGAACACCATCTTCCAACAGAAAGACAGTCTTAACGCAACCTGGATGCATTCTCAGTCCCAAAATTGGCACCCTATTGATTACATATTAGTCATGCACCAGCATGACTGAAGGAGTTCTTGCACATCAAAGTGATGCCCAGTGCAGAAAGTCACACTGACCATCGCCCCGTTTGCTGCAAAATCAAGCTCCACTTCAGACCCCAGGAAAAGCTCAAGGTTGACAGATTCCGATCAGCTGAAATGAAAGTTGACTTCCAGGAAGGCCTACAGCTGATGGTTGAAGATGCAAGACATCCTATGATCCCTCTCCTGCTCTGAGAATAACTGAAAACTGCCATTCTGCAGACATCTGAGGAAATCCTTAGCTACACTACAAGGAAGAACAACGACTAGTTCGACGAAAACAACGAGGAAATTCAAGAATTGCTGGCGAAAAGGAGATCCTTTTATCGGTCGTCTCAGCCGTCTTGTCCTAAGGAAGCTGCCTTTGTCTAGTATGCAGCAACCCCTAATGCGAGCTTCGAGAGACCCAGAATGAGTGGTGGATCAACCTCGCCGAGAACCTCAGCTGTACAGGGCCTTTTATGGAGCTTTAAAAGTCGGTGTGCGGTCCTACATGTCAGGTCCAGAGTCCCCTGCGCAGCTCAGAGGGCCAGGCACTTCTCATAGACAAGATGTCAATCCTAAGTCGTTCCAAGGAGCACTTCCAGGCTCTCTGCAGCGCTAACCGCTCTGTCCATGAATCAGCAATTCTAATTCCCCAGCAAACCAGTAAAAGCGGAACTGGATGAGTTGCCCACCATCGGAGAGACCACCAAGCCACAGAGCAGCTGAAGAGTGGTAAGGCTGCAGGAGTCGATGGAATTCACCAGAGGTTTGCAAGCATGGGGGTCCAGCGTTGCATGCAAAACTGCATTTGCAAGGTTATAGCTGAACAAACTGGTCCCCACTATCGTTGACTACCTCCTAGAGAGCCAGTGTGCTTTAGAGCCGACAGGACCACCACAGACATTGTGTTTGTTCTCAGGCAAGTACACGAGAAGCGTCGGGAGCAAAAGAAAGGACTGTATGTATTGTTTATCGACCTAACCAAAGACTTCGACTTTGTGAGCAGAAAAGGAATGTGGCAGATCATGGAACAACTCGGCTGTCCCCCAAAGTTCGTCAGCATGGTCGCTGCATGAAGATTATAGCGTGGCCAAGTTAGTGACTTCTCAGAGCCTTTATCCATCATCAACAGAGTGAAGCAGGGTTGCGTCCTGGCACCGACTCTCTTTACCATATACTTCAGCTTGATGCTCAAACAAGTCACTAAAGACCTTAATGACGGAGATGGAGTCTGCTGAGGAAGTGCACAGCGGACTTTCCAGAATCAGAGATCATCAGGAAAAGTAGCGTGAGACCTGGTATTGCACTCCACTCAAGGTCATCAAAACAGTTGATTTTGATTGAACTCACCGTGACATAGGAAAGCAGGAAGGAACAAGCCCACAACTTCAAGAAAAGAAAAACACACACACACACACACACACACACACACACACACACACACACACACACACACACACACACACACACTCACCTGCTTGAGGGAATATGGTTTCCAAGCCCAAACCCTTGCTACTCAGAAGGTTAGAGCATGGTTTTGAGGGCTCATCAGCGTATGGTCTCATGAAACCGCTCAGGATTTCTGGTAAGAAGAAGACTAGAAGCCTAAAGGCAGTGGGAGAGAGAGAGCTGAAAAGAGCACCAACTAGATCTGGTCGAGGTAACGGAGGTGAACTTCAAGAGGCTTAAATTTCCCAACTAAGAACAGGTGTCTGATAGCGGGCCTCCTGAGGAAACATGAGCTCCCTACCCTCCAGGAACGACGCGAGAATCTGCGGCTGACCTTCTTTTACAGGGTGGTTGAGGGGCTGGTGCCAGCAACCCCTCCTGAGCAGTTCCTTGTGCCTCAACAACCCGGCCCACGCATCCGCCGTCCGCCAAGAAGAGCAGATTTCGTAGTCAACAACCCAGTGGAGAACTGCACACGCAACAACGACAGGTGCTACACAGTTCCAAACTGCAGCACAGAGCAGTATAAACAATCGTTTTTTCCAAGAACTATTATTAGGTGGAACCAACTGGACAATAGTGTTGTGCACTCAGGTAGTACTGAGGCCTTCAAGCAGGCGGTGGCCAAAGTCCACCGCCATTAACTTTTTTGCTGCGCACCCCATCCGTTGCGTCGACGCCAGATTCCTGGATGCAGCAACGTATGCTGACAGATACAGACACAGATACAAAGACGTTCGTCTCAAAAGGCAACGCCTTAACAAAAATGCCTGCCCCGACAGAAGTTACAGGTTCGAATCCTTGCAGGGCAAAGAAACAAATTTGGCAGTAGAAGGGTATCTAAGAGTCATGTCCTGGATGCAGCCCGGTCCCTTTGGAGTGTAGGGAGTGCGTGGCCAGAACACTTGCCTAAGAGGAGTTTCTTTTCTTCTTCTCTTCTGCTGTCAAGTCTCCGTTGAGTTTCTTCCTACTTTATTTGAATAAGCCATTAGCCATTGATAAAAGTGTAAATGACTCATGGAACTTGATCAAAGAGAACATCGTGAAAGCAGTGGAGAAATCGACACCGTTGGTAAGAACATCAGGAAGGAAAGGGAAACCATGGATGAACCCAGATACTTTATCAACTGTAAAAACAAAACACCAGCTATTTAGAAAGTGTAAACAAAGTGACAACGATGAGGATAAAAAGGACTACACAAGAGCAAACAACAGAGCGAGGAAAGACTGCCGCCATGCAAACAAAAAATATGAAGAGAAAGTAGCTGCAGAGTCTAAAACGAATCCGAAGGTCTTCTATAATTACACTAACTCTAAGTTGAAAAATAAGACTGGAACTGCAGACCTAAAGAAGAGTGATGGCACGAAAACTGAAACGGATGAGGAGAAGGCTGAGCTGCTAAACAACTTTTTTTCAGAGTGTTTTTACTGTCGAGGATCCAGGACCACTCCCTGAATTTGAAAGATATGAGTATGTAAGTGAACTTGAAGACTTTGAAATAACAACAGAATTAGTCAAAAAGATACTTATTAAGTTAAACAAGAACAAGGCATCCGGTCCAGACGGCATCCCACCCAGTATCCCAGCACAAGCAGCAGAAGAATTAGCCCAACCGATAACCATGTTGTTCAGAAAGTCGCTTGATACAGGTCAGCTCCCGAAGGAATGGAAAATGGCGTTTGTGTCCCCAATATTTAAGAAGGGAAGCAAGGCTGTAGCAAACAACTACCATCCTGTGAGTTTGACTTGTGTAGTGTGCAAGGTTATGGAGAAAATGGTGAGAGGGCAAATTTTGACCACCTGATCAGCAACGAGCTGATATCAGAGCATCAACACGGATTTGTGCCGGGACGCTCCTGTACCACTCAACTGCTTGAAGCCCTAGGTTCATGGACGAGTACACTGGAAGAGGGAGGCTCAATTGATGTGGTTTATGTGGACTATCAGAAGGCTTTTGACTCTGTCCCACACAGGAGGCTTGTACAGAAACTGTCTGCAAGTGGAGTTAAAGGTAAAGTCCTAGACTGGGTAACAGATTTTCTCAGTAACAGGAGACAAGAAGTCGTCATCAACGGAGCCAGTTCATCAGAAGGCAGTGTGACAAGTGATATTCCACAAGGATCTGTGCTTGGGCCGCTGCTGTTTGTGATCTACATAAATGACTTGCCTAGAGGGTTGAAGACTACTGCTAAGATGTTTGCAGATGATATGAAACTTTATGTGAGAAGCGATACTGAGAACGGTCCGACAGATCTCCAAGACGACTTGAACAGCTTACAAGAATGGTCCGACAAATGGTTATTGCGTTTTCACCCAGACAAATGCTGTGTTTTGAAGCTTGGTCGGAGCAATGAAAATGGGTATTTCATGGGGAAAGAGTCAGATGGCAACAAAACAAGAGTGAGACTAAAAGAAACTGAAAAGGAAAAAGATTTAGGCGTCGTAGTGGATAATAAACTCTCGTTCAAAGAGCAGGTTGCTCAGACCATATCAAGGGCCAACAGACTAGTTGGACTTATACGCCGATCTTTTGATCATCTGTCCGAAAGAACTTTTGTACTTTTGTTCAAGAGCATGGTCAGGCCACTGTTGGAATATGGTCACAGTGTCTGGCAACCGCATTCCAAAGGTCTATGTAGTGACATTGAGGATGTGCAACGTCATGCAACGAAAACACTGAGCCATCTCAAAGACAAACCGTACCCAGAGAGATTGAAAATTCTGAAGCTTCCGAGTCTTGAGCACCGCCGTCTTCGGGGTGATATGATTGAAACTTATAAGTACCTCAATGGAATGTACAACACCCAGGAACCTATGTTTGAAAAGGACAAAAAAAAGCCAGTTAAGAGGAAATTCAATGAAGCTGAAGAAGAGTAGAAGTAAATTAGTAGTTAGAGCAAATTTTTTCTCGAACAGGATCAATAATACTTGGAACAATCTCCCAGAGTCAGTGGTTTCTACACCATCAGTGGATGCTTTCAAGAGAAGACTTGATGAACATTGGAAGAATCTACCATCATTGTATAACCCCACTTGCCAAGAATAACTTCTGAAAAACAGAGCTTGCACGCAATGCTAAAAATCAAAGTTAGAATTAGATAGACGAATAGGCTCTTTGAAAGTAGAGCCTCAGTCGCTGTTAATACTATACTATACTATTAGATTGGGGGTTCTCCTCATTATTGGTTATATGCGAAAAATCACACTGTTTTTCCTCTAAAAATCTGTCAAATGGTCATTATTTTACAAACGGAATAGCACAGGCTGTTGTATTGAACACCACGCGATCTTATCTTTGTGTGATACTTGGTATTGATTTGTTTGAAATTTGGTAAAAAGGTATCTAGTGCTTCCGCTTTTCATGATACAAGACGAGACGTTTGTCATGTGAGGAATCTTGAGCAAAAGTGTTTACCGTTTCTCTGCTCAGTCGACTGAGATTAAAGATTTATTGTAAGCTGTAGACAGTGCATTTTTCACCCAGTCTGCATTTCCACCCAGTCCAGTGATGCATGAAAACATTCTTTAACTGAGTCGTACAAAAATCAAAATGTCAATCGTTCAAGTGCAAGGAGGAGGGGGGCGGGTGGCTGCCGACAGAACATCTTTTGTGGGTGTGCGCATTCCGCCAGAAATCAAAATCATGGTGAAGAAGGCAGCAAAAGTGGACAGAGACATCATTCGAAAATTGTTAAAATGTAAGTGCAGATTTTGAGTCGCAGTATCGGTATGGTGTGTAGTAGTAGTAGTACTTTCATTTTTACGTCTTTTCACAAAATTGTGTGATATTAGACGAGAGAGAGAGAGAGTGTGTGTGTGTGTGTGTGTGAAGCATAGGTGTGTGAAAGTGTGCGCAAATATGGAATAATTACTAGTTATATAACATAGTAAATATCTAACAGGACTACATATTAAACAAAAGGTAACTTTGAAAGTAAAATCAATATCAGAAAAAAACATCAGACACTGTCATGCCTAATAAACATGGTAAGTATGCCTTAAGAGTCACACAATCAAATAAAACGTGGGTTCTCGACACGTTTGCCTTACCACAAATGCATTTTGTTCCTGTACTATATTTCGTTCTGAATGCGACGAGTTTCAGTCTATAAAATACTGAAACAAAGTTTCTGTACTGATACATATCACGAACCAGCAGGTGTTCAATGCCTTCAACCTGATCAAAACTGAGAACATGGCTATTTCAAGCATTAACCCGCAAATAAGGGATGTTCTGGTTGTTTCTTAAAAAGTCCCAAGCCACTTGTTTTAAAACTTGATGACACTCTTGTAAAGTCAAGGGGACAGAAAGTGACTGTGCACTCATTTCAGTTTTAGCTCCCTTTTTGGCAGATCTGTCAGCGAATTCATTGCCCAAATTCCACAGTGTGAAGGAACCCAGAAAAAAGTTAAATCGGTCCCTTTGCACATCAAAATATGAATTAAATAACATATTTCCTTTAAAATAAAGTTTTCAGAATTAGAACTGAAAAACTTGATAGATTGTAGTTCTGACATTGAGTCGACACATAACAATACTTGCAAGATTGATTGCGGTAAATCAATGAAATATGTCAAAGCCATTAGTATAGCTATCATTTCGGCAACTAAGATAGATCGATTTTTGCCTATTGAATATGCTTTATCTACTTTAAGTGATGGAATAACAAAAGCAGATCCAGCGTCTTTGTTCTTTGTCAATGATCCATCTGTATATACCTTAAGATGGTTAGGATACTTGCTTTGCATCATATGCATCTTTGCTGATTATGACAAGATATGCGGATGATCAGCTTTTTTAGCATCAGTGTGATTAAGGTCAAATTTTGCCCTGTTTCTTTCCCAGCTTGGGATTGGATCAGTATGAGAAATCTTTGCCAAAGAGTCAGGGGTCAAATCAGTTTTCTGCAACAAATGGGCAGAGTATGAGCCAATAGTAGACAAGCAGGAAATGTTTTTTGCTCGTATGGGGTAATCAGTAGATGGATTTAAAGAGATTTCTGTTTCATTTACACCTTTCATAGCTGTACATTTCACAACATATTTTGCCAAAGTGAGTGTTCTGTATTCATTTAAAGGCAAAACATCAATTTCCGAATATGTCCCTACTGTAGAAGCATGTACAGGGATTCCCAAGCATAATTTAAAAGCCTTGCTATCAACGCTTTGCAGTTTTTGCAACAAATATTTAGGAGCACAAAAGAAAGCTTCTTGAGCATACGATAGGTTAGACCGAACGAGTGATATTGCCAGATCATGGATGTTTCAATGTTTTTACATCCTGGCACCAGCTTTGCTTGCTTAAGATTTTCAAAAAATTCAAACTTTTCCTAGCCTGGTTTAAGAGATAATCAATGTGAACTTTCCATATCAATTTAGATGTGAAGTAAACTCCTAAGAATTTTACTGAGTGTACATACTGAAGTGTTATTCCATCAAGTCTAAAAGACGGCAGATCAGCAGGATCATCACTATTATTAAATAACACTATATACGTTTTTTCATGGGAAAGTTTCAGTCCATTTTCAAACAAGTACTTACTAAGATTATTTAGCTCTGCCTGATCAATGTATCAATACATTTTTTGTAATAGTTGATTGATCTTTTTGGCATGTTTTTTTCCATAAACTTGTATATATTTAGATTCTAATTTCTTTTTAAAGGCATATTTTGTTCTTCCAGTATTAAGGGATGATTGATTTTTTTCAGATATGAAGCATTCCATATTTATGTAAAACAATGCAGATAAAAATTTCTAGCCATGTAGTATATTGTTATATTTTTGCATTTTGAAGCATGTTGCAGTGTGATTGTTTGAGGTAGGATGAGTTGTCTGCTTTTGTTATGTGTAACCAGAATCCTAGTTTGTGGCATATCATGATATTGAGTGTAGGCTGATTGAGAAATGATCAAGTTCTGCTAATGCTGGGAGATTCATTGACTTTCTGTGTAGGCCTGAAACTAGTTGTCACAAAAGTTTGTATGCAATTTTTCGTTCTGGAATGCTTGGCACAGACTTTGTTGAAAAATATTGGAAATATCAATATAGGATTTTACATGTTGTGATCAGCATATAAGGGAACTACACTTCACTGTCATAAGTTGAAACTGGTCATGGTGCAATCAGTATACCACAAAGGTGCATCATCAAATCTGATTTCAGTTCTGTACCTTTACTTGTCCTTCTCTCAGGGTGTGCGATGCTTTGTTTGCTTGCTCTGTAATATGTAATCTTATGCTTGTGTGCCCTTGTGACCCCAAGATCTTTGTACTGGCTTGCAATCTGTATGATGTGAGAACCAAGGGGTATTTTAGAATCAGTTTTCATAAAATGACAATTTTTATTTCTCATTCATTGATCTTAAGTCCCCTTTCATTACAGTACTCATACAGTTTGTTTAACTCATGTGTTGTAGCCCAGCTTTGGAGGTTGATAGGATTACCAGGTCATCTGCATATATAGCACATATGGAACTTTGGTGTTATTGTTTGTGTTTAAGTGAATTATTATTCTGCATGTAATTAAGCTGAAATAATAGATAATACTAATACACAATATAGCAACACTGAAGACCTGAACAGTTTTAAGTTGGAGGTGAAGTCAGACCTAAAACTGACAGCAAATAATTCAAGTTGATTGGGCTTTTTCCAGATCATACCAGTAGCTTCTCTGCTGTGCACCCTTTCTGTTAGCAAGGAAGGGTAAATGTCGATGTTAGTGGATGGATGTCAGCAGATCTGTCCATAGATTTATATAGATTGAAGGGGGAAAGCCCACCATCAAGTTCACTTGATTGTCACAGTGCCAACCAGTCATGATTTTTAAAAGGACATTATGTTTATCTGATCTTATGTAACTGGAGCCAAGGACAAAAGGCAAAACCAAGAATGTAATTTAATCTGGATTTTGCTCATGCTTTTGATTTGGTCATCGCCTTTAGGTGATGAAATAGCTGTTGACTGTGGTCAGTATAGATACTAGAGGAAAGCTTCTCATGTGGGTTTTTTTTTTTGTTTTTTTTTTGACTTCCCAATGGAAAGATTGGGGGAAAAAAAAAGAGAGGGAACCATGTGTTTTGGTCAAGTGTCATAGTGGAAAACTGCACCTGTGAAAAATAGAGTCCCATCCCGAGGAAGTCTACTAATGTACTATTGTTTCCAGTCTTCACTGACTTACTTATAATCTGCCAAAAGCGATTTTACTGCATCCAAAAAGAATTTGTGTCAGAAAATTCTGAAGATTTTAACACTGGAAAGTCACTACAAGCCAGAAGGTTTTATTTGCTGCAAGACATGTAAAATAGAAATTGTTTAAATTAATTGATGTCTGATGGCTTCAGTTTCCAAAAAAGAAAGTTAAATAAAGATTTGGAATCCACACTGAGATAATTGTTCATATCTTATTTCATTTATTGCATTAAGTAAGGTACAAGATTCAAACGTGGACAGATTTTTGACATTTGATTTTCTTTCTACAGAAAGCTAAGATGTATGCTGTCCAGGTTACATGTACCTAAATGACCCAGCTTTCATAGATGATAAAGAGGATGAGTCTCGAGGAAGAGCATTTGCTTGCAACAACAGCAAAAGTGTGCAGACCTTTTCTCAGGTTGGACTTAAAGTTCAACTGCTATTGGATGTGATGGTTTTATCTGTTTTCAGATTATTTGAAGATCTCTCTGTCTCTCTTTTTGTGTGTAATACCACTCTGTCTGTCTGCCTGTCTGACTTTCACCAGGTCTCCACCTATCACGGCTTTATTATTTCTTCAGTAATGTTTATTTATCATGTTTTTACAGTGGTCATGCAGAGTTTAGAAGAAGATGTAAACTATGGCAGATTCAACAGCATTCTGGAAGGTGCAGGGAACAAAATCAATGAAGAAACACTGGGCATTATCTACACAGGACTTCTGTCCCTAGTTAGATGTGCCATGCGCCATTCTTCTGCATCACTCAAGCAGCAGGTGAACTTGTCTTTGCTGTCCAAATGGTTTTTCTTTTGTTTTTAACTTCTTTTTTTTTTTTTTGTGGTCTAAACAGTACAGCACCAAACAGTGGAAGAGAATAGCAATTTTTAACTGGGATTTGATCACACATTCATTCACATGGATGATCAAAATATGGATGATCAAAACATCAT
>CM065728.1:7735621-7750621 GCA_033310375.1 Conus canariensis | reverse complement strand
CATGAAGACCTGGCCAGCTGTGTCTTTGGAACAAAGTGAGTGAATGCCCGTTTTATGTTTCTTGCTGTTTCCTTTTTTTTCTGTTCTCAATCTGTGTTTCTTTTACTTAGTTTTACTTTTAGGCCTTTTTCATTGCTTTTTTTTTTTTTTCGTTGTTACCCATGTTAAAGATGAGATTTTTTCTTTTGTCTGTGGACTTCTTAAAATTTTATTAAGGTTATTATCAGTAACAGTAATAAAGAAATGAAAGGATATGTCAAGCATTAGAAATCATCATGAGAATGCAGAGATGCATTTGAGAAAACGCCATTCTTACCACTCCTAAGCTTGGCTCTGTGTTGGTGTTGTGTGTTGTGTGTGTGTGTGTGTGTGGTGTATACACAAGTATGATTATGATTTACCTGTTTATGTTTGACGGGTGATGCGCACATTGGAGTATATCACAGAATCATGGGCCCCCAGCTTGGTAGCCATGGGCTTTGGAAGCCTAAGGGTATACTGGTGGGGGTGGACTGAGAAGTGAGGTGGTGCATTTGTGCATGATTCACAGGTGCGTGTGTTCATGTGGGTTAAAGTTGGAGGTGGCTGTACAGAAGTTCAGGTTTGCAGGGATTGTAAGTTCCATGTACTGTGGTGGATGGAGGGGGTAGGGGTGAAGAGTGATGGTATATCTTAAACGTCCATGGATTTGCTGAACTGTGTATGCATCTTTCTTTTCTCTTTTTTTTTTTTCCATTTTATTCAATTTTTGTTTTATTTACCATCATTTTGTATGTAATATGCTTTTTATTTTTACTGAGAGTATCATTATGATCATCACTTTAACTTTTTAGTAAAATCATTGTTATTATTAGCATTTTCATCCTTGTATTTTCCAGCACTATTATTGTTATAATTTTAATCACTGTTATCATTGTTATTATTATCATTATCAATTATTATTGCTATTGTTGTTATATGATAAATGTAATTATCATCATTGATCCGTGATGAATATATTCATTTGAACGGCAGTTCTCCACAAATAATGACACATATGAGGTTTTGTACAGCTCACAATGTTTTCCTCTTGTTTTTAAGATTCTGTTCACTGTTGTTCATTATCAGTGTGGTTTTAAAGTTCGTGGGATGTTTGTTTATCCTTTCTTCACCGTTCTTCAAACTGCCATGCTTTTTATACCATGTGCAACAGGCGGCCCAGTATAGACTCTAGGCAATTAGCATCACGACCACGACTGCCGCGCCTGGTGCAGCTGAAATGGAGGGTGGATGTGGCCATTTCTACCAGGTACTGATTTAATGTATGGAGGTTTTCTTACTGTCAAGAATGTACAACAAACTATACAATTGGAATTTCTCTCACCCTCTTCTCAAGCAAAAAGAGTTCCATAACTCTGCATGCCGTAGAAGGCTGTAACATTTGTTTTCTTCTCATTCCTGTCAGGATTAGATGATTTTACATAAATTTTGGCTAGTTCAGAACTTTAGCAATAATGTGTTTATTTATCTGTGTAAACGTCTAGTTTTTTCATATAGTTTACAAAAATTATTGTGCTTTAGAGCATGTCAGTTATTTTTCCTAGGAAATGTTTTGAAGTGGTAGTTCATTACGTGAGAAAAATATTCAAATAAAAGGATGGAAATGAATCAATGTTGACATTTAACATGTAACGGATGGAAATGTGTTTGAAAGAAGACAACATACACAAACACAATGAAACAAAAACAAAGCACATTTACAAACACAACAAAACAAAAACAAAGCAAAAAAGTAATCAGCCTACCTCTTTCAGTAGAGAGTTGGTTAAGTTAGTCACATGGTGTCCTGATAAGGTTGTGTTACTATAGCAGAACACAGCGATACAGTCGCACACACTTGCGACATTTCACAGATCCGCAAGCATTGAAAATTAATTGACAAGGATAATGAGAGCATGTTTGATGTCCGAGAGCACTGAATTTGATTAATTTTTTGTCCAAGGACTATGCCTGCCTTTGTTGGGAAATGTTTGTGTTTGATCACCTCTTGTCATGTGAATGTCATCATAAATGTCACCAAATTTAGTTCATTGAAGCCTCCCAATCTGATGAAAGCTTTCTACCTTTTAAGACATGTACTTATTTTTTCTCCAGGAACGGTGGTGTCTGTACTGTTTTTGTTTCCAGTTAAGACCCTAAAAGCCTTGGTTTTTTTCAACATTTTATTCTGAAATATTTTATTCTTTGTACTGGATTTGTCTTCAGTAGAGACTGTTAAAGACTTTTTAAAACATTTTATTTTGAAAGTGAAACATTTTATTCTTTGTAATGGATTTTGACTCCAATAGAAACTGTTAAAGACTTTAAAAAAAAAAAATTTTGTTCTAAAACATTGTATTCTTTGGTTTGGATTTCTCTCATATGGAGATGTTAAAGACTTGTTTTTTGTGGAACATTTCATTCTGAAACACCTTATTCTTTGCACTGGATTTGTCTCCACATGTTTACATACATGTATGTAGGTGTACATGCATACTTATATTTGTATGTGTGTGTGTTTGTGTGTATGTGTGACTGCGAGTGCATGTGTGTGTGCATGTGTTTTAAGACTTCAGTTGTGTACATGATTGTTATTTTTTGTTTTTGTTTTTTAATGAATCATACCTTATTTTGAAACGTAAAGAAAAAGATTTGAAATAAGGAATACAAAATGCAAACAGAACATCATAAGACAATAATAACAACAGAAAATCATCATCATTGTCATCAATGTTATCACCATGCTACTGCAGTACTGTGATTAACAAGAGTGTGAATGAAATATGTGTCTATTATTACAGATTGTTTCAGTGTTTTGAATCGAGTTCTGGAGCCATCTATCATCATGGAGATGACTTTCAGCAATGGCACCACCAAAGTGTTTGAGGTGACTTTTGTGTTTAGACAGTTGTTTGCAAACAGAAGACTGCAAAATGAAAGCATTAACAGTGTTTGCATTTATAAGTATATTTTGCGCGTACACGCCACACACCACAAATGTACACACACATATACAAGCACACACACAAACACACAGACTCTCACTTGCTCTATTATATCATCACAGATTCACACATAAATCACGCATTGTGTCATCTAACAGTCATCAATAATTAAATATGTAAACCGTGTACGCCCTGTATCAGAAGTTTAATAATGATTTGTGTATAGAAGTAAAAAACAAAACAACACTTGAGAACAGTGGCATAGTTATACTCAGCCCATCATCCTAAGTCCATTACACTTCATGCAGTATAATGTAACTTTGTACACTTACAGTTTTAGAGACCTGATATTAAGTGATAATGTGAAGAAAAATCATTTTAAAAGTTTTTTTGTTTGTTTTCTATTACAGTATGCACAAATTATAAAAAAAAAAAAACTATCAACAATACATGTGTAATTCATATGTACTCATATATGTTGCACTGTGCTACACCTTTACATGAAATCATGCATGCTGCATTGCTTATCATTACATTTCATTACATTTTATACAGATATTAGTCCAAACAGTACAACCCTTACGTTTGCATCAACTGTAGTGGCTGCCATGCTGCGGTGCAAAAAGAAAGGTCAGCAAGTTGAAACATACACCAGTTGCTATTAACACATGAACATGAAAGTAAATGCAAGCAGGTCAAGGACTGACTGACAAACTGATGTGTGTGTGTGTGTCACCAGGTTCCTGTGTCCCAGTTTCATCAATTACGATACAATGTGGCCTTCGTTTTGAAGCAGATGGAAGACCTTGAGAAACGCAGCATACTCAAAATTCAGGACTGATCCAGTGTCAAATTCCTGTGTAGATGAGAGATTATAGTCCAGCTCTTCCATCATAATATTTTGTGGTCACATATTATTTGATAATGAAAGTTCCAACCGTTGTCTTTATAGGGAATGAGGGGCATTGAATTTTAGGATATGATGAGAAGGGGGGGGGGGGGGGGGGGGGGGGGGGGGGGGGGGTGGCCTTATTTTATTTTGTTTTTTGTTTTATTTACAAAGTCAAGTGTATGGTATGCTCCCTCTCTGCTTTTCAGTCAGTTTATAGATTTTGTCAGTTCTGAAAAGAAACATGAAGATCAAACGTTGAAGACAGCTTTCATGCTTTGTGGGAATCAGAAAAGCAGAAGCAGCTATTTTCAGCATTTTTATGAGGTATGAAGGCAGAAAATCTAGACTTCAGGTAGTAGAACAGATCGTTCGTGGACATGCCAGGAACTTGTGAGGATTATAATGACATTCTTCACTCATCAGATCGACTTTTTCCCCCTGCAGCGTTGACATGCCTGGTAACACTTTCACTCAGTTTTCTCCCTTGATGTGTGTAGGAAAGAGTGCAGAGTGCTGAAGTTATAGGATTACAAAACACTGACCAGTGTGTGTTCCTGTTCCATGTGGTGCAATGTAACCATAACATTGTTGGTAAGAACTGCATGTGAACTGTTAAAGGGAAAGGTGTGGAGTGACACCAAGAAGACAGTCTTTACAATGGTCATTTATTCCCTTGTAAGGAACCCAAGATCAGTTCAGATTTTTTTATGATAAATCAAAATGTGCGTGTACCAACATGAGAGTTTGATGTCCTCCCCCACCCCTCTTTGTCATGGTAACCATTGCTGTATATCATGGGTGTTAAATATCCATATGATTGTTGTCTTTTGACCCACTAATTTTCCGGTCATTCCACGGAGTTGTTTCTCTTTGGTTGTGAATCATTTCACCTCATGCTCGACAAAATAATCACATTAACTAACAAAACAAAACAGAGGTCCCTAGTGTGTAGTGCTAAAGGATGTGAATGTTATTTTCAAAACAGTTACAGTCTGAATCAGATTAAACAGGAAAGAAATGGAAGCACAGCTTCATAATGTCAGACATACCTGGACAGCAACGAATCAAGAGGAGTGAAGAAGAGGCAGTTCATCCCCTCTCCGCCTAACTTACTTTTGCGTGGATGGGCACGTCAAGCAGCGCTTCCCTCAAAGTTGTTTGCTCATCTGTGGTGTCAGGTGCTTGTGATGGCATCTGCCCCGTTTTGTCAGATTTTCCACTTTTAATTCCTCTCTCAAGATGTTGATTTTCTGTAAGGAATTGATCGGGTGGTTCCTTCAAAAAAAGTATTATTACTGGATACTGTTAACATGTAGCAACAGACTTGCCCTCCCAAAAAGTACAGGAAAACAGACATCTACAATGCATGGCCAGGGTTAAGTAACAGCTGGCACAAATTAAAAGTCCTCTTGAAAACTGACAGAATGCAGTATTGTGCTGTTCACCTTCACTGCAGTGTACAGTAGCGTTCTTCTGGACAGTGGTATTTCAGATGGATTGTTATGTGCTGAAGGAAACACACACACACAACACACACAAAACTTGTGATCAGAAGGAAAGATAAAAGGGCATATATGCACACACTGACAGGTTTGTTGCTTTTGAAGGATCTAGGATTTCAGATTTGGCTACAGTGACACCTCTCTATAAAGACACTGCCACTCTGAAGACTTTTTTTCAGCATATTGGTCTGCTAGTAGGAAGGAACTGTAGCGAGAGCTTGACAACAGGTCTTCAGAGAGGAAATTCCCCCACAGACAATCATTTTGGCTGTGAACGCCTCACACTCTAAGGGGGCTGGGGTGCATCAAAGTCATGACTCCTTGTTGTTTTGCCTTCAGAAGTAATTTTAGCGCTGGCAGGAGCTTCATCAGATTTCATGTAATTGTTTGTAGGGTTTATTGCTACGAGTGATTTCCTGTTGAGGTTTTAGGTACAAATTGATGGAACGTATTTGTGCAGGACAATGGAGGAAGGAATGGCGTCCATCTGTCGGATACATTTTATTTTCATTTTGCTAGCTGTTTCATTTCATGTTGTTTATAACCCAGCCGACCACAAGGGGCCACATCAGGACTGTTGCTAGATGTAACAGTCTATTATTTTATGATAATTTAAAGTTATTATCATGTTGATGTAGAACTGGTATTTATAACTGGGGTATGTCAGGAAATCCAACCTCACTCGGACCCAGCTAGTACATTCAGGTCAGTTTGACCCTTTTTCCTCCTATTTGAAGTCCTGCAGTCAAGATTTCCTCTTCATCTTTATTGGGGTATGTCTCATGGATTTTTGTTTTTTTAAGGTTGTAAGAAATTTGTATGTATAACCAGAAGATTGAAAATAAGTGTGTACAGAATGAATGCGAAAGGGGATGAGATAGGATAATTTGAAACAGTACTTAGCATAATCCCTTCTCTTGTCCCTGTAATGGGTTGTTTTATTCATTCATTCTTTGGTTTTTGTTTTGTTTAAAAATATACTGTGATGTAAGCTTGATATGTGTCTTCAGATAAGTATCATTATTTCACTAGTCTTCAGGTAAGTGCCTTTATTTCAGTAGACTTCAAGTAAGTATCTTTATTTCAGAGGTCTTCATGTAAATATCCGTATTTCAGTAGTCTTCAGGTAAGAATATTTATTTCTATTGTCTTCAGGTAATTATCTCGACTGTGGTCAAATTGATCTTGTCAGGAGTTATAACTCTGTTATAGCTGACTTACCCCAAGGTGGACATGTTCATACATTAAAGAAAAAGATTCTTGCAACAGTACTTGAGATCATTCTTGGTTGTTCACATTGCAGTACCTTGAGTGGGATGGTGATTGCCTGGCACACAGTCATAGTCATTATGGTAGTCAGCATTACCCTTTCTGTGTTTGATACACACTTCATCACTGTCAGTGGGAGTCCGGGTTGAGAGCTGAAATGCTTTGCACATCATGATTTCCTCAAAGTGTCCAACACATGTAAATTGAAGTTATACTCTGCTTTCTGCTTGACAATATTCATGAGGAAATAGTGGTTTGCTTGATGTCATTGAGAAATGAAGATTAATTTTGTATTTGTCTGAGCGTGTGTTCAGTGTCAGTTTATTTTGGAATGAGCTTGATTCAGCGGCATGAAGTATGTTCTTATTTGCTGTGAAAATAATGTGTCATGGTGCTGGAAGTAAGAAAAACAAGAAAAGGGTCATGCATTGAAAATATGTTTGATAAAAAATGTGTAATTTGTGTGTGTGTGTTGTGTGTCGTGTACATGTGCGTGCGTGTATGTGTGCTTATGTGTGTGTGTTACTTAATTATTTTGTGCGGTATCGGATAATGCTTCGTGTAAGAGAAGTACCTACTAACCTAGGCATAATTAATTTGTTTACAGTGTTTCAGAGATATGAAACATCATTAGAAAAGAATAAGAACAGAATAGAATTGTGATTGAAATTCAGCAAATTTGTGGTTTGTTTTTTTCTTTAGAGACAATATTCTAATGAATATAGTAGCATTTGTATAACAGTAATAATCATAAAAGTATTTAGAGCATCCAGTTTGGAATAAGCTCTTACATAAATACGTGACATTTTAAGGAGATGTAGCAGTCACGTCACATGAAAATGGACTCGCACAATCAACATATGAACACCCATATCCACACAATACCCCCAAGAAGCACACATATATACAAAATGCATTCACGACACAAAATGTATGTGATTATAATGTTTCAAGTGTTACTGTGTTACAATCATATAAAGATCATTTTACTGCAATAAAGATTATTGATAAACTTCATAGCTGTATGTTAGAGTGTGTGAGGTGTGAATGTTATAGAAAAAGTGACCACACTTGCATTTATTCCAAGTTCTTTCACACTGTGTCTGTAAAACAAATTTACGTTGTTGTTTTCCATGTATATATAAGTAATAAATAATCCATATACAGTGCACAGTCGTACACTTTATATCTTTCTACTGCAAACTGTTGTGGCTTACAATGCACTGATGTGTCCATACTGACATTTATAAGTGCATTATGTGTGTGTGTGTGTGTGTCCTGTCTTTGTTTCCCCTTACACAAATCCACAGTTTTCACCAAAGCTTCTCCAGATTAGATGGAACAACTCATTAGCATGCAGGTCACACTAAGAGCAAGTCACTTCGGGATGGAGGAAAGACACGTGATGGAGAAAAGTGGAAAGGGAAGTGGGGGGATTGAGTGGCGGAGAAAGGGGGGGAACGTTCGAGGAGGGGGAAGTAGAGAGGGAATGAGTGGGGGGCACGGGGTGGAATGGGCGAAGGGAGGGGGGGGGGGGTGTTGAAATGGGGCGGGGGGGAAGAGACAGGGAGGGGAATGAGGGAGGGGGGACGGGCGGGACGGCTACTACATGTATAAAACATAGGAGCACATTCATGGAAATTTTGATTATCTCATGTTACCACATGCGTGCAGATGCACTTTTCCGTGTATACAGGCAAAAAAGAAAAAGGTAAAAACCCCACACCCTCTCTTTCTCACTTGTCTTTGCATGTGTTTGTGGTTGCATATAAGAACATAACTCGCATTACAACAAACTTGTACGCATGTGTGTTGTGCTCGCGCGCGCGCACACACACACACACACACACACACACATACACACACAGAGAACAGTGTAAACTTTAAGACACATCATCTGGGGATTCAGAGGTCTAAGATCAGATGTTAAACATTGGCTTCAGAATTTTTGCCCCAACCTGGCTACTGCATATAAACTGAAGGGCTGTGTGCTTATTCCTGGGGAAAAAATTGTAGAGAGATATCACATGTAGCATGCTCTGAATACTTTCACACACACACACACACACACACACACAATATATATATATATATATTATAAAGCAATATACTTTCTTATATGTTTCTCTGCTTATTCTATTCACTCACTCACACACACACACACACAACACACACACACACACACGCACACACTGTGGTAAAGATAGGTTCATCCCTAACATGATCAGTGGTCAAGGTGTAGCGGAGGCCTTTGTTGGATCAGAAAGCGGTGTGGATGGAAGAGTTATTAATGCTGGAAGACAGGCTAGGGAAAAGGATTCAAATTTGGTATACTTCCTCTTCTCTCTCTCTGTTTTTTTTCTCTTTTTTTTTGTCGTAGAAAAATATACATACATGCATATGCTTACATGAACACCGTATAGACCGTTTGTAAATATGCACAGAATAGGTACAGTATGTCATTCAGGCTTTGAAGATGCATAACATGCAAGTGTTAACAATTAGATGATGTAAATCACACACACACACACACTTGAAGGTTGGTCACAAATGCGTCATCTGTTATTTATTATCAAGTTTGACAAACATCACTTTCTGTAGGCAAGTTCATACATGTGGCAAAAATCTTGAGCATTGAAAAAAAAAAAAAGCAACTAAAGGCAAGCACTACAAGCATGCTGCTTGATTCAACGTGATGGTAGAAGTCAATATGTCTGGTTACATAGCCAACAAAGTAATAAATCTGCTTGTTTGTACTGCGACACAACACGATGTGAGAGAGAGTGAAACATTCGTCTTTTTGAGATACAGCTTCCCACAATGAGGGCCTTAGCCTGGAGCTTAAATGGTCATAAAATAAACAGATCAATGAAATGAAATAATATCAGATTTTTCAGTTCTTAATAAATTTATCATATACATTTAAATACAATTATATACACTTGAATATAAATGGTGCCCAGAGTCATAATTTTGGTGTGTTTGAATTGCAATTTTTGTTCAGTGCTTTCTCAGTGACTTGGGGGGTTGCATTCATTGTCATGTGCTCTGCTCCAAGAGTTCAACCGATGCCAGACAACTGACTGCATGGCGGTCCTCTGAGTTGCTCGAAACACATCCAGGCTGTTTAAGCAACATCCAAAGGGGCAGTAAAAATCATTTCTCAGCAGTTCATATTTGTGTGCTTGAGTTTCTAATGCGAACACGATCATGGACGACGAGTCTTGTGCAACGAAGGCTCGGGGTAACGGAGTCATTGGCAACCTGTAGCTGATCTACAAAATCAGAGAAGAAAACGTCGAAAAAGAAACAACCAGGTCAGTCTATGTTTGCCAGTACATGGTGTGCCATATCGACCTAATATGCTAAACTGAGCTAACAGATCGCGCAGCCCTCCCTTACCAGTGTATGAACTCGATCAACTGATGACCCCACTGAAAAGCAAGATGGCGCCGTGGAGACGAGTGCAAAACCTCATCACCCAAAGGACAACGAGTCATCTGCAAAATGGCCGCACCAAGATCCAAAGTTCTAGAACCTCGAAATCAGTTCTCCAATCTGATGGTTTTGTTAAATGCTTGCCCTCAGAGGACAATGGTGGCACACCAGAATTCAGTATAAATGGGGATGACTTAGCTTCTTTCTTTGAAGGTCAGACATGACCTGAGGTTGGCTCAACAACTGGACAAAGGTCGGTGCAGTCCTGCGGACAAGTAAAGCTCAGCTTCGCTGTTGGGAAAAAAAATTCACCCACTGTAAAATGATATCTAACTTGTAAACTGCACCGCTGAATACAGAACTGAAGTCCACCATCGTGCAGCAAAACATAGAGACTACAAACTGACCCGGCAGCAGAACGACATAGAAGGGGGCCTCCAGGCTGCAGATGGTAGAACCATGTCCTCACTTGCGGGTGATGTGGCTAAGCTCCTCACAGCACACACAAGGACTGTTCCCAACCTAGGCAGAATCCCCTAAGACCAGCATTCAGCAACAACACAGGAGTGCGTGATGCAATTGGCTACTCCACTGTCGCCAACAGCAATCTCTTGTGTGGATTGGTGGAAAATTCTTAAAAACGTGTGAAAAAGTTCCCAGCGCTATCCACAAATACAGTGTCTTTGGATGTTGAAATTGTGCAAAAATGGAGTCCATCGAAGTGCCTGTTCCTTAAATAGTTAACCTTAAAGTTGGCGATGCTAATGCTGTTATTGACAGGACATATGGGACAGTGTGGCTCCTAAGAATTTGAGAAGTTTGTGTATCTAAACCAGAAATGAAAGACAGAAATAGCGATATGCTAGAAACGTCAGGACCAAACAATCATCAACAAGAATTGTGCTCAAAGCATATCCACCTTGACATACTTTTGTGCATGTCATATATACGGAGCGTTAGCTTGAAAAAAAAAGAAAAAAAAAAAAAAGAGAGAACGGTGGTGGGGTGGCTTAGCTACTGACAGGTTTCAAGACTCCACATGAACCAGTTTCCGGACATACTTGGCGACGTCAGGTAAAAATGGTCATGAGCCTTTCTGGAACAGACACCACTACATTTACCCTCGCTCTAACAGAGTATATCCTCCTGAAGCAGTATCTAGACCAAAGCTCCTGTTAGGACGATACTCAGCTCGGGAGGGTGGAAGCGCAGGGGTGCCTTTGACACATTCCACGACAAACCAGTCGTAGAACAAGGAGTGCCCCCAGGGATAATGATAAAGTAACGTAAGTTGAGTGTCCATTGGCATTATCATTAACATTCTAGCATGGTCTCGTGTCTGAGGACCTGGAAATGAAAATGTGCAATTATAACGAACTTATCTGCGAGTTTGTTTTTTCTGAATGGAATTTCGATGACATGTATGAAGACACATGAGATCATGCTCCACACCCCATACATTCACAAGTAAAACATCAGTAACGTTTAACTTTCGAGTAATAGTAAGAACCCATCCAGATATCTCATGTCTATATGGCCTTTTAATGCGTTCAAGCTGACGGAAATGTGTTCTGTCTATGATGATTTGGTGTTTACGTAGACGTAGGCTAAATTCCATTTATACTTTAAATGTACGTTCGTTAATATTGTAGAATTAAAAAGGTTAGCTATGTAGAAAATGCTAGGATCATAAGAAAAAAGATTTTTGTCGAGCAATGTCTTTTCATTTGTTTAACTCTGGAGAAACAAAAACATTATGAAGTTTTGTACTTCGCCAATGCATGATAGATGTATTCCATCATTTGTCTGTACCCTTAAATGTGCTGACAGAAACGAACAGAATTAAAATATTACCAGATTTAGTTCCCAGTGCTTTATTATGATATACTACCAACTCTCTCAATGGCATCATAACAGTAGTTTTGATGAATCATTTCATCAAACATGATTACCTTCAAACCGTCAGGAAGGTATCATAACTATGTAGTCTTGTGATCAGTTGTTTTATCTCTCTTCATCATTCTGGAACCAGTTGACTGGAATTCTACAACAACCCACAGAACAAACTGAAGAATTTCATACCCGAGAGAAAATATGGCACACAGTTAGTCCACAAGCTAACACTATTTAACAGCAGGAGAACTCAACAGTTTCGAACATAAACACGATAACAGTCGTGAAAAGTACTGCTTCTAGACAAATCCTGACAGTGGAACTCAGCTGATTTATGTTATTATGTACATTCCAGTAATGAGTTGCATCGTGACAAGACATGAAACAGCATGCAAAGGCCCTCAAGTCTGTGTGTCATAGCATACTACTATAAGCATGTTTGCCTGAAGTGAGATCGAAGAAGTATTTCGGTTCCAGATCATTGTTCTGAAAATGGTAACACCTCTTCCCGCAGTTTGACTCTGTGGATTGCTGTACTGCCAAGGATGGGTCAAAGTAATTCTGGTTTGGCCGGCCTTCCCAAGTTTCTATGAGACAGACTTTCACCCATCCAGAATAATGCCATGTGTCTTACTGCAGAGTTTCTAAACCTGACCACATTTCTCCTCTTCTTCACTCTCTCCACTGGCTGCCTGTGTCCGATCAAATAGACTGGAAGCTATCACACCTGACTTTTTTTTCGTTGTCAGTGACTCCGGTCCAGAGAATCTGAATGAACTTCTTCAAATCTGTACTCTGTGTAGCTCTGCTCTTCTTCTGATACTCGACGTACCAGGACACCTCAAACCAGAACCAAGACTTGAGGACAAAGATCTTTTGCTGTCCAATCCCTAGTGACGTGAAACAGATCCCCTGGCAATCTCCGGTGCTCTCACTCCCTCGCCTCTTTTCCGTCTGGTCTTCAAACCCATTCATCTCTTCTCTCAGCGACAGGCCGGGCTGTGACCTCACCATCCAAATAACAGTAGGCACTTGTGCGATTATGTAAGTGGGCATGCATTATATGCGAACTTAGAGAAATTTGTAAGCGGATATGCTTGCTTTGGTTTTTTTGGGTTTTTTTTGCAAGAGTGACCCCACCGTTTTCATGGGACATATGACACTGGTGGGCACAGCCAAAGCAATCTGCCCCTCCAGTCAGCCAGGCAGTTCAACCAGAGACAGAGAGAAAAGGCCAAAACATGGATGTGAAACGGTGCGCCTATAATGCAGACAGTGGAAATCCTGGTCATTATCCAGGCACGCATTTCAAATGAAATACTTCACTCTCTACATCTATTGGCTAGATCCATAAACTGAGGAAAGGAAACTCTATTTGCAATGGAAAAACAAGCTCTGACTTCCTGTGATTTTTTTCTTTTTGAACATGTCTATTGAAAGTGAAAGTATTTGAGAAGGATAAGTTGTTGTAGAATCGTTGCGATGGTCATTGAGTATTGACCTGTTAATCATCCACTATCATCGAAGAGTATGGACTTGTTACCAGAGTCGATTTTTTTTTCTCTGTCCGGATCGATTCATCAAGAGGCCAGAACCAGGTTTCCCCTGAAAATCATTTCAGGCAGCCTACATACGTCCAGCCAGATGTCAAGGAACAAGAAATTGATTCTTCTTAGTCGTAACTCTCTCTCTCTCTCTCTCTCTCTCCACACACACACGCACACACACCAATACTGGATGAAGTGCAAGTGCTGACGCCTGCAAAAAGCACAGGGGAGCGACGTTACACAGCCTATACGCCACAAAAGCAGCAGGCCTACAAATGCACACATGTAAAAGGCTCGTACAGCTCCTACAAGATATGAGGCAGATCCTCCATGGAGTCAACGTCTGTTCAACACTGGCCCCTCATCCCAAAGGCGGTGAGCGCCGCCATCCTCATGCCCAGCCTGTTCTACATGAGCCACGACTCGCTGTGGAGAAACGCAGTCATGTCACCATCACGACACTGATTTGGAAAATGTTTTACACGGTGAACATGTTTAATCCCTGTATTCATAAAACTTGGCTGCAGTTGGAGCCAAAACACCATTTTCCATGCACCGAAGGCAGGTTTAGAGGCACGCGTGTCCTTTCACTTGGTCACCTTGGGCAGCCGGGGTCCCTGAGGTTTCCGGAAGGCCTGGGAGTACTGGGGGCTGACAGTCTGGATCAGCGAGGGACTGGTCAGGGGGTTCTCCGTGGCCTCTCTCTTCAGCTTCAACAGCCTGGCATCCTCCTCCTCCTTCTTATTGGTCTGAGTCCTGCGCATGCGCCGTTCCGCGTGGAAGAACTCCCTGAGAAGAACAAAAAGAGCGTGAGTTGGATTCAGAACGTAACGCATGTGCAGCAACGTCACGTTTGTATGACTCTCTTACTTTCTTTCTTCTTCTTTTTTTGTCTCTATTTTCTATTGAGGATGAGGATCATGAAGATGATGCTGTGAAGTTCCAGTCAGAGACTACATGACAGGGTTGCTCTCTACTCTTTCTTTCATCATATACCCCCGTGTTCATCAGGCTGGAGAGATACAGACACCTGCAGTGTTGGTCAGACACATTGAAATAGAGAAAACTCCTCTTTGTGGTTCTGTCTTCCCAGCTGAGCCCTCAGCACGCTCCACTTCAGGCAGGAGTCGGTAGGGGCCAGGACACACACACACATACACATACGCATTCACACACACACACATACACATGCACGCACACACACACACATTCACACACACACACATGCATTCACACACACACACACACACACGCATTCACACACACACACACAAACACACACACACACACACAAACACACACGCACAAGCACACACACACACACACACACACACACACACACACACACACACACACACACAAATGCCTCTGACGGAAATTAAGCCCACACCCTCCTATCCGCAAGTCAGCGACGCTAGCCACTGTACCAAGGAGGTTAGTTCAGTTTGACGAGCTGATGTTGGTGTTTGATTGTCTTCAGCTGGTGCCGCTACCAG
>CM065728.1:7705621-7725621 GCA_033310375.1 Conus canariensis | reverse complement strand
GAACAGAGATGGCTGCTTCTGTCAGCTGTTACAGTACACACACACACACACACACACACACACACACACACACACACACACACACACACACAACCACACACACACAGTGTAAGATTGGTTCTCTGTCTGTCTGTCAGTCTGTGTGTCTGTGCGTCTGTCTGTCCTCTCTCTCTCTCTCTCTCACACACACACACACACACACACACACACACAACAACAACAACAACAACAACAACAACAAGAACCAAAGAGCACATTAAACAAACAACACGAAAAAAAAATCTGTCAGCATTCTTGCATAAACATCATAAAGAGAAATGTCATAAGTTGATGACGCAATATCACGCGCGCTGTGTGTTTTGGTGTGTGTGTGTGTGTGTGTGTGTGTGTGTGTGTTGTGTGTGTGTGTGTGTGTGTATGCGCATATGCGTGCGTGCGTGTGCGCGTGCATGCGTGTGTCTATACACCATGACAACTAAGATGAATATACTACTCGTGTCTGCTTTTGAGCTTCATAAATGTACGTAGCAAGATCGAAGAGGACATTTTCATTTCTTGTTGCTAACAATTAGTTTGCCTCTAAAACTACAAGGTCAAAATGACAGTTTGACTTTATACATTGAACTCTAAGGTCACTGAGAGCAGGACAGCAAAGTAACAAAAACGTATTTTCTCTTCCTTTGCCTAATTACACAAGTGACACATCAACTCGTTTTCTTTCTGAGTGCTGTATCTAAACTGATGGCAGGCAATGTCAGAGACATTAAGACTAAACTTACTCAATGATCTCTTAATATATTAAATACAATGAACTCTTAATATATTATACATCAAATCTAAGCTTACCCAAAGAACTCTTAATATACCTATTCATATTCATTTTAATATATGGTTCAAATACACATACATGTACTGACTTAAAATTGCCGACTGGCAGAACTTTTTTGATGCCACACGATTGCTCACAAATGGTTCCGCAACCGGTGTCATTGTTTTTTTAATGCTCCCTTTAAATCAAATGCAGAAGAAAAATATGTACAAAACAAAACCAAGAAGAAACCCCTTCACAAGAAGAGCGGCTAAATATCCCATTGAAATGTTTTTCAGGTTGCCCTCTGAGTCTACAGAAAACTTTGTGCCGTCTATGATGAGAAGGCCAAACATCATGGACGCCTTTCTATCATCTGCTATAGCTTTCTTCAAATGGGACAACAGTTTGTGTCATATTTCTCTTACCCTGAAAGAAAAATCTTCCCCAATCAATATACCAAAACCTTTCATTTTTTCCCCCTGAGTATATCCAACCTGTCCTTGACGAAAGTACAGCACCCGATCATTGGAGAGTTGGGCCTCTAGTTCAGACGATGCCGATAATCGAAGGGATCGTCCTCGGACAGCTCCAGCCTGTCAGTGAAGAGATCTCTCACAGCAGCCTCCAGATCATCTGCTGACTCCTGGTCTGCTTTCTGAAGTCCATTGATGATGACATTGTTCTGCTTCGACCTGCATTCCAAATAGTCAGCCTTCTTCTCCATCTCTTCGATCCTCTTCTCCAGGCGGACGTTACTCCCCCTCAGTGCAGCGTTTTGTTCTACGGGTGAACTCTTCCTTCAAGTTCTTGATTTCCTTGTGTAGCACATCAAAACCGTCTTTGATGTCTCTGATATTATCCCTCACCGCATCAGCCTTCATGTACAACTGGTGAAGCACAGACATGACATCGTTAGAACTGTGACCTCTGTTCTGGGACGAAGCACCCGATGGTGTGTCTCCAACACTGGCACGAGGGGAGCGCGAGCGTGAGGACGGAGATCCAGGTAGTGTTTGTTTCATGGAAGAACGGGGTCCTGGATTCAATTCGACGTCGCCGCATTGAAACAACAACAACCTCCCCCAGAACAAAATAACAGGACAGGAAGAAACTACACACAACACCGGAAGTCTTGGTTTTCAATGTCAGTCCCAGTCTCGGTCATCTTGAATATCCACGTTTCTTCATACGTGCCATAGAAAACAAAAACGAACATTCCACATCGCTGCCTGAAATCCAATGTTTCTGAAGGCATGGCGCCTAACAACAGTCTCTGCCACAGATCAAGCAACACCAATGCCCATGATGCTTATGATGTAATAACTTCGTCAGACGCCATCTCACACGCTGTGCACCGACTGGCATCCACTCCAGCTCCCCCGAGAGAGAGAGAGAGAGAGAGAGAGAGAGAGAGAGAGAGAGAGAGAGAGGAGAGAGAGAGAGAGAGAGAGAGAGAGAGAGAGAGAGAGAGAGCACATTCGCGTGGACCCCATCAGACAGGGCAGCACGGAGACTACTAACAGGACAGGTCCAGACTGCGCAGCGCCTTGGAGATACAGAGGGAGGGCACCAAGTTCTCCAGACCCTCCCCACTCAGCTGGTTGTCGGACAGCACCTGCAACATGGCCACTCGCTGGTCAGGTATTCCCTCCTGCTGTCAGTGCCGTCATTTTGAACACTCCAACAACAGAGGATGACTGGGAGGAGAATGAGGAGGAGAAGGAGGAAGAGGAGGAGGGAAGAGGAGGAGGAGGAGGATAGCTGTGCTGACACTGATGGTGATGATCATTTTATGATGGTACTGGCGGCGGTAGTGATGGTGGTGATGATTTTATGATGGCACTGGTGGTGGTTGAGGTGGTGGTAATGGTGGTGGCTCCGCTGATGATGGTGATAGCACTGATGATGGTAATGATGATGACTAAGTTAATGATTTTGGGTGTGGTTTTGGTTGTAGAGGTGTTGGTGTTAGTGGCGATCGTGAAGGGTGTGATGATGGGGAAATCTGTGATGACAGTGAGGGCATACTAACAAGAAAGTGATGTTACCTGACAGCGATACGAATATCCCCATCTATCTGACCCCCTCCCTCCACCCCCGCATACACACATACATGCCAGATATGATCTGATGACCTACCTGCCTGACTGTCTAATCTGGTTGCCTGTCTGCCAGCCTGCCTGCCACTCTGTCTATCTATTTATTCAATTATCTACCCCCTCTCTCTGCATGCATGTATGGCACCACACACACACACACACACACACACAAAACACACACACACACACACACAAAACAAGATCTCTATCTCTATTCTCTCTCTCTATATATATATGTGTGTGTATGTATATTCAATCATATAACTACGTACCAAGTTACCTACTTACCTACTACTGTAACTCTCTCTCTCTCTCTCTTGTAAAGTGTGTCCGTATACAGTATCACGTGCGGTGCGCCAGATGAACATTCACGTGCTTGCTATCATGCACTCCTACAAGGCGAAAACGTGTCAAGCACAATGGTCGTATGTACAAATGGGTCAGAAATCACTTAGTTTTGACGTGACAAGCACAATGGTCGTACGTACAAATGGGTCAGAAAACACTTGGTTTTGACGTGATAAGCACAATGGTCATGCATACCAAATGGGTCAGAAAATGGTTGGTTTTGACGTGTCAAGCATAATGGTTGTACATACCAAATGGGTCAGAAAACGGTTGGTTTTGAGCAGCTGAGACAAATAGTCCGCTTCCTGTTTGCGAAACACGTTGCCAGAGATGTCCAGCTGCGTCAGCTCTGTGTCCATCTGCCATCACCATAGCCACAGAGATCAGAATGAAGTGAGGTCAAGGTCAGGTCAAAGTTACACTTCAAAGGTCTTAAAGCTTGAACAACCTGTTAAAATGCATTGAAACTATCTTTCTTGCAGCAGAGCATTGGCTTAAATGCCAACGTTTATTAACCAATTACTGATCTGATGCAGTAACAAGATTCACAGACTGTGCGCGATAAATTTCCGTGTGATGCACCGGTCGATGTGTTTAATGTTGGGCACATTTGATTTAATCCATGACGGAACGTAACATTTCAACGTGTCTCCACGCAGTACATAAGGTTTTCCAGTGTGGCACACACGTCAAACGTTGTTTTGTCAAATCTATGTCTGGCATATTTCAAACATGAAGCACACACTAACTAGCTGTGGCCACGGACCTTTTTTCATGCAGGACAAACAGTTTTCCCATGTAAGACAACAGCGGGAAACAGTCCTACAGGGAAACACACACACACACACACACACACACACACACACACACACACCACACACACACACACACGCACACATGCACACACACATACACATACGCACACACACTCACACACACACACACACACTCACACATACACACACACATACACATACACACACACGCGCGCGCACACACACACACACACACACACACACACACTCTAGTTACAAATCTATAGTCTCACAGATAAAACTCCAATTTGAAATAGTGATGACACTATAAGCTCACAGGAAATAGAAGTTTTTTTCTGTCCCATCTTCTGTGCCAGCTCTGTGGCACTGAACCATGCCACTCATTCCGATCCCCCCGGGAAATATTTTCAACAGGATGAAACTAATGACAAAATGTCTCACAGGGAACAGTCGCCATGCTGTAGCTCTCAGAACGAATTGTCACACTAGATGTACCCACACTAAATACAATCCCATCAGGAATTAGTTCTGCAAGGAACACACCTCAGTTTGCAGACCGACTCCCCCCCCCCTCCCCCCCACCTGCCCCTTCCTCTCCCCACAGGTAAACTTACCACCAGAATGGTGATGGCCGCTTTGAGCTCCTGCGAGGACAGGTTGGCGTTCCTCAGGGCGACACTGGCCTGGCCAATCTGTTTGAGGAGTAGGGAGCAGGGCACCACGCGCAGGGTCTGGCACAGCTTCTTGTAGCGCTGCTGCAGCACAGCCGCGTCCGAGCTGTACGTATCGGGGGTGGCTGTCACAGCACACAGAAAACCCTGCATGAGGCCCACGTCATGCCAGTGAACGGCTGCACACCATAAATTAATGCCCCAAGGCCTTGCATAAGGAGTGGAGTATTTATAGACTGGTGCAATTAGGTTGTTTTCGAAAATTTTTATTGTGTCTGAAAGTTGATTCTCCTCATTTTCTTTCATATGGCCATCAAGGTACAAGGCAGGTGGTTCCAAGCAGACAGATTAAAATCAAAGGAAAGGGACAGTTTGGGGTCTTCCAGCAGGCGCAAAGATAGTGTCACGGGTGAGTGCAAAGGCCTGAAATGTGACGTCAACAAAGCGGGAGGTTATGTCTTTGAAGATTGTATGTGATTTCATCGGTGAAAATTTCCCCGAAGATGGAGTATGGCTGCCTTAATGGCGGGATAAAAAACGGTCATACACACAAAACTCCACTCCCTTAGTTGGGTCGATGGGATTAATCTTGCCTGTCCATATAGGGAGTGTCCGTAGGAGTATCAGCCTACGTACGCAGAAGAAGAAGAATCGGTGAAGATCCCGCAAATCAAGGGAAATAATTGGTGGGGAGCTGTCCTGATCAATTATCAGCATGAAATTAAACGCTGGCTCAAACTTATGGTAGGCCTCAAAACGCTTACATGGAATATATGGTGTTTTAGTGCAAAAGTCTAATTGTGGCGTGTGGCCACACAGCAGTATACACACTCGCACCCATGCGCACACTGACAGAAGGGCATGAATACTGGGGCCCCCTCCTCCAACAAATGACACTTCGCTCCCTTTCTTCGAAACTGATTTTAACTCTTTCTGCCATGGGCCCTTTGGTCTGCAGTTGCTAGGTTTCTGTACCAAGGGACATAATGATATGATGCTGAGATACTGACTCGTCAGCCAGCCCTGTGAAATCCAGCGAGTCTTTGCCAATGTGGGGGACCTCTTGCGGACAGACAGGACTGAACAGAAGCAGCTGCTCCGTAAGAATCTTCCAACGACTATTAAAATGCCTATAGTAATAGAAAACACATTCAGAATTTTAAAAAAAAAAAAACTGTATGTAGTGTTAATGATCTTTTAAGGTTGCAATAATTTTTATTGCGCGTTTTTTAACCACTCCATGTTGTAATAAATTACCGCCTAAAAACGGTGAAATATTGGTGAATAAACACGTCCTCACCCGTTTTGCTGTCATAGTCGTAGTCAGCATCCAGGTCAAAGCCGATCCGCGATGGCGCTGTGTTGGGCGCTCTGTAGGTGGTGGTGGTAGAAAGGTACACAGCCTTGGACTCGTACTCCGCCTCCGACCTGGACCCTGTGCCCGATCTGTCGGCCAGCTCCGTGGACTCGGTACGTAGGATTAAGGGAGTTTTGACCACATGTCGATGTTGGGTGAATCCAGAGGGGTCCGTCATCGTGGATCAGAGCGAGCTGAAGGGTCTTCCTGGGTGTAGTGAGGGTCCCTATCGTTGATTAAGCAAAATAAGAGAGAGAGAGAGAGAGAGAGAGAGAGAGAGAGAGAGAGAGAGAGAGAAATTGAATAAATTGTTACGCCTCCCAGTTTTGCTCTTTTAAAGCACATCAATTACTATTTTACATTGTCTTGTGCTTTTATGACATTAAAAAAAAAGAATATATTAAATTTATTCACTTATTTCAGTCTGTGTGTATATGTTGTCGTTCTTGAATACTTAAGAACAATGCATACAAAATAACATCGTTTGTAGTACCTTCTCACTGAAAATTTTCCTCAATTGTATAACTAGTAATAACAGCCATGCAGATCATGTGCTATGCACAACATTTCTGTCAATGACTGCAGCCTGATTTATATTCTTATATTAAAAAAAAAAAAAGAATCATCTTTCTTGAGCGAGTTTTTGGGTTCATTTCCCGGGAGTGCATTTGTCGCAGTATTGACATTTTTGTTTGAAATGGAAATTCAGAGAAAATGTGTGTGTGTGTGTGTGTGTGTGTGTGTGTGTGTGTGTGTGTGTGTGTGAGAGAGAGAGAGAGAGAGAGAGAAAAGAGAGAGAGAGAGAGAGAGAGAGAGAGAGAGAGAGAGATGCAATCACTTTGTAGATGAACGACATCATCGTCATCATTCTCCTCCTACTCCTCCTCCTCATAATCATCATCATCACCACCACCACCATTATCATTATTGTTATTACTATCATTATACTAGCCGCCGTGGCACAGTAGTTAGCGGTGTGGATTCCTGGTTAGGAGTCGTGGGTTCGATTCCCATCAGAACCATCTATTTGTGGGATTTTTCTGCCCTGACAGTCTCCTAACCAGAGATGAGCTTGCTATACGCTCAATTGGGAAGACTGGGACCACACAGCTGAGTTTCATCCACCGATTGAATGCGTCTCTGAAGGTGTTGTTCAAATTTCCTGACCAACACTGCAGGTGTCTGCATCCCTCAGGCCTGGTTCACGTCGGAACATATAATGTAAATAAGCGTAAAGTACAGCCCTGTCATCCTGTCTTAAACCTGAATGTAACTCCATAATGTCTTCTTCTTCCTCCTCCTCTTCCTCCACCTCACTATCCCTGTATCATGGACAAGAGTACAGAGCGTGAGAAAGGACCTTCACCCGACAATACCAACAAGCGCTCGTTTCAGCTGCGGGTCATCTATAGTCAGTCTGCAGCTTCTCAAACATTCTGTGCTCGACCGCAGCACTCCACGCTTCAATGACCCAAACCACGCATCAGTGCAGATCGATGACGTCAGCTGGCGCAGAGAGCGAGTTGGAGCATACGCATGATCCGTTACCGGTGACATTGGATCGGTGCATGGCGGTGACATTTGATCGGTGCATGGCGGTGACATTGGATCGGTGCATGGCGTAGGAGGTTGTCCAAGCCTCTCTTCTGCCTCCGTGTATTTGACGTTTCTGTACATGATTAATTCTTGCTATCTTCATCTTTTTTTTTCTCTTTTTTTTTTTTCTTTTTCTATCTTAATCAGTTATTAGCTTAAAAATCGTCCACTACAATGATCACGTCGGATGATGCTACGGGCAAGTATTCAAACACATTCGTTCGTACCCAAGCGAATGTTTTCCACCTGTCATAACGTATCTCCACCTGAGGAGATTTCACGCTGCAGTGGAGATTCTCTGAGTATCTTCTGTATGGTGGATCCCCAACGGGAAATGCGCTTCACAACAAAAGAAGTAGATGTTTGTTCAGTTGCTCTTAAATTCGACTCGTCTTGATGAAGTTATTATCACGTGGATTGAGACGTTATCTCATTGTCACGTATGATGTTCACATCTCTCTCTCCCCCTCCCTGTTTCTCTTTTTTTCCCCAATGTGTTAGACACTAGGTTCAACTGGTAAGTATCAGACAAGGTAGACTACCTGTCAAAGCTTATAAACATTTCACTGGATATGAGAGAACCGACAACGTACATATAACTGGTTCTTCGCTTGTAGGCATAACAAGGTCTCGGTGGCGTCAACAGTTTTTCTTTTAAAATCTTGTTTTGAAAACAAATAACGGATTGTCGATGGCAGGTTTGAGGTAGCCATATTCAGAACAGCGAAAGATTGTCCATTGAAAAATATCATTTAGCGGAAGGGGAAACTGAATGATATGTGAAAATGCACCAATTTCTCAGATGTGAATTAAGGAAGTTCGGGTTTGGTGTTTCAGACACTGGTGTCCATGGTCAGCGCGATGATAATCACATAGCAGATGATCTGCTGTGCCCTTTGTATCAACCCTCTCACGAAGATAAGCTGCACTTTGCTTTCTCATGCCCTGCACCAACAGATCTACGACAAACATACATTCCGTTAAAATATTATTGACGTCCAGGTGTGTGTGTGTGTGTGTGTGTGTGTGTGTGTGGTGTGTGTGTGTGTGTGTGTGTGTGTGTGAATGGGTGGTGGTGGTGGTGGTGGTGGTGGTGGTGGTGGTGGTGGTGTGTGTGTGTGTGGGGTGTGTGTGTGTGTGTGTGTGTGTGTGTGTGTGTGTGTGTGTGAGCGCATGTGTGTGTGTGAGCGCATGTGTGTGTTGTGTGTGTGTGTGTGTGTGTGTGAGAGAGAGAGAGAGAGAGAGAGAGAGAGAGAAGAGAAAGTGTGTGTGTGTGTGTGTGTGTGTGTGTGTGTGTGTGTGTGTGTGTGTGTGTGTGTGTGTGTTTGCTTGCTTGCTTACTTCCTTGCGTGCTTGTCAAAGTAAAATTTCATTTTTCTATGGAACATTGACATAAACAGTAAATTTGCTTTTTCTTTTTCTTGTTTTTTTTGTTTGTTTTTACATCGGGCCGTCAACGAGAATGATGAAAAGATAGACCAAGTTCATGAAACGGAAGATAATCAAAACTGAAACAAAAGACAAACAGAAAAAAAAAAAAAAAAAACGAAAAGGGGAGAAGGGAAGAGAGGGGCGGAGGTGTAAAGGAAAGGATATCAAAGAATCATCATTCAAGAAAGGAAAGAAAGAAAAAGAAAACATAAGTTAAAAAAAAAAAAGAAGAGACGAGAGAGAGTTATGTACAAAACGAACGTCAAGAACAACGCATTACAGTTTAGCATTGCCAAGAGTTACTCCTCTTGGACAGAATGTCCACTGCTGTCACCTTCAGTCACGCTCTTAAGGGTACAACATCTATTTCTGAGTATAATATCTATTTCTGAGTACAACATCTATTTCTGAGTACAATATCTATTTCTGAGTTGATTTCACTGCAGTTGTCTCATAATGTCAATGGACGATCAATCATTGATAGGCCCGAGCATATGAGCATAAAAGAGGAGAGCTTGCGAGAACGGGTATCAAGAAAAGTTTTAATCTTGGCTAACTGCGGCGTTTTTTTTTCTGTATCTTTTTTTTTTTTTTAAGACATTACCTCAAGGAAGTCTTGTGGTTGGTCCAAGGATAAATCTCTGTCAACAATTACTCATAGCAAATTATGTGACGCCACTTCTTCAGTTTTGCTTTCAAATATGAACAATGATGAAATTGTGACTTTATCCTTTGTCTTTTCTTGTCGTGCGGACACATATACATTTGGTTTTGTTTGCAGTGCAGGAAACACGATTTGGTTGAGCCCATGACAAAAGTCTTTGAATGTGTTGTCTTGTAGTCTGTTTGCCAGTTTATCGGTACCAAAATCACTGGAACGGAGATACTGTCGTTGACAAGTAATTCGCAACTACAGTTAAACCGGGGAAATCATTGTCATAGATAAAGATAAAAGAAAGGCCTCATTGTGTGTGTGTGTGTGTGTGTGTGTGTGTGTGTGTGTGGTGAGAGAGAGAGAGAGAGAGAGAGAGAGAGATGTACTATTTAAGTTCTTCGCCTTTGCCAGTTCTTGACGTTACCTGAAATGAGAGAGACGTTCTATACATGGTCTGTAAATCGGATTAAGATAATCTCTGTCAAACCAACCCAGGGCCAGCCTTTGACTCCACGACATTCTGACGTCAGCGTTGTGAAAGAGGCAAGGGAAGGAGAGAGAGAGAGAGAGAGAGAGAGAGTATACCGTTCTATTTGTTTGCTATGTGTGTGCGCGCGTGCGCGTTGTTGGTGACTTCTAGCTAAGTTGGTGTTGCTGCTGCGTGTTTCATGCATGTGCAGTAAGTGCTAGGGTGCGTACCATGACATGCCACTGCGACGTTTCCTAAACGCACGCGGGTGTATGCATGGCGTCCTGCGTTTGAACACATGTGCATCTGTGGGATCAGTCCTTTAGTGATATATGCCCACAGCCATACATAGTTCTGACCATAGGACGCGACCACTGACAGAGTACAGTCCATTGTGTACAAACACATCACAGACAGAACTAAAGAAGAAAGAGTAGGAGGAAGACACAGAGAAACAGACGGCAGAAACAGACACTCATCAGACATAAAGACAGACTGGGACGAAGGAACAGAGAAACAGACAGCAGAGAGACTCATCAGACATAAAAGAAACAGAGGGAGGAAGACACAGGGAAACAGACGGGACGGACAGAGACCCTCATCAAGACATAAAAACAGAGAAGGGGTCAGGACTAGAAAGCCCACGAACGCCGTTCATTTTCCAAGTAATGTCACAACTACAATGAACGTTACCTGGCTGATGTCACCGACCAGCCATTCGCTGCGGTCTGGCGGAGGGCCACCAGTGGAGTCACAGAAACGTTGTCATGACGACACCCTGGCCCCGGCTGGTAGCAGGCAGGAGGGAACCCCAGGTCTCTGGAGAAGATGGAGTGAGGGTCATGCCGACACCGTGCCAGACATCCCCCGGTAGTCCCCGCAGCCTGCCGGTTGTGTGGCAGTGGTAGAAAGCCAGTGCTTCACCCTGCACAGCAGGAAAGAAAAAACAATAGACCGAGTTCATGAAAACGAAGATGATCAAAACTGAAAAAAAAAGAAGAAAGAAAACGGAAAGGGGAGAAGGAAAGTGAGGAACGGAAGTGGAAAGGAAAGCGAAATTAAAGAATCATCGTTAAAAAAGGAATGAAAGAGTGAAAAATGAAAAGCGTTATGTACAAAATTAACGTTGTCAAGAACAATAACAGCTTAGCATTGCCAATAGCTACTCCACTGGCAGAGAATTTCCACCACGTAGTGACAGCTATGAAGATGATCAAGTTGTGAGTTCTTTTCTGTTTGTACAAACCAATATTTGTGGCTCCTCTGACATAGTCTGTAATTACACTAATGCCTTTTTAAACCCACAGTATACTACTTTGCAAATATGCTATTGGCTTGCCACTTTTTACCATACTGAAATATTACTCCTGCTCTCTCTCTCTCTCTCTCTCTCTCTCTCTCTCTCTCTGAGTTGAGGTCCGATGTCAGTGGAGTCTTGTTTCTGTTTGAATAATTGAAATCTCCCTTCTCCCCCCCCCCCCCCCCCTCTCTCTCTCTCTCTCTCTCTTGCAAAAACGAACAAACAAAACAACAACAACAACAACTACCGAGTTTAACCCCAAAAAAACCTTTCAGTCTAACTAGGGATTCAACCAAATGCCAGATTTCCACGCCCAAAATAGACCTGTTTAATTTTTTTTTTTTACTCTGGTAGTGTACGATGGAGTACACTACCACCGCATTAGATCATTACTTTTAGAGACAACATGCATGTACCAGGGCAAACCTCGAGTATTGCTGCATTTCAACCGTTCAGACCGCTCCCTGTTTACTGATATTTTTTAACTGCATCATGATAGATGAGAGATATGTTTACTCTTGGTTTTATTAATGATTGTAATTATATCATGTTAAATGAGTGTTATGGTTTCTGATTTTCTTGGTGCATTGTCACTGATTAATTACTGTCCTTGTACTACTGACTTCTCGAAGTATTGTAACTGCACAATGATAATTGTGGGTCCTGTTTACTGTTGATTCTCTTGATGCATTGTTAAATGAGTGTTATGGTTTCTGATTTTCTTGGTGCATTGTCACTGATTAATTACTGTCCTTGTACTACTGACTTCTCGAAGTATTGTAACTGCACAATGATAATTGTGGGTCCTGTTTACTGTTGATTCTCTTGATGCATTGTTAAATGAGTGTTATGGTTTCTGATTTTCTTGGTGCATTGTCACTGATTAATTACTGTCCTTGTACTACTGACTTCTCGAAGTATTGTAACTGCACAATGATAATTGTGGGTCCTGTTTACTGTTGATTCTCTTGATGCATTGTTAAATGAGTGTTATGGTTTCTGATTTTCTTGGTGCGTTGTCACTGATTAATTACTGTCCTAGTACTACTGACTTCTCGAAGTATTGTAACTACACAATGATAATTGTGGGTCCTGTTTACTGTTGATTCTCTTGATGCATTGTTAAATGAGTGTTATGGTTTCTGATTTTCTTGGTGCATTGTCACTGATTAATTACTGTCCTAGTACTATTGACTTCTCGAAGTATTGTAACTACACAATGATAATTGTGGTCCTGTTTACTGTTGATTCTCTTGATGCGTTGTTAAATGAGTGTTATGGTTTCTGATTTTCTTGGTGCATTGTCACTGATTAATTACTGTCCTAGTACTATTGACTTCTCGAAGTATTGTAACTACACAATGATAATTGTGGGTCCTGTTTACTGTTGATTCTCTTGATGCATTGTTGCTGTATAATCAAAATCCGTAGTAGTATTTTGCATAATTATAGTATTTTAGAAGAGGAAAAAGCAATTACAATAATGACAACTGCGTCCGTCTGTCTGTCTGTCTGTCTGTCTGTTCTGTCTCTCTCTCTCTCTCGCACTCGTGTCTTCCCTTGTTTGGCCGTCAGCAAGAAGGTTTCTCTGAGCGGACAAAAATGTGCAACAAAATAGCCAGTCTGTGTCCAGTATGCCGGTGAACGGTCTCCTTCCACACTGCTGACAGAACTGGCCCTGTCTTCCTTCAAAGTGGAAGGTAACGGGATATAAACGGTTGTTGTTCTTCCACTGACTCCAGCGCGTCAACCATCACAACTCAGTCCCCGTTGTTCGGAATGGATTTATGGTACTTACATACTTCATCACGACTCAGTCCCCGTTGTTCGGAATGGATTTATGGTACTTACATACTTCATCACGACTCAGTCCCCGTTGTTCGGAATGGATTTATGGTACTTACATACTTCATCACAACTCAGCCCCCGTTGTTCGGAATGGATTTATGGTACTTACATACTTCATCACAACTCAGTCCCCGTTGTTCGGAATGGATTTACGGTACTTACATACTTCATCACGACTCGGTCCCCGTTGTTCGGAATGGATTTATGGTACTTACATACTTTTTTTCGACTGAACCTAGTTCATGTGCTTTGAGTGAATGTCGCACAAAAGTAAAACAGTTGTGTATTGATGGAAATGTCCGTCCCAAGTGGTCAGAGACAGGAGGAGAGCCAAGGCGCACAGGAATTCTACAGTTCAGGAGGAAAAGGCAACCAGTTCTTCTACCCCCCCCCCCCCCCTTCCGCGCTCTTTCTCCCCACTCCTCCCAGTCTGTTGTAGAGCAAGAAAAACATCACTGCAGTGGGCACTTTCGGAGGTAACGGTGTTGGTGATTGTGGTGCGGCAGAATGTGCGCGATTGTGTGGAGGAGAAAGGCAGTCTACCAACACACAACCTGACACACGTACACAACATCCTGCTGATGATGATGATGATGACGATGATGATGGTGATGGAAAATGCTTGTGCGATTGACAGTGGTGGTAACGATGATGCAGATGAAGTTAGGGAACGTGCCTACAGTGTACTCAATACTTCTGGCAACGAATATTCCATGTCTGTGAAGAACCTAACCGGCGATTAAACAGTGCACCAAAAGAATGACTGACAATACACCATATTGGATGAAATAATCACATGTTTAGCAAACAATGCAAAAAGGCTGGACAGTATGAGGAGCAGTTTCCAGAGAGAAGACCGTTTCCACAACCCGGCGGGTGAGAACGGAAATCCTGATCTGGATACGACCTGACCGTAACTGAACGATAAACTTATTTCCTTACAGTGACAGTAGAACCCTTACTGTGATGTTCAAATGTTGCATTGTCATACTGCTTTGGAATGGTTTTCTTGTCATGAAGAGCTTTACCATCCATTTTTCGTATTTTAATGTTCATATCCAACCGATTATTTCAGTGACCTCCCCTTCCCCTTACCCCATATTGTGAATGGGCTTAAAAGCTTGAAACAATACACCATTCGTATTCGTATATTCTCTCTCTCTCTCTCTCTCTCTCTCTCTCTCTCTGTGTATTTACTGCTGCTTATTGATGTAGTGTGACTTAGTTAACGATTCTAGTCTTGGATAGTATATCAATAGCTAAAAAAAGAGGGTGAGGATTATTTTAGCATCTCTCTCTCTCTGTCTCTCTCTCTCTGTGTCTATCTCCCCCCCTCTCTCGGTCTCTCTCTCGCTCGCTCGCTCCCGTGCGTACTGCTGTTACTGATGCATTGTTGCTAGTTCATTAAAAAAAAAAACCCAAAAAACAACGGTGTTGGCAGTATATCAACATTGAAAAAAAATTATGAAAGCATCTCTGTCTGTCTGTCTGTCTGTCTGTCTCTCCGTCAGTCCCGCTCCTTTGATAACTAATGGGAGGATCTGTGTGTGTGTGTGTGTGTGTGTGTGTGTGTGTGTGTGTGTGTGTGTGTGGTGTGTGTGGTGTTTCCGCAACCAATTTATTTCTTCTTGCTTGGTGTTTCAATTTTTTTTTAATTCTTTTTTAATCGTCTATGCGTGAATGTTAATGGAGAAACATTTCATCCACTTTTTTCATGTATTTTTGAAGATATGTATGTTTTTGTTAAACGTTTGTAAGTTTTAGTCGCTAGTCATACTGACTCAGCAGCTAGTCACGGTCATCCCATAGTGAGGCAAGGCCCGGATGAAAAAAAGCAGAGAGAGAGAGAGAAAGAGAGAGAGAGATGAGAGAGAGAGAGATTTTATTCATGAATGCCATAGCTCCTCAGAAGAGAGATATGCACAGAACAGCATTATACAATACATTTCCAGTACCTTATTATCTTGTGATTAATGATATAACAGTCAAAAAGTCAAACGATCATTTAAAAGTCTGTAGCGCTAACAGTGTACATAAACCTCTGATATACCAAACCTGAACTTCGTTGCAACATATCTGAAATGTTTATTAACAGCTATTGACAAATAGGTAGGACTGCGATGCATAGGATTTAACAGTCTGTAAAGAGCAAATCTGCTGCTGTCTTTAACGTGCGAATTTCACCTCTGCCAACATCAATCAATCAGTCTTTGCCGGAATACACGAATGAAACCATTCATGTCACCAACACCCTAATTTTCCCAAACAAAATCAAATCCGAATTCATATAAATCAAGTGTTACATTGGAGAGAGAGAGAGAGAGAGAGAGAGAGGGGGGGGGGGGGGAGGTGCATACGCGTTAATTCACACATGCAGAGAAACACCTGGTTTCTGTGTTTGCTGTACTCACAGCCAACGATCCTTCAGCAAAAGATACACTCAGAATCACCATGGAATGATGTCACAGAAACAAAAAGATCCTACATGATAAATACTGCACAAACTCAGATCCTATATGATAAATACTGCACAAACTCAGATCCTACATGACAAATACTGCACAAACTCAGATCCTACATGACAAATACTGCACAAACTCAGATCCTACATGACAAATACTGCACAAACTCAGATCCTACATGACAAATACTGCACAAAGTCAGACATTAGCACCATCGCCAGAACATAAAAAAGAAGCACACACACACACACACACACACACACACACACACACACACACACACACACACACACACATTATTATCGAGAACGGTTTCATAATTTGGTTTTATAATTAGTGTTATTCTCGGACCTAAGTCAGCAGGTTCCTCGGTTTAAAAAGTCAGCATGTTCATCGGTTTATAAGTCAGTAGGTTCATCGGTTTAAAAAGTCAGACGGTTCATCGGTTTAAAACCACGTGATTTGAAGAGAACTTAAAATACATATAGTAAACAGAATATGTAAATAAATAATATAAAAAAAAACCCCACCACTGAAGGCAAGTTGCGCACAAACGGAGATGTTTAAACGTCCACAGTCATCTGCCGGATGTCGGTCGGCTATCAGTGGGACTTACACTCTGTTCCAGAATTGGTTCCTCTGCTGTTCGTTCGTGCACTAATACATTAAACTGAACTAAAACGACCGATCAGCTTTGTTCCTTTACCACGGAGAGGAAACACATGACCCGTGGCTCTATAATCCACCCCCTCCCTTCCCCCCTGGACCAATGAAACACAACTGAGAGGGGGCAGGGAGATGGGATAGAGCACAAAAGGCGAGGGGAGGGAAGGGGAGAGGAGGGGGAGATAACAAAAAAAAAAAAAAAAAAAAAAAAAAAAAAGCAAAAAAGCTATTCGATGTGCGTACCCCCAAAAGAAGTGAGAAAGGCCAATCACGTCCCGACACAATACTCCAAACGGTCCTTCAATGAACACGGACGACTGGCCACGACACCGACAATAATGCTGAGAGCATACGGCGTGACCTCTCGGACTCCCTTTAGAATCTGGAACTGGAGTCCTGTGCCAGACGTGTCTGCCGCAGGAGAATACGCCAACCAAATCTTGAGCGCGCACCAACTGCTTGGCAGCCGAGCGTGGCAGAATCGACGACACGTTTGATGGATTAGCTACTTCGCGCTGCGCTCTTTGTCACCCCCCTCACCACCCCCTCCCTCCCTCTCCTTCTTTCTCTTTCTGTCCACCTCCGCCTTGACCCTACGGTGGAGGTCACAAATCTCAGTGGAGGTCAGCTGACAGTAGTAATCTTTGTTGTGAGTTTGGCCAACGAGTTAATACGGGGAGTAAGTATGCCCTACCATGTACTTGTAACACTGTACGTGTGTACATAGTTTGTGCGTTGCTCAACGTTATCTTTGTATATCGAAGTGTCGTATCTGCACAGGCGGCAGAGGTACTGATGATTCTGGAAGCTGAGACTCGGAATCCTCCGTAAAGCACAAATGCTTCCAGAAATAATTTTCGACTTTTTCACGTATTTCTTTTTTTTTTTTTTTTTTAAACAAATTTCAAACATTAGTGTTAGCGCACCGCCAATCCCCCCCCCCCCCCCCCCCCCCAAAAAAAAAAAAAAAAAAAAAAAACAACAAACAAACAAACAAACCAAAAAACAACAACAACACAAAACAAAACAAAAAACGTAGACAAACGAATTACAAGACAAAACATGACGCGATTCGACCTCTTAGGTCTTCTTCAGGCAAGATACAAAACAGCCAGGACAACGAAAATAAACGAGCAATCACTTATCTTCATCCATTTCATCGCAAGATAGGTGTTGAACACTGAAGTGGATGAAGACAAGTGATTGCTCGTTCATTTTCGTTGTCCTGTTTTGTATCTTGCCTGCAGAAGACCTAAGAGGTCGAAACGCGTCGTGTTTTGTCTTGTGATTCGTTTGTCCACGGTTTTTTTTGGGGGGGGCGGTGCGCTAACACTAATATTTAAAATTTGTTTAGATTTCCGCCTGCAGTCGCCTCACTTTGCAAATAGATTTTTTTTAAAGCTGGAAACACTACGTCACGAATTGTCGAACTTCATGAATGTCATTCGTTTTGTTTTGCTATGCTGTGTGACCGTCCTCGAACTTTTCATGTGATGAGCTATAAATAGTCTCCAGTGTTGATTGGTTGACTGATCTATGGCGAACACGTCTCCCTTTTGGGACCTGGTCACCAGGAAGATAGAATTTGTGAGTCTTGTGCTGGAGGTGCAGATAGCAGACGTGTTGCTAGGGTAGACCCTGCCTTTCTGGCTCTGATGCAACCAGATACACAGTGTCTCTACCCCCGCATAAGCATCTTCTCTTCATACTCACCTATCCACACAAATGCCTTTTCTCCTACTACGTGGAATATCAGGACACCCCCCCCCCCCCCCCCCAAAAAAAAAAGAAAAAAAAAAAAGAAAAAAGAAAGAAAAAGAAAGAAAAATCTTGTGGAGAGCGGGGAACTCGTGCTGCTCAACCTACAAGAATACAAGTGTGCCGCAAACTCACTCACTCACTTCACTCCAAAACAAATCAATTTTCTCCTTTTCCTCGTTGTGGACACATCTCTCTCCCAGTTCAAGCGCTTGAACAGGTTCAGCAGAAACGCCCTCCTGAGTTGGCCTTTATTTCTCTCGACCAGTCATACGCCTTCCCGGTCGGAAAATCTGAGAAAACTTCTTTGCCTTGCGTCTTTTCTTCAGTCTACTTCACTGTTAGGCTCCTTGGCGCGCGCGCGCGTGCACACACACACACACACACACACACACACACACACACACACACACCAGCACGCGCGCGCGCGCGCGCAGCACACACCACACACACACACACACACACACACACAATTTAGATAATCTGTTTAATCATTGCCTTTCAAATAGTTTACCACATGAACATACTCAACACAAGTTCTTCAAGCAAATGTTTGGTGTACACAATAAAGCTATAAACTTAGCTGTAATTGGAGAACTCGGAAGTTTTCCAATTAGCTTAACAATAATCCATCAGATAATAAAGTTTTGGTATCATATTTTAGAATCTGAAGACAACTCGCTTATCAAAATCATATACACTAACATGTTAAACAACGAAGATCACCAAACACCTTGGTTTAAATTTGTCAAACAAATTCTCAGCCAATGGGATTGAAGCACGTTTGGAATAACCAGCATACTTTTAATATTAACAAGTTGTGTTATGTGGTCAAGAATAAACTAAAAGATGAATATGTATTATTTTGGAAAAGAAAAAAATCAGAAACAGAATCAAAACTAAAATTTTATGACAATATTACTACAGATTACAGAATGAAACCATATTTAGCAAACTCTTTCATAAGCTTCAATCAAAAACAAGCATTATGTAAATTACGGATTTCTTGTCACGATCTTAAAATAGAAAAAGGTAGATATACTAAGACACCAAGAGAAAGAAGACTGTGTCTGGAATGTAATGAAGTAGAAGACCAAATTCATTTCTTAGATAAATGTACTAAATATAACGATATAAGGAGGCAGTTTTTTAGAACATATCAAAGACAAATACAATATACAAAATGCGCTGCCATCTATCTTAATATCAAATGACGTACTTATCAGCGAGATCTCAAAATATGTGTATGCTATTTCAAAGTGTCGATTAGGTAAAATGTATGACAAGGACAACTTGATATAAAGGGAGACAAGAGAGGAGGAACTTTTGCGAAAGACGTCGTAGCGCGAGTTGCAAGCCTCCTTTTACTTGTCGCTTTTACATCTTTGTATTTTCGGTCAGTGTAGTGCTATTGTTGATTTATTTAAAACATTTTTAAAGTGAACGTATGGCTAATTGTTCAGTATTGATTTTGGATCAATTGATAATGCGATTGGAATATTCAAGATTATGTTAGAATGTTCATCAGTTTTCCATAAGTTGCTAGTGCATTACCGGAGGTTCGAAATGTAGAAGCTGACCGAATTGCATTCGCATACGCTCGTCACGATTTCATTGGTTAAGATTACTGATATGCAGAATATTCTAGAAAAGGATAATTGAATATGTTCGAGAATATTCTTTAAATAACATATAAAAGAATGAGAGCCGTGCGAGAGAGAGAGAGAGAGAGAGAGAGAGAGAGAGAGAGAGA
>CM065728.1:7690621-7700621 GCA_033310375.1 Conus canariensis | reverse complement strand
ACAACGCTAAAAATATCAAGAGCAAATTCCACTTCAAGAAAAATGTGAAAGTTCATCTAGCGAGCAAAGCCGAATACGCGATGCAACGCTTATTGATGCTTCGTTGAAAGCTTGCTTTCCCTCTATTTCATTTATTTATCTATTTATAATTCCTTCGTCTATATTTTTCATTTATACATTTGTTTCCCCATCAATTTTCTTGTCACCTTGTACTGTCTTTTGCCTGTTTATTCATTTCGGCCATGTTGTGCTCTCTTGATTTCATATATAGTTATGTAATAATTGCATGTGTGTTGGTATTGACAGTGTACTGCCGCATACATAAGACTGAGTGATCATACTGAAAGGGGTGAGTGTGTACAGATTACCTGTCTTCGTTCATGGTGTAGACATTGCATCTTATTTTATTTATTCGGATGTGTTTGCATTTTTTTCTCCATATTATTTTCACACTATTCATTTCGTCTTCTTTATGCACATCGATGGATGAAAAAAAAAAAAAAAAAGCAGATTCTGCTTGTTCAATGTACCATCTTAAAATAACATTTCGAATGATTTCTCTCACACACAACACACACACACACACACGCACGCACAGCACGCACGCACGCACGCACGCACGCACGCACGCACACACACACACACACACACACACACACACACACACACACACACACACAATTAAAGGGAGACAGCAGCTACAAAGCTCTATGAATTTGTGCAGGATTAGTTCCCGTAGACCGTATACTCGGCTTCTCTCTCTCTCTCTCTCTCTCTCTCTCTCTCTCTCTCTCTCTGGTCCTGCCATCCACGTAGGAATGTAAACATGTCATGAAGGTTGTCATAGCGTTAGATAGTATCTTAAACACAAAAGAAGAAAACTAGAAGAAGAGAGAGAAGTGTGTGTGTGTGATGTGGTGTGGTGTGTGTGTGTGTGTGTGTGTGTGTGTGTTGTGTGTGTGTGTGTGTGTGTGTGTGTGTGTGTGTGTTGTGTGTGTGTGTGTGTGTGTGAGAGATCGAAAATGGTATCGTCTGCTTCGGCAGGAAGTCTGGAAAGAAAGTAATTCTGTGTATTGTCTCACCATAGTCGATTCTGTCGATCTGTCTGTCTGTCCCTATCCCCACCTCTACCACACTCCAACGTCTCTCTTTTGTATGTCTGTTTGTCTGTCTGTTTGTCTCTGTCTGTCTGTCTGTCTGTCTCATACACACATACACACGCGCGCGCACATGCACACACACACACACACGCACACGCACACACACACACACACATAACACACACCACACACACACATGCAGAAACGCGCGCGCGCCTGTGTGCATCCGCACGCGCACGCATACATGCACGCACACTCACATCTGTCTGTCTATCTCTGTCTCTGTCTGTTTGTCTATCCGTCTGTCTATCTGTCTTTCTCTCTGTCTGTCTGTCTGTCTTTCTCGGCCTTCGGATTTAGCATCGTGACCCCATTTCCCTAAAGTCCTTCGAATGAGACTATAATCCGAGTTGAATACGTAGATGTGATGCGTGAGCGCGCGCACGTGTGTGTGTGTGTGTGTGTGTGTGTGTGTGTGTGTGTGTGTGTGTGTGTGTGTGTGTGTGTGTGTCTCAGCTAGCGAGTATGAAACCAAACTGGCTGTTTTGAAAACTCTAGCGGATTTACTGAAATGAGCAACTACATAAACTGAGATGTAGACAGACGAAGATCATTCCACGAAACCAACATCCCATCCCCCCCAAACACGGTCACGTGATACTGCTGCTGTCTGACGCCATGTGGAGCCTGCAGGCAGATGGCAACGATAGCTGGGATTGGCGGGTATCTAAGCAAAGATCATCTCTCTCACACAGCAAAGACCCCCGCTGGTTTTCAGCTCAGAAGAGAATGCAGAACAATCTCATCCCCTGTGCTAGTCTGCTCTCGGAAAGGAGAGTCCCAACACCTGTCAGAGCGTATCCCATCTGACGCTGGAACTCGGCGTGGAACCCACAGCATCAGCAAACAATCACGGTCAAAGAGCCGGTGGCATCCGCATCCCGTCGGCTGGATTTCACTTCCCTGTGGCTCCGGGATCTCCCCGGGTACTGGAATCGCAAAAACCTGAAACCATCTTGTTGACAGCATGAAGATCTGGTGTAACAAACGGCCTGACATAGTACGTTGCTCTCTCTCTCTCTCTCTCTCTCTCTCTCTCTTCGCGCGCGCGCGCGCGCACGCGCGCGCGTGTGTGTGTGTGTGTGTGTGTGTGTATGTGTGTGTGTGTGTGTGTGTGTGTGTGTGTGTGTGGTGTGTGTGGCTGCCTGCGAGGTGTGCATGCGAGCGCGTGTGCGGGCGCGAATATATAGATGTGATTGTGTGTGTGTGTGTGTGTGTGTGTGTGTGTGTGTGGTGCGCGTGCGCACACGCGTGTGTGTGTGTGTGTGTGTGCGCGCGCGAATGTGTCTGTGTGTACATGTCTGTGTATGTCTGTGTGATTTTACTTAGTGTCTGGAATTTTTTTTTTACCTTTTACGTCACATTAAACAAAATTCTCAGCCTTTTATTGCACGGTTACCTTTGCTGGTGTGTATTTGTAGACAAACTGGTATGCATGAGTGTTTTCAGGAGGTATACTATCATCAGTGATAACATGAATACTTCATACAGCGTGGAGAAAGCCCACAGTGAACAGTTTAGTTCTCAACATGCATGGCTGCTTCCTCTTGAAGCTCTGTAGTGTGACGGGCGAACGTCCGGGTGCGAATCGAAGTTGTTACTGGCACCGGTACAGTTTGCAGCTGCACCGGTTCAGCTAACAGTTCACATTTACAAATGCCAACTGTCATTTACTCTGAAGCGATTGCTGTAGAGAATACGCTACACATAGATTTATTTCACAGATTCAAAACACCTTAAACTGGATCTAATTTCCATGAAATCTGAGAACAAACGAACAATATGTCTTTTTGAGGAACTCTAAAACTATACTATTTGTCATTTGTCACAGCATTCATGAACAACAGGTTTTAAAAAAAAACAAAAAAACAAACAAACAAAGAAAAAAAATGGAGGCGGGGGTTGGGGGTGGGGGGATTGCTTATGTCGAAAGTCATGTACATATGTAGGTCGACACGCGTGTTACATACAGGCAGGTGCTTTCTATGTCACCTCCCTTGGTTGGGGGGACTTGCGGGACATGAGTCGGCGCCACGTGTAATCTAAAACGAAACTTACTTTACGTATTAATCCGTACGTATCTCGATATGTGTACGCACTGGGCGATACGTAACGTCTATTCTAAAAGTCCCCAACAGCGCAACGTACTGTTACCGCTATTTTCATGAACGCTATACCAACAGAGCTATATGTCATTACCACCACGTTCAATAGCGACAACACAATTTTTTTCTTTCATTGCTATGTGTGTCAATGGCCCTACATCCAAACAGCACAGTTCGAGTGAATTAATTAATGACGGCCTCTGTCAGAGTAGCTGTCCATGCGTAAATTGTTTTCATTAATCATGTTGTATGTCCTGGTCTGTGTTTATAATTATCTTCTTGTCCAAAGGACACTTAAGGTCAGCAATCGCACAGCTTTTACCGTGATAAATTCTCTCTCTCTCTCTCTCTCTCTCTCTCTCTCTCGGTAGCTTCCCTTGCTTGGCAACCAGCAAGAAGGTATTCGAAAGAGAGCGCAAATTTACAGTGTGTTTTACGAAATAACTTCTTCAATATGCCAGTGGTTGGGCTTCCGTCGCGTTTGGAGAGTGTTCTGAACACGTTTTTACGAGAAATGCGTTTATCATCTTTTAAAATCGAAGGAGGAGAACACCAACTCGTTGTTGTTCTTCGACTGACGACTGCCCGCCAATCCCCTGTGACACACAGTGACACGGCAGTGTATCGGAGAAAGTGCCCGTCGCAAGTTACACGGGACAGGAAGAGAGCCGAGGCCTACAGAGGTTGGAGAGAACAGCAAGAGGCAAGTGTGTCTACATCCCCATCTGGCCTGTTTCTTCCAAACCACCCCCCCCCCCCCCCCCCCCCCCCCCCCCCAGTTTAATTCACAACACGGGAAAGATGACTGCGTCTGACACATTCCCTGACAATGACCCCGCTGACAGTCCTGAATGTGAAGAGATGATGAATACACAGGCGACACGACCTGCCCACCCGCTTCAGCAGAACACGTTGTGTGTCACAGACCCAGAGGCAGTGACGGTGCCTCAGACTGATCTGACATTGGAACACGAGGATGGCAGTCGTGTTGATGTCATCGATGTGCTTGCAGAAAAAGACGGGGGGTGTTTTGACCAACCCTCTGTCCAGTCTTCAACTCAAACCGAGAGTGTGTCAACGCCAGTGCAGTACTCTGGTCATGAAAATGGTGACTATGTGAACCACCCAGCTGATACTTTTAAACAACAAGTTTCCGGACTATCATATGAAAACTGTAGAGAAATATTGAAGTATCTGCAAGAAATATCGAAGGAAATTAACAAAGCGCAGCGGAGCTTCCCACTGGATGACGATTCAACAGCTGGTGCAAAAGGAAATCCAGACTGACTACCACTGAAAACACTGACATTCTAAACCATAGAGAAATCATGATGGACAGCAGGAACATTTCCGCTTGTCCCCCTAATGATCAAAGTAATGTACCGCGATCTGGCTTCCATGTCGCATGTCCAGTACTACATGTATCAAATGTTGTTCATGTATATTTCTATCTCGATGCCTCTCTCCGCCCCCTTACCCCCACCTTCCCTCCTGATGTGTCAATGGGCCGAAAACCTGACGCATTAAACCATTCGTATTCGTATTCGTATTCGTATTCGTATTCTCTCTCTCTCTCTCTCTCTCTCTCTCCTCTTCTCTCTCTCTCTCTCTCTCCTCTCCTCTTTATGGTACTTCAGAAGGACAAAGAACATTCAAAACAAACATTTTCAGAAGATAGCAAACGTCCAAAATACACTGAACACATCATAAGCTATTGCTTGTTGTTGCTTCAGCACAATAGTTTGTTTATGTAGACATCTGTTCAATAAAGAAATGCTTAAAGAAACAAAAACAAAACAAAAGAAAACAAAAAGAAACAGTTAAAAATAAAGCACAAATGTGTTGTGTAGCGAGACTTTCGACACTTTCGTAGAGGACGAGGCGTTGTTTTTCTTTGTGTGCCTGCAGAGGTGGGGGTGGTAGGGAGAGGGGGGAGAGAGGTGGTGGACAGAGGAGAGGGGGGTTATCGGCAGGAACATACAGTCAATGAACTGTGTCTCTCCATAGACCTGCACAGTCGTTCCCCGCAGGGTTCTGCCTGTCGCTGCACTCGCTCCCGTCGATGCACACCTGGGTGGGAGACAGTTGGCACATATCGAGTGAGGACCTACTGAGAGAAATCTATACCAAATGACGACACCACGGGGAGCGGTGTTCCAGATTCTATGAAATGTTGCCCCTAACCTCACCCCAGGGAGCGGTGTTCCAGATTCTGTGAAGAAAGCCAAGCGTTGCCCCATACCTCACCACAGAGAGCGATGTTCCGATCTAAGACCAAGTGTGCTCCTACCTCACCCGGGCGGTGTTGAAGATCTGAAGAAAGCCAAGTGTTGCTCCTAACCTCACCACGGGGAGCGGTGTTGCAGATCCTGTAAGAAGCCAAGTGTTGCCCCTAACCTCACCACGGGGAGCGGTGTTGCAGATCCTGTAAAGAAAGCCAAGTGTTGCCCCTAAACCTCAACCACGGGGAGCGGTGTTCTAGATCCTGTAAAGAAAGCCAAATGTTGCCCCTAACCTCACCACGGGGAGCGGTTTGCAGATCCTGTAAAGAAAGCCAAGTGTTGCCCCTAATCTCATCACGGGGAGTGGTATTCCAGATCCTGTAAAGAAAGCCAAGTGTTGCCCCTAACCTCTCTAACCTCACCACAGGGAGCGGTGTTGCAGATCCTGTAAAGAAAGCCAAGTGTTGCCCCTAACCTCTCTAACCTCACCACGGGGAGCGGTGTTCCAGATCCTGTAAAGAAAGCCACATGTTGCCCCTGCGGTGCTGCAGATTCTTTGCCAGTGCTGAAGTCTGAGGTGTCTAGATTCCTAGGTAAGACTTTTCATCTTCCTGTTCCGGCTCAGGAATCAAACTTTCCTTGTAGGCATCCGTTTTTTTTCCGGTGAGGATTCTGCAGGGAAGCAGAGGAGGCGGGCAGATCACGTGGTCTATCTGTGGGAGATGGACTCTTAAGAATCATGACCTGGGCGCTCAGTATGCTGTGCTGTCCAAATTAATACTAATGATATCAACAATAATGATAATAATGATATTATTATTATCATTAGTAATAATAATAACAATTATTGATAATCTAATTCTGAAGAGATAAAAGGCCTCTAAGAAAGTATGTTAATAATTTTGTCTGATCAAACCGACATTTTTGTCTGATCAAATCAAGATTGTAACTTTTGCTTTGAACTTAGTTATGAGCCATGAAAGATCGCTATGCGGCTTGTTGGATTATGAAGACAACAGTGAATTTCAGAATGGAAACTGAAGGCACAGGAGTTTTTTTTTTAAGTGTAAGCAAAGATCAGAGGTATGGGTGATGTGGTTTCAACATGCGCATGAGAATTTTTTTAACAATTTCATGCTTTATAAGCACTACTACTAGTACTACTGCTACTACTACTGTGGCTGCTGCTGCTGCTGCTGCTACTACTACTACTACTGCTCTTACTACTGTTGCTTATAATAATAATATCACTGTGGGCGCCGAATGCGTATGCCTGTTTGTGAATACATGTGGAGATGCGTACAGCACGCCTCTGTATCAGCGATTTTTTGCAGGAATAGGCGAGGCCAGAGGGAGTGGGGGACCGGTTGGGGGGAGGGGGGGGGGTGCGGGAGGAGCAGAGGGGAACAGCGGAGGTGTCGTTGAAGGAATTAGAAGGAAGCAATGTGAGTTGGATTTCTTTGTATACGTGTTCATCATCTCAGTCGTTCTCCTATGAACAAAGAGTCGGCACCGGGAGTGGCCAAACCAGTGTCACTATTGTTCACTTCGTTGACTTTACGTGTTTCGCTGACCACTTGCTGTTGGTAAAGGCCAAGGGGAACCAGCCTAATTTGGGATAAGTAGAACAACGTCGCTCCTCTGCTCTGCGTTCAGACAAAAACAGCTTCGTTAACAGAAGAAAAGCACCTAGTCCAAGCTCCACCACCACCACCATCTCCCCACCCCCTTTTTGCTTGCGCATAACAAAAGCCAAATCCGGCGCCAACAAATTGCCATACAATCTCACACTGGACTAGCTGGTAGGAAATTTACGGGGCTCTCGCCATTTCAGCGCCTAAGAAAACAAAATGAACTAACGAATCCCATAATACCCCTCTTCTGGGAAAGGGGGCTTCCGGCTCTCCCAGAACAAAATGGGAGACAACTGCAAAGCGAGGAATAGGAAGTGAGGGGAAGGTGTGTGGGGGTGGGCAGTGGGGGGGGGGGGGGAGGGTTAAGTGGGCAATAGCGAGTTATCCGACCTTGGGACCTCGAAGGTACTAAATCTCGCCTGACCTCGTTTTGCCCCGAGACTTTACGAGGCACACCAGAGGGGCAGAGCTTCCCGCGCGAAAAAAAAGGAGGAAAAAAAAAAAAAGAAAAAAAAAAAGAAAAAGAGCCCGGGCACTCTTTAGGGGTGGGGTGGGGGATGATTGGGGCAGAGCTGGGCGTTTGAGGCGGTGATTGGTTGGGGGAGGTGTGACGAATGGAGGGGGTCTTTTCCCCCTTTATTTACGGAGGTCTCGGGGACGTCTTCATCAGGTCCTTGACAGGGGGCTGGAGGAGTTCTTTAAGGCCCCTTTGTTCGGCTACAAAGAGGGCTTCATGGGCCATAGCTTCTCTTCTGTCTGTCTGTCTGTCTGTCTTATGCGCCTGTCTGTCTCTCTCATCTTCTGTCCGTGTACACAGTCAGCTTCCAACCGCAACATTTTCTTCTCTCTCTGTGCGTGTGTGTGTGTGTGTGTGTGTGTGTGTGTGTGTGTGTGTGTGTGTGTGTGTGTGTGTGTGTGTTTGACGGAGAGAATTTTGTATGTTTATTTGTTGTGTGTGCTAACATTTTGCATTTTGTTCCCCCCCCCCTCCCCCCCTCCCTCTCTCTCTCTCTCTAATCGTCTATTAACATATAGCATTCATTCTCACAAATCCCTGTTTTTAAGGTTCGGTGTCAGTTATGTGTATGTGTCGGTCTTTCGCCTGGGGAACATAATACTGTTCCTCATATTCCGAATTAGAGTGATTATACATGACTAGTATTTTGTTCTCATATTTGGAATTACAGTGACTATTCGGAATAATAAGAGTGATTATACATGACTAGTATATTGTTCTCATTTTCCCGGAATTAGAATGACTATACATGATAAGTATATTGTTTTTCTTTTGGAATTAGAGTGACTATACATTATTAGTATATTGTTTTCACATTCGGAGTTAGTGTCCCTATACCGTTCTACATACGTGTAGCCCTGGTTTGTAGGGTCTGTCATGGTGTGTTCCTGACCAGGGGAGACAATGTAATTCACCACATTCTCTGTCCATTGCCTCTGTCTGTGGCGGAAACCATAACCTTCCACCTGCAATACGCTTCCGTCCCCGTCACCGCTTTCTATCCACGCCTCCATACTACAACTGCACGTTGTCCACGCTTTGCGGCTAGAGCCCACTTCGCCCCGAGCTATCGTGGGTAGATGGTGAGATGCAGATCCTGTTACCCCAAGACCCAGTCCTGGGCAGACAACCGAAGGACCTGAAGGAACCTGGTGAACTGTTCTGCAGTGCGGCGCTCCTGTGATGCCCCTCTGATTTACGGGAAGAGAAGAAGCCGAGGTTGGTAGTGGTCATTGTTCCCAGACCCCAGCCTCTGCAGAGTCAGGCTGGATTGCCGTCAGCACTGAGCCCATTGAGGTACCCCCATCCTTCAAAAGACTGCCCAAGATCTATTAGGTCCGGCTTGACCTTATCTTTCGATTCCCTCCTCACCTCCCTCCCCTATCTTCTGCAAGCAAGCAGGAGTCATGACATGAATGTGCCGAATACCAAAGACGTTCATGGAAAAGGATAGTTGGAACTCACTGGCAGTCGATGACGGCAGTTTCTCTTGTAAAGCTGCTTCTACACGAGAAAAGAAGAACACCATGGTGTGTATTTTGAGACTACCTGCATCTTTCCGAACTAAAGTGGACAATTCGTAGTTGCAGTTTTAATCAACAGCATTGCTGGGTTGACCCTGGCCGTCAAAGGTCACGGGATCTGAGATGCAAGAGTTGGAGAGAGTTGTCCCTCCCTTTCTTATTATTTAGTTCCTCTTAGGTTTCCTTCCCCCCCCCCCCTTTGCCCCCCCCCCCCCTCTCTTTTTTTTTCTTTCTTTTTTTTTAGGTAGGTTCCCCGTCTCCAGCGTACGGGTGGTAGCAGCCACTAGGGTTCTAAGAGAAAGAGAGAGAGAGAGAGAGAGAGCGAGAGAGAGAGAGAGAGAGAGAGAGAGAGAGAGAGGGTAATGTGCTAAACGCTGCGAAGACGTGCCTAAGTCTAGAACTTCGGCGGAGTCGATGACAGCGATGTCTCGAGAGACAGCCAACAGCTGATGAAGAGCTCGAGCAGTGTAGCTGATGTAAGGTCAGGGAGGGGTTACACTACATTCCTTCCGAGTCAGCCAGGTTCTTCCTCTGTGCCTGAGTAACTCTGCCACTGGGCAGCGACAGGAAAGGAGGAACACGTCACCATCCTTCCACAAAAATCAGGCGGCTACTTCACTCGTTGAAAGTTCTTCACAATCACAGTACCGGAAAAGGCTTACGGCCGGCGACGGTTAAAAGTCTGCCGTGACAAGATAACCATTTACGACGCCTGTTTGTTGCTAGATAAAACAACACAACAAAAAACAAACAAACAAATACCTTTCTGGAACCGCTGTTTGAAACAGGGCAACATATATCTGCCTGATTACACCGATGTTTTCCTTTTGAAAACGAAG
>CM065728.1:7668121-7685621 GCA_033310375.1 Conus canariensis | reverse complement strand
CTTAAAAAAAGTAATGTTTGCCAACAGTTGCATTATTATCTTTTTATGCAAGCATGTTTCGATTGGTATACATGCGCATTTTGGGGCAGAGGGGTGGGGTTGGGGGTGGTGCGTAAGGCTGGGGGCACATAATGAAATGGACTGCGTAGTGTGATCCGCTGGAGAGATGTCACACTAGAAGCTGTGTAATATGAATGGTTGAACTCACTGTCGCAAAATGCAGCTGCATGCGCTCTCATGACAGGAGAGAGGACTGTGACTTCTTCAGCTTGTTTTGGCGCGGTGACTGCCCTAAAACGGCACTGCGCAGTCAGCTGGCTTTATTACGCTTGCATACACGCGTACGCGTGCGCACCACCACACACACACACACACACGCATACACACACACCAAACACACACACACACACACACACACACACACACAGGCGCGCGCGCGCGTGCTCGCACACACAAATACACGTCTGCTACCACGACACGATGTATGTGCACTACGCACACTCCTCCAGCACTCAACAGCGAGCCACACACACACACACACACACACACACGCACGCACGCACGCACGCACGCACGCACGCACGCACGCACGCACGCACGCACGCACGCACGCACGCACGCACGCACACACAAAACACACACACACACACACACACCTCTCTCACACATTCACGTATACACACCCCTATCACCACTAACCCGCTTTCCCTTTTCCCAGCCACCTCCAATTCCTTCAATCATCCTCGTCGCATCACTCAGCCCCCTGACACCGCAGCGCACACACAAGCGGAGTACCTGCAGGTAGGTTTCGAAATCGCCAGAGACGATGTACGAGGAGGTGTCATCACCGGCGTCAAGGGCAAGTTGGGGCCCTCCTTCATCAGCGTTGGCCAGCTCTTTCGGCTTACTGCCATTGCCTATCCGGGCCTGGCGGGAGATGGCGAGTCTGACGGCGGGGTTCTGGGGCGTGTTGGGCAGCTGCCTGCAGATCACCACCACCTCACCGAAGGGGACGTTCTCACTGAGGACCAGAACGCGAGGACGGATGATGAGGTCGGTCCTGGCCAGGCAGGGCCCCGGCAGGAGGGCCAGGATCATCCCCAGCAGCACCGGCGTCAGAGTCTTGAGGGTTGTGGTGCAGGACCATGGATCTTTTGCCCAAGAAACTTTCGGGTACATCAAGGTGACAAACCTGTTTGTCCTAAGGATTCTTATGATATAAGACTGCAACGCCGCCTTAGGCACCATTCCACACATCGAGCAGTTGTGTTCATCCTGCTGCTGGATCTGAGGTGTCGTCTCTTCTGCTGTGCCACAGAGTCGGCCAAAAGGTCAACCGCTTAGGACCCTCGGAAAATCAACTCCAAAGGTGACGTTAGACACTGAAACCATTCTGACTTCCGACAAGGCATTGCGCCTGAGCCAGACTGCTACAATGCTTGATACTTTTTTTTTTTTTTTTTTTCCGCAGAGAATATGACCCCCCTGATTCTGACACGGAAACTATCTATCTGCGCGGCTTTCCAAGGGTTGTTCTGTAGGGAATATGACCCCCCTGATTCTGACACGGAAACTATCTATCTGCGCGGCTTTCCAAGGGTTGTTCTGTAGGTAATATGACCCCCCTGATTCTGACACAGAAACTATCTGCGCGGCTTTCCAAGGGTTGTTCTGCAGGGAATATGACCCCCCTGATTCTGACACGGAAACTATCTATCTGCGCGGCTTTCCAAGGCTTGTTCTTAGTGATATACTAAAAGAGTCCGTCCCAAGAAAGAAAACTGCGGTAGAATTCAGGTTCTTACACAACTTCTGCCGTACAACTGACCAAGGAATCTGCCTTAGAACCTGCCCCATCAAGTTTGTCCACGCATTTCACAGTCGCTGTGTGTGTGTTTTTTCCGGACAGTCTTTCCGGACAGTGCAGAGACCAGGTCGCTCCACCTGAAAAGACAATGAAAGTGGAGGAGATGACGCAAAAAACAAGAGAGAGGGGGGGGGGGGGGGGGCTCGAGTACATAGGGGGTGGGGTGGAGTGGGAGATAACAAAGGGTTATCTTTGCAATAGCAAAGATGATTTTCAAATGCAAAACAGCCGTTTATTTTTAACAAGAGGGAGAGAGAGAGAGAGAGAGAGAGAGGGGGGGGGTGAGGAGGAAAGAGTGGGTTGGGGGAGAGAGAGAGAGAGAGAGAGAGAGAGAGAGAGAGAGAGAGACAGACAGACAGACAGACAGATTGACTGACAGACGGACAGGCAGACAGAGACAGAGAGAGACAAAGAGATAGAGAGAGAGACAGATATATATATATATATATATATAGAGAGAGAGAGAGAGAGAGGAGAGAGAGAGGGAGAGAGAGAGAGCCGGAGACAGACAAAGAGAATGACTGACAGACGGACAGACAGGCAGAGACAAAGAGAGAGAGAGAGAGAGAGAGAGAGAGAGAGAGAGAGAAGAGAGAGACAGAGAGAGAGAGACAGGAGACGGACAGAGACAGAGAGAGGAGCGCGCGAAATTGTCGAAGACGGGAACAGGGGAAGGAGGGGAAGGGGAGGGGGGGGGGGGGGGGGCAGGGGGAACAACGGATGAAGCTACAGAGACTGGTTAAAAAAAAAAAGGGGAGGGGGGGGGGGGATCAGAAGGAGAGAACATGTTGACGTAGCATGGGAGAGCCGGGTATAAAGAGATAAGGAGGGCGAGGGAGGGAGGGGGGGGGGGGAGTAGGGGAAAGAGAAGAAGTGAAAAGGAGGTAGGAAATGGTGGGGCGGGAAAGAGACGGAAAGACGATGGAGAGGAGAAGTGGGGGGGGGGGGGGGGGGGCAGACAGGCAAAGGGGGGGGGGGGGAGGGGGAGAGGAATGAGAAGGGCAGAGATATAAAGACTGGGAATGACGGAGAGAAAGAGGGGCCAACTGGAAATTGGGGAGCGGGGGTAGGGGGAGGGGAAGGGGAAGGAGAGAAGGGTGGTGGTGGTCAGGGAGTTGGGAGGGAACGTGAGACAGAGAGAGAGAAATAAGGAGGGCGACGTGGAGGGTACGTGAGACAGAGAGAAATAAGGAGGGCGACGTGGAGGGTACGTGAGACAGAGAGAAATAAGGAGGGCGACGTGGAGGGTACGTGAGACAGAGAGAAAATAAGGAGGGCGACGTGGAGGGTACGTGAGACAGAGAGAAATAAGGAGGGCGACGGAGGGAGGTACGTGAGACAGAGAGAAAATAAGGAGGGCGACGTGAGGGAGGGGACGTGGGACAGAGAGAGAAATAAGGAGGGCGACGTGGAGGGGAGATGGGAGACGTGGACAGAGAGAGGGACTAGGAGGGGAGGAGACAGAGAGACAAATAAGGAGGGCGACGTGGAGGGGAGGTGGGGACGTGGGACAGAGAGACAGAAATAAGGAGGGCGACGTGGAGGGGAGGTGGGGACGTGGGACAGAGAGACAGAAATAAGGAGGGCGACGTGGAGGGGAGGTGGGGACGTGGGACAGAGAGACAGAAATAAGGAGGGCGACGTGGAGGGGAGGTGGGGACGTGGGACAGAGAGACAGAAATAAGGAGGGCGACGTGGAGGGGAGGTGGGGACGTGGGACAAGAGAACAGAAATAAGGAGGGCGACGTGGAGGGGAGGTGGGGACGTGGGACAGAGAGACAGAAATAGAGGATGGGGACGTGACGGTGGAGGGGAGGTGGGGACGTGGGACAGAGAGACAGAAATAAGGAGGGCGACGTGGAGGGGAGTGACGTACAGAGAGACAGAAATAAGGAGGGCGACGTGGAGGGGAGGCGTGGAGTGGCTAGTGTGGGGTACACGGGAAAGAGACAGTAAGAGAGATAGAGGGAGAAGCAAACAGAGAGAAGAAGAAAGAGACAGATAGACAGGAGGGACAGACAGACAGACAGACAGAAAGACAACACAACACACACACACACACACACACACACACACACACACACAGAGAGAATTAGAAACAAACATAGGTACAATAGGCACCTGACAAAGAAAGTTTATCGCAAAGAACGTAAAATATTCATACGAAAGTTCCAATCTAGTGATTATGAAATGTGGCCGATCGGCTGAGCATGACAGGAGTTATATTTTTATACCCCAATGAAAATCATAGGTATCAACAAGAAAGAGACATTGTAACGGACTGGACTTGTGTCACATGACCAAATTACAAAATATTATCAATTGATCTGACTTTCGAAAGCTTTCTCGTGACTAAAGCTTAGTACGTTGCAAAATTTGAAGGGTACGTCCGAATAAACAAATTTGCATGAAATGTGTCATCCAACCAAAACAGTGCCAAATCTGTGACCTAAAACAAAAATGGACAAGATCTGAACGCTTGGCGTGTAGATGCCGAGAGGTTGCTGGCATAAAGGCAAAGGTGGAAACGAAATCAATGCAGTCGCCAAGAGATCTTAACTCCTTAAGGAAGAACGTACGCTGGAAAAGGTGTGGACAACCTCATGATAGTGTCGTCCACATATGGCCAGTTTGGATTTCTCCAAGGCATTTGATACATTACCCCATTCAAAGGTTTGGAAGAAAATGGAGAGCTGCTGAGCCAAAGACTACCTCATTACATATAATAAAAGCCACCTCCTTTCTCATCCAGTGGCGTTTGAAGGCGGTGGTTATTGGCAAAAAAAAAGAAAAAGAACATTTCAATAAATTGTATGAATGTCGTGTCACACAAAAAGCTGCGAACATTGTTGCCGACAGTTCTCATGTTCTTTAAAAAAAAACCAAAAAAAAAACCAACTACACTGTTCTACCATCTGGACGAAGATTCCAAATTCCAAAATTAAAAAAAAATAATAGAACTAAAAACAGTTTCGTTCCCAGTTCCATCAAACTCCTGAATCAAAACTGAACTTTCAATAAGATCCGGTTCAGAAAGCTTGTTTGCATATACTATTATGTGTGTGTGTGTGTGTGTGTGTGTGTGTGTGTGTGTGTGTGTGTGTGTGTGTGTGTGTGTGTGTGTTACTCTGTGTGTGTGAGTGGGTGGGTGGATGGGTGGGTGTGATTTGTGATTGTGATTTGTTAAATATAGATCCATAGTCATGTTTTTTGGCCACTCTTAATTTCTCTTTGGAGATAATAAAGTGTTCTTGACTTGACTTGACTTGGTAGAAGACCAATCCTCCAATGTACTTATTGTAGACTGTGTAGTATCCTAATGCACTGTCCCAGGCCCTATCCTGTTTCTATACCACATTAAGCATTTTAAGGCCTCATCATGGCCAAGGTCAGACTCTTTACAGACGATTGCCTGTTTTACCAGGAAATCAACACTCAGGCAGATACACCACTTCAAAAGATGTCCTGAAACCATTCGAAAAATCGGCTGTTGAATGCGACAAAAGGTTCAACGCCAGGAAGTGCTGCATCCTGAGATCGTGCCGTGGGTCACTCTTCGTTTACCAGTTGGACAATCACGTACCGGAACCAGTCAATTCATACCCAAACGTTGGAGTCCAAATCAGCAACGGCGTTTCATAGTCTGCCACATCATCAAAATAGCCAAGAAGGCAAATGCCAGCCTGGGGATGAGGTGTTGAAATCTTCGCTTTTGCTTCAAGACCTGTCGGAAGACCGTCTACATCTTGCTTGTCACATCCTTCTGGGCGTACTCCTGTGCTGTGTGAGACCCACATTTTCCAAAGAAAATTGACAAGCTGGAAGGCGTACAGTGCAAAGCATTAAGGTTTATTGGGCGTATTTTCCAGTTTTGCAGCCCAGACTGTGCCAAAGCTATGTAGAAGGATCTTGGCCTGTCTACACTTGTGAAGAGACACAAACAACTCCGCTTCACATTTGTCTTCAAAAGTCATTGAGGGACATCTCCTAGCCATTGAGGCAGATGCTTATCTTACTCCAGTAAGAACAAGAAGCTGAGAAAAACCGACAAGAAGCGAGGACCAACATGACATGAAGACAGTGAAGAGTCCGCAAAGCACATTTTGTACCGCGTCGGTGTCAATATTGCTGGTACCAAAGTGTTGAAAAACATTTTTCTTCCTCCTTCAGACGCCCAGGGAAAGGAACAACCCAAATGACAACGTTGTGTCCATGCAGTGGAAGAATTCAAGTGTCACCTCCACTAAAGCACACTCCAGTGATAAACAATACCCCTGGCCTCGCCCTCACCAAAAAAAAAAAAAAGCAAAGAAACAAACAAAGCAAAGGATCGATAGGGTAGTCTGCAGAATCTGGCATCAGGCGGCCGCGGAATGGACCCTGGTTGACCTGCTCATTTAGGTCTGTGGTACTCTCCCTTGATTTTCGTCCATGTTATGCAGCCACAGCGGGTCTCTTTCGATTACTGTCCAGATCTGGATCAAGATTTCGTAAGGAATAGTTTCACGACAAAGTGTTTCTGGCAACTGCCTGCTAGGCATGAAAAATACTGCTCATAGTTTGCGCAGGAACCTGTTGGCACTGGCAGCCGTGAGATTGTCATGTACCCAGGCAGACATAGAGGGTCAAACAAACCTGGGGAGAAGCAGTGGAAAATATACAGGTCAATACACACACACACACACCACACACACACACACACACACACACACACACACAACACAACACAAAGATTAGATTCTCCGGTCAAACGGAATTTGGATGACGCATTTCAACGCTTCCAAATGCGAAGCAGTGCACAGAGGGGGAAATCCAGAGCAAAGACTTTGCCATTATGACTGAAAGCGTTGATACAACCGTTACAAAACGTACAGAGAAGAAGAATATAATATTCGGGTTGGATAAAGATTTGAAACTTCATCATCATTGTCATCATGCAGGCAGTACAGCAAACAACATATCTGGTATAACAAAAAATCTTTCATTTAAAGACAAGTAGATTTTGTTGATTTCTTTTGCAGAGGGGACTGCTGAAACCACATCTGGAGTATGGTAGGCCTAATTCTATTTGGAATCAATATTTGAAAGGCCAGGAAGCCTTTGTTGAGGGAGTGCAAAGGAATGCAACAAAAGTGATACAAGGAATTCAGAATCATTCACACAGTTAAGGCTGTAGTACCTCAAATAACCCACTTTAAATGCAAGAAGAATCAGTGGTAATGTTATCAAAAGTTTCAAGATTTCAAACGTACTGATGACTGAAGTGTAGATGAGTTCTTCAAATGATAAGAAATAGAAATGTTTATTAACTAGAGCTCTACTAACAGAAAAAAAAAACAACAACCAACATTTGCTAACAGAACTGCACCTTTATTGAACAAACTGTCTATCAACATTAAAATAGCACAAAATATTAACATCTTCAAAATCTTGTTGACAAATGGAAATACTTAAAAGACATAAGGTATGAGTGTGGCAGACAAGCATCACAACACCTTTCATATCACTGATGATGTACAATGGGCGGGATTTTAACAGCCTGACGGCTAGCTACATTTGTCTCTATTTTCCTGATGCCAGATAGAGACAGACAAAGACAGAGAGAGAATGAGAGTGGAGGCGGCGCGCTTGCCGAGCGGTCTCATGGCCTTGTGACCTGTTTAGCGCCACTAAAATCACCTATGATTACACCGTCGGAGCCACTCCGCGCTCATTGCTGAAGGTTGTAGGGTGTTTGTATGATCTCGTGAACTCTTTAGCCTTCATCTGTGTGCATATATTGTACATCTCAGCCGTTAGCATCTGACCTGCTGCAACGTTCAGAAATTCGGACAAAAACTGTCGTGAGCCATACATTCAGTCGAAGAGTTGTTATTATTCCATAACAGTCTTGTGTAGAAATCATTCATCTATCAACATACAAAGTTTGATAGCGATAAGTAATTCACCACATGAGCCGCTGCAACGTTCAGAAATTCGGACAAAAACTATCGTGAGCCATACATTGAGTCGAAGAGTTGTAATCATTCCATAATAGTCTTGTGTATAAATCATTCATCTATCAACATGCAAAGTTTGATAGCGAGAGGTATATATGCTGCTTTCTTTACCACTTTTGGAGGTGGACTGCAGTCATTGCCGATCGCCGGGCAGCGCTTAATGATACACAGTTGTCATGAGAAGCCACTCGGTTATGGTTAAGCTGCAGTTATTTCCCTTACTGATCACAATTCCACCCCACCCCCCCTCTCTCTCTCTCTCTCTCTCTCTTGTGGAAAACTAATGACCAAAAATAAGAATCGTTGCTTTTGTTACATTTTATCAGTTTAATCTTGGGTTCATCGGAAAGGGCTTTTTGTCTTTTCAATGTTGTAAACAGCATTCCATGATTCAGATCCATTATTTTTTTCTGACATACATTGAAATAGAGGGACAGACAGACAGACTACAACAAAATGTAGACAAATAGAAACGAGGAGAAAGCGAGACAAACATGGACAGATTGAGAGACAGACACAAACATTTAAGCAATGATAACGAGAGTTTTGGCTTACCGTCACACAAACCACATTCCGACTCGTATTCAAGCGGATAAGCAGTTCACGTGGTGAGAATGATGTCACAGGCCTCCACTAAAGACTACGTCATCCTGCTAGCTACCTTCGAAAGCACGAAAAGGAAGGATAGATGGACGAGTGGATGTTGACGTCATTACGTGGTTTTGCATCATCAAACTGCTCAAAGTATTATGACGCACGTGTTTACATAAAATGACGCGTTTCCAGCTGTGGGTGATAGGACTGGTCAGGTCTGAGTTCGGTTCACTTGGAACATACCAGTTATCTGAACAGAAGGCACCTGACACCTAAACCGAGTGGCTGAGTCAACCATAATCATGGCTGGCCGGAGATCGAAGGAGTTGTGAAGATAGTGGCATCCTTAGCTGCCTTGTCTACGCCTCTGGAGGTTGAAGAGATGACCGAGTCCCATGGCGGTTGGAAGCAGTCTTGTTGAAAATAGTGCGTTTTTCTTACTGTCAACGCTGCTGATTTTTCTTCACCTCAGATCCGTTTCACTTCAAACGCTGCAACCTTCGATTACCATAACAAAGTCGATCTTGAAACTGAAAAGCTACAATGATACGTTCAATTATGACGTGTTTGTCCGGTGCTCCACGGGCTCTAGCGAAAGCCTGGCTCAAGTAGCATCAATTAAAAGGTTAAGCATTACTCATAAGGGAGAAGAAGTCAGTGGCGACGGTTCACTTGTCCTTGAAGCCACAGACACTCAGAAATCAGCAGTCCTAAAAGGTGAGGCTGTAAAGAACGATAAGTACCAGGCAACTGGAAGTCTTGGAACTTCGCGCATATCAGCTCAGGTAACCTTAACAATTTCCTCTGCGACCTGTGAAGATGCTGGTCGGTATAGATGCACCATGGTCTACACTCGTAAAGGTACGTCTGCTTCAGAGGAGGGCCATGTTGATGAGTACATTGTGGTGGCGCCCTTTAACTTCACGGTGTGGCGAACTCCTATGGACAAGCCAATAGCTTTGGGAGACACGCTCACCCTTGCATGCACGGCTGCGGTAGGCACGCTAAAGAATGATGACCTGACCAAGAAGTCACAGCTGGAGTGGGTATACCGCACCCGAGAGAGTGCCATTGCGAAACAGTACGTGCCTCTGGATGAGGAATTGAAGAAGGCGATGAAACATACCAAAACCGAAAAAATCCGTTGCTCAGAGAAGCAAGAGGTGACCCTGAGGCTGACGGTGAAACAGAGAGACTCCCTGAGGGACTACTTCTGTGTTGCGGCTCACTACAAACAGGGTAACGTAGTAGAATACATAGGAGGTGGCGCGAACACCAACATCACCATTCCGTCTTTTGAGAAACCCGAGGAAAAGACCCTTGGCGCAGGAGGCTTTGTGGGGATGGCGCTGGGCGCCTTGGCCCTGATGTCGGGCGTAGCGTTTGGCGTCATCTGGTGCAAACGCCGACAAAAGAAGAAGGCGGCGCGCACGACAGAGATTGAGACCCGGAAGGCTATGATCGACGAAAGGCGAAAAAGCATCACGTCCATCGTGGAGAGGCGCAAGAGCATGCTTCAGCAGGAGCCGTCGTCTCAGGTGGAGTCTTCCGCTGCCGAGCCTTCCGCTGCCGAGCCCGAGGGGGAATCCACCGCAGGTGGGACCGAGGAAGGAAGCGCCGTGGCTTGAGCTGCCTAGACTAATGGGCTCTGACCTCTCAGGGAGTCTGCTAGAGTAGGTTTTGAGGGACGACAAAAAAATGGGGGTTGTAGAGGGAAGGGGTGGAGAGGAGACAGAGTTGATGGAAGGTGGTGAATCGTGGAACAAAAAGCTTCATGTGCTACTAGCCTCCTGTTTGTTACCCTTCCCTTCTCCGTTTTGTGTATGAAGAATGAACATGAGCTGCAGCATGCAGGGTTTCGATGAGGAGGTGCAGGGTGATAGTTTGCCTTTGAATAGAACTGAGCGGGTCCAGAACTCATCAACATGCTGGTAAAACATCTGTGGTGAAAAGGGTGGGAATGGTTCTGTCAATGTTATGTGCAAACACCATCAAGAGAGAAAACAGAAGAAAAAAAAAGTGGTTGAATCATTAAACTGAGAGAATACCACAGGTATCACGAGTTTAACTGGCTGATTGTAACAAGCAGAGGGTTAATTTGGCGTTGACATTCTATGCACACTGAGGGTTCCAATAGATCGCTGAGCAGACTGGAGTGGAAGAGTATTGGACACACTGTTTCCCTGTTACCATTTAGACCGTTTCGGCAAATTCAGGCAGTGACGCATCACGCGCACGTCAGTCTACGTGTCACCGTTAAACTGCAGCAGAAGACTGAATTAAAACAGGAGAAGACAACAACGAAGTGAACATATTCAGGCACGTCAGTCTACGTGTCACCGTTAAACTGCAGCAGAAGACTGAATTAAAACAGGAGAAGACAACAACGAAGTGAACATATTCAGGCACGTCAGTCTACGTGTCACCATTAAACTGCAGCAGAAGACTGAATTAAAACAGGAGAAGAAAACAACGAAGTGAACATACTCAGGCACGTCAGTCTACGTGTCACCATTAAACTGCAGCAGCTGACAGAATTAAAACAGGAGAAGAAAACAACGAAGTGAACATCCTCAGGACACTAGCTGCAACACGGCCAGATAAGGAGGCTGATCACAAACCGCTAAAAAGTATTTGAAGTGTTTTTTCATTTGTAAACAAAAGACGCAATATTCTGATTACTGTTTTTTTTACGTTTTAGGTGAGATGGAACAAACAACCACAACAGCCGCAGCAACAACAACAATAACTGATTGTGAAGTTGAGGAGGGGGTGTGGGTATTTATCCAGACAGACAGCAAATAGCTCTCAGGCAATTCTTTTTGGCTCTAAAAAATGAACATTTCTATTGTCCTCTTTTTGCACAGTGTACACACATACAAGCACCAGCAAATTTGACAAAGTACATACTATACAATTGCATAAAGCAGAGAACCGTATTACTTCTACACTTACGACGCTCTGTATATTATTCAAAGAGAGGTAGATATGTATGCCACCGTGCCAGTAAGTTCTGCTGAGACATATCCATATGTTTGGCATATTTTTCAATTTCATGTCTTCTTTTCAGATATGAAGTATACTGTTGAAATTGAGGTTGTTTGCCTTAAAACTTATATTTGTATACATAAAATTTAGCTAGCAGCAGAATAAAGTCAAATGTACTGACTGTCATATAATGGTCATCGCATCCACATAAAACTCTTTTCCTATAAGTGATAAGTTTGTGTTGGCACACTTTCCATTTACCGAATTCTGAAATGCATTCCAAAAGTTTTTCACTCGATCTCATGTTTTTCACTCGAACCATGGCGTATATTTTGATTTTGATTATGACAAAAGGAACATTTGTCAGAGTCAGTTATGTTCATTTTCTGTAAAATTACATTTGTTGCTAAATTCTGTGAATCAGTCTGTTTTGGAACCATTTTAATTCAACATCTTTTCTATGTCCAATTTTCTTAAATGATTTGTGCCAACACACTTCAGATCCAAGTCTTTCTCTCCACTTGCCACAACACTTGGGCTCAGTTGTATCTTGCACTAAGACATCGTAATAATAATAGCTTGCGCCTCTAGGAGCTGAGGAAATAGTTGTTAATAATTATTTTGAATAATTCCAGGTCTTGCATGTTAGTTTCTGTCCTGCTTCTCTTTCATATTTTCTAATAGCATATAATTATGAGCTCAACTTTTGGAACCTTTTCCAAGGCCTCACGACAGTAAGGCAGGGCTGCGTATTCTTCAGTTACCTCCTTGATCACATTGTTTATTTCTTCTAGATATCTTATGTCCTTTAACAGAGAACTATTGAACTTCCACAGTAGATTCCTCTTTTCTTCTTTACCACATTGTAAAGTTAATGATATCAAAGAGTGATCGGTTCGGTAGCCTGGTAGTATATCTACGTCACTAACATAACTACATAATATATCCGAAATGAGAAAATAATCCAACCTACTCTGCCGAAAGGGCTTGTTTCTCCTCCATGTATAGCTCCTAACCTCAGGATTCAATTCCCGCCAAATATCTTCGATATCCAAATTATCCATCATATCATCTATTCTTGTGCTTTTAAAATTTTTGTTCTGCTTGCTATGGAGGAAATATATATCTTCGAACGCAACATGTCAAGTCTTTTTTTCTGTTTTAGTGTGTGTGTGTGTGTGTGTGTGTGTGTGTGTGTGTGTGTGTGTGTGTTTTCACCTCCCATTTCTTGGTGCTTCTTGTGTGTGAGGGGGGAGGGTGTGGGGGAAGGGGGCTTGCATGTGTGCACACATGCATGCATGTGAGCACACATGCATCCATGTGAATGTTGCGATGGACAGAGAGACGCTCAACATTCTGGAAGAAAGGTTCTGAACTAGAGAAACGCGAAAGAGAGAAACCGCTCTGAACTCCTAACGACCCTCTAAAGCCTTCCTTTCCAATAAATAGAGGAGCTCCGTGTTAAAGATCGCCCTTCGGACCAGAACCACCAAAGAAACTCGCCAGCCTTATAATCAGACAGAACAGCTCTACCACTTTCTTCCCTCCTTCTCCTGCCCCCCCCCCCCCCCCCCCCCCCCCCCCCCTCCCCCGTTCTCATCTCCCGACAAACGGCCCGTCAGCCTGGCGCCCGGACTATTTAACAATCTCTTGGGTTGCTTTTTCTTTGATTGAGCCAGTGTGGCCCAGCGTGAGCGGGATATGGCGAGGCAGCCCCGGACAAGGCAAATCACACCCTGCTAGTCTTTCCCGCCAGCCGCAGGCCCTTCTACTACGTGACAGCCCGGCTCAATTGGCCGCTGCCTTCAAGTCAATTCGCCCAGTCCAAAAACCTCACGTATTATCCGATGCCGATGTCACAGACATTCTGACTGCAATCGCAAGAGCCGAGGCCGAAAATGAGGAGAGTCTCTATCGGCGTAAATTCGGTGTTCCGGGGCCAAGTTTACCCCCCAGGACCAAAGAGTCCCAAGATCAAATGACTTTTAAAAAAAAGTATATAATTATAGTCCAGCCGACTACACATGCTCTATCTAGGGCTCTCAACACATAACAAGAAACCGGCGACAAACGCAATTCCTACAACAAAACAAACAACAAAGACGTACCACTTCATGATAACTTTGTCGCTCAACTATTGACATTCATACGACAGATAAGACTATGCCGTAGTGACAGCATCAGCCATTCCTCTCAATTAATCACTCCTATGTAATAAACAAGATGCGAAGCATATAAACGTACTCCCAGTTTTCCAAACCGCTTATAAATCGGCCAAGTGCTTTGTGAGATAAGAAATAAAGGCAAAATAACGGTTTTAACGGTTATTTAACCGATGTACATTTTTGAAACTGGTATTTTAGTCCTCACTGGGCTAAAGCCTGTGTACATACCAAATTTCATCCAAATCGGACAATATGTCAAGAATAACGGTTTTTAACGGTCAGATTTTGAAACACTACATGGAAGTGCCATTTGTGTGTGATAACCTTTCTATATACAAAATTTCATTAAAACCCACCTATATATATATATATATATATATATATATATATATATATATATAATATATATAAAATAACGGCAAAATAACGGTTTAACGGTTATATAACCGATATACATTTTTGAAACCGGTGTTTTAGTCCTCACTGGGCTAAAGCCTGTGTACATACCAAATTTCATCCAAATCGGACAATATGTCAAGAATAACGGTTTTTAACGGTCAGATTTTGAAACACTACATGGAAGTGCCATTTGTGTGTGATAACCTTTCTATATACAAAATTTCATTAAAACCCACCTATATATATATATATATATATATATATATATATATAAAATAACGGCAAAATAACGGTTTAACGGTTATATAACCGATATACATTTTTGAAACCGGTGTTTTAGTCCTCACTGGGCTAAAGCCTGTGTACATATCAAATTTCATCCAAATCGGACAATATGTCAAGAATAACGGTTTTTAACGGTCAAATTTGAAACACTATATAGAAGTGCCATTTGTGTATGATAACCTTTCTATATACCAAATTTCATTAAAATCCACCTATATATAAGAAAATAACGGCAGAATAACAGTTTTTAACGGCTGTTTAATCCATTTTCAGCATTACATCACTTACATATGGACAGAGGCTCCGATTTGTCACAAGATCATCCAAACCGTTTATAAATTGGCCAAGTACTTTCTGAGATATTCCATAAAGAAAAAAAAAACCGTTACAACCGTTAGTAACGGCTATAACGGGGCAAACTAAAACATCGGGCATCATCCGTGACCCATAATGAACATACCTGCTAATTTTCATAAAGGTCGGCCAAGTACTTTCTGAGATATTCCATAAAGAAAAAAACCGTTACAGGCCGTTACAGCCGTTAGTAACGGTTATAACGGTAAACTAAAACATCGGGCATTATTCGTGACCCATAATGAACATACCTACAAATTTTCGGAAAGATCGGCCAAGTACTTTCTGAGATATTCCATAAAGAAGAAAAACCGTTACAGGCCGTTACAGCCGTTAGTAACAGCTATAACGAGGTAAACTAAAACATCGGGCATCATCCGTGACCATTAATGAACATACATAGAAATTTACAGAAAGATCGGCCTCGTACTTTCAAGGATATTCCATAAAGAAGAAAAACCGTTACAGGCCGTTACAGCCGTTAGTAACGGCTATAACGGGGTAAACTAAAACATCGGGCATCATCTGTGAACCATAATGAACATACCTGCTAATTTTCATAAAGGTCGGCCAAGTACTTTCTGAGATATTCCATAAAGAAGAAAAACCGCTACAGGCCGTTACAGCCGTTAGTAACGGTTATAACGGTAAACTAAAACATCGGGCATTATTCGTGACCCATAATGAACATACCTACAAATTTTCGGAAAGATCGGCCAAGTACTTTCTGAGATATTCCATAAGGAAGAAAACCGTTACAGGCCGTTATAGCCGTTAGTAATGGCTATTAGCGGTAAACTAAAACATCGGGCATCATCGTGGCCCACAATGAACATACCAACAAATTTTTCAGAAAGATCGGCCCAGTAGTTTTTGTCTGGAGCGAGTGGAAACATTTTGACCACAGACACACAGGACAGACGGACACACAGACAGACACACAGACAGACACACAGACAGCATTTCTTCGTTCCCATTCTAAAGTACTCCCTGTTCTATAAGAACTGGGAGTACAAAAAAAAAAAAAAAAATAAAATAAAATAAAAATAAAAAATTAAAAAAATACCGAAGAAACAGTTACACAGCAATAAAATGCAATCAGAAACAGACTTCACAGAGTGGACAGCTAGTATCCACTCTAAATGGTGTGTGCATTTTCATTTCCTTTTCGCCAGAGTACAGCATGCCAGCGTATACAGTGTGAAGGGGGGAAAGCATGCAAGTTGTCTAAACAAGAAGAATGGGCCACAAAACACGAAATAATAGACGATGGTTAGGAACAATTGAAAGGTAGAGCCAACGAGGGTGAGAGAAAAGAGGAAACGACAAGCGCAGAACTTGCAGACTGCAGGGGAAACGACAAGCGCAGAACTTGCAGACTGCAGGGAAATGACAAGCACAGAACTTGCAGACTGCAGGGGAAATGACAAGCACAGAACTTGCAGACTGCAGGGGGAAATGACAAGCACAGAACTTGCAGATTGCAGGGGAAATGACAAGCACAGAACTTGCAGACTGCAGGGGAAATGACAAGCACAGAACTTGCAGACTGCCAGGGGAAACGACAAGCACAAATATTGCAGAAAGCACGGATGTTGTTTCATCCACAGAACTTGCAGAATGCAGGGATGTTGTTGATCTACAGAACTTGTAGAATGCAGGGATGTTGTTGATGCACATAACTTGCAGAATGCAGGGATGTTGTTCATCCACAGAACTTGCAGAATGCAGGGATGCTGTTGATGCACAGAACTTGTAGAATGCAGGGATGCTGTTGATGCACATAACTTGCAGAATGCAGGGATGTTGTTGATCCACATAACTTGCAGAATGCAGGGATGCTGTTGATGTACAGAACTTGCAGAATGCAGGGATACTGTTGATGCACATAACTTGCAGAATGCAGGGATGCTGTTGATGCACAGAACTTGCAGAATGCAGGGATGCTGTTGATGTACATAACTTGCAGAATGCAGGGATGCTGTTGAATGCACAGAACTTGTAGAAAAGCAGGGATGCGTTGATGCACATAACTTGCAGAAGCAGGGATCTGTTGATGCACATAAATTGCAGAATGCAGGGATGCTGTTGATGCACATAACTTGTAGAATGCAGGGATGCTGTTATGCACAAAACTTGCAGAATGCGGGATGCTGTTGTGTACAGAACTTGCAGAATGCAGGGATGCTGTTGATGCACAGAACTTGCAGAATGCAGGGTGCGTTGATGTACAGAACTTGCAGAATGCAGGGATGCTGTTGATGCCAGAACTTGCAGAATGCAGGGTGCGTTGATGTACAGAACTTGCAGAATGCAGGGTGCTGTTGAGACAGAACGCAGAATGCAGGGATGCTGTTGATGTACAGAACTTGCAGGGAATGCAGGGATGCTGTTGATGCACAGAACTGCAAAGCGGGATGCTGTTGATGACGAAATTGCAGAATGCGGGATGCTGTTGATGTACAGAACTTGCAGAAAAAAAGGGATGCTGTTGATGTACAGAACTTGCAGAATGCAGGGTGCTGTTGATGTACAGAACTTTCAGAATGCAGGGATGCTGTTGATGTACAGAACTTGCAGAATGCAGGGATTGTTGATGTACGAATTGCAGAAGCAGGGAACTGTTGATGCACAGAAAATTGCAGAATGCAGGGATGCTGTTGATGTACAGAACTTTCAGAATGCAGGGATACTGTTGATGCACAGAACTTGCAGAATGCAGGGAGGGGTTGATTTCACGAATTTGCAGAATGCGGGAGCTTTGATGACAGAACTTCGAATGCAGGGATGCGTTGAGCCAAACTTGCAGAAGCAGGGTGCTGTTGATGCACAGAACTTGCAGAATGCAG
>CM065728.1:7646007-7668021 GCA_033310375.1 Conus canariensis | reverse complement strand
TGGTCTACACTCGTAAAGGTACGTCTGCTTCAGAGGAGGGCCATGTTGATGAGTACATTGTGGTGGCGCCCTTTAACTTCACGGTGTGGCGAACTCCTATGGACAAGCCAATAGCTTTGGGAGACACGCTCACCCTTGCATGCACGGCTGCGGTAGGCACGCTAAAGAATGATGACCTGACCAAGAAGTCACAGCTGGAGTGGGTATACCGCACCCGAGAGAGTGCCATTGCGAAACAGTACGTGCCTCTGGATGAGGAATTGAAGAAGGCGATGAAACATACCAAAACCGAAAAAATCCGTTGCTCAGAGAAGCAAGAGGTGACCCTGAGGCTGACGGTGAAACAGAGAGACTCCCTGAGGGACTACTTCTGTGTTGCGGCTCACTACAAACAGGGTAACGTAGTAGAATACATAGGAGGTGGCGCGAACACCAACATCACCATTCCGTCTTTTGAGAAACCCGAGGAAAAGACCCTTGGCGCAGGAGGCTTTGTGGGGATGGCGCTGGGCGCCTTGGCCCTGATGTCGGGCGTAGCGTTTGGCGTCATCTGGTGCAAACGCCGACAAAAGAAGAAGGCGGCGCGCACGACAGAGATTGAGACCCGGAAGGCTATGATCGACGAAAGGCGAAAAAGCATCACGTCCATCGTGGAGAGGCGCAAGAGCATGCTTCAGCAGGAGCCGTCGTCTCAGGTGGAGTCTTCCGCTGCCGAGCCTTCCGCTGCCGAGCCCGAGGGGGAATCCACCGCAGGTGGGACCGAGGAAGGAAGCGCCGTGGCTTGAGCTGCCTAGACTAATGGGCTCTGACCTCTCAGGAGTCTGCTAGAGTAGGTTTTGAGGGACGACAAAAAAATGGGGGTTGTAGAGGGAAGGGTGGAGAGGAGACAGAGTTGATGGAAGGTGGTGAATCGTGGAACAAAAAGCTTCATGTGCTACTAGCCTCCTGTTTGTTACCCTTCCCTTCTCCGTTTTGTGTATGAAGAATGAACATGAGCCGCAGCATGCAGGGTTTCGATGAGGAGGTGCAGGGTGATAGTTTGCCTTTGAATAGAACTGAGCGGGTCCAGAACTCATCAACATGCTGGTAAAACATCTGTGGTGAAAAGGGTGGGAATGGTTCTGTCAATGTTATGTGCAAACACCATCAAGAGAGAAAACAGAAAAAAAAAAAGTGGTTGAATCATTAAACTGAGAGAATACCACAGGTATCACGAGTTTAACTGGCTGATTGTAACAAGCAGAGGGTTAATTTGGCGTTGACATTCTATGCACACTGAGGGTTCCAATAGATCGCTGAGCAGACTGGAGTGGAAGAGTATTGGACACACTGTTTCCTGTTATCATTTAGACCGTTTCGGCAAATTCAGGCAGTGACGCATCACGCGCACGTCAGTCTACGTGTCACCGTTAAACTGCAGCAGAAGACTGAATTAAAACAGGAGAAGACAACAACGAAGTGAACATATTCAGGCACGTCAGTCTACGTGTCACCGTTAAACTGCAGCAGAAGACTGAATTAAAACAGGAGAAGACAACAACGAAGTGAACATATTCAGGCACGTCAGTCTACGTGTCACCATTAAACTGCAGCAGAAGACTGAATTAAAACAGAAGAGAAAGAAAACAACGAAGTGAACATACTCAGGCACGTCAGTCTACGTGTCACCATTAAACTGCAGCAGCTGACAGAAATTAAAACAGGAAGAAGAATAAAAAACAACAACGAAGTGAACATCCTCAGGACACTAGCTGCAACACGGCCAGATAAGGAGGCTGATCACAAACCGCTAAAAAGTATTTGAAGTGTTTTTTTCATTTGTAAACAAAAGACGCAATATTCTGATTACTGTTTTTTTTACGTTTTAGGTGAGATGGAACAAACAACCACAACAGCCGCAGCAACAACAACAATAACTGATTGTGAAGTTGAGGAGGGGGTGGGTATTTATCCAGACAGACAGCAAATAGCTCTCAGGCAATTCTTTTTGGCTCTAAAAAATGAACATTTCTATTGTCCTCTTTTTGCACAGTGTACACACATACAAGCACCAGCAAATTTGACAAAGTACATACTATACAATTGCATAAAGCAGAGAACCGTATTACTTCTACACTTACGACGCTCTGTATATTATTCAAAGAGAGGTAGATATGTATGCCACCGTGCCAGTAAGTTCTGCTGAGACATATCCATATGTTTGGCATATTTTTCAATTTCATGTCTTCTTTTCAGATATGAAGTATACTGTTGAAATTGAGGTTGTTTGCCTTAAAACTTATATTTGTATACATAAAATTTAGCTAGCAGCAGAATAAAGTCAAATGTACTGACTGTCATATAATGGTCATCGCATCCACATAAAACTCTTTTCCTATAAGTGATAAGTTTGTGTTGGCACACTTTCCATTTACCGAATTCTGAAATGCATTCCAAAAGTTTTTCACTCGATCTCATGTTTCCTCGAACCATGGCGTATATTTTGATTTTGATTATGACAAAAGGAACATTTGTCAGAGTCAGTTATGTTCATTTTCTGTAAAATTACTTTGTTGCTAAAATTCTGTGAATCAGTCTGTTTTGGAACCATTTTAATTCAACATCTTTTCTATGTCCAATTTTCTTAAATGATTTGTGCCAACACACTTCAGATCCAAGTCTTTCTCTCCACTTGCCACAACACTTGGGCTCAGTTGTATCTTGCACTAAGACATCGTAATAATAATAGCTTGCGCCTCTCAGGAGCTGAGGAAATAGTTGTTAATAATTATTTTGAATAATTCCAGGTCTTGCATGTTAGTTTCTGTCCTGCTTCTCTTTCATATTTTCTAATAGCATAAATTATGAGCTCAACTTTTGGAACCTTTTCCAAGGCCTCACGACAGTAAGGCAGGGCTGCGTATTCTTCAGTTACCTCCTTGATCACATTGTTTATTTCTTCTAGATATCTTATGTCCTTTAACAGAGAACTATTGAACTTCCACAGTAGATTCCTCTTTTCTTCTTTACCACATTGTAAAGTTAATGATATCAAAGAGTGATCGGTTCGGTAGCCTGGTAGTATATCTACGTCACTAACATAACTACATAATATATCCGAAATGAGAAAATAATCCAACCTACTCTGCCGAAAGGGCTTGTTTCTCCTCCATGTATAGCTCCTAACCTCAGGATTCAATTCCCGCCAAATATCTTCGATATCCAAATTATCCATCATATCATCTATTCTTGTGCTTTTAAAATTTTTGTTCTGCTTGCTATGGAGGAAATATATATCTTCGAACGCAACATGTCAAGTCTTTTTTTCTGTTTTAGTGTGTGTGTGTGTGTGTGTGTGTGTGTGTGTGTGTGTGTGTGTGTGTTTTCACCTCCCATTTCTTGGTGCTTCTTGTGTGTGAGGGGGGAGGGTGTGGGGGAAGGGGGCTTGCATGTGTGCACACATGCATGCATGTGAGCACACATGCATCCATGTGAATGTTGCGATGGACAGAGAGACGCTCAACATTCTGGAAGAAAGGTTCTGAACTAGAGAAACGCGAAAGAGAGAAACCGCTCTGAACTCCTAACGACCCTCTAAAGCCTTCCTTTCCAATAAATAGAGGAGCTCCGTGTTAAAGATCGCCCTTCGGACCAGAACCACCAAAGAAACTCGCCAGCCTTATAATCAGACAGAACAGCTCTACCACTTTCTTCCCTCCTTCTCCTGCCCCCCCCCCCCCCCCCCCCCCCCCCCCCCCGTTCTCATCTCCCGACAAACGGCCCGTCAGCCTGGCGCCCGGACTATTTAACAATCTCTTGGGTTGCTTTTTCTTTGATTGAGCCAGTGTGGCCCAGCGTGAGCGGGATATGGCGAGGCAGCCCCGGACAAGGCAAATCACACCCTGCTAGTCTTTCCCGCCAGCCGCAGGCCCTTCTACTACGTGACAGCCCGGCTCAATTGGCCGCTGCCTTCAAGTCAATTCGCCCAGTCCAAAAACCTCACGTATTATCCGATGCCGATGTCACAGACATTCTGACTGCAATCGCAAGAGCCGAGGCCGAAAATGAGGAGAGTCTCTATCGGCGTAAATTCGGTGTTCCGGGGCCAAGTTTACCCCCCAGGACCAAAGAGTCCCAAGATCAAATGACTTTTAAAAAAAAAGTATATAATTATAGTCCAGCCGACTACACATGCTCTATCTAGGGCTCTCAACACATAACAAGAAACCGGCGACAAACGCAATTCCTACAACAAAACAAACAACAAAGACGTACCACTTCATGATAACTTTGTCGCTCAACTATTGACATTCATACGACAGATAAGACTATGCCGTAGTGACAGCATCAGCCATTCCTCTCAATTAATCACTCCTATGTAATAAACAAGATGCGAAGCATATAAACGTACTCCCAGTTTTCCAAACCGCTTATAAATCGGCCAAGTGCTTTGTGAGATAAGAAATAAAGGCAAAATAACGGTTTTAACGGTTATTTAACCGATGTACATTTTTGAAACTGGTATTTTAGTCCTCACTGGGCTAAAGCCTGTGTACATACCAAATTTCATCCAAATCGGACAATATGTCAAGAATAACGGTTTTTAACGGTCAGATTTTGAAACACTACATGGAAGTGCCATTTGTGTGTGATAACCTTTCTATATACAAAATTTCATTAAAACCCACCTATAATATATATATATAATAATATATATATATATATATATATATAATATATATAAAATAACGGCAAAATAACGGTTTAACGGTTATATAACCGATATACATTTTTGAAACCGGTGTTTTAGTCCTCACTGGGCTAAAGCCTGTGTACATACCAAATTTCATCCAAATCGGACAATATGTCAAGAATAACGGTTTTTAACGGTCAGATTTTGAAACACTACATGGAAGTGCCATTTGTGTGTGATAACCTTTCTATATACAAAATTTCATTAAAACCCACCTATATATATATATATATATATATATATATATATATATATATAAAATAACGGCAAAATAACGGTTTAACGGTTATATAACCGATATACATTTTTGAAACCGGTGTTTTAGTCCTCACTGGGCTAAAGCCTGTGTACATATCAAATTTCATCCAAATCGGACAATATGTCAAGAATAACGGTTTTTAACGGTCAAATTTGAAACACTATATAGAAGTGCCATTTGTGTATGATAACCTTTCTATATACCAAATTTCATTAAAATCCACCTATATATAAGAAATAACGGCAGAATAACAGTTTTTAACGGCTGTTTAATCCATTTTCAGCATTACATCACTTACATATGGACAGAGGCTCCGATTTGTCACAAGATCATCCAAACCGTTTATAAATTGGCCAAGTACTTTCTGAGATATTCCATAAAGAAAAAAAAAACCGTTACAACCGTTAGTAACGGCTATAACGGGGCAAACTAAAACATCGGGCATCATCCGTGACCCATAATGAACATACCTGCTAATTTTCATAAAGGTCGGCCAAGTACTTTCTGAGATATTCCATAAAGAAGAAAAACCGTTACAGGCCGTTACAGCCGTTAGTAACGGTTATAACGGTAAACTAAAACATCGGGCATTATTCGTGACCCATAATGAACATACCTACAAATTTTCGGAAAGATCGGCCAAGTACTTTCTGAGATATTCCATAAAGAAGAAAAACCGTTACAGGCCGTTACAGCCGTTAGTAACAGCTATAACGAGGTAAACTAAAACATCGGGCATCATCCGTGACCATTAATGAACATACATAGAAATTTACAGAAAGATCGGCCTCGTACTTTCAAGGATATTCCATAAAGAAGAAAAACCGTTACAGGCCGTTACAGCCGTTAGTAACGGCTATAACGGGGTAAACTAAAACATCGGGCATCATCTGTGAACCATAATGAACATACCTGCTAATTTTCATAAAGGTCGGCCAAGTACTTTCTGAGATATTCCATAAAGAAGAAAAACCGCTACAGGCCGTTACAGCCGTTAGTAACGGTTATAACGGTAAACTAAAACATCGGGCATTATTCGTGACCCATAATGAACATACCTACAAATTTTCGGAAAGATCGGCCAAGTACTTTCTGAGATATTCCATAAGGAAGAAAAACCGTTACAGGCCGTTATAGCCGTTAGTAATGGCTATAGCGGTAAACTAAAACATCGGGCATCATCCGTGGCCCACAATGAACATACCAACAAATTTTCAGAAAGATCGGCCCAGTAGTTTTGTCTGGAGCGAGTGGAACACATTTTGACCACAGACACACAGACAGACGGACACACAGACAGACACACAGACAGACACACAGACAGCATTTCTTCGTTCCCATTCTAAAGTACTCCCTGTTCTATAAGAACTGGGAGTACAAAAAAAAAAATAAATAAATAAAATAAAATAAATTTAAAAAAAAAATACCGAAGAACAGTTACACAGCAATAAAATGCAATCAGAACAGACTTCACAGAGTGGACAGCTAGTATCCACTCTAAATGGTGTGTGCATTTTCATTTCCTTTTCGCCAGAGTACAGCATGCCAGCGTATACAGTGTGAAGGGGGGAAAGCATGCAAGTTGTCTAGAACAAAGAAGAATGGGCCACAAAAACACGAAATAATAGACGATGGTTAGGAACAATTGAAAGGTAGAGCCAACGAGGGTGAGAGAAAAGAGGAAACGACAAGCGCAGAACTTGCAGACTGCAGGGGAAACGACAAGCACAGAACTTGCAGACTGCAGGGGAAACGACAAGCGCAGAACTTGCAGACTGCAGGGGAAAGACAAGCACAGAACTTGCAGACTGCAGGGGAAACGACAAGCACAGAACTTGCAGACTGCAGGGGAAACGACAAGCGCAGAACTTGCAGACTGCAGGGGAAATGACAAGCACAGAACTTGAAGACTGCAGGGGAAACGACAAGCACAGAACTTGCAGAAGCGGGGAAATGACAGCACAGAACTTGAAGACTGCAGGGAGGAACGACAAACACAGAAACTTGCAGACTGCCAGAGGAAGACAAACACAGAACTTGCAGACTGCAGGGAAACGCACACCAGAACTTGCAGACTGCAGGGAACGACAAGCACAGAACTTGCAGACTGCAGGGGAAACGACAAGCACAAATATTGCAGAAAGCACGGGGTGTTGTTCATCCACAGAACTTGCAGAATGCAGGGATGTTGTTGATCCACAGAACTTGTAGAATGCAGGGATTTGTTGATGCACATAACTTGCAGAATGCAGGGATGTGTTGATCCACAGAACTTGCAGAATGCAGGAATGCTGTTGATGCACAAACTTGTAGAATGCAGGGATGCTGTTGATGCACATAACTTGCAGAATGCAGGGATGTTGTTGATCCACATAACTTGCAGAATGCAGGGATGCTGTTGATGTACAGAATTTGCAGAATGCAGGGATGCTGTTGATGTACATAACTTGCAGAATGCAGGGATGCTGTTGATGCACATAACTTGTAGAATGCAGGGATGCTGTTGATGCACATAACTTGCAGAATGCAGGGATGCTGTTGATGCACATAACTTGCAGAATGCAGGGATGCTGTTGATGCACATAACTTGCAGAATGCAGGGATGCTGTTGATGCACATAACTTGCAGAATGCAGGGATGCTGTTGATGACAAACTTGCAGAATGCAGGGATGCTGTTGATGCACATAACTTGCAGAATGCAGGGATGCTGTTGATGCACATAACTTGCAGAATGCAGGGATGCTGTTGATGCACATAACTTGCAGAATGCAGGGATGCTGTTGATGTACAGAACTTGCAGAATGCAGGGATGCTGTTGATGCACATAACTTGCAGAATGCAGGGATGCTGTTGATGACAATAACTTGTAGAATGCAGGAATGCTGTTGATGACATAACTTGCAGAATGCAGGGATGCTGTTGATGCACATAACTTGCAGAATGCAGGGATGTTGTTGATGTACAGAACTTGCAGAATGCAGGGATACTCTTGATGCACAAACTTGCAGAATGCAGGGATGTTGTTGATGTACAGAACTTGCAGAATGCAGGGATGCTGTTGATGCACATAACTTGCAGAATGCAGGGATGCTGTTGATGCACAAACTTGCAGAATGCAGGGATGCTGTTGATGTACAGAACTTGCAGAATGCAGGGATACTGTTGATGCACATAACTTGCAGAATGCAGGGATGCTGTTGATGCACATAACTTGCAGAATGCAGGGATGCTGTTGATGCACATAACTTGCAGAATGCAGGGATACTGTTGATGTACAGAACTTGCAGAATGCAGGGATACTGTTGATGTACAGAACTTGCAGAATGCAGGGATGCTGTTGATGCACAGAACTTGCAGAATGCAGGGATGCTGTTGATGTACAGAACTTGCAGAATGCAGGGATGCTGTTGATGTACAGAACTTGCAGAATGCAGGGATGCTGTTGATGTACAGAACTTGCAGAAGCAGGGATGCTGTTGATGTACAGAACTTGCAGAATGCAGGGATGCTGTTGATGTAAGAAACTTGCAGAATGCAGGGATGCTGTTGATGTACAGAACTTGCAGAATGCAGGGATGCTGTTGATGTACAGAACTTGCAGAATGCAGGGATGCTGTTGATGTAGAGAACTTGCAGAATGCAGGGATGCTGTTGATGTAGAGAACTTGCAGAATGCAGGGATGCTGTTGATGTACAGAACTTGCAGAATGCAGGGATGCTGTTGATGCACATAACTTGCAGAATGCAGGGATACTGTTGATGTCACATAACTTGCAGAATGCAGGGATGCTGTTGATGTACAGAACTTGCAGAATGCAGGGATTGCTGTGTGATGCACATAACTGCAGAATCAGGGTTACTGTTGATGTACATAACTTGCAGAATGCAGGGATGCTGTTGATGTACAGAACTTGCAATGCGGGATGCTGTTGATGTACATAACTTGCAGAATGCAGTGCTGTTGATGCACATACTTCAGAATGCAGGGATCTGTTGATGTAGAGAACTTGCAGAATGCAGGAGTGCTGTTGAAGTACAGACTTGCAGAATGCAGGATGCTGTTGATTACAGAACTTGCAGAATGCAGGGATGCTGTTGATGTACATACTGCAGAATGCAGGGATGCTGTTGATGTACGAAACTTGCAGAATGCAGGGATGCTGTTGATGTACATAACTTGCAGAATGCAGGGATGCTGTTGATGTACAGAACTTGCAGAATGCAGGGATGCTGTTGATGTACAGAACTTGCAGAATGCAGGGATGCTGTTGATGTACAGAACTTGCAGAATGCAGGGATGCTGTTGATGTACATACCTTGCAGAATGCAGGGATGCTGTTGATGTACATACCTTGCAGAATGCAGGGATGCTGTTGATGTACAGAACTTGCAGAATGCAGGGATGCTGTTGATGTACAGAACTTGCAGAATGCAGGGATGCTGTTGATGTACAGAACTTGCAGAATGCAGGGATGCTGTTGATGTACAGAACTTGCAGAATGCAGGGATGCTGTTGATGCACATAACTTGCAGAATGCAGGGATACTGTTGATGTACATAACTTGCAGAATGCAGGGATGCTGTTGATGTACAGAACTTGCAGAATGCAGGGATACTGTTGATGCACAGAACTTGCAGAATGCAGGGATACTGTTGATGTACATAACTTGCAGAATGCAGGGATGCTGTTGATGTACAGAACTTGCAGAATGCAGGGATACTGTTGATGTACATAACTTGCAGAATGCAGGGATGCTGTTGATGCACATAACTTGCAGAATGCAGGGATGCTGTTGATGTACATAACTTGCAGAATGCAGGGATGCTGTTGATGTACAGAACTTGCAGAATGCAGGGATGCTGTTGATGCACATAACTTGCAGAATGCAGGGATGCTGTTGATGTACAGAATTTGCAGAATGCAGGGATACTGTTGATGTACAGAACTTGCAGAATGCAGGGATACTGTTGATGTACATAACTTGCAGAATGCAGGGATGCTGTTGATGTACAGAACTTGCAGAATGCAGGGATACTGTTGATGTACAGAACTTGCAGAATGCAGGGATGCTGTTGATGTACAGAACTTGCAGAATGCAGGGATACTGTTGATGCACAGAACTTGCAGAATGCAGGGATACTGTTGATGCACAGAACTTGCAGAATGCAGGGATACTGTTGATGTACATAACTTGCAGAATGCAGGGATGCTGTTGATGCACATAACTTGCAGAATGCAGGGATGCTGTTGATGCACATAACTTGCAGAATGCAGGGATGTTGTTCATCCACAGAACTTGCAGAATGCAGGGATGCTGTTGATGCACATAACTTGCAGAATGCAGGGATACTGTTGATGTACAGAACTTGCAGAATGCAGGGATGCTGTTGATACACATAACTTGCAGAATGCAGGGATACTGTTGATGTACAGAACTTGCAGAATGCAGGGATGCTGTTGATGTACAGAACTTGCAGAATGCAGGGATGCTGTTGATGCACATAACTTGCAGAATGCAGGGATGCTGTTGATGTACAGCACTTCCAGAATGCAGGGATGCTGTTGGTTCTGAGAGAGGATCCCCAGCCATCCACAGAGGGCCATGTTCCATTCAAGCCTAATATGTCACGTGACCGCGTGCCACATTTTCTCTCTCTCTCTCTCTCTCTCTCTCTCTCTCTCTCTCTCTCTCCTCTCTTCCGTGCCACTTCAGGGGCATTGCACCCACGCCACTCACTCCGTCACCTGTTCACAGCCACTGCCACAGTAACGGCAGTAGCTGTCCACAGGGAGCAGTCAATGACAAGTCATGTGGCAACCCACCAGAGGAGACACTGCACCACCGCCGAGTCGCATCAGTGGTGTTCAGTGGGGCCTGTTCTGATCCAGCACATGCAGGACACCGCCAACTAAGCCCTTTACTGCCGAAAGCAATTGCTCAGTCACGGAACCAACTCAAGCGAGCTCTTTGCCCGGAGGGCGCCACCACGTCTATCCAACGATAGTCCCCATGACTGTGCCAGTACTAGTGACCCTGACAGAACCAAACCATCGCTTGGACACGAAGAGTGGTCGATACTGAGGTGACCATGAAAACAGAGCATGAATGGCCACAGAATTTGAGATTGAAAAAAAAAAAAAACCCTACTGATCGATGAGGATGAGGATGATGAAGATGATGCTAGGACTTCCATACTGGTCTGAGACGGCGTGACAGGACTATAACCTACACTTACTTTCATGCTGTAGCCTACCATCAACCAGGCTCGGGAGATACAGACACCTGCAGTGTTGGTCAGGAAATTTAAGCAACACTTTCACGGACGGATTTTCGTGACCAAAACGCAAGTGTGTGGTCCCAGTGCTCCCAGTTGAGCTCATAACAAACTCAACCCTGGAAACGGGCCAGTCGCTGATGAAGACGAATCGTACCCATGACCCCCGCCAGCTGTAAGTCCGTGACTGGTTAGTTTCAGATTTTTTTTTTTACAATCACCATGGGGCACGTGTTCCCTGGCAGGTTAAAGTGAGGGGACAAAAAAGAAAACAAAAGAAACCAACCAACCAACCAACCAACAAAAACCGCAAAGAAATGGGACAAAGTGAAGTCGGTACTTCGGAAATATCAAGCAGTTTTCACCACTTATTAACAGCAAGCATCAAAGGTATCAAAATATGTGTGTTGTGTGCGTGCACGAGTGCGTGCGTGCGTGCGTGAGTGAGTGCGTGCGTGCGTGTTTGCGTCTTAGTGTGTGTGTGTGTGTGTGTGTGTGTGTGTGTGCGTGTGTGTGTGTGTGATTTTACATGTGTGGCATATTGTTTTCGTTCAAAATGTGTGTGTGTGTGTGTGTGTGTGTGTGTGTGTGTGTGTGTGTGTGTGTGTGTGTGGCGCGCGCGCGCGCGCGTGTACGCGCGCTTGTGTGTGTGTGTGTGTGTGTGTGTGTGTGTGTGTGTGTGTGTATGTGTGTGTGTGTGTGTGTGTGTGTGTGTGTGTGTGTGTGTGTGTGTGCACGCGCGTGCATGCATGCGTGCGTGTGAAAAAGAGTGACAGTATGCGTGCGTGCGTGCTTGCGTACGTGTGTGTGTGTGTGTGTGTGTGTGTGTGTGTGTGTGTGTGTGTGTGTGTGCGTGCGCGCGCGCGCGTGAAAGAGAGAGAGAGAGAGGGGGGGGGGGATGCATGAAGATTGCTTATGCATGAATGAAGATTATTAGTATCAAATTTAAAGAAAAGTGTCATGTTTCACTTGCTTCTGATTCTGCCAATGTCTGGAACCGTCAATGGCAGGAAAGCAAAGGGACACTATTCTTCGTCGGGTCCTGAGGACAAGTCTTTTCATTTGTTCTGATTCTAAATCGTTCGATAGCTGATCATTCACATCTCGGACTGAACTATGGTGGCGTGCACACGCACGATTTGTCGACGTTAGCTGTTCCTCATGAGAGAGAGAGAGAGAGAGAGAGAGAGAGAGAGAGAGAGAGAGAGAGATTTCTATCTCGACATTGCAACATCTGGCGCGCGACAGCCTGGCCACGATTACAGTATGGGACGCGCCATGTCAAAATTTCACTCGAAAATCTCGCGAGCGCGCCGACAATTTGAGGCCCTGCTACCCACTTTGGTGCGAGTCCACGGTTACGGTTTAGGCCCAAAACGCTATATATTCTCTATTACACTCAAGGCTGCACCTAACTTTTGTCAGAAGATCAGCCAGTACCGAGATATATTCATTGCACAGTCCAGCCCTTGACCCATACCATACCTGACTCTGAGATAGATCTCACGTTCGCACGTTCTCTTTCTATGTAAGCACTATCCGCATGACCCTTCACATTTCTGTCGTCTGCTAGACTTTTCGCTTCAAAATCCTTCTGCCCTGCCAATGGCGTAGAAACACAAGGATTCTACAAGTCATGCATCATTCTGCTATTTTTGTTGACATATGGCATTAAAATAATTCACTGACCCCAAATTCCTGGATAAAAATAATGTTTTTTTTTGTGTTTTTTTGTTTTTGTTTTGTTATTTTTTTCACAGTCAGTGTGATTTTCATTTATTCAAATTTTGTTATTATTACTTGACCTTTGCTGTGACCCCGAACTCTGACCTTTTGTCACGGCGGCTGGTGAGACTTGACAAGGCGTTACGTCGTGTGTTGCGTCTCATCCTCAGACGTCGTTATATGCAGGTTGTCAACTATGTTCTGTCACACAGTGAGAGTGTGTTTCATTGGTTATTATTACAACTGCACATCACATGTTTTTTTGTGTGTGTTTTTTTTTTGTGCTACACCAATTATGTTATCATGCATGTTGCGTCAGAGTGCAAAGTATGACGTAACACGTACCATCGCGATATTGAAACTATATTTCATGTGTTACATGACGCTATTCCTAGTTTTTACCATTACATTACGCTATTCTTTATTCACAGTTTTTCCACTGTGCTTTATTTTGCATCACATTACGTCATGGTTCATCAATGTATTTATAACTACGCTACGTCGTGCCAAGGCACGTGACATTATTTCGCCTGATTCCAATTACGCGTTTCAGTGCGGCCTCTGCACTCAACACGGGTGGCATGAATTGAAACCCAGTGCCATTCTGTGATAGAAATGTCTTTTTGTGAAGGCCTCACTGAATGACTGGGGACGTAGGTCTGTGACCCAGTGCCTTTCTGTGATGGAAATGTCTTTTTGGAAGGCCTCACTGAATGACTGGGGACGTAGGTCTGTGACCCAGTGCCTTTCTGTGATGGAAATGCTTTTTTGTGAAGGCCTCACCGAATGACTGGGGACGTAGATCTGTGACTCCAGCGCTTCGCTCGAAGCATGCAAGCGGTGTTGTTTTGACCTGGGGCCTATGAAACAGCCCCCACCCCACCCCACCCCAACTCCCACCGCGACCCCTCTTCTCCCCTTCCCTCTCCTTTCTCGTGACGTGTGGTGAGGGCTGAGCCGCAACCTGTGGTGTGATGTTTTTGTTTGCTAACTCTTGCAGTTCACAAGCAGAACAGAAGACTTCCATTATCAGGGGCTGTGTCATCCCACCTCGTCATCACAGCAGCTCTCTGTGTGTGGATTTCTGGCTGCTCTCCCTTGGAGAATGGCTTGCCACACCGTGGCGCCACTCGTACGCCCCTTTTTTTTTTTGTCTATCCGCATATGTTTCGGTTTACTGTAAACGTGGATTTTAGACACAAAACGTACCCAGGGACCATCCTTTCGTTGCTACGGGGTATATTACATATCCGCAAAATGAATGTTGCAATTGGGACTTTTCTTATCTTTTCTGTCACTTTTTTTTGAGTACATAGGAAATCCAATAACATTCAGAATAATCAGATAGTTAACCTACAATGGACAGAGAAGAGAAGAAACGTGCTATGTGTTACATTTACAATGGGATATGAAAATGATTCATCCGAAATATTACCTTCACACGTCATCTTCGATCTCCAGAGAGTTCATGTATGAAAACCAGTATTTATAAAAAAAAACAAAAAAAAAACAAAACAAAACAACAAAAAACAAAAAAACAAAAAACAAACAAACAAACAAACAAAAAAAAAAAACAAAAAAAAAAAAACCAACTAAATAGGGCATTTCCAAAGAAAGCCAATATTTTCAGCTTTATAATTATCTCTCAGCTTTCTCAGAAAAGCCATAAATTTGTCTTAAATAAATGTTAGCGAACCGCCCAGAGAACGTGGACAAACGAGTCACAAGACGAAGCACAACTAGTTTCGACCTCTTAGGTCTTCATCAGGTGAGACATTAACGAATAAAACAATGAAAATTCACTTAGCTTTGATCGCTTCAGATCACTTGGTAGGGTTCAGCGCAAGGAAGAAGGCGTTGAATGAGAACGAGGCTGTTGGAAGGGAAATAGTGAGCGAGTCAAAGTCGTAATGAAGATAATAATATTACTGATAGGAATACTAATAATGGTCAAAATACTGAGAGAAAAAAAAAAAAAAAAGATTACTACCAATCTGTGTCAATAAGTATGGGTATGGGAGAAAGGAGAGTGGGTTAGAGGATTCTTAAACAGCAGGGTTGCCGTGGCAACAGTCCCAGAGGCGAAGGCGATCGTGATGTCAATGCCAGTGGTAGTATCAATACTAGCAATAGTATTACTGAATGATACTGCTAACAACGATAGTGAAGGTTAAGGTAATGAAAGCATGATACAGAAATATATTTAGAAAATACATTTTTATAATAATCAAATAAATAAATAAATGAAACATTAAAAATAATAATAAATTAAAAAATCAGTAAATAATAATAATAATAATTAAAAAAGAAAAGAAGAAAATAATAATAATAATAATAATGATAATAAATGCATAAATAAGATAGCTATAAGTTGTGTGAGGTGAATAGTGGGAGATAAGGTAGTATGTGTGTGTGTGGTGGGAGGATATTATGGGCTGAGATTGAAGTGGTGGGTTGGTACATGTTACTTTAAGGTGTAGATGCTATGACGGTGGAGGGAAGAAGGGATGGGTTTACGTACTAACTGGGGGAGGGGGAGGGGCAACATATTCACACCTATACACAAATCTCTCTCTCTCTCTCTCTCTCTCTCACTCTCCCCCCCCCCCCCCCCCCCCTTTCACGACCAACGATAAAGGAGCCAGCATTCTATTTATTATGTGTGTGTGTGTGTGTGTGTGTGTGTGTGTGTGTGTGTGTGTGTGTGTGTGTGTGTGTGTGTGTGTGTGTGTGTTTCCATTTGTAATATCAGCCTTATTCATTGGTTACCCCCACCTCCACCCCCAGCAACCGCCATATCCACCAACACCCCTACACACATCATTACTAGGGCAGGGGGAGGGGGGAGTAAGTCGATTGATGTAGCAAATGGAGACCACGGCAACCCTGCTGTTTAAGAATCCTCTAACCCACTCTCCTTTCTCCCATACCCATACTTATTGACACAGATTGGTAGTAATCTTTTTTTTTTTTTTTTTTTTCTCTCAGTATTTTGACCATTATTAGTATTCCTATCAGTAATATTATTATCTTCATTACGACTTTGACTCGCTCACTATTTCCCTTCCAACAGCCTCGTTCTCATTCAACGCCTTCTTCCTTGCGCTGAACCCTACCAAGTGATCTGAAGCGATCAAAGCTAAGTGAATTTTCATTGTTTTATTCGTTAATGTCTCACCTGATGAAGACCTAAGAGGTCGAAACTAGTTGTGTTTCGTCTTGTGACTCGTTTGTCCACGTTCTCTGGGCGGTTCGCTAACATTTATTTAAGATTTGTTTAGATTTCCGCCTGCAGTCCTCTCGCTTTGCAACTAGATCCATAAATTTGGTTTATAGTAAAATAGATAGTACACTAATGCAAAAATATAGAGCAAAGTGATCTGGTTAAAAAGTTTTATTCTTATATTGTTCCTCATTTCGAGTAAAGTTAGCAATGTACATAGTTTAGAGCAGGTGTTTCACACTTCTTTTTTTTTGCAAGATTCCCCCCCCCCCCCCCCCCCCCTCCCCCCCAAAGCCTTCAGAAACACTGAGAACGTGTTGCTCTGAATCCTTACATTTTTGCAAAATGTACGTTTGTTGCTGCTTGTGATTCCATTTTTCTTCACTGTGCTAATTGTAACTGAAGTATTGCAACATATTTGAGTGTAGAAATATTCTTTGGTTTTTCCTCTTTTCCTTGTTCAGATTAATAGCCTACATTTCCTTCTGTCTGAAAAAAAATAATTCTGTGAAACTGGTTCTAAAACTAGCACATTTAATCTCTCTCTCTCTCTCTCTCTCTCTCTCTCTCTCTCTCTCTCTCTCTCTGTCTTCTCTCTCTTATATATATATATATATGTGTGTGTGTGTGTGTGTGTGTGTTAGCCTGCAATTGTTTTCCCCCCTCTACTAAATTGTAAAACACACACACACACACACACACACACACACACACACACACACACACATATATATATATATATATATATATATATATATATATACATATACATATATAGTCATACACTGCATTTGCATGCACACGGTCACAAAGACGCGGTTTACTCCATCCGCACGCATCTACTCCAGGAGAGACAGGGAAACAAAGATTCCAATTTTGTGTGCTCCCTTTACCGAAACATACCAAAGGAATATCAAGGGCAACAATCGACATCAAACAAAAATACAACACGCGTGTTCCTGGCCAATTTCATGTCCACCTACCACATAAATATTTCTGATTATCTTCCCCTTGCTTTCTTTCCTGCACGTACATGATAGAAAACATTGCAGTTCTCTTTCTTTCTGTTTTCAAGGAAAAGTTGATGTAAAAAAATTTTCTTTTTCATTGATAAGAATCTACCAGCGGGACTCCACATCGCAGGACGTAGGCTTTTAGTCCAAGGGTTGGACGCTGAGGTCTTCTGGAAAGAATCCCCAAGTCTTACGGTTAGGTTTGGAAAATGTAATTTTTATTAAAAAAAATTTTCAGGACATGATACAACACAACATGGTAACATATTGTACTCACGAATTCGTAGCATTCCGTTTTTAGCACATTCCTACCTACAGATGTGGATACAAAGTGGAATCTTTACAAAAAAATATATTAATTAAAAAAAACCCGATTTGCATGTTTTTTTAATTAACCAGTTACACGTTGTCACAAAATCCTTCTTATTACATCTACTTTTTATTTTTAAAATCAAAGATATCAATGTTCGTGAATCAATCATTTATCTTCACTTATAATAAACAATTTCGCTTTTCTCTTTATTTATTTATCGTTCCTCAACTGGTAACTTACCTGCAGGGAATCAACGCTATACAAAATCCCCAGCAGACTTTTGTCTGCAGCTACATCGATAACACTCACTGGTCGTTAGGAAAAACCCAAGTTTTCCTCTTCAACCCCGAAGGTTGGAAAATATTGGTCAATCAATTCTTGATCCAAGTCAAGAGACCTTCTGTACCACAGTTTGTCATCCCCTGGTCTTCCATAAAGATCGGGAGCACACCCGTCCTACACACCAGACCTACACACCCGTCCTACACACCAGACCTACACACCAGTCCTACACACCGGTCCTACACACCGGTCCTACACACCAGTCATACACACCCGTCATACACACCAGTCCTACAAACCAGTCATACACACCCGACCTACACATCGATCATACACACCAGTCCTACACACCCGACCTACACACCAGTCCTAAACACCCGACCTACACACCAGTCCTACACACACGACCTACACACCCGTCCTACACACCCGTCCTACACACCAGTCATACACACCCGACCTACACACCCGTCCTACACACCAGTCATACACACCCGACCTACACACCAGTCCTACACACCAGTCCTACACACACCAGTCCTACACACCAGTCCTACACACCAGTCCTACCTACACACCAGTCCTACACACCAGTCCTACACACCAGTCCTACACATCCGTCCTACAGACCCGTCCTACACACCCGACCTACACACCCGTCCTACACACCAGTCCTACACACCAGTCCTACACATCCGTCCTACACACCCGTCCTACATACCAGTCCTACACACCCGACCTACACACCAGTCATACACATCCGACCTACACACCCGTCCTACACACACACTCATCCTGCATACCTGTTCTACACACCCGTCCTACACACTCGACCTACACACCGGTCCTACACACCCGACCTACACACCCGACCTACACACCAGTCCTACACATCCGTCCTACACACCCGACCTACACACCAGTCATACACACCAGCCCTACACACCAGCCCTACACACCGGGCCTACACACCCGACCTACACACCAGTCCTACACACCCGTCATACACACCAGTCCTACAGACCAGTCATACACACCCGACCTACACACCCGACCTACACACCCGACCTACACACCCGTCCTACACACCCGCCTACACACACGTCCTACACACCCGTCCTATACACCCGTACCACACACCCGTCCTACACACCCGACCTACACACCAGTCATACACACCAGTCATACACATCCGACCTACACACCAGTCTTATACATCCGACCTACACACCCGTACTACACACCCGCCTACACACCCGGCTTACACACCCGCCTACACACCCGGCCTACACACCAGTCCTACACACCCGTCTACACACCCACCTACACACCAGTCCTATACACCACTCCTACACATCGACCTACACACCCGTCCTACACACCCGACCTACACCAGTCCTACACACCGACCTACACACCCGTCCTACACACCAGTCCACACACCATCGATCATACACACCCACCCACACACCCGACCTACACACCAGTCCTAAACACCCGACCTACACACCGCCCTACACACCAGTCCTACACACACCAGTCCTACACACCAGTCCTACACACCGTTACCACACACCAGTCCTACACACCAGTCCTACACACCGACCTACACACCGGGTCATACACCCGTCCTAACACCCGTCCTACACACCAGTCATACACACCTGTCCTACACACCGTCCTACACATCCTCTACACATCCCGCCTACATACCAGTCCTACACACCCGTCCTACACACCAGACCTACACATCCGTCCTACACACCCGTCCACACACCATCCATACTCATCCGTCTACACACCCGTCCTACATACCGCCTACACACCAGTCTACACACCCGTCCTACACACCCGACCTACACACCAGTCATACACATCCGACCTACACACCCGTCCTACCACATACCCGTCCTACACACCAGCCTACATACCTGGCTATACACCCGTCAACCATAAACACACCCGCCTACACACCCGACCTACACACCCGACCTACACACCCGACCTGCACGCCCGACCTACACACCCGACCTACACACCAGTCATGCACACCAGTCATACACACCCACCTACACGCCCGACCTACACACCCGGCCTACACACCCGACCTACACACCCGACCTACACACCAGTCATACACACCAGTCATACACACCCGCCTACACACCCGACCTACACACCCGACCTACACACCCGACCTACACACCAGTCATACACACCCGCCTACACACCCGTCTTACACACCCGACCTACACACCCGTCCTACACACCAGTCATACACACCCGCCTACACACCCGTCCTACACACCCGACCTACACACCAGTCATACACACCAGTCATACACACCAGTCATACACACCCGCCTACACACCCGACCTACACACCCGACCTACACACCAGTCATACACACCCGTCATACACACCCGACCTACACACCCGTCCTACACACCAGTCATACACACCCGCCTATACACCCGACCTACACACCCGACCTACACACCAGTCATACACACCCGCCTACACACCCGGCCTACACACCCGACCTACACACCCGTCCTACACACCAGTCCTACAAACAAGTGAGATTCTCTCACCCATACTGTGCCTCAGCGTCCGATGGAATCAACAATGGGGAACGTTAGGAATATTGACGGTCAGTCCGCGTCACGAGTCCCAGTCAGGCCATTGCTTATGTAAAGTCACTCTTCCCATATCTCTGTCTCGCCATCTCACCGTCTGTCTATTCCCCATCCTCTCTCTCTCTCTCTCTCTCTCTGTCTCTCTCTCCCTCTCTGATTGAATTCTCTTGTCTATCTCCCTACAAGATGCGTTTCAAGCTGTTCTAGTAAATTCAAATCCTCTTCTGTTTCTAAGTGCGCCTTCCCTGAGTGGTGTTGACGAAGGGTCAGGTAAAGAAGAGAGAGCTCTTGCAGTGCCACCCCCAGAACATCGGGGAATGGAAGCGATCAGGGCCGGACGAACTCAGTTGGTAGAGATCCAGACTAGTGATGCTGGGGTTGCGAGTTCGAGTCTCCGTTTCGGTACAGGGGGATTTTTCACCTCTGAGTTAACATTGCTTCTGACTCCATTTCCCTGTAAGTCCTTCGAATGAGACTATAAACCGAGGTTTTGTGTGAATGCACGCGTAACATCTTGCATATGCGTAAAATACCATAACCAACTTTCGGAGGAGAAGGCCAGTTTGGCCGTGGGTATGGATGACACGTTACACATAGCATACACCAAAAGAGCAAAGAAATTGAAAACAAACAAACAAACAAATAAAAAACAATAAAAAACCTGACAGACTAAATGGCGCGGTAGACAGTCCGTTGTGTAAATGAAAGTATGGATTGTAAAGCGCTTAGAGCATGGTCTGAAACGGAGGATAGGCGTTATGTAAGTACTCTTACTAACGATGATGATGATGATAATGATAATAATAATGATAATAATAATAATGATGATGATAATAATAACAATAATAATGATAATAATAATAATGTGATGATGATGTTGATAATGACGATAACGAAAATTAATAATAATAATACTGATAATAGTAATGATGATGATAATAATGATAATGGCGATGATGATGACGACGATGATGATAGTAATAATAATAATAATGATAATAATTATAACAATAAAAATAATGATACTACTGCTACTACTACTACTAACAATGATGATAATAATGATATTGATAATATAACATATTATTATTATTGTTATTATTATTATCATCATCATTATTACTATTATCCTCATCATGATAATGAACTGGAGTGCAGACTTGACTGCCAAAACAATTCTCAGATGAAACCTTTGCAGGGTGATTATGGGGACAGCGTTACAGACAGTGGCGTCCTGGCATGTCTTCAGGGACAGACAAGAGGGATGGACAGCTCTCACAGTTCTCGCTGGAAAGAGGCCAAAGCCACACCCGGCACCAGCTCAGCTGTCAACAACGGAAATCTTGCTGTCTGTGGATGAGCATGCCGGCAGTCGCACTAGCAGTCCAGTCGCTGTTCGTTGTTAGATCATTCCTTCCGTCAGCTGTTAGATCATTCCTTCCCCCAGCTGTTAGATCATTCCTTCCTCAGCTGTTAGATCATTCCTTCCCTCAGTTGTAGATCATTCCTTCCCCAGCTGTTAGATCATTCCTTCCCTCAGCTGTTACATC
>CM065728.1:7636007-7638507 GCA_033310375.1 Conus canariensis | reverse complement strand
ATGCTCTGATATAATCGGAGCAGCAATTTTCAAAATTTTACCATCTATATCATCTAAACCTCGAGAACTGGACTGATTTAATGAACACAATTCCTTATAAACATCATGTACACCAATAAACTCGATTTGAAGATTTGATTTTATGTTTTTCGATACACAGTACGCTTTTAGCTCAAATAGGTTATTGTCTTTTGAACAGTCAGCTTTGATCGTCTTTTCTGCAACAGTTGTGAAGTGATCATTTAAGAGTTCAGCAGACAATGTTATCTCAGAAGGAGCGCTAGATGACAAGGTTTTACCGGAGAGCTCATTAATAGCTTTCCAGATCAATTTTGAATCTTCTTTACGGGAAATAAGGTCACTGAAATATTTCTTTTTGGCGGCTCTTTTCATATCGGTTACCTTATTTCTTTGCTTTTAAAAATTATCATCTTTACCATTTGTTTGCAATAGAATATCTCGTAAATTAATGGCCTTTTCGATTTTTTCATTAAGCCGCGGTGGCTTCCCCATTGGTTTGACACGTTTAGAGTTACCGATGGCACGTGTTTGTTAAAGACAGAGATAAATATGTCATACCAAGCAGCCAGCGCTCCATCAGGGTCATTGTGCTGATACACCTCAGAAAAATTTGCGCTACACAAATCGGACAAGACATTATTAGAATCGAATTTCCTATAGCTTCGAAAGGATATACATTTGTGAACATTTCTAGGAATTTTAACCCCCTTTTTGGACCATGTTAGACACATTGGAAAGTGATCACTGAGACCGTATACAGGCACAGCTGTTTCTATGATATTAAATGGGTTTGTTGCGTATATGTGGTCAATTAGTGTTTCGGAGGATAGATTTTTCCTAGTCGGTGAGTTAATTAACTGTGTCAAACTCCTGCCAGGGGCAGCAAAGACATGAGCACGATGCAGATTACAATCGGCATGGAAGGACAGCAGCACCTCCATGAATCACAAGATCGGCATGTAAGGACAGCAGCAACTCCATGAATCACAAGATCGGCATGTAAGGACAGCAGCACCTCCATGAATCACAAGATCGGCATGTAAGGACAGCAGCAACTCCATGAATCACAAGATCGGCATGGAAGGACAGCAGCACCTCCATGAATCACAAGATCGGCATGTAAGGACAGCAGCAACTCCATGAATCACAAGATCGGCACGGAAGGACAGCAGCACCTCCATGAATCACAAGATCGGCACGGAAGGACAGCAGCACCTCCATGAATCACAAGATCGGCATGTAAGGACAGCAGCACCTCCATGAATCACAAGATCGGCATGGAAGGACAGCAGCACCTCCATGAATCACAAGATCGGCACGGAAGGACAGCAGCACCTCCATGAATCACAAGATCGGCACGGAAGGACAGCAGCAACTCCATGAATCACAAGATCGGCATGGAAGGACAGCAGCACCTTCATGAATCACAAGATCGACACGGAAGGACAGCAGCACCTCCATGAATCACAAGATCGGCATGGAAGGACAGCAGCACCTCCATGAATCACAAGATCGGCAGGAAGGACAGCAGCACCTCCATGAATCACAAGATCGGCACGGAAGGACAGCAGCACTCCATGAATCACAAGATCGCACGGAAGACAGCAGCAACTCCATGAATCACAAGATCGGCACGGAAGGACAGCAGCACCTCCATGAATCACAAGATCGGCACGGAAGGACAGCAGCACTCCATGAATCACAAGATCGGCACGGAAGGACAGCAGCACCTCCATGAATCACAAGATCGGCACGGAAGGACAGCAGCACCTCCATGAATCACAAGATCGGCAGGAAGGACAGCAGCACACTCCATGAATCACAAGATCGGCATGGAAGGACAGCAGCACCTCCATGAATCACAAGATCGGCACGGAAGGACAGCAGCACCTCCATGAATCACAAGATCGGCACGGAAGGACAGCAGCACCTCCATGAATCACAAGATCGGCAGGAAGGACAGCAGCACCTCCATGAATCACAAGATCGGCACGGAAGGACAGCAGCACCTCCATGAATCACAAGATCGGCACGGAAGGACAGCAGCACCTCCATGAATCACAAGATCGGCACGGAAGGACAGCAGCACCTCCATGAATCACAAGATCGGCACGGAAGGACAGCAGCACCTCCATGAATCACAAGATCGGCACGGAAGGACAGCAGCACCTCCATGAATCACAAGATCGGCACGGAAGGACAGCAGCACCTCCATGAATCACAAGATCGGCATGGAAGGACAGCAGCACCTCCATGAATCACAAGATCGGCACGGAAGGACAGCAGCACCTCCATGAATCACAAGATCGGCACGGAAGGACAGCAGCACCTCCATGAATCACAAGATCGGCACGGAAGGACAGCAGCACCTCCATGAATCACAAGATCGGCACGGAAGGACAGCAGCACCTCCATGAATCACAAGATCGGCACGGAAGGACAGCAGCACCTCCAGCACCTCCATGAATCACAAGATCGG
>CM065728.1:7628507-7631007 GCA_033310375.1 Conus canariensis | reverse complement strand
ATGACTTCAGAGAAGTAACAATAAGGGGAAAATGCTGTATTGGAAAAACACGCGATATGAAAATGCCCCCCCCCCCCCCCCCCCTCTTCCAAAAAAAAAAAAATCTGAAGGATAAAACCATAACAACAACAACAACAACAACAACAAAAAACGAAAAGAAAGATGTCAGAAATACACGCAGGGCCGAGAGAGGAAACTAGGTGGCCTCTTAGAGAGGCTGGAGACATGTGGGAGAGTGAGACAAAGAGAAAGACTCTTGTATGGGTGAACATGTAGACCTACATATAAAACATAAAGAACTGCGTTCGAGTCAAAGGAACCTAACATTTTATTGCTCATGTTCATGTCTAGGCATTGTTGTGGGAAACGGCTTCTGTGAACAGACAGGAAAAAAAACAACAACTAACAAAGTTCAACATCATTAAAAAATAAACACAATCTCTGGAAGTTTTTGCCGCACAGTAAATCATTGCTGGCCATTGCGCAAAATGACCCCAAACATGGAAATGCAGAATGAAATTAGATACGCAATGTAACACAGAGAGGAGAGAGAGAGAGAGAGAGAGAGAGAGAGAGAGAGAGGAGAGAGAGAGAGATGAGAGGAGAGGAGAGGATGTAGATGATGCAGATGCAGATGTTTATTCGTAAAGGCCAAGCCCTTAGAAGGGGATAGAGATAGAAAGAGAGATAGAGAGAAGAGAGAGAGAGAGAGAGAGAGAGAGAGAGAGAGAGAGGAGAGAGAGAGAGAGAGGAGAGCGTTTATTTCCGAAAATAATATATAAACAATGGTATGGGTTTTTTTTAACTCCCAGCCATCGCCTTGGAAAGGATCTAATTTGTAAAATAAAAAATGCAAGGGGAAAAATTTAACATGAAAAACGAGCGAGAATGTGAGTATATGTAGCTTCTTTTAGAATAAAAGGGAATAAAGCAGAGGTAAAGCCATGAAATGTGACTACAGTCCACGAAGCCAATTGAAGAGCAGTGACATGTCAATCCACACCAACTTCAATGGAATCATCCATTGTTCAGAGCTCAGCTGATCATGAAGGCCGTATGAGGGACACATGTGATCAGCCTCAGTCATGTGGGACCTACATACTCAACGAGGGAAGAAAAGGAAGGGGGCGTGTGTGTGTGTGTGTGTGTGTGTGTGTGTGTGTGTGTGTGTGTGTGTTTTGTAGAGAGAGAGAGAGAGAGACAGAGAGAGAGAGAGAGAGAGAGAGAGAGAGGATTTATTGGTGTTTGACAATGGCTGCATACAAATGGAGTTCACATGTATAATGGTATTCCGAAACAGTCGTAAACAGTCATTCCTTTTTTTTTTTTTTTTCGAGAGCATCTTGTTCTTATTACATACACTTTGTGTACATGTTTGCATAACCTTTAAATCACATGTCCATTTTCATTGCACAGCAAAAAAACATTGTAAACATTGAAAGCCGCCTCTGATATTTAAGAGATATTAATTTCACACGCAGATCACTATATTTTGAGCATCGGCCTGATAAGAAAAAGAGCAGCTCTGCGTCATAAATATATCTACAGAAAAGACAGAACACATTCATATGCACACTGACATTGCGCAAGTGGACAGAACTCGAAGGCCACGGTGATATACTAATTGTCCATCTGGCTGATATTTGTCATATGTTACTGCTCTTAATCACAGAAGATAGGGCCGAATTGATAGCAACATCGTAAAACGTGTGTGAGTCGTGTGCAGAAAACGTGTCTTGCTCACAACAGTCTTTAAACGCTGTTTAGTTGGGCAATGAACGCCTAATGATTCCTCAGCGACAGAGCTTTCTGATTCGAAACCACAGAAGTTAAGAACGTTTCTTCCTCTATATGCCCATGTGGTTTAATTTTGTCTCAGTGGAAACACGAGTACAGAGCTTTCTGATTCAAAACCACAGAGGTTAAGAACGTTTCTGCCTTTATATGCCCGTGTGGTTTAATTTTGTCTCAGTGGAAACACGAATACAGAGCTTTCTGATTCAAAACCACAGAGGTTAAGAACGTTTCTGCCTTTATATGCCCGTGTGGTTTAATTTTGTCTCAGTGGAAACACGAATACAGAGCTTTCTGATTCAAAACCACAGAGGTTAAGAACGTTTCTTCCTCTATATGCCCGTGTAGTTTAATTTTGTCTCAGTGGAAACACGAGTACAGAGCTTTCTGATTCAAAACCACAGAGGTTAAGAACGTTTCTGCTTTATATGCCCGTGTGGTTTAATTTTGTCTCAGTGGAAACACGAGTACAGAGCTTTCTGATTCAAAACCACAGAGGTTAAGAACGTTTCTGCCTTTATATGCCCGTGTGGTTTAATTTTGTCTCAGTGGAAACACGATACAGAGCTTTCTGATTCAAAACCACAGAGGTTAAGAACGTTTCTTCCTCTATATGCCCGTGTGGTTAATTTCGTCTCATGGAAACACGAGTACAGAGCTTTCTGATTCAAAACCACAGAGGTTAAGAACGTTTCTTCCTCTATAT
>CM065728.1:7586007-7603507 GCA_033310375.1 Conus canariensis | reverse complement strand
TTACTGTGACATGCAAACATTTGGTCATGCGATATTGAATTCAATCACTCAATTATAATTGAGTGTTTATTAATGTAATTGCTGTGTGTGTATATGTTTGTATATATGTTGGTGTGTGTGTGTGTGTGTGTGTGTGTGTGTGTGTGTGTGTGTGTGAGTGCGTGCGTGCGTGCGTGCGCGCGCGCGCGCACGTGCGTGTGTGTGTGGTGTGTGTGCGCGCGCGCGCGCGCGCGTGTGTGTGTGTGTGTTCTTTAACTGAAAGGTGATTAATATTCCCATTTGAACTGCCAAGAATATGATCAGCAATAACTTTTATTTCAGACCAGCTTTTAGTTTCAGGCTTAACTGGTTTTGAATTTTAATTCGGACATTCTAATATGTCCACATATCAGTTTTCACCCTTTCTTGCAGCACAAGAATATGACCGTCATGGTCGGCTGCATTGTAAGCATTTTGCTGATGACATCTGCGTTTATTCGTTAAAAAACAAACAAACATTGCTTAACACAGTGCCTGGACTTCTCCGTACTTTTGACACATCTGATTCCTTCTTCCTCTTCTTCCCAGACACTCTTCCCTCCATCCTCCCCCTCTCTCACCCCTCTTCTCCATCTCCCACAGAATACTCCAATCACCCAACTTCCTTCCTTCAAGCACCTCCGCCCTCACATCTTCCCTCAAACGATCGTGCAGCAGGACCCCCCTCTCTCCGGTCCACCCCCAGGACAGCCCCTGATGAAAACAGCTGTGGAAACGGCCCCCTCTCTCCGGTCCACCCCCAGGACAGCCCCTGATAAAAACAGCTGTGGAAACGGCCCCCTCTCTCCGGTCCACCCCCAGGACGGCCCCCTGATGAAAACAGCTGTGGAAACGGGCGGACACAGTGTGTGGGCAGTGCTGTCCGCGGGGTGATGTTGGCTTGATGAGTGGCCGCTGACACGTCAGCATCGTTGGGCCGTGTGGCCAGGACTGGGGTGGCCTCCTCCCTCCCCCATGGACCACAACACTGCACGGCAGAGTCCTGCGTCTGTAGGGGATTGTGCTGGCAGTACACATCACTGACCTGATAGCACGGGCTGATCGCTGTGCTGGGGGATTAGTGGGTGACGTTAGCAGAGAGAGAGAGAGAGAGAGAGAGAGAGAGAGAGGTCAGTAGTATTACTAGTCTTTGCTGCCGTCTCCTCTTTTCTTCTCAGTTTGGTTCCTTGCTATAACTGTTTGCTCTTCTGCTTTTTTGTCGTGTATGCCATCTGAATGAAAATGTGCATATAAGTATGTCTAAGTCAAGTGAACTAGTCGTCCCAACTCTTTGTCCCTTTTTTTAACGTACGTACATGCCGATATATATCGGTCATCTCGAAAAAGTTATTAGAATCGGACTGATTTAATTTTTGATAATTATAGTGAGTTGTGTGTAATCATTTGTTTGAAGTTCAAGGGAAGGAAGAGTGTGTCGAAAAAATCATACAATCGTATATTTCATTCTCAAACAGATTTGTCCTCATCTGCGTCTTCCATCCAAGTTCCTGGTTTTTCTTCGGACAGTTACCACACAGAGCCCTGTGTATTGTTGAGATAGCAGTTGGGTGGTGACAGCTCTGTGCGCTTTCTTTAGTCGTGGTACACGTTGCTGTGTATTGTTGAGACAGCAGTTGGGTGGTGACAGCTCTGTGCGCTTTCCTTTAGTCGTGGTACACGTTGCCTGTGTATTGTTGAGACAGCAGTTGGGTGGTGACAGCTCTGTGCGCTTTCCTTTAGTCGTGGTACACGTTGCCTGTGTATTGTTGAGACAGCAGTTGGGTGGTGACAGCTCTGTGCGCTTTCCTTTAGTTGTGGTACACGTAGCTGTTTTGACATCGTAAACAATATGGCGACGCCAGTGACAATGCAGATCCTGCTACAGATCATTTTTTTGATGATCACGACCTGGACGCGGTGTTCCATGTGACGAGAGCCAACAGAATCATGGTGCACTTCACGTTGGCATCAGAGTAAAAGTAAATGAGCGTTACAGTCAATGAAGGAAGATAAATGCGAAGCTCGTTTTCATGCGTGCATTGCAAGGGAAATATTCCTCTCTGTCTGACTGTCTATCTGTCTGTCTGTCTCCCTCCCTCCCTCCCTCCCTCTCTCGCGGGAGGTGCAAGAAAACATGGCGGGGCAATGTTTTTCAGCAGTCCAGCCAACTGTGTTTTGAATGACGTTTTTGGTGGCTACAAAACGAGCAGTGACTGAACAACAAGTTTACCAAGCAGAGACCAGTGCAGGTGTTGGGGAAACGTGGTAAAATGGTGGAAATAGGACTGTGGAGAGCGGCCATAGGTCGTTTTCATTTGGCCCGTGTAACCAGTTTCTTGCTGAAGCGGACGCGACCGGGCAAGTTAGCACATGAAAGTTGTGTCACTGTGAACGATGTGCTGTGTACCTGGGTCTGCCTGCTGTTTTGGGTCAGCTTCATGTGTAGTGCAAGGCAAGTGTTTGGACACGCGTTGTATTCTCCTTTCACTGAAATGGGAACTGAAACTCATGAAAACACTGTTTGTGTGCGGAACATCACCAGTGACCATGGTTGACAGAAGAACGCCGACTCGATCAAGAAATTATCAAGCAAAAAGGATCAGATGAATGAGAAAATCTCAGGCTTGGAGTCCGAATTAGATCGCTTGGAGGGTTTCTCTCGGCGAAACAATGTGAAACTATTTGGCATACCTGAATCTTCAGACAGAGACGACTGTGCTGAGGCCGTCAGACACGTGCTAGGTACGTACATTCTGGACAAGACATGGGAACCGGACGTGATCGAGAGGGCGCATCGTCTGGGTAGGCCGAGCCCCCACGATCCTAACCCCCGGCCGATCATCGCCAAATTTCAACGATGGAGTGACGCCATCCAGTTGATGAAGGACCGGACGGCCAGAGACAGTATGGAGAGAGATGGTTTGAGAGTGGCACAGGATCTGACCAGAAGACAGTCAGTAATGCTGAAGAAATTACGGGAAGAAGGGAAGAGCGGCTATTATGTCAACGGCAAACTCCGTATTAAAGAATAATAATAATGTATAATACTTATATAGCGCATTTCTTGTTGTACAACTCAATGCGCTTACATCCACCATTTGCACTTATTCATACAATATTCATGCACACAGCAAAAAGAAAATACACAATGGCAGACGCACCTACATGCATAAACTGTCTCACCGAACTAGTTGTGGAGGAATTTAAGAGAGATCTAGTCATCTACAGAAGAGAATAGGCTTTTTTGAAGAGGTAAGTTTTGAGCTGAGATTTAAAAGAAGAAAGAGTAGGCTGATTACGAAGGTCTTCAGGGAGGGAGTTCCAAATAGAAGGTGCTCTAAAACTGAAGGCTCTTTCGCCAACAGATTTCAGAGAACGCTTAGGGATTTTCAAAAGTTTTTGTGAAGAAGAGCGAAGGGTACGAGAGCTTTGGTAGGTGCAGAGAGAAGAAGAGAGATAGTGAGGAAGAGATTCATTGAAGTGGCGGAAAGCAAGAACTGCCAGTTTAAATTGCCACCGATACCGTATGGGAAGCCAGTGCAGTTCGATCAGCATGGGAGTGATGTGCTCACACCTCCTCCTCTTCAAAACAAGTCGTGCAGCGCTATTTTGGACTCTCTGCAGCCGAGCAATCTGTTCTGCGGGAAGCCCAGCATAAACAGAGTTGCAGTAGTCCAATCTTGACATCACCGTGGCACAGACTAGCCTGACAGCTACTTCCCTGGACATAAAGCGTCGGATGGAAGCAATACGTCTCAGCTCTAAAAAGGATGAGCGACAGACTACAGATATTTGATTCTGCATGGTCAGACACTGATCAATGGTAACACCAAGGTATTTGACAGAGTTACTGAAAGGCAATTCAGTACCATCAACAACCATTGACTCTGACTCAACGAGTTTGAGGCAGGAGGAGGTTCCAACGGGCATGACTTCAGTCTTTTCACAATTTAATTTAAGCTTATTACTTGTCATCCATTCCTGCACACTGCTGATACACCGAGACACCCCAGATTGAACAGAAACAAACTCATCAGGTGTGCCACTCTTAGAAAGCTCAGTGTCATCAGCATACTTGTGAAAATCACAATCATGGTCCGAGATAACATCTGACAAGGGCTGTGAGTACAATGTAAACAACACTGGGCCCAATACTGACCCCTGTGGTACTCCATACAAAAGAGGTGACAAAGTAGACCTTACACCACCCACAACCACCGCCTGTGACCTATCTCTGATGTACGATTCGAACCACTGGAGAACTATCCCATCAACACCAAAAGTGACCCTAAGCCTTTCAAGTAAAGTAGTGTGATCTAGCGTATCAAAGGCAGCACTCAGATCAAGCAAGGCTACGAGAGAAACAAGTTTACTGTCGGATTTGCACAGTAAACAGTCCAGTACGCTCAATACAGCAGTCTCAGTGCTATGATTCTTCCTATAAGCAGACTGACAGGCCTCAAGAAGACCATGGCCTGAAAGATGAGTCTGAAGCTGCTTCAGCACAACTCTTTCAAGGATTTTTGAGAGGAATGGGAGGTTGGACACCGGTCTATAGTTCTTTAACTTATTAAGGTCCAGTCCTGGCTTTTTCAAGAGAGGGGTAACCATTGCCTGCTTAAACTGAGGAGGCACTATGCCTGACAAGAGAGATTTGTTTACAATGTTTGTAATCACGGGAATCAAATGAGAGGCACACCGTTTAAGGAGGGAAGTAGGGATGGCGTCAAGGACACAACTTTTGCTGGAGGATTCACTTATGAGATCGCCGATCAGTTTTTCATCCACAGGATTAAAAGTACAAAAAGGTGGTCCACAGTATTTATCGTAAAGAATTGGTTGGGAAGGATTTGCATCAAGATTGTTACGGATGGTTTTGATTTTATCAACAAAGAATTCACTAAATTGTTGAGAGATTTGAGAAGGAGGAGTGTTCGTGGGCAAACTTAATTTCTTTTGTTTGCCAAGTAGTTCACTTGAAAGAGAAAACAACTGCTTTGATGAAGAACAAGAGTCAATTTTATCACGGTAGTATGACTCTCTGGCATCCTGGAGGCAGTCCCCTGCCTCACACCTGTTCGCTGCAAAGATCTGGCGGTGGATGGTCAATCGGCTCTTTCTCCAGCGTCTCTCGCTGCGCCGGCGTTGACGTCGAGCAGCTCTCACGTCCTCGGAGAGCCAAGGAGCTGAGGGACGGTCAGTAACACACCTAGTCACTGCAGGCGCGTGTCGGTCCAGGATTTCCTGAAGGCCATCGTTAAGCACTTCAACTAATTGTGTGACATCTGCATTGCTTTGCTGCTTACGCATGCCCTGAGCAAAACTCTTGACCTCTTGGTCAAAAACAGCCACACACAATGCTTTCATGTTCCTAGACGTAACAAGTCTTTTCCGAGGAGGGGGTCTGGAGATCTTCAAACTACACACAACAACAAAATGGTCTGAAAGACCAGCATAGTCACGAACTTCATCCACAGAGAGAACGCTGTCTTCAATGTTTCCCACCACCCAATCAAGGATATGGCCATGTTTGTGTGTTGGTGTTTGAACAAACTGAGACAGGTTGTGATCAGTCAGTAGAGTCTTTAGATGAATCACTTGGCGATCTGAATAGTCATCATAATGAAAATTAAAGTCACCAAGATAACAAACAGTATTACGTGTAGCTGCATAAGAGGATAACAGATCTGGAAACTCCTGTAGGAAGGCAGAGAACAACAGGACACGCCCCCTTGCCGCCACTCCCCCTCACCTGTCAGGTGGGAAACCCCCAGCGCACACGAGCATGACGTGGCACGACCGTCCTTTGACCCAGAACAACGCGAGCCAACCAGAGACGCCGGAGCAGTGGCTGACGTCACGACTGAAGAGGGCCACGACAGCAGGCACGGGAATCCCCTGCACAGTGACGGGGGCGACAGACCGAGAACCCGTGCCACCAGCCGTCAACCACGACTGAACGAGATGGTGTGGGGCAGCAAGGCGGTCACCACTGCACGTACACACCACACTGACAACAGCAAATAGCGGCGAGGCCAAGGCCTGCAACATGATAACACGACACACACACACAGCACGGACACACAGACCACGCCTATAAATACACACACAACAGGCACAGAACAAAGTGTCACTGACCAGGGTAAAACAAAAACAGTTTCCTTTCGTTGTTGGAACATTAATGGTTTAATTTCCAAGTTAGCAGATCCTGATTTTGTGAATGATATCCAATCCTTTGATATGTGTTTTCTTTCAGAAACGTTTACCATGCCATCTTTTGATTTTGATGTGTACTTCAAAGAGTATTGATAACACTTGACTGGGTCTTTTTCAGAACAACTATATCATTTGAAGTATGAAATGTATGAAAATAGATGTATGCGGAGTGGACAAAACCAGCTCAACCAACAAAACTGGGCCAGCAAAGTCAAATTTTGCTTACATACTTATGGATTTTCCGAAGTTTGGGTGAATGGCGGAGTTGGAAACGAAAAAGTTTCGTACAAGTTTTTAAACAACGCATAAATGACTGCTGCAAACAAGAGTGGTCATGTAAACTGTACGAGAGTGGAAGATACTCTACTTATCGTTCCTTTAAATCATTGCTGCAACCAGAAAATACCTTTCAGACATTTCAATAATTAAATATCGTACAGTTTTCGTCAAATTCAGATTGGGTATATGCGATATTAACACTCATAAAAGGTATACAGGAAAATCAAACTCTTGTCCTTTTTGTAAGGTTACAGAAGACGAACACCATTTCTTGTTTGTATGTCCAGTATATCAGAAAATTAGAGAAAAGTATTTGACGAAAGCTTTTAGAAATTTAGACGAAAATACACATTTGACACTATATCTGCAGAGCGAAAGCAGGTTTATTACACGTTCTGTAGCAATGTTAATTTATTATGCTTTAAAAAAAAGAGAAGAAGAAACTGCGAAATCTATTTCAACTGGGTGATATTTTTGTTGTTTTAGTATAAAAAGGGGAAAATAGGGAAACTGCACAGAGAATGCCTGAAAGCAATTTCCCAGTTGGTTTATCCAATGCAGTTAGGAAATGATATATTTTCGTTTTCTAGATTCTTTATAGTTTGCTCTGTGTGAGTTCTTTTCTCATGTTGTGTCTTTACATGATACATGTACCTCCTTTGCATACTGGCCGGTGGCCTTGCAGTAAACTTTTTCAGAGTTCAGAGTTCTCTCTCTCTCTCTCTCTCTCTCTCTCTCGGTAAAGAATGACACTTGCCGCGCAACAAAGTTTGGACTTAAGATCCATTTCGGTCAGTGCCTGTCATGAGCGCTGATCTCTATGAACTGTTGAGACCCGGCCTTAGTAGCCGTCATTTTGCTTGAACGCTCCGCGTCCTCCCCGCCTTACTCCACACCGCTGACATCCGCTATGCACAAGCGGCGTGACGTCGGCTGTGACGCAGTCTAAACGGTCAAGTGGCGAGTGGCAGCTTCCTCTGCAGGTCAGGGGAACATACTCCATGCTTTCTAATTCCAAGGGAAACCACCCACGTAGCTAGATCTCTTAAGATGATGGACGTTCAGCGGATGAGTTTTACTTCCTTTTTTTATGCTTATTTGCTTGTTCAACACCTCTCATTATTGATTAGCTATTTGTGTGCCTATGTAAAGCCTGGACAACATATCAAAATGCAATGTTGTTTTCTAAATTATAGATGAGTATTGTTTTTCTTTTAGTTTTTACACACACACACACACACACACACACACACACACACACACACACACACACACACACACAAAGAGAGAGAGAGAGAGAGAGAGAGAGAGAGAGAGAGAGAGAGAGAGAGAGAAAACGAAGAAAAGCAATGATTTTTTTTTGCCAGCGTTTGGATGCTTTTGCGCCTGTAGAATGGTTTTACTTTCAACCGATGCAAATCCAACGATGCATTACTCGAGTGGCTGTGGAACACTCGGTACAAACAGAAGCAACTTATCAAATTGGCAACACAATGACAATTACTCATACTTATGCTATATTTCAGTGTATGCAAAGGGGAAGAGACTACACGTAAACTCAGAAAACCAGTAAATTAATGGTCACAACTCATCTCTGCGTTTACCGCTTCCCCTCTCCTTCCTTTCCCTTCTCTCTCTGTCCGTTCCCTTCCTTGTATGTATATATGTTTATGCAATTATTTCATAGAAAAAAGTATTCCCCACTCCCATCCCTAGCACTGTCTACCCTCCTCTCTCCTCTGTGACACCACCACTACCACCACCCAATCCGCCTTCTTATGTACTGTATTTATGTAACACATTTGCCCCCCCCCCCCCTCTTTTTTTTTCTCCCTCTCTCTCTTCGTCTCTCTGCATTTCTCATGATACGCAAAGAAGTAAGCAGAATGTTCCATTTATTTATTCATTCTCATTTTAGATAGATATGCTTTACCTTACATAATGTATTCATTTACATACATTCACAATTATTCATGCATTATACTACAGATTCTCTAATCTACTGTAACGTCAGCGAAAGTGATTCCGTAACCGAAATTAAGAGACCTCGTAGATTCAGATAATTTTAGAGCATTATCTTCTCCATCAAATGTATCCAATCCTCTTGAAACACATGTTCACTAACAACTTTCTATATACGGAATATCACAAGCCCTTCCACCCATTCGTCTGGCTTTCGCCATTTCACTCCTGCCATACTGCCTCAGCTCGTCTCGATGATACATAACTGTCAGTATTTTAATTCAGTGTTAATAGGAACTGTTTTCCTTGTATTTTAAGAAAGACTTTGAATCTGTGGACCGCAGAGCACGGTGAAAAGTGGCTGTGTATGTTCAAAATTTCGCAGTAAATTCTTTCTTTCGAACAGAACCATCGTGTTTCCTTGACCTGTACTTATTTCTCCTAAGAAATCATAAGCTGCAGCGTGTGTGTGTGTGTGTGTGTGTGTGTGTGTGTGTTGTGTGTGTGTGTGTATACCTTTTTTTGCATGCTCTTTGTATGCTCTAGTTTTTACCTTAGTGATTGTTTTACCTAGTAAATTGTTTTCAGTTGACAAGGCCTGGATATTGTTTATACCTTTTTAGTTTGTGATAGCAGTTGTCTGAGGAAGCCCAAAAACAGGGCGAAAATTTAAATAAAGTGTTGGAGTGCAGCCCAGTTCAAGTGTTATGATTTCCTTTACGTAGATATATATATATATATATATATATATATATATATATATATAATTATATGAACAACACACACACACACACACACACACACACACACACACACAACACTAAATATATATATAATATATATATGTGTGTGTGTGTGGTGTGTGTGTGTGTGTGTGTGTGTGTGTGTGTCCCAGTATGTTGTGTATCTATTATTCCATATCCTTTAGAATAATTACCGTTATTGCTCGTATCATTATCATCGCTGTTATCAGTATCATTGCTTCCTTTTCTTGACATCATTACCATGTTGTGGTCTCAGTTTGTGCTGAAAAGGAGCATAGTAGAATAGCGAGGACAGATGAGGAGACTGGGCATTGCCTAAAACCTTTATCCTTGGGTAATAAAGGTGTTCAGAACTCTCTCTCCTCCTCTCTCTCTCTCTCTCCTTCCTCTCTCTCTCTCTCTCTCCTTCCCTCTCTCTCTCTCTCCTTCCCTCTCTCTCTCTCTCTCCTCTCTCTCTCTCTCTCTCTCTCTCTCTCTCTCTCTCTCTCAAGAAACGGAATTGTTCCGCCTTTTTCACATTAAAAATAAACTGTCATGAAATGTTTTGTTGTATTCAAACCTTTTTTTCATACCGTTATTTCAATTGATCTCAATCTGTTACTTATTTTTATACCATTTCCTTCTATCTTTATTTTGTATTTCGATTTTCCATAATCCGTTACGCGCTGCGTCTTAATGTATCTGATATTTATGTAGTTTGTTTTACCTTTTAACGTATTGATTTTTCCTGTTTTGCCAAAAAGCACTTTATATCTTTTATTTCTTCTGCACTGTGTTTGTTGATGTTGCTGTCACTGTTTATTTTTTCTTTCTCCGCCTCTTCGCTCTTTCCTTCTTCGTCTAAGCTCTTGAGATTCTCTTTGTTCGTGTTTTTCTTTTTCCCTGTCCACCTCTGTCCTCTTTCTTCCTCGTTTGTTTCTCCTTTCTCGTCGCCTTCCTTTCTAAGAGGGGAAGACTATGCTCCGAATAGTACCACACAGACAGTGCTATAAATGATAGTATTACAGAGACAGTGCTGTAAATGATAGTACCACAGACAGTGCTATAAATAAAAGTGTCACAGAGACGGGGCTACGGATAATAGCGAGACTGATAATGATGAAAGCAGTGTGTGTACACAGATATCTTCAAACAAACAATCCAACGAAGCCGACCAGTCGACATAAAAATGCCTCTATTTTTGTTTAATGTGTTGCCCTTTATATGCCAGACTGTCTAATCGTTATGGGTCTCGTCAGCCTCCATCTCTCTAAAGTCTTGCCCTGTCCATAGCTTAAATATTTTGGATCTAGTTGCAGAGTGAGGCGACTGCAGGGGGGGGGGGGGGGGGGGGGAAATCTAAACAAATTTTGAATAATGGCGGTTCGTCATTAATTACATATAAAACTCAAATGTGTTGGTTTCTCTGATTTCAACCTGACACCTGCTATCGTGCGCAGCCTAGTTCTGCGTTCAGAAGTGCCGATCAGTCGGAGAGCGGGCTGCAGGCAATACGAAGCGGTGCCGGCGGTGGCGATGATGAAGCGAAGAGACCAGCCAACATGGCACCGCACATGCACAGGCTGGACACGCCATGCGGCCTCTGTGTGGCGCGGACAAGTAGCTTCCCCTGGAGAAAGACGAGTAGCTTCCCCTGGAGAAAGACAAGTAGCTTCCCCTGGAGAAAGAACACCCGCTGTTGACGCTTCACTTGTTTCGGGAGGCGTGTGCAGATTCTCATTCTCTCTCTCGCACTGTGTGTGTGTGTGTGTGTGTGTGTGTGTGTGTGTGTGTGTGTGTGTGTGTGTCGGTTTGTCGGTCGGTGTGGCGGGCTGGCAGTTGTTTAGTAATGGAAAGCAGTGCACGCCCTCTGTTGTCACTGTATGGGATTTGTTAGCGTTGATCTTCTACTCCGTCGCTCCTCCTCCTGTTCGCCTCCCCTCCTCCTCCTCTGCTCCTCCTCTCTGTCCTCCTCCTCCTCCTCCCTGCCCTCTCCTCCTGCCTCCTCCTCCTCTCCTCCTGCTCCTGCTCCTCCCTCCTCTCCTGCTCCTCCTCTCCTGCTCCTCCTCTCCTGCTCCCTCCTGCTCCTCCTCCTCCTGCTCCTCCTCCTCCTGCTCCTCCTCCTCCTCCTCCTCCTCCTGCTCCTCCTCCTCCTCTCCTGCTCCTCCTCCTCCTCCTCCTCCTCCTCCTCCTGCTCCTCCTCCTCCTGCTCCTCCTCCTCCTCCTCCTGCTCCTCCTCCTCCTGCTCCTCCTCCTCCTCCTGCTCCTCCTCCTCCTGCTCTCTCCTCCTCCTGCTCCTCCTCCTCCTGCTCCTCCTCCTCCTGCTCCTCCTCCTCCTCCTGCTCCTCCTCCTCCTGCTCCTCCTGCTTCTCCTCCTCCTGCTCCTCCTCCTCCTCTTTCTGTCTCTCATTTCCCGTGTACTTTTAGAGTAATTTCTCTCACACTGACTGTACATCCCCCATTCCTGCCGATTTCTCGCATAGAGCCCTGTCGAAAACCCGTGTTAGTGTGGAGTCACTACTACGTCAGTATTCAGGGATGCCACTGCGGCCACCCCACGACAGTCCCCGTGATGTTGCTGACGTTGAAGATGTTTGAGACGCGCTCGCACACTGTGTGTGTGTGTGTGTGTGTGTGTGTTTTGTGTGTGTGTGTGTGTGTGTGTGTGTGTGTGTGGTTGCGCGGTTAGGCTGACTGATGGGGTAAAATTGCATTGGATGTGCCCACCAGGGGCATCTGTCCCATGTAAACGGAGGAGTCACTCTTACTGAACGCGAGCTCTAACACAAATTTTCTCCCTTGCAGATTTTTGAACATGATCTATTGCTTTCCGATTCGAGAACGCAAGCTTTCACAAAGGTTTTCAGGCAGTTGAAAATACTGTGATGAAAAATTATGGGAAATCATGAATTATGTATTGGAGTCTTTTCTTTATGATGTGTGTTTACAGTCAATTTCATCATTCCCCTTTCATAGGTAAATGTCAGGCGGCTGTGCAGACGTCATCTTATTCACAGCCCCCCCCCCCCCCCCCACCTCATTTCCCTACATCATGTAGAGGCTTACAAACACAGATAGCAAAACAGATAGTTGTACGCCCAGTAACAATAGTGTCCATGTCTTTTGATGTTGTGTGTGTGCGTGCGTGCATGGTGTGTGGTTGTGGGTGTGTGTGTGTGTGTGTGTGTGTGTGTGTGTTGTTGTTGTTCTTGTTCTTGTTAGACTTAAAACCTGCTTTAGTATGTAATTGTGTGTATCAGTGGAGGGAGGCTGTCGAGAAGGGGGGGGGGGGGGTCATTGTGCCATCTCAGTGCTTGCATAGCAGTTGAGACCAACGTGAATTGTCTCCCATGCCCACATTGGACTGGCCAGCCACAGTCGTAGACACTATATCCAGTCCTTGGTCATTGTCCGCTGTGACCGACGAACACCAAATAGACAGCAAACATCCAACCACTGTCTGCCTTCTCTGTCTCTTCCCTAGTCTCCAGATTAAATTAAATTATTACATTCCCATTCGTACATGTGTTTGTTCAGCTTTTTCCGTTTCTCTATTGCGAATCATTGTAACCTCAAGAGCTGAATACAAAAAGGAAAATGAAAAGTGCGCCACGGTATTGAATGTGTCCTTTTCTTTACCTGAAGTCAATCAGTTATTAAAGCAAACCGTCTGGTGCCGATTAAGAAAACTACAAAAATACGTTGCTTGGTGTGGCTGATAAAAATACTCATTTAATTAATTATAAACATGTAAACAGCATTCCTCATTTACAAGTGAAAAACATGTACCATACAGAAATTTCATTTCAATATTTTATAAATTAAAACTTGATGCCTTAAAAACTAAATATACAAACGAAGCAAAATGTGTTTGTGGAGAACGAAGAATAACCAGCACGCATCTGCTGTTTGACTGTTTACCTCTTCAAGCTCATTTGCCATCATTATCAGGGCATGTCTTTGTGTGATGTCTTTTCAGATTTAAAGTTTGCCTTCAGTGCTGTTTTTTTTCTGTAATTTGTAGTCCAGTTAAGCATTCACTTCAAGATTATTTGCAGGTATGTTGTAGGGGTGTTTAGAGGGACATTTATATGCACTTAGATAACCACATTGTGCATACACTTACATAGTCACAGACATTTATGCATCTCTCTCTCTTCTCTCTCTCTCTCTCTCTCTCTCTTCTCTCTCTCTCTCTCTCTCTTTGTCTAATATCACATATGTGAACAGACGTAAAACTGAAGGACTACTAGTACACATTCATGCATTCACCTGCGCTATACTTGTGACTTGATTCTTCTTAATAGTCTTTATTAGTGTAAGAAACAGACAGATAATTGATTTTAATTCCCACTTTCTTGTGTTACGTCCACACAAATAAACTCCGCTGAAAAAGTGGCTATTTTCATATAACTCGTGAGGATTCTTTAGCAGGAAGCGCAAACCAGTTAAAACAGAGGTGTTTGGTTTCCTTGTCTGTGGAGCCAGGGAATGTGTTGTTTCCATTTGTGTCCAGAGTGTAACCCGGGAATCTTGGGGCTGGTCACTCGCACCAGACAGTAAGATTGTATGTATTTAGAAACAAAGTGTATTTGTTGATTACTGTTGTCGAAATTGTTGACTTATCACACGTTTCTCGTTCAACACATTCCATTTCTTTCCTGCTTCTGATACGTGGCGACGTGCCAATGGTGGTGATGACGGTGCAAGATATGTGAATGAGTTGACTTTCTTCAAAAGAATTCCTTTTTTGTTGAAGAGCTGTGACATCACACCATCATCATGGTGGTGGTCAAAGTAATAGCCACATTCTTTTGTGACTGTGATATGGACATGTGCTGACTGACTTTGTGGAGTCGCATGTGTGAACAAGAGAGTCGGTGTAATCACACAGATTGGTTATCCTGATTTCGTGCGTTTGCGTGTGCATGTGTGCGTGCGTGCGTGCATATCTTGTCCATGGTAAAGTTCAACATGGGCATTTTCTCAGCAAGTGAAAGTAATAGTTATCCAACTTGGCAGAATGATACATATTGTTAAGACTTTTCCAGCCATTCTACTGTGGAAGATGTCACTTTGTCATAACAACTACAGATATGATGTTAACATTTTCTGGATACTTTCAATACTTATAATATTGTTCTTTTCTTTGAAATGCTGGTCACTTACAGTTCCACACTCAGATAAAAAAAACAAAACATTTTGAACATAATAGACAACATTATATTTGCAACAAATGCTATGTTTTGTGAAAACTGGAGCATTTAATGCGATTTCTGCCGGGCAGAAGTGCAGATGAAAGTGAACATATTACTAAATATAGGACTAATATACGCTCTTTATTCATAGAGCTTGCCAAAATAGAGCTAAGTAAAACAAGATGAGTTCAGGATTTATGGTGAATCAAGCAAGTGAGGCCTCAGTAAACTGACAGTTCTAAACCTTCACTGATTTCAGTAAGAAGAAATGTTTATAGAAAACTGAAGACATGGTGAATTTTACGCTGTTGCCAAACAAAGCAAATTCCTTTGAAAATCAACACCGGATGTGCCATCAACTCAGCAGATAAAACGTCATCATGGCACGTCAAATAAAACGCCATTGTTTTCAACATTGTCGGTGAGGCCGACGTATTTAAGGCACGACCATTCAGTTAGACCGAAGCGTGGATCGGAAGGTGTACGGTTGGGTGAAAGAGTGGGGGAGGGAGGGGGGGAGAGGGGTATATGTGAGCGATGTGTGAGTGCCGCGGGGAAAGGTGAAGGGGAAAAGAGAAGCAGGCCAATCGGAGTGCCGCACGCGACAGTTGTGTCAAAAGCTATCTGGGGTCAAGGTAGTTGTCGATAGCAGTTGTAAGTGCAAAAGGGAAAGAAGGCGTGGCCGAGACAGGGACATCAGTGGGAGAGAGGGGGGGGGGGGGGGGGGGGGGGGGGGGAGGGAAAGAAACATGACTGAGGCACTTGACAATCAGTAGACCAGAGAAAAAAAGTAACCGTTAAAAAAAAGTCTGCCACATCAGTATTAAGATGGGATCCTGCACATTCTTTGCAGATGAGGTATTTTTGTGTTTACAACTACAGTTGCCAGATATGTCTTGCCTAATGTGTGCAACAAGACAATGAATAGGCTGTTCTGAAAAAAACCACGTCATTTGTTCGCCAGTGAGAGTATATATATCTTCAGCTCTGTCGTGCTGGTAGCGCGATACAGGAAAAGTAGAAGCAGTTAGCATTTGAGGAAGAGGTGGAGTGTAGAGGGGTGGGTGGAGGTGTTTTACCATTATGAGTGCTTTCCCGTCACTTAGTCATTGACTTTTCTTTTACGCCATTTAAGCAGCAAGTGCATAAACTGCTTCACTAGAGTGATGTGAAAAAACCGTGTTGGTTTCAAAACAGAGTGACTGAGGGCAGAAAATGAAGCAAAATGTAGAAAGAAAAGGGGTTAGTTACCGCCAAGGACACAGACAAACAAAGTACAGGACAAAACACAATGCATTTCGACCTCTTGGGTCTTCTTCAGGCAAAAGCAAATAACATTTAGGACAGTGAAAACGAAAGACGAGAAACCACTTATCTTCTCATATTCAGCGCAAAATATTTGTTTTTACCTGAAGAAGACCCAAGAGGTTGAAATGCACTGTGTTTTGTCCTGTACTTTGTTTGTCGGTGTCTTCGGCGGTAACTAACCCCCTCTCTCTCTAAATTGTGAGAAAACTGTTTAAAGTGTCTAATTATGAGACAATGAAATCAGGCAAACAAGATCTGCATGGCTCTGTCCATCCCCATTCGTCCAGCCCATCCTTTGCCCTTAGTCTGTAGTGTGTAGTGGTGCATGTGAATGATATAGACGATGGCTTTCCTTTTGTGTGTGTGTGTGTGTGTGTGTGTGTGTGTGTGTGTGTGTGTGTGTGTGTGGTGAATGTGTGTGTGTGTGTGTGTGTGTGTGTGTGTGTGTGTGTGGTGTGTGTGTGTGTGTGTGTGTGTGTGTGTGTGTGTGTGTGTGTATGTGTGTGTGTGTGTGGTGTGCGCGCGCGCGCGTGCGTGTGCGCACATGAAACATGCATACTACCTCTGCAGGTTCTGCAGTTTATGATTTTCTTCTCAATTCTGTTGTGACTTTAATGACAAATTAGGTCATAAAAAATGCATAGTTTGTTTCCAGCCTCATTCACTGGTTGGTGATTTTCTTTTTTGAAATTTCCTTTTCTTTTAGTGGGGGGGGGGGGGGGGGGGGATCTATGATTTATAGTGGAAACAAAGATTCTTAACTCTTTGCTCATTATAAGCATCAACTTTGGGTTTTATAATGTTTACACGTGTGACATAAATGAGGTGATAGAGTGAAATCGGCACAGAACTGGCTACAAACAATGGCACACAGACACACTTACATGTGCACGGACCACGCCTCCTTACTGGCCACAAACAATGGCACACAGACACACTTACATGTGCACGGACCACGCCTCCTTACTGGCCACAAACAATGGCGTACAGACACACATATGCACGGACCACACCTCCTTACTGGCTACAAACAGTGGCGTACAGACACACTTACATGTGCACGGACCACACCTCCTTACTGGCCACAAACAATGACATACAGACAGACTTACATGTGCACGGACCACACCTCCTTACTGGCTACAAACAATGACATACAGACACACTTACATGGGCACGGACCACGCCTCCCCCTGTCCCAACCGCTGCCCTTCCCCTTCCGCTTTCCCTCACCAACCTTTCTGCTCCCCAACACCCCCCCCCCCCCACACACACACACTCTCTCTCTCTCTCTAATATATATATATATTAGAGATTATAATTGTTTATAATTGAATATATATATATATATATATATATATATATATATAGAGAGAGAGAGAGAGAGAGAGAGAGAGAATAACGACAATGATCAGCGTTATTTTAAAAAGAGTGCTCAACCACAGTGGGAGCGACATTTGTTATAATAATAATAATAATGATTTCTTATATACCGCTTAATCAAACGAATTTCTCTAAGCGCTTTACAAAGTCATACTACATTCACCCTTCTCATATACAATAATACACCTTACACCCAACTACAAATACTATTACTACAATAACTAACAAATCCTAATCCTACCAATGTGACATTCACTTATTCTTCAAATATCACTACAAAAACTTAATCATATAACGTTCAATCATACAACAAATACATATAATAGAGAACATACACATACGCTACATTTGAAAAGGCCCAGACGGCTGTGAGTTAGGTTGTACCCCCCCCCC
>CM065728.1:7571007-7581007 GCA_033310375.1 Conus canariensis | reverse complement strand
GCCAGGCTGATAAGGAAAATGCGACAGCACAAAAATATACTTCGATTAGAGACTATGTGTAGGGTGAACTGCGCAAAAGCAAGTCAGATGTCGAGATTTGAGATTTACTTGTGTTCCTCAGTTGACGACTGTAAACGTCTCTATCCCTTTTCCTGTCCCTGGTTATCTGCAAGAAATGTTTTTCATCAGAACACAGCATTATGTCCAGTGAACTGCTGTGTTCATTCCATATGGATAATTTGCGTATTCTTTGATACAAGTCAGAACAAAGAGTGAATTCAGTGACAGGCAGACGACTGCCAGGTAACGGATTAAAATGACCATCACCGTTTCCGCCATCCTCATGAGGTCGCTGGCGCCCTGATATCAGATATCCACACCGTCACTTCTGGCCTGGGATTGATAACAAAACCTTAGTCAATGTCCTTGCATTCCCCCCCCCCCCCCCCCCCCCCCCCCCGTATCCACTCTTACCTCCTCCACCTCTTCGCGCCTATCCACATCCTTCTGGTTCCCCCTCCCACTACCGAGCCCCGATCTCTTTGTGAACAACTGCCATCAACGGAATCTCGTTTTTGCCTCCTATCTCCTGAGAAAGCATCTCTCATGGATGGAAAGGGACGTGGGCATTAACAGTTGGCTGTATTACATCTGCATCTTTTGGCCATTTGTGAACTTCAAACAGCTTTAGACCACGCTTGAGGCAACGTTTGTTGAGCTCCTGACGAGAAATCCTTGAGCGGGGAAAATGAAGGTAATTGTTTGTGATGGGAGACTGAATTAACGACCTTAATTAACAGATGCAAAAGATCGTGGGAGATAAAGGCATTATGTGGGGGTTAGAGAAGCTTGTTATTTGATATCATTATTGATCTTGATTTTCTCCAAGTCATTAATGTTCTCTGACAGTGTTTTCCTTTTATGAGGCAAACTGCATCATCTCCATATCCCTCTCCCTCCCTCTGACCCACTCTCTCTCTCTCTCTCTCTCTCTCTCTCTCTCTCTCTCTCTCTCTCTCTCTCTCTCAAACTATGCCTTTCCCAGCCAGACAGCAAGTCCATGAATACAAATGATAGATTCCCACAGCAGCAGGCCGCTCTCCATCCCTCTACTCCATCCCCCTCCCCTCCAGTCTTTCAATCTTTCACCTCCATACACCCCCTCCCCCCCACCCCAGTCTTTCAATCTTTCACCTCCATACACCTCATCCACTCCCTCCGCCTCACCCCCAAACTCAGCACACGTCTTTTGTCTGCGTCTGTGGAATGTGACTGATTATTCATGATCCTTTTGATTATGGTTGATTAGAGTTATCTGGCTTTGAAATCAACAGAAGTGTTTCTATATGAAAGGGATGAATGAGGGATTGAGTTCAGGGAAAAAAGAGAAATGATAGGAGAAAAACAGGGGGCGGGAGGGGAGATGCAAGTAGAGGCAATACTGGCAAGACATGAGCAAGAAAAAGATGAGAGAGAGAGAGAGAGAGACTGATGGAGAGAGAGAGAGAGAGAGAGAGAGAGAGAGGAGAGAGAGAAAGAGAGAGAGAGAGAGAGAGAGAGAGAGAGAGAGAGAGGAAACGATAGTGTAGTGAATGAAAAGTTGTAACACAAGAGAGGCAGCGAGTCAGTAATCAGTGGGGACGTCAGTAGCACAATTTATTCTGAAAATACTGTCATCACAAAGTTTTATAAAAGTCAGTGGGTTAGTTCAACAAATACTCCATCCTTCCGCTTTTAACCGTCTGCAGTGTCCCCCTGGCAGCCCTGTACCGTCCCTCATCATACATGTGATCCTCTCCCCACAGACATTCCTCTCTCAATAACTGCAGGCGTGTCACAGTGAACTCGTCATGTTGACGTGTCTCTCTGGGGAGTGCTGGCGACATGAAGGGGCGTCTACACTCCTGGCAATTGTTTTTTTCTGGGCGAAAGCACTTCCCAAACTTTAAAAAAGCAAACAAAAACCAAAATTTTCGCTCTTGTTATTGTTGTTGCTGCTGGTGTTTCTTTTCCCACACGCTGTCTGTGGCACTACCTCTCACCCCAACCCCTCCCCACCTCCGACCCCATTGCCGTTTATTCTGAGTGCTACATTCAGTTCACCCTGCCAATGTCCTGGCGCCTGCTGTCCACAGGAAAATATCAGTGCTCTAGGTCGTCATGGGGGGGGGGGGGGGGGGGGGGCCGTTTTAGGAAAAAGTTGCACTGTAGCTGAGTCATGTTGGTGGTTGTCTGTGGTGTATCTTCAGTTCAACATAGAGGGAATAAAATGCACTGAATTCCCTGATGACAACAATAGTTCAGTCGCGAGGTAAACGTGAATGTAGAACAGTCCGCCAGCCCCTCTCCGCTCCCGGACCAGAAGTGAATTGCATATTTCATGAAATCAGCAAAACATCCTTAGCAAGTACATGAAATAAACAAGATGCAAAATGAGGATAAAAGTTATATTCTACAATCTACTTATTTTCATGAATTCCTTGTGTGATTTGTCAGATCTGTTTAGCTGAAGTAAAGCAGCGCACACAGATAAAACATTCTCATGCAACACATATCAAGTGAAATGGTTGTAATTGTACTGTTGCTTTAAGTAGTGCAAGTGAACAGATGACAATGGAAGCAGTGGATGAACGAAAAATGAAACAAAAATGTTCTCGTCAACTCTGAACAGAAAATCCTGGAGTTCGGCCAATGTTGTGGCGACTTGCCAGTAGCCGACACTAAGACACAAGCAGCAGCACGCCAGAAAATGAAAACAGTGGTAGCCCACACTAAGACACAAGCAGCAGCACGCCAGAAAATGAAAACAGTGGTAGCCCACACTAAGACACAAGCAGCAGCACGCCAGAAAATGAAAACAGTGGTAGCCCACACTAAGACACAAGCAGCAGCACGCCAGAAAATGAAAACAGTGGTAGCCCACACTAAGACACAAGCAGCAGCACGCCAGAAAATGAAAACAGTGGTAGCCCACACTAAGACACAAGCAGCAGCACGCCAGAAAATGAAAACAGTGGTAGCCCACACAAAGACACAAGCAGCAGCACGCCAGAAAATGAAAACAGTGGTAGCCCACACTAAGACACAAGCAGCAGCACGCCAGAAAATGAAAACAGTGGTAGCCCACACTAAGACACAAGCAGCAGCACGCCAGAAAATGAAAACAGTGGTAGCCCACACTAAGACACAAGCAGCAGCCGCCAGAAAATGAAAACAGTGGTAGCCCACACTAAGACACAAGCAGCAGCACGCCAGAAAATGAAAACAGTGGTAGCCCACACTAAGACACAAGCAGCAGCCGCCAGAAAATGAAAACAGTGGATTGATGAAATAAGGCACCCGGTCTTGTGTTTGAACAGAACATTTGTGACTGAGAGACCAGACAGGTCTTTCAGCCACTGGTTACTGTGCTGGCATCATTCCGACCTGTGAATGATAGTGACAACCGAACAGAGTCTCTATTCCTATGATGAGTGTAACATATACATATGTTTGAGACAGAGGTGCCGGGGGAGGGGGAACTGAGAGAGATGGAGAAAGACGGACAGAGAGAAGAGAGAGAGAGAGAGAGGAGAGAGAGAGAGAGAGAGAGAGAGAGAGAGAGAGAAAACTGCTGTGGTTGAAAGTATAACAAAAAAAATATCTAACCGTTAAAATGAATTGTAAACGGGAATAGCGGAGAATTAGAGAAAAACGTTTCAGAGGAGATCAATACTAACGTAAAAAAGCAAAACTCGCCTGTGCGCACATTCTGCTCTGCCTTCCCACTCCCCTCAACGTCTGTAAATGTCACCATTTAACTTCTCATCATTCACAATTTGTTTTATTTTCACATCTCATGAATTTCTATTTGACTCAGAAATTCCGCAGAGAGATTGAATAAACATCCCCCCAAAGCCTCCAGAGCATCACAAATGGCAAATTGACGCAGACATAATACAGGTAATTGTTCATGTCCACATCCATTGCCACTCAGCCAGCGAGCTATGAGAGACGGGCTTCCCTGGAGACGGGATGCATGGTTCCATTGTTGCCAGTTGCGCGGCCTGAATTGGGGGGCTCGATGGGGAGGAGAAGGGGATGGGGTATGGTGGGTTGAGGCAAAGGATGACGATCCATCATCTGTTTTGATGCAGATGCGGTGACGTGGATGTTGGACTCAAGGACATTAGCGGCTGAATCAGGATGATGGGGATGATGACGGCCATTGATTGTTCAGTAAAGTGATAGTGCCTTCTGTGTTACCGAGAAAACCAGTAGTGTTGGGAATGCATTACCGTGTCTTCTGATCTGTCCAAATGGCAAGGGTATTGCAGGGGATGGCTAGCTTTGTCAGCTTGAGAAATTATCAGAGGCAGGAATAGATAGAGAGAGAGAGAGAGAGAGAGAGAGAGAGAGAGAGAGAGAGAGAGAGAGAGAGAGAGAGAGAGGTCATAATGATAAAGAAGCGGACAGAGAGAGACTAGACACACACAGGGGAGGGAGAGTTTCAATCATGATGGCGTACCATGTTTAACGGAATAAAGGAGAAATGGCATGACAAGTGGACTACACTAAATCAGTTGCTTAAGGGATCAGTACCAAAAGTCGTTGATTCCTTCGAAAGAGGTGCACCTCAGTAGCTGCCTTAAGTTTAACATTGCTTTGGAAAATGCCAATAACAATAGACCCTCCATTTACTTGGAAATCTAAGTCCACAGCTGTATGTGCTGGGTGACATCACATTCCCGTTCAGTTTTTTCTCACTGCTTCAATAACATCACGTAACAAACATTCAATAGCCTGCATTCATCGTATGGTGCCCCAGCAGACAAAACAAGTCGGCATCAATGCTGTGTCAGAACATCAGTTCTCGGTATATAGGGCTCTGAAAGGTAGCGCATTACCTCAGATGTAGCGCACTACCTCAGAGCCAACAAAGACTACATTGTACCAGCAGCCATGAGCGTAACAGTATTGAAATGGAGAAGTCATGTCCCCTTCAACTTAGTCCTAATGTGCTCTGCTTGATGATCACCGTAAACCTTCAATCCTTGACAGAACCACGACTCCATTCAGCCTGGAGGCAGCCAGCAGTCCATGGACCCAGTCCAACACGTTGTGAGGACAGGTGGCCCAGGGATACTACACTCCCCCAGAGGGAGGGAGATCTCAGCCCCCGTCGTCTCAGGATCACACAGGAACAGTCCGTACTTCGCCTGTCTACTCCACCTCCATACGAAGCATCTCTCAAAGAAGGAACCAGATGGACAATAAAGGATGTTGGCACTCACACCTGGCTGTATTACATCTGCATCCTTTGGTCATTTGTGTACATCTCAAGCTTTTGACGATGTTTGAGGCAACGCTTGTTGAGCTGCTGAATAGAAATCCTGGAGCGAATAAAAATGAAGGTAATTGTCTGTGATGGCAGACCAAATTGACGACATTAAAAGATACAAAAGAGCATGAAAATACAGGAATAATATGGGGACTTGAGAAGCTTGTCATTTGGTGTTATTATTGATCTTGATCTTCTCCGTGTCATTAGTTTTCTCGGACAATGTTTTCCTTTTCTGAGGAAAAATGTCAGCCTTTCACCTTGTCTCCGATATTCATATTTCTCCCTCCCCCTGAACTCCTCTCTCTCTCTCTCTCTCTCTCTCTCTCTCTCTCTCTCTCTCTCTCTCTCTCTCTCTCTCTCTCTCTCCCCCCTCTCTCTCTCTCTCAATATGTCTCTCCCAGCTAGACAGCGGAGTCCATGAATACAAATGATAGATTCTACTTTTCAGCAGGCTGCTCTCCCTTTCTCTGTTCCACCCCTCCCCATCCATTTTCCACGAGAGAGAGAGAGAGAGAGAGAGAGAGAGAGAGAGAGAGAGAGAGAGAGAGAGAGAGAGAGAGAACTGCTGTGGTTGAAAGTATAACAAAAAAAAAATCTAACCGTTAAAATGAATTGTAAACGGGAATAGCGGAGAATTAGAGAAAAACGTTTCAGAGGAGATCAATACTAACGTAAAAAAGCAAAACTCGCCTGTTCGCACATTCTGCTCTGCCTTCCCACTCCCCTCAACGTCTGTAAATGTCACCATTTAACTTCTCATCATTTCACAATTTGTTTCATTTTCACATCTCATGAATTTCTATTTGACTCAGAAATTCCGCAGAGAGATTGAATAAACATCCCCCAAAGCCTCCAGAGCTTCACAAATGGCAAATTGACGCAGACATAATACAGGTCATTGTTCATGTCCACATCCATTGCCACCCAGCCAGCAATGTGTGCGAGAATGGCTTCCCCTAGAGATGGGATGCAGAGGAGATGCCATTGTTGCCAGTTGTGTGGTCTGAATTGGGGTCTCGGTGGGGAGGGGAGAGGATGAGGCATGGTGGTGGCAATGGATGACGATCCATCATCTGTTCTGATGCAGATGCGGCGGTGTGGATGCTGGACACAAGGACATTAGCGGCTGAATCAGGGTGATGGGGATGATGACGGCCATTGATCGTTCAGTAAAGTGATAGTGCCTTCTGTGTTACCGAGAAAACCAGTAGTGTTGGGAATGCATTACCGTGTCTGTTCGTTCTTTCTAAATGGTAAGGATATTGCAGGGGATGGCTAGCTTAGTGCAGCTGATGGTGTTTGCTGTGTAGCCTCTAATGTTTTAATACGTAATTTTAATACTAGTGTTGCTGTTGTTGTTCGTTTATGTGTATGTTTGCTTTTACAGTTGAAACAACATTCTTTGGATAGTTTTGAGAAAATATCAAGAGACAGGAGCAGGGAGTATGAGAGATTCAGATTCAGATTCAGATGATTTATTCATATAACAGGCCAAGGCCCCTAATGAAGGGGTGTGTGAACACACAAGTACAATAGCCACATGAAACCAAATTACAGAACAAGACAAGTATAATTCAAGGGCAATTTCAAGAAGTGAAAATTTCTCTATACTTAAAAGCCTTGTACAAAAACAAAGAAAAATTCTTAACAACTTCTGCAGAAGTAGATGAACAAAGTAGGCTCAGTTTAAACAAAGATGGCTGTCTGTAATATTTGGGCTTAATAAACTTTTCTCTGATGCTCATCAGAGCTGGACAGGACAGGACGAAGTGTAATTCGGTTTCAATTGATTTTTTACATAAGGGACATAGGAAATCATAATTATTACATATGCGATATCTAAAATAATGAGTTGCCAATGCAGATATTCCTAATCTGAATTTTGCTGTTACATGTTTTAGGTGCCTGTCCATATCTAAGGTTAAGTACGTTTTCAGGTCATGAACATCACAAAAGTTCCTGTAGAAATCAAATCTGTCACTGTTGTGAATATGATCAGTCCATGTCTGCCATCTGCAGTCAACCAACCGTTGACGGAAAACACATACAAACTCTTTAGTATTACCAACCCCTTGATTCAGCCAAACAAATCCAAATCCGTATTCAAACAGACAAAGGCGCACTTTGGACACCCAGTTACTTTTGCCTCTAGCGTCTAAGTCATACAACATATTGTACGCCTTACGAGGAATTCTAAAGTCTTCCATTTGTAACAGTTTCAGCCAGTAGCGGATACATCTGACAGCAGAAGTAATGTAAATGGGAAATCGATTAGTTTCACCGTAAATTAGATCATTTGGAGTCCGTCTATCTACACCAAGAAACCTTTTCAGAGCAAACATTTGAACAGATTCACAACAGACAGCAGCTTTTTCTAGTCCCCATAGCTCAGAGCCGTACTGTACAATCGGTTGAACCTGAGAATCAAATAGCTTTATAAATAACATGAATGAAGAATTATTAAGAATATGTAACTTTTTCATGATACAAAGCACAACATTTTTTGCCTTACTCGAAAGGTCTTTGCAAGCGCCAACAAAACTCAAGGGTGTTGAGAATAATATTCCTAAATATTTATAGGCATTGACAACTGGCATAGGAGTACCATCGTATACCCACCTTTCCCTTTCACTTAGATAACCACCTTTACGGAATACTATGATATTGCTTTTTTCCATGTTGACTTTCAACTGCACTGATTTAGCGGCACGGTGCAAGCTATTCAATTGTGTTTGTAACCCTATAACAGTTTCGGACATCAAAACAACATCGTCGGCCAACAGAAGGATAAACAATTCAAAAGCATCGAGCGATAATAAAGCACCATGTTTACCATTGTTGATTACATCAAGAGCTAACTCATTGATAAACAAAGAAAATAAGATAGGGCTGCATGCATCTCCCTGCTTGACTCCTCTAGAACAATTAATATAGTCAGTAAGTTTCGCTCCACAACGGACTCTGGTTCTTACTCTATCATACATACTTCTAATACATCTATGGAGTTTACCTTTAATACCATTTTTTGTCAAAATGGGCCAGAGGAGATTTCTGTTAATGGAGTCAAACGCTTTTTCAAAATCTATAAAAGCTACGTATAACTTCCTATTGTAAGAAAACTGCTTCTGCACAAGTGCAAGCAATGTAAACATGTGATCAGTAGTTGAGTAACCCTTCTTAAAGCCTGCTTGATAATCACCTGTGATATTATTTTCCCCTACCCATTCTTGCAATCGGTTATTAATAATTGTCCCAAAGATTTTACTACTAATATCACTAATAGAGATCCCTCTGTAATTGTTGGGGTTATTAACATCACCCTTTTTAAAAATTGGCAAAATAACTGATTCAGTCCAGTTTTCTGGAAAAGTACCTTTATCAAATAATATATTAAACAATTTCAGAAAGAACTGCTTTACCTGATCAGAAACATGTTTAAATAGTTCACCAATAATGCCGTCTGGGCCAGCCGCCTTGCGATTTTTCAATTTTCTACACGCTAATACTACTTCGTCTTGTGTAATTGGTCGATTCATATAACTATCATTGTTGACATCAAGTGTTTGGTCAACACACATGTTACTAACATCAGATTCTAGTAGAGCCTGGAAATGTTGAAACCATGTATCAATACTAATGTTATTCCTGGGCTGTTTTCTTTTGAAAGAAATCCTCTGAATAGTATCCCAAAATTCCTTTTGACAGTTTATAGATGATACAAGTTTTTGAACTAAAGAATTGTTGCAGTCTTTCTCTTTTCTCTTCAATAAATGTTTATATTCTCGCCTTGCAACTGAGTAAGCATTTTTGTCCTATAGATGATACAAGTTTTTGAACTAAAGAATTGTTGCAGTCTTTCTCTTTTCTCTTCAATAAATGTTTATATTCTCGCCTTGCAACTGAGTAAGCATTTTTGTCCTCTGTCTTTAAAGTGCGACGACTGATACGAAGTAACCTCCTGGCTTTTCTTTTACTAGCATCACATTCTTTATCATACCAGTCACAGGGTACTTTGTTACTATTAATATATATACACCTTCTCATGCAGTCTGCACTTTCTTTCATGCCATCATTAAACATATTTAGCGCATAATTTATATCCACATCTAATAAACCTATAGCAACATCTATCTTTGTACGAATTCTATCACTACATAATGTACTAAGAAACAAATTAGCGTGTTCATCATTCCAGACGAGTTATTCTATAACCTGTTTTTCAGTCTTGTTACTGGCATGTACAGTATTTTCTTTAGGAAAAGCAATAGAAAGCGATACAGGTAAGTGGTCAGAATCTATACGTTCTAAAATATTAAGCATACATGAATCATACAAAAGAGCAAAAAGTTCTTTAGAAAATATGAAATAATCTACAACACTGGAACCAGTATCAGACATGTATGAGAGAGAGAGAGAGAGAGAGAGAGAGGGAGGGGGGGGGGGGGGCGGAGAGTATAGATCATGATGACATACCATGTTCAACCGAATAACACAGAAATGGCGTGAATAGTAACCAAACGCGTCAATACAAAAAACCGTTGATTCCCTCAAAGTAGTGCAACATTACAGGCGCATTGAGTCACCATAATGGCGGAAAAAAATCGGCCCTTAGTTTTCACGGAGATATAATTTTACAGCCGTAGGTCAATGTCCTGCATGACGTCAAACTCCTGTAAT
>CM065728.1:7558507-7566007 GCA_033310375.1 Conus canariensis | reverse complement strand
GTTGTAAACCGTCAATCCCTGGCAGAGCCACGACTCCATTCACACTGGAGCAGCAGTCAGTCGCCGAATCCAACACGCTGTGTGGACATGTGGCCCAGGGATACCACACTCCCCAGGAGGGAGGGAGATCTCAGGCCCCATCATCTCAGATCACACAGGAAAGGTCTGTTGTCTGACTGTCCTCTCCGTCTAAGGGCTGAGTGAGAGTCTTTCAGTTCAGATAATTTATCACGATCCCGTGAGCAGTACGCCCATAGCGCAAGATTGTACCAGAAATTCTCTTATCAACAACCGCGCTATCCTTGGATTTGGGTTTTAGTAAAAATCCATTTAAGGATATCAACCAAAACGGATAAAGAGAGAGGTGAATAGGATTATGCAATACCCGTCACTCTGTCTCACTGTGGACAGAAGTCGGAACTAAGCTGACTGTTGTGGCGGGAACAACCAGTGCAGTCACTGTCAGCTCCTCCCTTGCCCGCATGTGCAGCATGACCACGTGTCCCACCTTGAGGGATGCCCTAGTTGGTGGTGGCCCTGGTCTCCAGAAGGCATGCAGCCCTCGCTCCTAATGTTAGTCCCCACCCTCAGCATCCTGGAGCATGTAGCGGATCGGAGACTTGATGAGTCATTGCTGATTGCTGCCATGGATTGGGGACCTGGCCCTGAAAAATTGGACGAGCCATGCCTGCGTTTAGAGAACGCTCAACTGGAAGAAGAAAACAGAACAAAAGGAAGGAGACGAGAAGGAGAAAGAGGAAAACGGAACATGGAAAGGGGGTGGGGGTGGGGTGGAGGAAGGGCTGGTGGTGGTGGCAGTCACTAATGATGACTGAGAAGAGGATGGTTTGTGTGTGGTGTGTGTGTGTGTGTGTGTGTGTGTGTGTGTGTGTGTGTTGAAGTCAAGTCAAAATTATCTTCATTGAGGGTTAAAAACACACTTTACAGCTTTTTTTCATCCTGCCCTCTGAAAAAAAAAAAGAATTACGATAATGAAGAAAAGAGAAAAGCGAAGCAATGTACATGTAGAAATCCAAAAATGTGCAATGTGATGAAAACAGTTACACGATTAACAAGTATTACAACTATTTGTGTGTTGTGTGTGTGTGTGTGTGTGTGTGTGTGTGTGTGTGTGTGTGTGTGTGCGCGTGCGTGCGTGCGGCCTATGTTCTGATGATGTGTCAATACTGTATATCAAAACACTATAGACAAGCAGCAGTATGTCAGAAAGTGATGAAAATGGAGCAATGAAATGGGGCAACGGGTCTTGTGTTTGAACCAACCATGTGTGACTGTGCAACCAGACAGGTCTTTAAGTCTGTTGTGACTTTGATGGCAACATTCCGAGGTACTGATATCAATGATCAACAAAGTCTCTGATATGCTTTTATGATGAGCGTAATATACACATTCATTTAGGAAGAAATGAGGGCATTTGAGAGAGATGGAGAGCGACGGAATAAAGAGAGAGAGAGAGAGAGAGAGAGAGAGAGAGAGAGAGAGAGAGAGAGAGAGAGAGAGAGACTTACGATGGATGAAAATATAAAAGAAACAAACCATCAAAATGAATCGTAAACAGAAGCAGCAGTGAACAGGGAAACAAACGTTTGAAAGGTTATCAATACTGCCATCAAAGAGCAAAACTCTCTTTTCCCCACATAACGTCCTGGCTTCCCATTTCCCTTACCGCCTTGAAATGTCAGCATTTATCGTCTCATCATTCACAATTACTTTCATCTTCACAGCTCGGCAATTTCGTTTGATTTCAGAAAGTCCGCAGGGAGGTTGAATAAATATCCCCCAAAGCCTCCAGAACTTCACAATTGGCAAATTGACGCAGACATAATACAGGTCATTGTTCACGTCCACATCCATTGCCACTCAGCCAGCGATCTAAGAGAGACAGGCTTCCCCTAGAGATGGGATGCAGAGGAGTTTCCATTGTTGCCAGTTGCGCGGCTTGAATTGGGGGCTCGGTGGGGAGGGGAGAGGGATAGGGTGTGGAGGAGTGGGGGCAATGGATGACGATCTATCATCTGTTCTGATGCAGATGCGGTGATGTGGATGCTGGACACAAGGACATTAGCGGCTGAATCAGGATGATGGGGATGATGACGGCCATTGATCGTTCAGTAAAGTGATAGTGCCTTCTGTGTTACCGAGAAAACCAGTGGTGTTGGGAATGCATTACCGTGTCTTCTGATCTGTCCAAATGGCAAGGGTGTTGCAGGGGATGGCTTGCTTAGTCAGCTGATGGTGTTTGTTGTGTTGGCACTAACGTTCTAATGTATAATATCAGTAACAGTTCTGTTGTTGTTGTTGTTGTTCTTGCTATTGCTGTTGTCGTTCCTTTGTGTTTTTTCCTTTTGCAACTGGAAGAGACTGTTGGATTGTTTTGAGAAATCATCAGAGGTAGAAGTAGAAGAGAGAGAGAGAGGGAGGGAGAGAGAGAGAGAGAGAGAGAGAGAGAGAGAGAGAGAGAGAGAGAGAGAATCACACACACACGCTCGCACGCACGCACGCACGCACGCACGCACGCACACACACATACCATGCAAAACTACATAGCATATAATGTTCCCACACGGACGCAGGATTTAGAAGCATCAGTCACAAACTTGTATCACTAACATAGCCTGAAGAAGAATGAACTTTGATCAATGAGACAGTCATGTTCAAGTTCATATGAGAGAGAGAGAGAGAGAGAGAGAGAGAGAGAGAGAGAGAGAGAGAGAGAGACAGAGAGAGAGAGAGAGAGAGAGAGAGAGAGAGAGAGAGACAGAGAGACAACTCAGAACTCAGATCTCCGAAAACGTTTATTCGATCAAGGATTGAGAGTTTAGGCAGAGCCTATTCTTCCAATCTCTATTTGAAAGAGAGAGAGAGAGAGAGAGAGAGAGAGAGAGAGAGAGAGAGAGAGAGACAGATAGACAGACACACAGACAGACACACAGACACACAGACAGATAGACTGACTGACAGACAGACAGACAGACAACCAGACAGAGCTATTGAACAAGGGAAGGAGTCAGTGTGTGTATTACGTACAGCCTGACACGGCAAAGAGCGAGCAAGCTTCCAGAAAGCGGACACGCCTGCACCGTGCTACCATTGTGAGTGTTGCAAGGAGTCTTCCTTTCTTGGCAGCGAGTCGTGGTCACATTTCCAGTCAGGAAAGTTCTACGACATCCTCTGCCTCTGAGCGCAGAACGGCGTAGTCATGTTATTTGAAATATCAGGCGGAAGTCAGCAGAAAGTTCAACGCTTTGTGTCTTCAACTTCGTGGATGGACACTGAAAGGGGACACTAAACAACGGAAGGCGAAATGGAGAGAGAGAGAGAGAGAGAGAGAGAGAGAGAGAGAGAGAGAGAGGAGAGAGAGAGAGAGAGAGAGAGTGTGTGTGTGTGTGTAATGCTGAGAGCCTTCTTTTAACGTTTCCTCCAAGTAATACTGGCGCTGTTTTGGTTTTCTAATATAGCTTTGCCTCTTTGAAACCCGATTACGCTACGCCAACAGAACAGCAATCTCTCTTCTCTCTCTCTCTCTCTCTCTCACCAGCCTTTATCATCCTCACCCCCGCCCCCTCTCGCCTTCACCTGGCATACACTCTGTCCCTCCTTACCTCCATCTCCTTCCTCTCTAGCACTTTCCCCTTCCCGCAAACATGCTCCGGTGAGTGACGGAGAGGGATGCATTTCATTTATCATTTCGTGTTTCATCCTATTTAGTTTGGTCCAGATTGTTTTCTTAAGATTATCTCTTCATTTAGCTTGTGTCTCCTTGATCTACAAGACAACTGTTGTTTTTTGTTTGTTTGTTTCGTTTTATTTAGGTTTTTGTTTGTTTCAAAGCTTTCACTTCCTGTTCTTCGTAGTTGTTGACATTGTCTTTTCCTCACCTTCATCCGAGCAGCACTGATATTATGGTCTCCGCACTCGGTTTGGCTCAGAACAAAATGGCTCGGGTCTTTTCCTTTCCTTCTTGCGCGCTCTGCTATTGCTTGATAGAAAGTTCTGGTATTGAAAAATCAGAACGATTCTCAGTGTTCTTCCAGCGTAGCTCTATGAGACAATCAAAGGCTGAACCATCTATCATGCAAATTTCCTGCCCTGTTGTTGTTGTTGTTGCTGCTGCTGCTGTTGTTGTTCCTCTTCTTCTTCTTTGTTTTGTTTTTCTTTGTTATTTACGCACATCCAGCCACTGACGCCTTCTAAGGGACATCAACATGGAGTGCTTGGCTTCTAGAGTGATGCCCCTCTTCTGATTCATCGGCTGACTGTGTCGGGACGTTATATCGTCCCAAAATAACAAAACCAGCGCCATGTTCCATCACCGCATGTTTTTCCCTGGACAGAATATAGTCCAGAAATTATAGACCAGACTTTCTATACCCCGTCTTTACTTGAATATAATATATAGCCAAATAAAGGACACTTCATAAAGCGTCATATTCGGTGTATAATGTTATACGGTCACAAAGGTAACGCATCAACACCAACACAGCATGTATTGACGTAACTGTAAAGCAGTGTTGTGAAAATGTATAAACTGACGTGAAGATGGAAACATGTAACATGTGTAGTAAAAACACTGAGATCGTATTTAGGGACTATTTTACACAGATGTGCAAACAGGTACTTGCGTACCTATTGTACATAGTTACAAATGGCATGAAAATCATATCATGGAGAAAAAAAGGGGGTGGAGGGGGAGTGGAGGTGGGAGAGAAGGAGACTACTAGACAAACATTAATTTTCAAAGACAACCGCTGTTGTTTATTTTTCCTTTTTCCCTTTTGTTTGTTTGTTTGCGTGTTTGTTTGTTTGTTTGTTGTCGTTGGCTTGGCTGTTTTAAGTTTATATATGACGAAAATCATTACACAGCGAATGCCCGATAATTGATACATAAAAATAAAAAAGAAAAGGAAGGTTTAAAAATACGAATTGCAGATAGGATACATGTCTATCTATAAGAGAATACATGAGCAGGCTGAACAGAGGACAGACAGACAGAAGATCTGACAGACAGACAGAAGATCGGACAGACAGACAGACAGAAGATCGGACAGACAGACAGACAGACAGAAGATCGGACAGACAGAAGAGATCGGACAGACAGACAGAAAATCGGACAGACAGACAGAAGATCGGACAGACAGACAGACAGAAGATCGGACAGACAGAAGATCGGACAGACAGACAGAAGATCGGACAGACAGAAGATCGGACAGACAGACAGAAGATCGGACAGACAGAAGATCGGACAGACAGGCAGAAGATCGGACAGACAGACAGACAGAAGATCGGACAGACAGAAGATCGGACAGACAGACAGAAGATCGGACAGACAGAAGATCGGACAGACAGACGGCAGACGAAAGTGGGAAAAGAGACTGGCAGGAAGAAAGAGGTGCCTGTGGCAGAACATGGAAATTTTGTTTGCATGTGTTTGCAGCAGCACAATGTCCTAGCCCCAGCCCCTCCAACCTTTTCTTCATCCTGATTTACCACCCAATCTACCAGCCCCACCTTCCTTTTCTTACATAAATCAAGCCTAGTCATTGAAAAACCAGTCTATAAAAAACATGTTTTTTTGTGTGAACGAAATACAGCCCATACATAAAGCGAGTCACTCCCTATGCGCTGCCTCAAATCAGAACTAAGGAAAAACAGAATCCGCTCTCGCGTGTCTGCAACTGCGCTAGCTCTAACCATGGAACAGCAGATCACTCTATACTCTGTCTCTGTATGTCTTCGCAGGAATGAAATCTAGCTCTGGACTAATGGAACCAATTTTCTGTATTTTGTCCTCGCATATCTTTGCAAGGTCAAAATATAGTTTAGGGGATAAAGAGAATAAATAATCTAGGGTGGAAAAAAAGAATGAATAATCTAGAGAGGAAAAGAATGAATAATCTAGAGGGAAAAGAATCAATAATCTAGAGGGAAAAGAATCAATAATCTGGGGGGGGGGGGGGGGGTTGTAAGGGCATCAATAATCTAGGGGGAAAGAATAAAAAAAATCTAGAGGAAAAAGAATCAATAATCTAGGGAGGGGGAGGGAAGAATCAGTAATCTAGGGAGGGGGAGGGAAGAATCAATAATCTAGAGGGAAAAGAATCAATAATCTAGGGGGGGGGGGGGGGGGGTGATCAATAATGTAGAGGAAAAACAATAAATAATCTAGGGGGAAAAGAATCAATAATCTGGGGGGTAGGAGAATCGACTCTCTGTTCTCCGTCTCTGTGTGTGTCTTCTGCATAAATTGTGACCAGAAGTAGCAAAACCCACTCTCTGCATGTTCCAACGTCACATATCGGCCAGTGAGATACCCGGCCCAGCAATACCCCAAGCAGCTCCCTCACTGGCAAGGACCCGTGCTGGCAGACAGAGCGGTGTGGCCCGAGTGGACGGGCCATCATGTCGCCAGCATTCTGTGCAGAGTAATGTGGACTTGATGAGTTGGCGGTGACACGCCAGCATCGTTTGGCCATTTGGGAAATTCTCCCGGCTTCCGCTCTCAGCGGGGGGAACTGTACTGTGTTCGGACCAGCCCATATGCGGACGTGTGTGCAGAGTAGAAATTCATGAGCTGGGAAGAGGGGCTGATTTGAATGATGAGGGGGGCGGGGGGGGGGGGGGGAAGCTGAAAGGGGTGGGATGGGGGTGGGGGAGAGGAAACGTGGGGACGGGGAGGGGGAGGGGGGCTGGGAGGTCAGTAAATGATAATAGATGCTGTACAGAGTGGGCTGGATTGGAGAGAGGGACGGAGATGGGGGTGGGGTGGGGGTTGGGGGGGGGGGGAGGTATGTTTGTTCGTGCACTTTCTGGCAGGCTTTTGCTTGGGATTGGGCAGGATGTTGGGCGTGGGTCGCAATCTGGGCGGGAGTGTATGTGTTGTTGTGTTTCTGACGGTGCCAGCGCTCTTGTGTGTGTTGTGGTGTGTGGTTGTGTGTGTTGTGTGTGGTGTGTGGCGCGCGTGCGTGCGTGCGTGCGTGCGTGCGTGCGCACTTGTGTGTGTATGTGTGAGTGTGTGTGTGTGTCGCGGCCGCGCGCGGTGTGTGTGTGTGTGTGTGTGTGTGTGTACATGCATGAGTGAGTGTGTGTATGCGTTTATGTCCGTCAGGATATATGTGTGGTGTGTGTGTGTGTGTGTGTGTGTGTGTGTGTGTGTGTGTGTGTGTGTGTGTGTGGGGTGCGTGCGTGCGTGCGGTGCGCGCGTGCGTATGTGCATATGTGTGTGACATCTCCTCTCTCTCTCTCTCTCTCTCTCTCTCTCTCAATAAGTAACTAACAATCCGTCCGATTTGTAAATCAAAAGCTGCTGAAGATAGTAAGTACTTTCCACTTATTCTTCTATTACCATTCAGAAATGGAGTATTGTTTAGGAGCCTGCTGTATATAGTCAATAAGAGTTGACACTCGATGACAAATTCTCTGCAAAATCTATAACAGAAACAAGTGAATTCAATTAAAAAAAAAACAACCTTAGTTCTAGGA
>CM065728.1:7546007-7556007 GCA_033310375.1 Conus canariensis | reverse complement strand
GCAGACAACCTGTTACACCAGCATTTCGATGACTATGTGTAGTATGATGGCAATAGCAGACAACCTGTTACACCAGCATTTCGATGACTATGTGTAGTATGATGGCAATAGCAGACAACCTGTTACACCAGCATTTCGATGACTATGTGTAGTATGATGGCAATAGCAGACAACCTGTTACACCAGCATTTCGATGACTATGTGTAGTATGATGGCAATAGCAGACAACCTGTTACACCAGCATTTCGATGACTATGTGTAGTATGATGGCAAGAGCAGACAACCTGTTACACCAGCATTTCGATGACTATGTGTAGTATGATGGCAATAGCAGACAACCTGTTACACCAGCATTTCGATGACTATGTGTAGTATGATGGCAATAAGACAGACATATACTTATGCAGGGACTTTACACCAGCATTTCGATGCAATAGATGAAGGTCTGAAGGTGTTTTATTTTTACTATTTTCTGTTTCTTTTCTTTTTTTCTTTTCTTTTCTTTCTTTTGTTGTTGTTGTTGTTGTTGTTGTTGTTGTTGTAAAGGCGGTCTTTTTTCTCCAATCTCACGCACCATGCAAGTTGGCATGTTGAATTGCTACAAATGGACATTTTCTTGCTGACTTTAATGTTTTGGCGTTTGATAAAACTCGTCAGGGTTTATTTTTGTACTAGTGTATGGCACAGTGACACTTTCACCCCACACGTAGCGAAAAAAGAAAGAAAGAAAGAAAAAAGGAAGGAAGAGAGAAAGGTCCGGACATCTCCCGGGAATCATCCTTGAAACGAAAAACGAAAGTAAGTAAGCAAGGATGGTACCGGAAGTGCGCAAAAAAGGACAGAAGGAAAGGGAGGAACAAGAAAAAGACGAGAGAGAGAGAGAGAGAGAGAGAGAGAGAGAGAGAGAGAGAGAGAGAGAGAGAGAGAGACACACACACACACACACACACACACACACACACACACACACACACACACACACACACACATATGTAGTAAAGATAAAGTACAGCTCGTCTCGCGAACCGGCCTATTCGCCTAGAAGGTTATCCCTATAGTGATAAAAAAGGAAACTACAAGGAAGACTCGAAGAAAGCCCTGCAGCGAGACAGTCAGTATCAATGAGAGAGAAAGAGAGAGAGAGAGAGAGAGGGGAGAGAGAGGAGAGAGAGAGAGAGAGAGAGAGAGAGGAGAGAGAGAATGTGTGTGTGTGTGGTGTGTGTGTGTGTGTGTGTGTGTTCGCGCGCGCGGTGTGTGTGTATGTGTGTGTGAGTGTGTGCGTGCGTGCGTGCGAGAGCGTGTGCGTTGTGCGTGCGTGAGCGGGCGTGTGTAGTGTGTATGCATAAGTATAATGGTGTGGCAAGCCATACATAAGTACAGCTCTAGAGATGAACAATTACATGAACAACAAAGTTATGCATATACAAACAGAACAAGCAGGCAAAAAGAAACAGATAAACATTAAATCAGTACCTGAGTACATATGATGGCTACATAGTGGTGCTTGTTATTCTTTTTCTTTTTTCCGGGAGAATTTTGTGTGTGTGTGGGTCCTCCTCCCTCCAATTTCTTCCCACGTTTACAATTTTTTTTCTTTTTCTTTCTTTTTCTTTCTTTCTTTCTTTTTTTTTTAAAGCCTGAAGGTGTTTACATCAAACTTCGAGCGATGCTGTCTCATATCTCACAGGACCTTTCAGTAGTGAACAGGAATCATTGACCTGTGAAACTGAAGGTGCGTGTCAATGCTCGGAGGGTGGATGATGACATCAGCACATGTGAAGGAGAAAACAAGAAGGCTGGAAAGAGCTCGTTTGACTATCGATGTCCTGGGAGGCATGGAGAATGACTTAGAGGCATGGGAGAAACTGATGTGCACAGCTGTTTTTTTTTTTATGATTCCCATGTCAGGTAGAATTACCTGTGATGACGGTACTTTTCCAACACACCGGTATTGATACTCCCTCTCTCTCTCTCGTTCTCTCTCTCTCTCTCTCTCTCTCTCTCTCTCTCCGCTGTGTGTGTGTTGTGTGTGTGTGTGTGTGTGTGTGTGTGTGTTGTGCGTGTGCGTGCGTGCCGCGCGCGCGCGCGGATGCCTGTACTTTAACTATGTGTCGTGTATCTCAGTTTCTGCCTCTGTCTGGCGGCCTGACCTCACAACCCATGGCTCTCTCTCTCTGCCCCTTTGTGGCTGCTTTTGATTCCTAGACATTATGGGTGGCTCGGAAAGTCACGATGCGGGCACTTAGCCATTCAAATCAATTCATAGATTCACATGATTGTCTCTCCTATGGGAATCTTCTTCTTTCACTGTACGTGTCAAGACATTCATATTCTTCTGCTTGTCTCTTGTTCTCTCTCTTCTCTCTCTCTCTCTCTCTCTCTCTCTCTCTCTCTCTCTCTCTCTCTCTCTCTCCAGGCTTGCTGCTGGGACCTTGTCATTGCTGGTGTGAAGCACTCCCACAGAAACAGAAATAAAACTCCCCGAAGTCAGGTAGACATGTATATCTCTCTATATAAAGTGTCTCCAAACTGCACAGGCTGCAATGTGGCGCTCAGTAAATGGAGAAACAAGAATTGTAATATTGAGTTTTTGCTATCGTTTCTGCTCACACACACACACACACACACACACACACACACACACACACACACACACACACACACACACACACGCTCTCTCTCTCTCTCTCTCTCTCTCTCTCTCTGTCTCTGTCTGTGTATCTCTTCTTCTCTGTTCTTCTCCTTCTTCTTGTCCATCTCCTCCTCCTCCTCCTCCTCTTCATCCATCCTCCTCCTCCTCCTCCTTCTTCTTCTTCTTCTCCCTAGAAGAAGTATTGTCTATTCCTCCTCCGTGTTCATTTTCTTGCCTGTTATTTGTCATTCCTGGGGGAGACCCAATGGTTTCAAGTTTGCTATTTGATTGTTCTTTCGTTTGACGGCGCAGTATTCTGTTTTTGCTTACGTTTTCTATTTCTCCCGCAGCCATCCCACATTGAAACCACGGACATCTGTTATTGTGGAGAGACTAGTATGGTAAACCGTGACAAATGTTCTTGCAAAATAAACAAAAAACTGCACCACTAAATCAACGTTCACTTTTGTTTAAATGTAATATCTCTGTTATGTTAGTCAGCATGGTATGGCAGCACTGATGCTGTCTAAAATCATTTGGATCAGGTGACTTAAGTCATAGTAAATGAAAAGGGAGGGGTGAATACATTTCACATGCGTTCCATAAGATTCGGACAACGTAGATAGTATAGACACTGGTATGCGACTAGAAGGGTCATATGATGCATGGAACTTAAAGACAGACGGAACTGAAGACCGACGGAACTGAAGTATGTTTGGAGGCTTGCGGGTAATAACCTTCATCATATACCTGAGTTACGGTGAATCATATGGTAAGCATGCAGAAATATGGAGCAGAGATTGTCATACTTCTACTCCCCAGTCCACATCAACCCTGAAAACTGAATTATTGTCATGTACATGTCTCCTTGCGCGCTTCATGAACAGTCATGTATGGAAAATGAAGTTAACACTTTGTTTTGATTCAAAAAAAAAAAAAGTTTCAGAATTCGTTAATAATGAGCCTCAGTGTTGTTTATCTTTACTTCTGTCCAGGTTAGTGTTGTAAAATGTTAAGATGTTGAACAGGTAAATCTTTACCAGGAATAGCAGACGGTGCGAATGTTTCTCCATCATTGAGGGCCTTTCTGCTATGTTCTGTATGTTTTTGTGCGTACATTGATGGTAAGCTAGTTTTATTGCTTTTTTGTTTTGCAGTTTGTTAGTAGTTGTTGTCTTTCCTGTTGTTTGCGATAATTTCTCGCGAGTTCTCATTCAGCATCAATCTCCTCTGTTGTACATGGAGGAATTTCAATGAATTTGACAGATCTGATCGTAAGAAAGTCGTGTGTGTTTTGACAGAAAAAAAGGTAAGAGAAATTCCGCACCACGCTGCACATGTATAATCAGGGCAGTTGACAAACATGCCATTTATAGATCGGTCGGATAATTTCCGCTATGACGTTTTTGAACCTGCAAAAGGATACAAATGTGTGAGTTCATTTTGGTCTTTTTTTTTTAGAAACAAAAACTTCTTCAGAAAAAAAGAAAAGAAAACAATGACAGAGTACCACAAGTGTTGACATTTTCAAAATTATTGCCAGATGTACAAACTGTACTAAAAAGGCATAGTAATACGTTCTATAACTCAGAATACATGCGCTAAGTATTTCAAAAACCACCGATACTTGCATACAGACGGGATAAAAACATATGTGATACGTTGGTTCACCAGAAACCTGAAAGAGCAGTGAAGGGAAAAGCAGAAATTTGTGATTGTGACACCTGTTCTTCACTAGTAACTTCAACAGTGTTGGACACGAAGCGGAAATCTTCACACAATGTTGTGAGTAATGTGACATGTGCAGATAGAAATTTGATATATGTTCTGTTATGTAAACAGTGCGATCAGACAGTTTATGCTGGTGAAACTGGACGTTCATTGAAAGAAAGAATAGGGGAAAACAGACGTGACATCAAATTCCAAAAAGAAAAGCCAACAATGCGACATTTCCATCAGCATTCAGTAGAAGACCTTGCTATTGCAGTGTTGGCAAAAGCTTACGGTGAAAGCAAAAGCTTCAGACTTATAATTGAAGAGAAATTGATCAGGACATTAGATACAAGGTTACCAAATGGATGTAATGTTTAGACAAATTTGTAACAACCCTATCCCCATTTACCTAGGAACAACATTGATGATTTGCAGAAAATGTATACCTTTTTCAGATGATAGTTATGGTATACCATTAAGATTTCATTTTCATTGTGGTTTATTAAGCGTATTGTTGTGTTTTTGAAATGCATTGGTTACATTATAACTACACACACACACACACACACACACACACACACACACACACACACACGCCACACACACACACACACACACACACACACACACACACACATTATTGAGTGGAATTGGATAGCGGGAAAGTGCCACGATTGAGATGCATTTGAGTGGTTCCCATCCTGTTATTGTGTCTTTAGTCTAGTTCCTCAGGATGATTTTTTCCCTATTTCTTGTTGATGACATCACACATTATGATGCCAGACCTTGTGCAGTATATTTATGACGTCAATCTTTGATCTGTCCAGGTGTCAAAGATGGACATTACGTAGCTGTATTATTCTTTTCTCTTCTTTTGAAAAAGGCAACGTGGCCAAAAATTTGAATTACAAGAGTGGACTTGTGATTTTCTGTATTTTTTTCTTCTCTCTCTCTCTCTCTCTCTCTCTCCTGCGCGCGCGCGCGCGCGCGCGGTGTGTGTGTGTGTGTGTGATTTTTTGTTTGTTGGTTTACACCTTTCTTTGACTAAATTATTCGTTCTGGAAAAAGGGATCGCTGAAGACCATAAGTAGGTGCAAGATCTTTGTTGCCTCGTATAAATTCAGATTAATGCAATCAGTTCACGCTTTTGACCGTCACGTTGTTGTTGCTGGTTTAGTTACTCAGACTGGTTTCTTTACTCATTGAATTACACTGTAGGCGGGTCAAGGTCGTTAGCGGGTCCAGCCAGGAGTGTCATCAACGGAGCCTGACTCTCCCCACGTCTCTTAGCAGCACAAGGCACATTGAACTGGTTCATCTTCCACAGACAATGAGGGGAAGATTAGGGCTATTGATCTGAAATTGTACGACAAAGGAAGTCAACAATTAAGTGAGCCCAGATGGGGAACAGGCGATTGGGATTTGAGAATGATGGGAGACGAATTCCATTGGACGATTGTCAGACTTCCCTTTTCACGTGAGAATGATGGAGAGATCGAATTCATATGAGGATGGCGATTCATAGACATTCCCTTTTCACGTGAGAATGATGGAGACGAATTCATTGGAGGTTTCAAACTTCCCTTTTCACGTGAGAATGATGGAGACGAATTCATTGGAGGATTCGGACTTCCCTTTTCACGTGAGAATGATGGAGACGAATTCATTGGAGGATTCAGACTTCCCTTTTCACGTGAGAATGATGGAGACGAATTCATTGGAGGATTCAAACTTCCCTTCTCACGTGAGAATGATGGGGACGAATTCATTGGAGGATTCAGACTTCCCTTTTCACGTGACTGGCTAACAAGAGAGGGAGCAGAGACTATCCCTGTTCCATTCCCAATCTGCTGTAGAGGTGTGGGACCTTGTGGCTGGTCTTGCTGTGAGAGAGAGAGAGAGAGAGAGAGAGAGAGAGAGAGAGAGAGAGAGAGCGAGAGAGAGAGGCAGATAAGTGAAAGAAAGGAGTTGGTCATGCTCTGAGAGAGAGGAGGGGAGTGGGGGGCAGACAGACAGACAGGCAGGCAGGCAGGCAGGCAGGCAGACAAGTTAGAGAGAGAGAGGGGGAGAGCGAAAGAAAGAGCGAGAGAGAGAGAGAGAGAGAGAGAGAGAGAACAGACAGACAGACAGACAGACAGACAGACAGACAGACAAAAGTGAGAGGAGACCATCAGTTTAATATGAAAATTAAAAAACGCAAATATTAAAAGAAATGAAATGTTAGTGTGTGGAAAATGAATGCAAGTCAGACTATGTGAGTGTGGGTAACTTTGACAGAGAGGGAGAGAGAGCGAGAGAGAGAGAGAGAGAGAGAGAGAGAGGGGGGGGGAGGAGACTGACAAAGAGACAGACAGACAGAGACAGATTGACAGACTGATCAACAGACAGACAGACGGACAGACAGACAGACAAAGTCAGCCAGTCATCCTTGGGCAGTTAAAAGAAAGCGCCTGTAATTGTCCACACAAATGGTCCTCCTACTACCTGCCACCAACCCTCCCCCCACTCTCTCTCTCTCTCTCTCTCTCTCTCTCTCTCTCTCTCTCTCACACACACACACACACACACACCGCGCGCGCGCACACACACTTCAAACGCCTGCGTTCATCAATTTGCTGGCACCGAAGTCTTGGACAGGAACTCATCAGGGGCCGAACAGGGCTGTGTTGGACAGTCAAATGAAGAGGCCGGTCACCCCCTGATCACAGAACAGGTCTGGTTCATTTCAGCATCACAGAGGAGCGCCGCCATCACGATGTGTAGCTCCTCCAAATGCCTGGATGATGGGAGAGTCTTGTGTCTGTACAGCTCCTCCAGATGCCTGGATGATGGGAGAGTCTTGTGTCTGTACAGCTCCTCCAAATGCCTGTATGATGGGAGAGTCTTGTGTCTGTACAGCTCCTCCAAATGCCTGTATGATGGGGGAGTCTTGTGTCTGTACAGCTCCTCCAAATGCCTGGATGATAGGAGAGTCTTGTGTCTGTACAGCTCCTCCAAATGCCTGGATGATGGGGGAGTCTTGTGTCTGTACAGCTCCTCCAAATGCCTGGATGATGGGGGAGTCTTATGTCTGTACAGCTCCTGCAAATGCCCGGATGATGGAAGTGTCTTGTGAAAGGCGCACCTCGAGCAACATGGCACGACTACCCAGTGTCCATTACCGCCTTCAGCTTCGTCCAGCCACTAATGTCCGTCTGATAGACACCGACATCTGGACAGGAGCATCAGAGCTGAGAGCCAACTTCGTCTATAATGATCCGTCTCCAGCCTCCAACGGTTTCTGCCGGTTACACGCCAGTAATTGGAAGCAAGCATCTAAATGTTGTATATGCTTCGTCAGCCTCCCTGTGCACGGCGAAGTGCTTTATGCTGCACTTGAAGCCAACTTCAGCCAGCACACAACTGACTGTGAGCTCTCTGGTCACCTCTTTTGACAGAAAAAAAAGAATATATCAACACCACTCCTGCTCTCTCTGATGCCTCCTCTCGTGATCATTGTCTGTTTTTTGTTTGTGTGTTCGTATCCCCCCCCCCCTCCCAGAGAAACACGCTTTATTCAGCTAACAGGAGAAATACATATGCGCATAAAGAGGACAGTGCGCAGAGATTTTCACACATACATTAAACTGATAATACATAAATATTTCTAGCTATTGTGAAAAATAGAACAACAAAAAAAAAAAAAAACACAAACAGGTATGAATACAAACTTAGGCACATTAAACACAAGCATATTCCAGTAATTTCCATGAATATGGAATTTAACATAGCTGATAAATATCAATGGTATGAACAGAAAAACAATAGTCACCATACATTGCTTTGATACATCATTTCATCATTTCAGTTAATTTCAGGAGTTTACATTTTTACAAGTTTTTTTCAGCCTCTCTTTCCTTCTTCCTCCCTCCCCTCCCATCTCCCCCCTCCACACCCCCCCCCCACTTCCTTCCCTTATACTCAAACTTCACTCTAAGTCTCATTCTCTCTTTAATCCCACTCCCCCTTCATATGCACACCCTTCTCTATCTTTTTACAATGCTTATGGATGTCTGACTATTTCTTGCCGGTTGTTACCTAGTATCGAAACATGGAACCAAAAAAAAAAAAAAATGCCAGGAGCATTTAGTTGAAGTTGTTGCTTATGTGTACCGCTTATATTTAAGTGCTGATTATAATTGACATAAATAAGTCAACATACATGTCTAAAAAAAAAAAAAAAAAAAAAAAGACAACCACCTTGGCTTTGTGACGATTTCCACCTTTTAAGGCATATTTAAAAAAAAAAGAATTTAACATTTACTCCTCAAGCAGACCTGTATAAGGTGCCCATTTTCTTTCAAACTCCAACAGCTGCATTTCGGAGCTATATATATATTTTTCAATACGATAATTTCTTTTCAAATCTTCTACGAAAAAATTTAGTCTAGGCTTACTTTGATTAAATCTACATTTGTAGATGAAATATTTTGCCCATAGTATAATAATATTGAATATTTCGTCCGTTTGATTTGCTTCATCAGTGCCAAACAATATTAATTCAACGTTAAATGACATTCGCACATGGTGTGCGGTTTTCTGTTTAAGTAACATTTCCAGATTTTGCCAAAAAGTTTTAGAGTAAGTAAGTACATAGCCATAAGTAGTGGTGGATAGAATCTCGTTCGCTATTGCAAAAAGTACATCTATCATTTTTAGTTACCCCCATTTGTTTCAAATTAACATTTGTAACAAGGATTCTATGACAAATTCTTAACTGAAACCATTTCAGTTTTATTTCTTTTATTTTATTAGCCAACTTTAAAACCACGTTCCAGTCAACAAAAGTATCAATTTTTTTCTCCCAGTTCTTAAACGGTTTTATATAAAAAATTATCTGCATTTTTAGAAGATGATTATAGTATAATCTTGAACCTTTTTTACACTGCATATTATTTGAAGTGTTTTTGGATGTTGATATCCAACGTTGCTGTCTATTTTGTTATCTCTTATTCTCATGTATTGTTTTATTGCTTGTATACAACTGACATACTGTATATAGTTCACATTTATTTTATATTTTCTGCAGAAATCCTCCCAACTTAAAAAAATCACCACTTTCGTTTAGAATATCTTTTACAAGGAAAACATTGTTAAGTGCCCAATTTCTCCAGAAAAAATGTTTGGTCGATTTTAAATTTCTCGTTGTAAAAAATAGGTTCAGAGACAATTTCTTTGCTTTCATTTAAATCGATATTAGTATTTAGATCTGCGAATGCTAAAAACACATCTCTCCAGAAAAAATTACATCGGCTATTAGTGTAGCGTTTTGCTCCATAACTACTGAAATTGTTTACTTCTGGACATAGCGTCTGAATTACTATTTTCCATTTTTGAGATCCAATATACAGCTTTCTTATCCATGCTAGTTTTAATGATTTTATAAAAGTTTTTATGTCTGGGATTCCTAGTCCTCCGTGTTCAATGTCGTACGTGGAATATATATATATATATATATAATATATATATATATATATATATTTTTTTTACTTTTTGTTGGTTTGTTGTCCCATATGAAATCAAAGCACATCTTTTGTAGTGATTTAATCTCAACATCTGGTGGGTTAGGTAATAAAATCCATAAAAAACTAACTTTGAAAGAATAAGCGACTTCAG
>CM065728.1:7531007-7533507 GCA_033310375.1 Conus canariensis | reverse complement strand
CTTGATTTGTTTTTTCACTTCTTTCCTTTTCACTACATCATCGTATGAAGTAAACTAAGCTAATCTGTTCAACTTTGGTGAAAAGCTCGTACGTCCTTCTCCCTCTTGTCTCTTTAATCACCGCCATTTTTGTTTTAAGCATCACGGGCAACGTTTCTTGCGACCACATTGTTTTCCATTAGCGTTTGCTGTTGCCGTCGGCGACAAACGTTCTCCAACCAGAACACGAAACAGTTCCTCGATTTGAAGCAAGCGTGTGTGTTTGGCAGCGTCGTTGCCTTTAGACTGTGCGACGCTGGGTGTCTTTCTCCCCTCATCCTTCCCCTCCTCCGCCCCCCCCCCCCCCCGCCCCCTTCAACTCAGTATCTGCTGGCGGTGCTTCCCACTCCACCTCCAGCACCATGACATCGAGCACGATGAATATGGATCCCTATCTTCGGCGTGTCGCTGCTGCCTTCTGTAATGTCACGTGCAAATGGTTGGTTGGAAATAAAGGTCAATATTGACCTGGCCTCTCTTTTTTTTCATGTAACCAACTGCCATGTTTCCTTCGGTTTTCTGCTTCTCTCCAAAGGTCTCACAGAACTGCAGGAAGGTGAACTTTTTTTTTTCTTCTAGTTTTCAGTTTTCTTTTCCTTCGTTCCTTTCTACCGCCTTGTTTTCCATGCACGGAAAAAAGAATAATACCGAAAAGAAAGGACTGTTCAGAGAGAACTCAAGGGAAGCTATCTTTCAAAAGCATCATAGCCTTTGTGGACTTTTCAGAGAGAACTCAAGGGAAGCTATCTTTCAAAAGCATCATAGTCTTTGTGGACTGTTCAGAGAGAACTCAAGGGAAGCTACCCTTCCAAAGCATCATAGCCTTTGTGGACTGCTAAGAGACAACTCAAGGGAAGCTATCCTTCCAAAGCATCATAGTCTTTGTGGACTGCTAAGAGACAACTCAAGGGAAGCTATCCTTCCAAAGCATCATAGCCTTTGTGGACTGCTAAGAGACAACTCAAGGGAAGCTATCCTTCCAAAGCACCATAGCCTTTGTGGACTGTTCAGAGACAACTCAAGGGAAGCTATCCTTCCAAAGCACCATAGCCTTTGTGGACTGTTCAGAGACAACTCAAGGGAAGCTATCCTTCCAAAGCATCATAGCCTTTGTGGACTGTTCAGAGACAACTCAAGGGAAGCTATCCTTCCAAAGCATCATAGCCTTTGTGGACTGCTAAGAGAGAACTCAGGGGAAGCTATCATTCAAAAGCACCATACCCTTTGTGGACTGCTAAGAGACAACTCAAGGGAAGCTATCCTTCCAAAGCATCATAGCCTTTGTGGACTGTTCAGACAACTCAAGGGAAGCTATCCTTCCAAAGCATCATAGCCTTTGTGGACTGTTTGAAGAGGAGGGGGTGGGGAGGGGGCAGTGAGAGAAACTGGTGAATGTTTTCCATTCGGCCATTACTTATTTGGGAGGGTAGCGGGTGATGGGATGAGGCGAGTAGTTGGGAGGAAGGATGGAGGGGGGAGGGGTCAAATGTCCATACTTTTCATTTTAACGGTCGGACTGTGGTCGAGTTTTTCGCCAGTCGTCATACTCCCAGTCGTTTTTTGAAAAAAAACCCATCAACACAGGTCATATGTTTTTAAGGGATAGTGAAGAAAAGAAAAAGCTCGCGCATGTGCGTGCGTGCATGCCAAAGCGCGCGAGGTTTTCTGTGTATGTATATGTGTGTGCGTATGCATGCATGTGTGGCTCTGTGTGTGTTTATTTGTGTGTATGTGTGGGCATGTGAGCGTGAGCGTGTGTGCGTGCTTGTGTGCTGTGTGTGTGTGTGTGTGTGTGTGTGTGTGTGTGTGTGTGTGTGTGTGTGTGTGTGTATGCTTGAGAGAGAGGGATGGAGAGAGAGAGAGAGAGAGAGAGAGAGAGAGAGGGGGAGAGGGGGGAGAGAGAGAAAGAGAGAGAGAGAATCGCACACACACACTTTCACACACTTGTTCTTGTTACACACGCACTTTCACACGCACACACACATACACACGCACTTTCGCACACACACACACACACACAACACACACACACACACACACACACACGCACTTTCACACACACACGTACACACAAAAATGACACCGCACAGCAAGACCTGAGATGACACCATGTTGTTTATTGAGAGTAAAGGGAGCAAAGAGAGCCAGGAAGGACTGACAAGCAGCACAGGTCAGAAAAGATGAAGATGATGACGACGATACCACAGACAGCACAGGTCTCTTCAGGCTACGTGAGGAACAGGACACCAAGAGGGGACACTGGCAAGCCGACAAGGGAGAACAAGCCCGCAGGCACACAGACATCAGACAGGCATACAGTGGAATCCGTCTGTCTGAAACTCTCTCTCTCTCTCACTCTGTCTGTCTGTCTCTCTCTGTTGTACGTACACACTATTGCAGTCACTATTGTCCTAATAATGATACATTCTTGTATGCATATTGTTTTCTCTTAAAAACAAGC
>CM065728.1:7518507-7526007 GCA_033310375.1 Conus canariensis | reverse complement strand
CATGCTCAAGAAGGAAAAAACGTCACGTCCTGAAATAATACCATGCAACAACGACAAACCTATGTGCAGTCGATGGCGTAGCAGCGGTACCATCGATATCCATAAAGCGGATATGGCGGTTTGTACTAACAGTGCCATCCACTCTGTTTCATTTACCACTCTCAAGCTGAAAAAAAAACCCTGAAAACATTTCAATTTAACCCCCCAAAGTACACAAAAGCCGTACAGGCACACTATCCAGTTAGTGTGCTATGTGGACGGCGTGCACGTGGTCACCGCCAAGTTGCCAGACTACCACTGATCAAAAGCTGACATGTTATACATGGTAAAATAAGAAGAAAAAAAAGTTGAAGAATTTCCAGGAGAAAGAGCCATAAAGGCAGAAAGAAAGTAGACGACGATAAAAAGAAAAAAAACAAACAAACAGTTTCACACTGACAGTGTACGCACGTGCACAGACACAGACACAGACACATGCACAATTCGCGCGCGCATCCAAAAGGCGAGGGGAGTCATAGAAGAGAGGAAGTTTCTAGCACAGAACTTTCAGAAGGCGTGGATGCTGCTTGTAGTGAGAGAGCCCCTGATGCCCTATGGCATTGCAGACCGGGGCAAAACAAGCACACGAAGAATGACTATGGACATGAAATCCCCAACACCGATTTCTTCCACCCTCACTGCACCCTGTTGCATCCATACATTGTCATGTTTCCATGTCTTTACGTCTGCCACGTAAATAGTGTTGCTTTATCGTTGAAATATAAGAAAAAAGTTAACAAAACAGTGAAAACAGTGTGACGCATGACCAAGTAAATCACTGTAAAACCCAGTTTTATTATTTAAACTGATGAAATTTTAAACTGTTAAAAAAATGTATATACAAGCATGCCAGATGGCAGCGCATAGAGAGACGGGTGTAGAGTGGTTATAGGTCCAAAATGTTTTCCTTTTTTTCAAGCAGCGTTTAAAACTTAGAAGGAAAACATACAGTCATGAACTCCTCGCTTCAACCGCAGGTATACACAGCACAGTTGTGAAAGAGCCCCTCTCCGAAATATAGCAGAATAAAGTTAGATTGATTGATTTATTTACAACTGTCATTTCCCAGTAATAGATTGCTGCCTATTCGCGTCATGACCGTAGGTGAAGGAAGACAGCTGGGGAACTTGGAGGAAAAGGGGGAAGGGAGGGGGGGAGGGGCGATAAGAACAGTACGACCGTTGCCATTCGGTACAGCAGTTGTGTCGGCTTGGTCCAAGCAGCAGGGAAACTGTCGGCTTCAACGCCATGGCCCTTCTAACAGGGAAGACTAGCTCTGGAGGGCCTTCTGTATGTCATCGCCATACCCCGAAGGGGCGTATGGTTCAGTTTCCAGAGTACAAAGCATACTCATTATCAAAATGATAATTCACAGCGAGTTCGATTTCTTGCCAAGTTATTTGAGCACTCTTGAACTGATCTTCGTCTCCGTCGGAATTGATTTAGGATTGAAAAGGTTTTTTTCTTGTCTGTCAGAAACAGGCCCAACTCGGGATTTTTTCCCCCGGAAGGCCGAGTTTTGTTGTTGTTGTTGTGGCTGTATGTCGTTATTTGTCCTGCAAAATGACACTTTCGTGCGTGTGTATTAAACACACACACACACACGCATACACACACACGCACGCACGCATACACTCACACACACACGCACGCACGCATGCACGCTCACATGAAGGTTCTTTCAAAAACAAAAATCATTCGCTTTACAGCTTCAGTCTCTGGTCCAATGTGTTGCAGAGTTATGCGCACTTGATATTGATTGGAGCTTTCCATTGTAAAAAGCTGCGCTAATTAAGACTTTAAGTTACAGCGATGCAAACATTAAACATTTTGTTGATGGCAAAACAGTGATCTTTGCTAAGAAAAGGATTACATTTTTGTTAAAATCGACGAGAATGCTTGAGTCTAGATTACATTATAAAGGCTGAAAATTGCTGTTTAATTTAGATTTGGTTAAGAGGTATGACGAGTGGTCCTCAAATATTTGTTTTGCAGTTCATATGGTTACATTTCAATATAAATGGCTAAATTAAGATGTGCAAGTAATAGACGAATTTTCCCCGCATTTTTAGCGAAAAAGTTAAGTTTATATGCTAGGGAGCAATTAGATGTCCGTATCCATAACTAAAAAAAGCTTATTTACGTTGCGTTTCATTTTGTCTTGGTGAAAGAACTTCATGCACTACGTGCGTAATAAGATGTGTATGAACGTAATCGTTAGATTAAGACTTGGGTATTCTGAATAGTGCAAGATTGTAAGAACAGAACCCTGATTTACGCCAGCATAAAATGTCCCCACTTTATCCTACAAAAAAAACAACACTTTTTCTTGTTCAAGGACTCCCCCCCCCTCCCCCTCCTGCACCCGCATCCCCCCCCCCCCTTTACTATCAAGATTCAACCTGCACTCGATCTACAAATTCCCAATGTACTGCTGCAGGCAGTGGAGCATTAGAACCCCCCCCCCCCCCCCCCCCTCCGCTCCCGTCAAAAATCTATCATGTAATTAAACTGGCCCTGACATGCACCATTGACATTTTATCACCTGCAGGTCGGTGTACACTGAAACTGCCTATGACAACAGACAACAGACATGAACAAACTGTTAGAAACATGTTCCTCTATAATGTCTTCAAGTTCGCGTTCTGTCTCATGCAGTAAAAACAAACAGCTACCTAGCTATACATTTGTCAAGTTGCATTCTTTCATGAGGGTGCCCCATATACAAATAAACTTCTTCCGACACTCTCTAACAAAACACACACACACACACACACACACACACACACACACACACACACACACACACACACACACACTGCAAACATGCCCACGCGCACATGAAAACACGCAGCACATGCAGACACAAAAAGGGCACAGCAAGACCTGAGATGACACCATGTTGTTTATTGAGAGTAAAGGGAGCAAAGAGAGCCAGGAAGGACTGACAAGCAGCACAGGTCAGAAAAGATGAAGATGATGACGACGATACCACAGACAGCACAGGTCTCTTCAGGCTACGTGAGGAACAGGACACCAAGAGGGGACACTGGCAAGCCGACAAGGGAGAACAAGCCCGCAGGCACACAGACCTCAGACATGCCTAGATTTCCTCTCTGGAGCACAAACACACTTCTTCACATCGTGCATACAGTTGTGTGAAAATACACTCATATACTGACCGGTTCGTTCTCATTACTGTCTGCTGTGCACGCATTCGTCCGTCTCTCTCCCTCTCATTCCTCTTCACTTCAAGTATGCACACACACACACACACACACACACACACACACACACACACACACACACACACACACACACATTCGCTCTCTGATTGATCACACATATGAACTGATCTGTAAATGACATCACACACACACACACACACACACACACACACACACACACACACACACACACACGCACGTACGCATTCGCATGCACACACAAACACACACACTTGCACTCTCTCAATGAATAGACCAAGCCAATACAGAGTGGACAACACCGTGTCAAAAACAATGATCACCAACATTCCAAACAATATCATGAAACAATGTCATTGTCCCTTGTTTGCCTGGACCCCCAGGAACACCCCAGCATCACCCAGTCAACGGAGAGAGGTCACAGGTCACATGCCAAACACTACCTGGCACACACCCCAACATCACCCAGTCAACGGACAGAGGTCACATGCCAAACACCACCTGGCACACACCCCAACATCACCCAGTCAACGGAGCAGACGTTAGAGAGGTCACATGTCACACATGGCAAACACTACCTGGCACACACCCCAACATCACCCAGTCAACGGAGCAGACGTTAGAGAGGTCACATGTCACATGCCAAACACTACCTGGCACACACCCCAACATCACCCAGTCAACGGAGCAGACGTTAGAGAGGTCACATGTCACATGCCAAACACTACCTGGCACACACCCCAACATCACCCAGTCAACGGAGCAGACGTTAGAGAGGTCACATGTCACATGCCAAACACTACTTGGCACACACCCCAACATCACCCAGTCAACGGAGCAGACGTTAGAGAGGTCACATGTCACATGCCAAACACTACCTGGCACACACCCCGACATCACCCAGTCAACGGAGAGAGGTCACAGGTCACATGTCAAACACTACCTGGCACACACCCCAACATCACCCAGTCAACGGAGAGAGGTCACAGGTCACATGCCAAACACCACCTGGCACACACCCCAACATCACCCGGTCAATGGAGCAGACGTAGAGAGGTCACAGGTCACATGCCAAACACTACCTGGCACACTAATGGACACTTTATCATATACGTTGAAGCGGCACATCAATACGAACAAGAAACTCTTGAAACCACCAAGCATATGTATTCCGTAGGATGCTTCTTAAAGCCAGTGCAGAACACAACACAGAGGAAAGAGACGAGTTCACACCGTGATTGTTATTTGCACCTTTGTATGTTTATAATAGAATCGGTTATGGAACGATACGTTTAGAATAGGATCGGTTATGGAACAATACGTTTAGAATAGAATTGGTTATGTAACAACGACAAAAATAGATTGATTCAGTTTCATCTTTTGACATATACAATAGAATTAGAACCATCAAAAAGACCTACATGTAAAGATGATTTCAGGTGATCGTGAGGTGTATCACCACACATACACCCACAAACAGAAAACCCACACCAAAGTAAAAGGAAGGTGCACTTAACATCACGTTTGAGCTGACAGTCTAGATGAAGACTTCTTGCTTACGTGAGAGAGAGAGAGAGAGAGAGAAGAGAGAGAGAGAGAAGAGGAGAGAGAGAGAGAGAGAGGGGATGCATTTTTCATCAACAAAACATATCATGAAATCGTCTTCCCATCCCCTAACCCCCCTCACCACCCCTACTCAGTTGAAAAAGTAACAAATCAAATGCCGCTGCACAATAATTCTATTTTCATTTTATATATTGAAAATAAAAGACACACACGCACACACACATACAAAGATAAATTTTAGTTTCAGTCATTAACATTGTGTTTTCAGTGGGTTCCCTCATAGGAAATAATGGAAGAATCCTGTGAATACCCAGACCAATCAGATCACGATCTGAGCAGTGAGTCAACAAGAAGTATTAGGCTGAAGGGTCTCATGCACAAAGCTCACAAATGAGCATCAAGACTGGTAACAAGCAAAGGGAAAAAACATACAGGTTAACAGAAAAAGCCAATAAACGTCATTTCTTCTTGTCGGTCCCTTTCATGGGGCGCAATATGCATGTATTATCATCGCTGCTCAGAATGCGCAAACAAATGGTAAACGAAACATTCGCTGCAATCAACAAAAACTATATAGGTAAACGTCAACAAACCCCAAAACAAAACCAAAAACAATAAACGAAAAGAAAAACAAGAAAAAAAAAGGCAGAAAAAAAAAAGAATATAAAATCGAGCTTCTTCGTATCTGAGCAAGCCAAAACACTGCACCTCACAAACATTGAATGCTGGTGTTGTTTTCCTGACGTCATGAATACAGTGGGAAGGGTGTGTGTGTGTGTGTGTGTGTGTGTGTGTGTGTGTGTGTGTGTGTGTGTGTGTGTGGGTCCAGTCAACCATACACATGACGGAATGGAAGGGGGTTTGACTGGTTGGTTTGAGTTGATGACGGTCCGGTCGTCACACGGGCCATTTCAGAGTGCAGATCAAGGTGAAGTGCTTTGAATTAGAGCCCGCCCCACCACACTCAGCTCTTTCAGGCGTGTCTCCGCACAGGAAGGAAGGGGTGCGGGTGGAGGTGGGGGTGGGGAGCGAGTTCTATTGTGTAGAAAACAAGAAGCTGCATACCACAAGTATGACAAGTTATTGATTCAAAATTAAAAAAAAAAACTAATTCAAAGCTTGTTTCTTGTAGAAAACAAGAAGAAACACACTATAACGATTACAAAAGATGAATGTAAAATTCATATCACAAAAAAACTGATTTATTGGTTAGCTCTAAGACAGACAGGGCAAGGCTGTCCTGGGACAATGCCTTTAATGACACCCATAGTTAAAGGAACAAATGAAAAGAAATCTCACCACACACACACACACACACACACCCCCCCCCCCCCCCAACCACAGAGCCGTACGGGCAAACAGTCGTTGCAGAACAACCAGCCTGTGTCCACTCTGGACAGTGTGTGTGTACTGTCTCCGCAGGCTGACTCGTCGTCAGATTCCAGCTAGCTGGCATGCTACCCACTGTCACCAAAACAAACACAAACAAACACAAACAGTATAAAGATTGTCTAGAATCAAGACAGGAGAATGGAGCACAGAGAAAGAAAACAGGTGGAGCAAAGTAAAGACAGACAACACGAGAATGAAAAGGACAGTTTCAAAGAGAGTAACGACAAAACGGAAAGATGAACTGATTGGTTATGGAGTGTGAAGAAGGCGCGGAGACAATGTGTACAGCGTGGAGAAGGAACATGGGGAGAGTGGTGCAAGCCCCAGCAGCCAGCCTGGTGAACAGCGGGCACTCTTCACCAGAGTGGGTAGCCGGCAGTGACTGGTCACAGACCGAGTGTGGACGAGGGCTGTCAGGGCCACACGCTGCCTGGCTTTCCTGACATGGGAGGACCACGGCCTCATCACAACAGCACACCAAGCCGCAGCTTTATTTAGGGCATTTTCACATCAAAACTACAATATTGAGTCAGACATTGGTACTGTAATAAAAATCGGGATTTTCGTGGACGCAACTATAATTAGGTCGAAATGGTCGGGATTTAGTACTCCTGTAACAAATACATGTTGTAAAAACCACCCCCACTGCTCTGTCACAGTCAGAATGGACAGTCGTAATACCGCTTTTGGGGGTGAAAAAAACCCATCAGAATTACAACGAAACCTGCCCCCACGCCAGCCACAAATCTGATTACGGTGGTAGTATGTGGTAAGGATTTCTTTGGCACAGCACTACCTGACCAGACAAGGTATAGTAAGCGCAGTCAGATGTATTAGGCGTGACCAAAAAAAAAAAAAAAATCGGAACTGATCAATGGTGACGCGGGATGCATGCACTGAAATGGAATGGACATAATCCAACCTACAGAAAGCGAACGGCAAAAGGCGACACACAGGTTCCTGGCTCTCAGCATTCCTTGCTCAAAGTGAGGGCTGACAGCAAAACGCCACCACAAACGTCATCAAACGGTGTGGTGACCGAGAACGCTACGGGTGAGAATAACGTTTTAGACAGAACTTCCAACTGAAAGTGACCTATCGTCAGAGCACTTCTGAATGGCGATGTCTGTACAAATGTCTATCGTATATGAAGACAAAAAGGAAACCAAGAATGAATAACGACACAGAAACGCAGACCCGTTTCCTTCTGCCCTTGTACATTTATAAGAAGTAAAACAGAACAGAAATATCCCTGTGTTCCGATCTGTCAAGAGGCTGTTTGAACACTTCGGTGAAA
>CM065728.1:7436007-7513507 GCA_033310375.1 Conus canariensis | reverse complement strand
AAAAAAAAAACCCTGCATACACGTACACATCATCAGAGCAGTGACGTCACTCGAGCAAGTGTTAGGTAACAATGGAAGAAAAAAAAAAGACCAGATCTAACACTCACTGACATCATAAACAGATTCAACTGACACAGGCACGCAGGGGTAAAAGAGAGAGAGAGAGAGAGAGAGAGAGAGAGAGAGAGAGAGAGAGAGAGAGGGTTACAGTGTTCATAAACAAAATGCATAATGAAACCGTCTGTCTCGTCTTCCCTCTGCCCACAAGCATCAAATCAATTGCTTTTGTACAATAAGTTTAGTATATCATTTCTAAAAGTTAAGGTTTAGTTTGAGTTATTAACAGACTTGTTTCAATCGGTTCCCGAACATGAAAACAACAGAAGAAGCTTAAAAAAGTAATTAAGCGTCATTAGAGCAGTAAGCTGACACGAACAAGTTAATGATAATGACAATAGTAATAATAATAAAAAGAAACAGGGCCGAGTCTAATGTTACTACAGTCATGGACAGAGAGAGAGAGAGAGAGAGAGAGAGAGAGAGAGAGAGAGAGGTCTGGATACAAATGTTCGCAAGCCCTCTCCCCAAGTGAACAAAAATACATGGTGAAAAGGCACCTAGAAAACCGTAGCCAACCATCTGCCAACATCTGTGTAGGTGGCGCTTTATTTCAATAGTCAAGCATAGAAAAGGGGAATAACTGATGGGCTGAAAAAGAACCCACAAAGCCAGGGCAAACTATCGTGAGGGTGTCGGAACATTGTTTGAGCGTGGAGGGAGGGGGCGGGACACGGGAGGCGACGTTTGTCCAGAGGTAAGGGAGGTAAGGGATGGTCTACGCCAGCTATGCCGGGAAACGTAACTTCGCCAGTTCTCCACGGACTATGGGACGTCTCCTTTGGATAAAAACGTTGTGGGATGCGTGGTGATTTTGAATTTTCAACGGCGAGAGGGTGCGCACATGTGATGTGCTGTTACAGAGTGCCATAGTTTTCTTCCCTGTCTTTTTGTTTCGTTTTATTTCATTCTGTCTCAGTCTTTGCTTTCATTGTTTTTACCACGGTGGAACTGTTAGCCTGCACTCGTTTTCTCCCACTGTTTGTTTGTTCTACACACACACACACACACACACACACACACACACACACTCACACTCACGCGCGCGCGCGCGCGCACACACACACACACACACATATATATATATATATATATATATATATATATATGTGTGTGTGTGTGCGTGTGAGTGTGTGTGTGTGTGTGTGTGTGTGTGTGTGTGTGTGTGTGTGTGTGTGTTGGTTTTCTCCTCGAGTTTCTATGAGTAACGAGAAAATAATTACTAGTGTTTGTTTTACCCACATATACATAGTACGAGACAGAGAGAGAGCAGAGCCAAGCGAGAGAGGAGCCAGAGCAAGCGAAGGAGAGAGAGCAGAGGGAGGAGAGAGAGAGAGAGAGAGAGAGAGAGAGAGAAGAGAGAGAGAGAGAGAGAGAGAGAGGACGCGTTTTGTGTATGGGGTACGTCAGAACACGGTCCGTCCATCGTTTTGCCGTTCATAAAAAAAATCAAAACGAAAAAAACAAAACAACAATAAAAACACTTCCCTTCAATGACATACATAAGATTGTTGATAAATCTGATGAGTACGTTTTGCTTTGTTCAGGGGGGAGGGGGTAAGGGGACGATTTGTTTCAAACCACTCACTCCCCAAGAAACCTAGTGACACAACTGGCGACCTACTGATGATGGAGCATTCCTTATGACTTACACACACCTCTATATTCGCTGATTATAGTGACACAACTGGCGACCTACTGATGATGGAGCATTCCTTATGACTTACACACACCTCTATATTCGCTGATTATAGTGACTCAACTGGCAGCCTACTGATGATGGAGCAATCCTTATGACTTACACACACCTCTATATTCGCTGATTATCAGAAGCGACAATAATCCCCTACTGGTACCGATTCGAACACGAAAAAGAGACAAAACTAAACGATAATCGTAGAGGGAAAACAAAAGGGGAAGGAGGGGGAAAGACCTCGGCAGCAGAAACGATTATTTTTCGGTTCGTAACCGGATGCTAGTAATGTGCCACTATGGTACAGATGGTTGTTCACTGCTGTGAGAAGACACGATCCTCTGTTGCCTGTTTTATAGGGGCCTTAGACTGCTGAACCAAACCAAACAAACACAAAACACACACACAATAAAACAAATAGTATGTCTTCATTTGACTGCGATGCGGGCCAGAGTGGAGGTATCACAAGCAACAGACGCGAGGCCTTTGCCAAACATAGCATCTCTGATGAGTAAAAACCGAAGTAAACGCAATCCTAAATGCTTTAACTGGCTGTCCAGTTTAATTAAGGCAGAGTTAAAAACAAAAACAGCCAGTTTTTACTCATGGCTAAGAATACTGCCATACCCATCCTCCGAGTGCAATGAATCGACAGAATGCCGACATGGTGAACCCCAGTCGGAGGGTCAGCACGTGCAACTATGTACCACAAGACGTCGTCAACAAAAAACGTCATTTCTTCAATGAGCCAAGAAGGGCACTTGATGCAATTACACTGCAATAACACATGGGCCCATGTACTTTACGATGATCCTTTTTCAGACTGTAAACGAAAAATGGGGGGAATAAGTAATTTAGTGTTTTGACCGATGATTTGCGACGCAGGAAGTACACGAAACTACACAGTGCAAACTGTTCACTTCCAGGATGTTATGCTTGAATAACTGACATCGTAAAAACCGTCTGGCCCAGTGTGCTGGTTACCGTTCAGATCTCTCTCTCTCTCTCTCTCTCTCTCTCTCTCTCTCTCTCTCACACACACATACACACACACATCGTCACATACATACATGTATATAGTCAGGTTGCGACTCTCTGAACGTCAGTCGTTAAGGACAGTCAGTTGACTGGTCACACGCCAACAGTGACCTTAAAACAAAGAGCTGGTGACTCTTGGCACATGTCCCGGCTTTGCACACAATGTGGAGTGGAATGAATGATACGAGTGAGGGCAAATTATAGTCACGATTAATGGCTCTGTAAACCATTGATGGAGGAAAGGGCGGGAGAGGGAGGGGCATGGGTGATGAAAACCGCTGTCCCTTAAAAGAAACGCATGGCGTGTTTGCATATCTCTCTAGATCACACAAATACAGGCGCGCGCTCGCTCGCAATGTATAGAGTATATGGGACACGAGCTATCAAACCCCAGTGCAATACAGCTGGATGAATAAACAATGTCTGTTACAGGATATAACACGGCGCTGCTTAAAAATGTATTGAAAAAAAGGAAAACAAAACTCCCGCCGATGTAACAGCAAAGTCAATGCAAAATGGACGTCAAACGAATCCACTGCACGGCGAGACGAATGCATTAGCTGTGGAAATCCACATCCCCGGAATAAGGAACAACAGACCGTAAACGTCTTGGCTGCTGTACGGAGCACACTGGCCGACACCACTGAGCGCGGCTGACAGGCAAAACGCGTGGGGAATATGAACAAGACCAACATGTTGTTCACAGAACATATACATCAAAAAGGCTAAACCTGTATGTTGTCCCTGGCATAAAAAAAATCAACACCAACAACATTCAGGAGAGAGGAGAGAGAGAGAGAGAGAGAGAGAGAGAGAGAGAGAGAGAGAGAGAGGGTGTTTCGGAGTTGAGGTTTCTTTGACGTTCTATTTCGTGCTTCAGCTTAAACGACACGTTTCAGTCGACCGTCGCCAGTTTTCTTTACAATTACCATTTACTTCAGACTTCAAACGATCTTACCGTTGATCGCCTGGGAAGAGTCAGTCGTCGCAGCTTGCCGTCTTAACTTTGCCTGTGGAGACCATGTACATCAGTGAATGACAGAGAGTGAGGGAAGAGCAACCCTGGTTATCTTCACATCTGCCCCCCCCCCCCCCCCACCTCTCTCTCTCATGTTGCTTTACCTATACAAATCGTTTATGCTCAACGATTCTATTTGTCCCTTATGTACTAAAAGCGAAGAAAGTGAGGTGCATTTTGTTCTCTGTTGCCCAGCTCTTAAACGTATACGCGAAACGTTAATTAAGCCTAAATATTATAGACATCCTTCACAGTTTAAACTGAGTTTGTTAATGTCATCGACCAAACCTGGATATGTACATATTCTTTCTTTGTTTTTGTATAAAGGATGTTAAAAGACAGGTGTTGCGTCTTCTTGAAAGGCACATGAATACATTTATATCATCGTTAGCTTTTTACTTTGAATCTGTTATATATCTTCACTCTGTTACATTCATGTCATCGGTAGCTTTTATTTGGAATGTGTTCTACATCTTCACTCAGTGACATGATCGCATTCCCCTTCATGATGGGCTGAGGCTTAATATGAATAAAATATCTTGAGTCTTCAGTCTCATGTTGCTTATAACAATAAAGGAAACGGTTCCAATGCAACTGCAAATCAGAAGCCAAGAGACGTTAAGAAATTAGAACATGTTGTTAGTAATTTTATCTGTTCATACGTATTGATAATTCACTAGTCACTTCCTCTGTCTCTGACTGGCTGTCAGCTTTGAGGGCCATCATCTTGAACTTCTAACTTTTGTTTTTCAACTTTCTACCTCTTAGAAAGCGGAAGGTCAGAACATTGTTCTTGCTTGGGTTTCTGGTCATGTTGGCATTCGGGGAAATGAAATGGTTGATCGTTTGGCCAGGAATACCACAACGAAGAAATCGTCCTACATATCTATCCCCTACTCAGATTTGAAATCGAACATTTCCACATCCGTCCGAACCTAAAAGAGTTCCTCTCATCTACCTCTGGTGGTCGCAAAGAAAAACCAGTTTTATGCCAGTTGCAGATTCGTTTTTATCTCATTCGTATCTTTTAAATAGTGAAGAAGCTCCACGTTGCGTCCCATGTGATGAACATCTCAGCATTAGACACATTCTGATTGAATGTGGGGAGGAGCTGCATGATGTCAGACATGAACACTTCACGGCAAGCTCAATGAAGACCTTGTTCCGGGATGTTCCCCCGGATTTGATTTGTGAGTTTTTGAAAGAAATCAACGTTTTTAAGAAGATTTGATACCAGCTGGAGTGTGACAGACTCTTTTTGCGGGTCTTTTGATGTATGGAAATAACTGGTATCGAGTTTTAACTTTGCATTCTGATTTTCTCACTTTCTTCTTTTTTCAAAAATAGTGTTTCAGCCCTGAGATGGCTTTTGTGGTCGACAGGGCTTAAAGCAACATGATTTGATTGAACTTACTTTGTCACCACAGACCAAAAAAGGCTGAACGCACATCATGGTGGGGGGTGGGGGTGGGGGGACGAAGCGACACTGGCGTTGCTTTAGGGGTACCCGGAGGACAAGCCTTGCACACGAAGCCCCTGACAGTGAGGCTCACCTCCATGGACACCCACGGCACAGTCTACGCCATTCCTTTCTCCCTAACTAAACACGGCTGTCCGTTTGGCTCTGCTCTCTAGCTCTCTCTCTCTCTGCACCGACATCTTCATCCACCGACAGTTGAAATAAACACCAAATGAAGAAAAAACCTAAAAGGCATGGTTAGGTACTATTGTATTCAGAACGAAAGTATTTGATATCGTAAATATAAAAAGAGGGTAAAGCGGGTGGACTTTTCCTGTGCAGTGCCAAAATAAACGACGTAAAGTTTGCACTTTAAGAGGTGTTGATATCCATAGCAGTTCTGAATAAACTGACACGGTAGCCTCTCTCGCTTAGTCTCTCTTCGAAACACATTTGAATGGCTTCATTTATAACACAAAACATTTATGTTTTAGACGACATCATAGAAATAAAAACTCGCAAGTAAATGAACATGAGCCGGCAGCTACACAAACCCCAGTAGGAAGGCGCTCAAAACACCAGTGTCAGAAGACACGAAGAAAACCAAAGGAGTAACACGGCCCCCGTTTGCATCTCAGGTTCATTTCTACTTCAAGGGATATTAGTATAGGGGCGGATACAGACGGGAAAAACACACACTGAAGACAACTTTATGTGACGTACTGACTAAACAGTACTGAGCAAGAAACCCACACGTGTGTTGTTTAGAAATACCCCTTTTTAACAACACCTGCCAAAACTTTGGCAACTCACAAGAGGAACGAAACGAAAGCCCCCACATGTGCATCTCATTTACATACAAATCATCAAGAAAACGCTATTTGACGCATGGCATATGCCATTGAGACGATGTAGCAGACTAGTTTGTGTTGCTTGCTGTGAACTAACTGACGCGTCCAACAAACTCTAAACTTAATTTTGCACCACGCAAACCACCCACGCTGGGGGAAGGTAGGATGGGGGTGGGTGGAGATGGGGCGGGGAGGAAGCGATAGCCGCGTGCGAGCATGAACTAATTCTACAGCAGTTGAAACAGTCGGTGCCTTAATTAACGAAGAAGGACATGGCACGGAATTTTATGAACGAACGCGTCTAGGTGACGAGACACACCCGAGTTCAAACCTCGTCAACTCACACCACCACAACATTCGTGTGATGGAGTCGGTGGACAGTCTGACCTTGCGCGTAGGACGCAAACAACGGTTCACTGTGGGGACGCAGGCACGGGAGTCCTCCACAGTCGGTGGTCAGCCAACAAAACATCAAGTCCGGCAAGTCGTCTTCTTCCCCCTCCCCTCCTTCCTCTCCTTCCCGTCCCACCAGACTGATGTGTGGACACACACGAGGTGATGGTGTATAGTATGAGTCAGGCCTCCCACCAGCGACAACTGTTCTGTTTGATCATATCACTGCTCTGAGCTGTGTTGTAATGGTTACAGTGATCAGAACCAGTGTTTTGGATTAGTCAGAGCGTCCGAAATTCTTGCAGCGGATTTTTTTCGGCTACTTTTCTTTTTAATCGAACGAAGCTCCCCCCCCCTTCCCCCCCACACTCACACACACACTCACACACTGTTTGTTTGTTTGTTTGTTTTTCGTCTAATAACACTTATAGTGAATCGACGTTAAACTAAAGAACTAAAACACGCACACGCACACGCACACGCACACACACACACACACACTAGCGACGCGTAGAACGTCGACTGCATCTTCCCACCCATTCCACCATTGGGTAGAACTGTGATCGCTGCATGGGCAAACAAAACTCAATTCAATTCAATTCAATTCAGTTCAGTTCAATTCAATTCATGTTGTCTACAGCCCTAGACAAGCAAGGTCGTGTACGATGTCACACCGTATCATGCAGACAGGGAGCGGCGACGTCTTGTCCACAGGAAAACGCTCTGCACGTGTGAAAACATACGTTTGGAAGCTTCGCAGACAAAGCGAAAGACGCAAGGGAAAAAAAAATTCATAAAACCAGGACACATTTGGAGGGGTCGGTGACTTTGTGTTTGATGCCCCCCCCCCCCCTCTCCCATCAAAGGGGACAGGGGAGACCAGGGTCACTCGTCATGGACAGCGGGGTGGGGGTGGAGGAGGAGACGGACACCACACGTTTACCTCCAGAACAACACTGCTTAAAGTGGGGGAAGCCACCACATACATGCCAATGTTGATAACGAGCGCAAAGTAGAACCGAACTCGCAACGTCTGACTTGGTTGCGAACTAAGCAGGCGACCTATGTGCTCTTGAGGTTATCAGGGCCAAGCCAAATGTATGTTGAGTAAACAGAAAAAAAAATGCCTGGAAAAATCGTTTCCTCCAAGCCCGAAGAAAAGAAAACAACTGCAAAAACAAAACAGAACAAAACAAAAACAAACAAGCAAAAAATCCAAACAAACAGCTCTTACAGACCTGTGTAAAATGCAGTACTAACAGAAGGGCAACGGTCAGCCTCCACAACACAGCCAACGTGCCTGGAACCGATCTTCTCTTGTGATAACGAAGCTGCAAAATCGTGATCAAGATAATAAAGAGAAAAATAAAGTAGAATCATAAAAACCCTAAACAGAACGATGAGAATGAATAGAAACTACACATGAGAATAACTAGCCTTTTTAAACAACTTTTGAAACAAATGACCTGACCCAGAAGCACGAGTATTTCATTTATCAAATCGATCACGGTTCAAGTAAGACAAAAAAAAGGGATAGATTAAAACAAACGAACAAACGACATTATTTCTTTTAGTACTGAAATGTGTAATGTGTAGTGTGTGTGTGTGTGTGTGTGTGTGAGAGAGAGAGAGAGAGAGAGAGAGAGAGAAGAGAGAGAGAGAGAGAGAGAGAGAGAGAGAGAGAGAGAGAGAGAGAGAGCCAAACTTATACCATATGAGAGAGAAAGCCAAATTTATACCATATCTTATGATTGAAAAAAAAAAGAATAAGCAACTACTTAATTAAATAACAAAAATTCACGCTGTACAAATACATCTCTTAATGACTCCAAACAAAAAACAAAACAAAACAAAAACAAAAAAACAAAGCAACCAACCCAAACAAGCAAGAACCGAAAGAAAGCAGACAGGTAGGAAGGGGCACCAGAGGCACTAGGGTAGACAGACTGAACTGATGGCGACTGCCCACAGGCGTTCATGCACACCGTCATGACAACACTGAGCTCTTGCTGCCCCTCTGCCACCGCCCACGCTCCACGCTGGAATGAGCAAGTCTGGAAGAGGTGGGCACTGCCAGTAAATGAGGGGCTGAGAAAGGACAGCAGAATCACGACAGACATGGGGGGGGGGGGGGGGGCTGGTGGTCAGAGTGTTCATCATGACAAACAAACGAACGAACGAACGAACAAACTCAGCGCTTCTTTGTCAAGACATGTTGTTTATGGCCCAGCCTTTGATCGAGACCTGATCAGGGTAACGAGGAGAAGACAGGTTAATCCACAAGCCTTATGGTTAAAAAACAAAAACGAAAAGACAGGTTAATCCACAAGCCTTATGGTTAAAAAACAGAAACGAAAAGACAGGTTAATCCACAAGCCTTATGGTTAAAAAACAAAAACGAAAAGACAGGTTAATCCACAAGCCTTATGGTTAAAAAACAAAAACGAAAAGACAGGTTAATCCACAAGCCTTATGGTTAAAAAACAAAAACGAAAAGACACAAAAATATGAACAACCCAGAGAGCAAAAATATACATGAACACAGAATGTCTTCCTTGACTTCCAGTTAAAAAACAAAACAAAACAAAAACAAAATCCAATTTAAAAACGAAAGAAAAACCCAACAGAACCAGAAGACTCGATAGGTGCACTTCGTCATAGGTTCATCCTCATCAGATAGATGGTTCAAACTAGTAGTTCGCTACAAGGACAGAAAAAAAAAACATCCACAGAAAAGCCACGTGGAAAATCTTTGCGAGGGGTGGGGGTCGGGGAGGAGTGTGTGGGAACGGGCCAAGGGGTTGTCAGAGGTGGGAAAGGTGGAGGGGGAAAGGGGAGTGGGGGTGGCGGCGGCTTCTTCTGACACCAGTTTGATGTCCTTTGTTTGTCAAAGCAACGACACCAGTCTGATATCCTTTGTTTAACAAAGCGATGACACCAGACTGATGTCCTTTGTTTATCAAAGCCATGACACCAGTCTGATGTCCTTTGTCAAAGCCATGACACCAGTCGGATGTCCTTTGTTTAACAAAGCCATGACACCAGTCTGATGTCCTTTGTCAAAGCCATGACACCAGTCGGATGTCCTTTGTTTAACAAAGCCATGACACCAGTCGGATGTCCTTTGTTTAACAAAGCCATGACACCAGTCGGATGTCCTTTGTTTAACAAAGCCATGACACCAGTCTGATGTCCTTTGTTTAACAAAGCCATGACACCAGTCTGATGTCCTTTCTTTGTCAAAGCCATGACACCAGTCTGATGTCCTTTGTCAAAGCCATGACATCTTTCTGTGCGAGGCACGGGCCACTTCGCTGACTTGTTTGCCAGCTACCTTTACCTACAGTACGTCGGAAGTGCTCGAAGCCACAGCCAAACCAGAAAATCATGTGTTACTGAGATGAAACTTGCAAGCCCGTCACGGGTAATACAACAGTCGGCGATAATCGTCCCAGGGGAGTGGGGATAGGAAGTCCATCTATAGCACTGCATTCAAAACCGCCAGAATAACTACGCGTCCGGGCAGCATTTGATTTCAAAAAGACTGGACGCCAGCAGAACTGGAACTCTCTACATCTTATGCCACCTCAGTCCTCTACTAGTCTCTGGTTCCAGTCTCTCTTTGTTTCAGTGTGGCGGGGTCAGTTAGGGACGTGGCTGGTGATCCACCAACAAACAGACAAAGATCAGCATGATATTTATTCTCCAAGTAGCAGGTCACTTGGTGAACTTTTTTTAAAATTGCTTAGGGGAAAAAGAAACAAGACATGTGCAAGTGAACTAAAGCCAGAGTGAAGTCTGACCTTTTTGCTTTCATTAAAAAAAAAAATCAACAAAAACAAAGCGTCACTCATCCGCCGGTTATTGACCGAAACTATCGCATCATCCTCATCACTGAGTTCTTGGGAGATGGGGTTGGGGGGGGGGGGGTGAGAAGAGTGCAGTCCCTTTACGAAAACTGAAACCTTTAAAACACAACCAGGGCTCGTCTTCCGTTCATGGAATGAATAGCAATGACATACAGTATTAACCCGGCTTCTTTTTTCCCCCAATGAAGTTCAACGATAAACAAGACAACCGAGCAAATCTATAATTGATATCTTGTATGATCTTCAATTCATTAAAAGAAGAAAACGTTTGATGTAGGCATTAACTACGACGCATCGAATAAGACAACAACACGCGACTTTGTGTAATAAGGAACTCTTACAATGTAAAGCAAAATAAACAGTACAATCACAACCCCTTCCCATTCCAAAATAAACAGTACAATCACAACCCCCATTCCAAAATAAACAAAGGCAAAAATCCAATCAGCTCTTGTGTCACATCAATGGCAAAAGATAAAAGATACAGGCAACTCGAGCCAAAGTGAGAGGACCACTCCAGTCAGTAAATCGCTGACCACTGCTGTGACCACACAAACATCTATTGTACACCATACTGACCTTTTTCATTTTATGCTTTCATATAACAAAGAAGTTGCACCACGTTGGGAGGAATAAAAAAAAGAAATATAGCGCAAATCGTAACATTATTTCTCCGCTGAATGTGGTTAAACCACAATTTTTCATTTCAAATTGTGTATGATAAATAAAAAGTCTTGTTTGTCTAACTGATAATTTTGTACAGCTGTTTCATTTTCTTTTGAATATGATCAGTTATTAAAGCACAACATGCGGTAGGTATTGATTATGGACATTTAAGAACAGACTCCCATAGTTATGTATCAAAATAAAGGTTTAGTAGGCATGATACTATGAATGTATCCATTGGACACAGAAACATGCAGCACAACAGAGTATAACAGACTATTGTCACCAGTTTTAAGGTCATTGTAGCCTCCGTTAGCCTCATTTGTGTTGTTCACAGAGTTCATTACTTAAGTGTTTACAGCAATAACTTGCTGCATCTGCAAAGATTCTGTCTGCTTGATCTCGCGTTACTCTGTGTGTGTGGTGTGTGTGTGTGTGTGTGTGTGGTGTGTGTGTGTGTGTGTGTGTGTGCGTGCGTGCGTGCGCGTGCGTGCGTGCGTGCGTGCGGTGTGTGTGTGTGTGTGTGTGTGTGTGTGTGTGTGAACGCCACGTGCACGTTTACCGATGGAAGGCGAAAAATGGGCCGGGAGCTAGTGTGGGTGGTGGGTTGTGGTAGAGTGGTGGGGGGGGGGGGGGGGGGGGGTAGAGGTACAGAGAAAATAGGAGGGGGACCGGGGGAGGGGTGACGGATTGTGGTGGGGCAGAAAGAGCAGAAAACTGATGGGTAGATACAAAGACTACCATCTATTTCTTCTCTTTTTTTTGTTACAAATTTCGGATCCTCAAATATCTTTTCTTGTACTATGTTGAAGGACCAACGGATTGCACTGTGACAGTCTTGCAATTGTGTCGAATCATCTTGTCCACTGTTGTGTCACTTCTCTGTCACCACAGGTGTCACTGTGTATGAAAATCGGACCGCTCCCACTGTAGGGAGGGCACGTGACTGATTGGACATCACCATACATTTTCATTCTGCCCACGTTCGTTTACTTGTTTACCTGTCAAAGCGGACTTGTCGACAGGAACCACCAAGGACATCTTTCTTGTTGCCGTAGGTTACTTTACGTGCGCAAGGTGTACGCTGCACAATGGACGGTCTCACCCCGTCAGACGGGAAGTTCGGTATTCTTTTTGTACGTGTAGTTCTTATGATACATTTCACCTAGTGTGTGTCTCCGGCACACGGTGCATTATGTGCTTTTACTTACGCTTTGTGTTTACAGTTCTTTTGATACATTTCACCTAGTGTGTGTCTCCGGCACACGGTGCATTATGTGCTTTTACTTACGCTTTGTGTTTACATTTTCGTGCATGGAGGTACGGAACAAGGAGGCGGAGGGAAGAGGCAGGTATGGCGGGGGCGGGGGGACGGGGTGGGGAGAGTAGCAGTGACAGGAGTGTGTTCGGGGAACGGTGTGAGGGAATCGTCCAGTTGTCAATTAAGCAATTTGTAAATGGGGTCGAAGCGCGGGTGGAGGAGTGAATATAAGCATCCTTTTTAAACATTGCACGTTTCTGAGTATTGTCTGCTTTTGTTTCCTCTTGCCTGTTTAGCAGAAGCACCTTACGCATTGTGATGTGTGCAGTGCTTGCTGGCGCTTCCATTTTAGAGCTGCTTGAAATAAATTCACGTTCATGCTTTCACAAGCCTGGTTTTAGGACGATCTAACCAATGAAAAATATGCCTGGTTCTTTTTTTTTTCTTCTGCAAGCCCAGCCCCACTGGCAAGAAGGGAAATGTGTTCTAACACCGATGAAGGGAAATGTGTACGAACACCGATGATGAGAAAACAGCAACACAACCAGAGTGATAGTTTCCTCTCTTTTCATTTTATCAGTGCGATCATTTACACACAAGGAAAATACTGATGAAAGCACTTTGATCATGATGACTTAGGGACATTTCAGAATTTCAGCAGGTTTCTTTGTTGTTGTTGTTGTTGTTGCTCCGTGTTGCCCCAGAAGCATCCACTGGTATGATTTCTGATGAAAGGAATGCCTCAACGCAAGTGAGATAGGACACGGGGTAGTGGCTGGAGGGGGTGGGGGGTGGGAGGTAAGGAAGGATGGTTGTGGTCATAGTGGGAGGGTCCCAGACGGGGACAGGGACGCAGGGCAGCGGGCAGGCAGGTCTGTGAGGGAAAGAGGGGAGGGTGGGTGGTGGGTGAAGAGCGTCGGAGACAGACGTAAAGAAACCTTCATTTCAGCTTGATCAGACTGAGAAGAGCAGTGAGGCAGCGGAGCTCACCGACTATAGACCTACCGCTTTTTGCTTCTTGGTGTCCAGTAGTTCTCAGGGTGTGGAGAATCTCTCACCTCTGGCCTCACCACGGGGTGCTTCCAAGAAATCGTGGTGCACCGGTAAAGGGTGCTGATGTCTGCATGGCAACAGATGAACAGTTCAGTGGGACTGACACTTGCAACTCGCCAGCTTTCTGTTTGGGGCAGCCAAGTGAATGACAGAATTTCTGTCTACATCTTTGTTTTCATTGGATCACATTGGACGCAATGGAACAGAGAACATGAGGCAGCACAGAGCTTCAATAAAAAAAAAAGCCAGGCATTTTTTCCACGAGGAATCTCGTCAACCACGAAACAGATTCAAATTGAAATCAAATGAAACGAAGTAATGTACATACGTCTTCTGCCAACAAAAAACAAAACAACAACAAAGAAAAAAAAAAAAAAACAGCGAGAGGTGGCTGCAGAGAAAAACAGAAAAAAAACCAACTATGTAACTCGCTGCTGTCGGGTTCTTCATTTTAAGTTACTGCGTAACAAGAAGAAATATCCAAATGTGATAAAAGACAAAAGGGAAAATCAGGGGAAAAAACTCTCAAAGCGCGATCCCATTAAACACCGAAAACTAGAACGCAGCACGATGCCCCATGGCTTGGTTTCTTTCTTCTTTTTAACCTACGGTGGACAAACGTAGGCGCATCAAACTTACAAACATACCATCCTCTGAGTTCATGTGATGTGATGTGTGGGACTGTGTGTGAGAGAGAGAGAGAGAGCATGAGCCCCCTGGCTTGGCACGGTTTTTCTTTTCATTTTCGTACGTAACTTCACAGATCTGCTAATAATTACTGTCCTCTGCCGAATTTCAGATAAAAATAATTGACTAAATGCGCCTGTATGTGTCCACAGAAGGGTATTAGAGGCCCGTTTCATTTCTTTGGCTGTCATAGGTCTACATCATGATCGGTCAATTCCTGAACAGGTTCTGTCTTTAGAAAAAGGCACCCTTGTAACTGACGACACACAATACACACACACATAAAAAAGAAACTGACAGCAAAAAGACAACAACAACAACAACAACAACAACAACAAAACTGCAAGCAAAAACATACGTACATGCATGCGCGAACATAGTTTGATGATTTTCGGGATTTTTCTTTCCGAAGATGCTGGTTGTTCTACACGCCACCATTTTAAAACAGCTTACATTACTATTTGGCCCATAGATTTGCGCAATTTGTGTTTTATTGTTATTTGACGTTAACAACAACCATAATAACGATAGTAAGAATAGTTTGACACTTAAATATGGGAGCATATATCCACAAAGTCATACACATCATCAAAATGATATCTCGGTTGTAAGTGTTACGTAGCAGACTGATGCAAATAAATTTTATTTGAAAGAGGGAGAAAAAAAAAATCGTACACCCATTCTGATGTATGAGGCTAACAACGTAAAATTACAACCCATTAGTCAGCCAAGTAAATACAAGCTCATTTGTGTTTTTTCTTTTTCTTTTTTTTAAAATATTTTGGTTGTTGTAAATAAACAAGGATAACTCAATAATCCATATAATACAGAATCAGCATGTGTTCCAGGGTAAATCAGAGTCACAGGTAGGCAGAGCGAAGTGTAAATGGAATATCCTACAACAACCAGGGCGGGGGGTGGGATGGGGGTGGGAGGCTGGGGGCAGGGGGAAGGGGGGGGGGGGAGCAGGGGAAGGCAAAATAGAGGGAAACGCTTCACGAGAAACAGTCCGCATGCTCAGTCTGTCCAGACAGGGGATTTCAACAGGAGTTTCTCACGTCTTAGTGAACCATGTTACTGAACCACTTTTTGTTTTCTTCATCGCTGATACACTGATCATTTGTATGAGCACATAAGGAGAACCGTGATGAGAGGTACTCGGCGATTGCCTGTATTGCTTATCATCAATAAAAGCTAGCGTGAACACGTTCACTGACACTGTTTATTTGACACTTTACTGCAGAAAACCTACCAGACGTTGGGTATGTGGACAGAGCCTAAGTCTTGGGAATTCAGACCCGATTCCTCATGAGCACAGTTTAAAGGCAAAATGGGGGTTTGTGGGAGGGTGAAGAGAGTTCCCTCATATTTCACAAATCGCATGATTTGATTATATTTCGTCTGGACGTGGAGTGAAAGAAAGGGAAGGAAAAAAATTCAAACTTCGGGATCAACAGGTCAAGAAAGCTTACTGTTTAAACGATTTCTCACTGGCATATAAAATTACAAGGAACTCGGTGTAAAACAAATGAAAATGGCATCACATGTTAAAGGTTGATCTTTTGCTATGCCCCCCCCCCCTCACACACACGCATATACATGTGTGTATATATATATATATATATATATATATGTCTACGCGCACAGAGACTAGAGAGAGAGAGAGAGAGAGAGAGAGAGAGAGAGAGAGAGAGAGAGCATTCTTTTCTTCTCTGTCAGTACACCCCCCCCCCTTTTCCGCCGCCCCCTCCAAGAGAAAAATCACATGAGGCCAACTATAAAGTACACACACCGTTAGCAAACACAAATCATCCCGGTTAACAATGAATACACGTCAGCCATATTAAGAACATGTAATACCCGACTACGCCTCAACTCAAATTTACTTATTAAAAAAACAAACAAACAAAACTTTAAGGCAGTATTAACTCGGTAAGTGTGATTGTATAATGCAGCAAAAAAATTGAAGTCAAAACTGTGTACATAAAACAAAAAAAAAAAGCTAACAATACTCCACCCATCCACAAATACGTTAATGTCCAGATCAAAAAGAACTCCTTCCATAGTTGTCTACCTACACAGGGAACGGTCTTACTGGTAACAGGGACAGTCATACAACACTGAACAGCTGGCCTGAAATCCCTCAGACTCCAGCATCGTTTGGACATTTACCTGAATCAGACAGCCAGGCGCGTCAACAGACAATGTTCTATTCCCATGAAGTTTCCTGAGGTCCCTACGCGGGGCGCAGTTCTCGATGGCTCCCCTGAAATCGTGACGCGGTTCAAATGTCTGGCATGTGGTCTGCACTGTCTACAATTCCTCAGATGATACCGCTACGAAACCGTAGTTACTGATGTCTCGTCATAAACATGAACTATTCCTAATCATTTCCAGGGTAGTGACTCGTTACTACGCATTTCTTCTTAAGCTCAATGTTTGTACATACTTACTACTATACCATTAATTTTCTGTCAACACATGCTTACCATACTACTACTATACCATTAATTCTGTCAACCACAATGCTTACCATGACTTACACTATACCATTAATTTTCTGTCAACCACAATGCTTACCATGATTACTACTATCCTTATTTCTTGTCAACCACAATGCTTACATGATTACTACTAACATTAATTTTTGTCAACAAATGCTTACCATGACTTACTACTATACCATTATTTCTTGTCACCAATGCTTACCATGACTTACTACATACCATAATTTTCTTGTCAACCACAATGCTTACCATGACTTACTACTATACCATTAATTTTCTTGTCAACCACAATGCTTACCATGACTTACTACTATACCATTAATTTTCTTGTCAACCACAATGCTTACCATGACTTACTACTATACCATTTCTTTTCTTGTAAACCACAGTGTTTACCATGACTCACTACTACGTTATTTCTTTCCTTTTAAGCCATCGTGTTTACACAATGACTCACTACTACGCTATTTCTTTTCTTTTAAGCCGCCGTTTCTATAGAAAATGGGTTTATGTTAAAAACAACAACAACGTATTTACCACAAACATATTCAAAATGACTAATCGTTTTCATTAACAAACTGACTGACTGATCCATGCGTATTTAAAATCGGATAGAAAGATCAAAAATAAAAAAAAGAAAGAAAGAAAAAGAAAAAACAAGACATAAAGCGAACGAATGACGGGAACAAAGTATACAGAAACGAACCAGAAGAAAAAGAACAGACAGAAAACAAGAAAGAACATAAGCAACAAGGAAAGATATTATCTTCTTGTATCACTTTGCAGAGTAAACATTTTGCATGTGGGAAACAATGTTAGCTCACAAAATGAACTCACAAGATATCGGGCTTAAAATGGCAAAACGCGTGTCAGCAAACGCCGCTTCCAACATAAAAAAAATATTCAATCAGACTTCGGTGGAGTGTTTATACCACCATAATTTAAGAAATAAAAAGAAAAAACGAACACCCCCCAACAAAAAGATAAATAGCTCTTCTCTGTGCCTACTCACCAGTAAAAACTTTGTCACGTTTGGACATAGAGACAATATGTACAGTAAAGCAAGTCGGTTTTCACAATAAATGCTACTTTGGAGACCCAGAAATATAATAACTCACATAGCCCATGTAAAAAAACCCAAATAAACACAAAACAAAACAAAAGGGGGTTGGGGGGAAGGCAATGATTACATACATGTATACAGTTACAGATTCCAGAATCCCCATGGAGTGCGATATAAACAGCATGAATATGACAGGATTATACAGTAAGCGTATGTTTACAGACCATCACCAATGAAAATCACGCCAAGACCCCCAAGAGAAGCAGTTCATCCTACTGATGGCGACCATCGTGCAGACCACTGTAGTCAGCGAGTCACGTCGACATCCTCTGTCTCCTCCTTTCCACTGGAGTCTGTATGCAGCTTGTTGGATGAGTGTTTCACACAATGGGATGGGAGCGCCTCTCACCTCACCCTCGACATCTTCCACATAACAGGCCATCCACTGCGTCACTACGGCAGAAAAAGTGACTGCAACGCCGTGGAGCTCCGCGTTACGGTGGTCACGCAGAGCACAGAAAGAACACACCAAGCATACTGGATGATGATGATGATGATAGGCTCACACGTCGACTCGTCCAATGTGACATGACTGCGCACTAATGACACTAGTGGAACACGCACGTGACAACAAGATGAAGGATCGGTCCCTGGAACCAGCGGGTGCGGTCAGGCCAGCAAGGGGAAGGCGGCACACGTGAAAACAAAATGGCATCCCATGTATTTGGTCTCCACACCCTGCAGCGCCACACACCGTGGACACACCGCTCCTCTTGCCATCCACCACCACCATCTCCGCCAGCTGGCGGTCGAACTTTAACGGTCCCATTTCCGAGCCAGCCCCCCTCACCCTTGACCTATGACCCGGCGACCCACTTCAGGACAGTGTGTCATCCGCGTCCACATTGTCCAGCGTGTAGCTGCCGGAGGTTGTGGTGTTGCCGTCGTCGTCGTCGATGCCGCGGGAGAAGCTGGTGTAGTTGCCGGCCCCGTCAGGCAACAAGTGTTCGTACGCCGGCGGCGGGCAGCGGGGCAGCGACTTGCTCTGCGCGAACGTCACCTGGCGGCCGGACCCGGAGCGAGAGCTGGGGGGAAGACTCCGGCTGGGGTCCGCCAGGCTGCTGCTGTTCTTGGTCAGGGGGGCGGAGGTGGGCTGGTTCATGTAGTGGTTCCGCTTCAGCGAGGACGGGTGGACCTTGTCGCCGAAGTAAGGGTGCAGTCCGGACGGGTCGTTCATGGACATCTTCATGTTGGCGTACAGCCGCCGGTGGTCGGGGTCGCGGAAGGAGCTGAGCGGCATGATCTTGGTCTCAGGGGAGGCGAAGCCGGCGCCGCTTCCGGTTTTGATGGGCGAGAGGGGGGACGTGGATCGGTCGGAGCAGCGGTCCAAGGACAGACATTGATTGCCTGCAACAACAAAAACACAATAAGATGATGCCATGTATACACTAGAACTTGATAGTTTCTGCAGTGCTAAAGTCCAACAAAAACACAACGTAAAGTTATGTCACGTACACACTGCAACTTGATTGTATCTGCAGTGCTAAAGTGCCAACTGGGTATTCACTACTGCAGGCAGCATACCGGGGACCCCTTTGGGACACTGCGACATACACTGCTTGACGCTGCAGTGCACAAACTTCTGCTTTAAGTGAACAACTGCCACATACAATGCTGATGCTGCAGTGCACAAACTTCTGCTTTAAGTGAGCCACTGCCACACACATTGCGTGATGCTGCAGTGCACAAACTTCTGCTTTAAGTGAGCCACTGCCACACACATTGCGTGACGCTGCAGTGCACAAACTTCTGCTTTAAGTGAGCCACTGCCACACACATTGCGTGATGCTGCAGTGCACAAACTTCTGCTTTAAGTGAGCCACTGCCACACACATTGCGTGACGCTTGCAGTGCACAAACTTCTGCTTTAAGTGAGCCACTGCCACACACATTGCGTGACGCTGCAGTGCACAAACTTCTGCTTTAAGTGAGCAGCTGCCACACACATTGCGTGACGCTGCAGTGCACAAACTTCTGCTTTAAGTGAGCAACTGCCACATACATTGCGTGACGCTGCAGTGCACAAACTTCTGCTTTAAGTGAGCAACTGCCACACACATTGCGTGATGCTGCAGTGCACAAACTTCTGCTTTAAGTGAGCAACTGCCACACACATTGCGTGATGCTGCAGTGCACAAACTTCTGCTTTAAGTGAGCAACTGCCACACACATTGCGTGATGCTGCAGTGCACAAACTTCTGCTTTAAGTGAGCAACTGCCACACACATTGCGTGACGCTGCAGTGCACAAACTTCTGCTTTAAGTGAGCAACTGCCACACACATTGCGTGACGCTGCAGTGCACAAACTTCTGCTTTAAGTGAGCAACTGCCACACACATTGCGTGACGCTGCAGTGCACAAACTTCTGCTTTAAGTGAGCAACTGCCACACACATTGCGTGACGCTGCAGTGCACAAACTTCTGCTTTAAGTGAGCAACTGCCACACACATTGCGTGACGCTGCAGTGCACAAACTTCTGCTTTAAGTGAGCCACTGCCACACAGAGACGATAATGTCTTTGGCGACTCTGCCGAGCTGCCTACTGCTGACAACCACATGATACCGATGCCTGCTGCTAAAACTCTAGCGGGATCATACTCTGCAACAATGGCAATAACGGTGCTTGCCGTCAACAGAACTGTTACATCCCTGCCTACAGTTACAATGACGTCATAGTCTACCTGTAGCAACGCTGAGAAACCGCAGTGGTTCGTGTCTGCTGTATTAGACAAAACAAACAAACAAACAAAACTAAATACAGCCTGCAATGAAGTGCAATATTCTATTGCAAACAGCAAAATCAAATCTGCCATGAAACACGTCTATAAGCGGTATTTCATCGGTAATCTACAATCCAGGGTAAACAAACCACTCTAAGATTCTACAGTGGGACAGCGTAATGCAAGACCCTGCAAACCACTTTTACATATAAATTATCTGCCATGAGAAACACTGGAGAAACACACTGAAAAGTGTCAGTGTGGGATGTTTATTTCATCAACAAATCAGAAACAATCCTATTAATGTACACACATACTTTAGATAGATTAACTATTCAACACTCTTGGCCGTAGACACGATGGCTTGAAATAACATTACTGCACAACTCCAACAAGAGGATCGTTCTTGATTAAGATTAGCTCAGTGTGTGTGTGTGTGTGTGTGTGTGTGTGTGTGTGTGTGTGTGTGTGTGTGTGTGTGTGAGAGAGAGAGAGGAGAGAGAGAGAGAGACGATGCACAGGGGGAGGGCGAAAGGTGAGTGGACAATGGGGGGGGGGGGGGGGGGGGGGCCGGAGGGTGTGGAGGGAGGAAGAAGGATACAGTGTGGAGGGCTGGGAAACGGAACAGCTGTGTGTGTGTGTGTGTGTGTGTGTGTGTGTGTGTGTGTGTGTGTGTGTGTGTGTGAAACTTGAAACTTTTTTTTTATTGTCACTAAACACCATTAAAGGATTTATGGACACAAGATGGCGATGATTAAACAACTCATCGTCCAAAGAAATAATAATTTGTTCTTTTTACATAAAAAAGTCATTATGTAAAGCAGTCATATACATATTTCGCAATTTCAACCTGAAGGTCATCATTAGACATCAAAGTACTTATTTTCAATGAGGTGTGTGTGTGTGTGTGTGTGTGTGTGTGTGTGTGTGTGTGTGTGTGCGTGCGTGCGTGCGTGCGTGTGTGTATGTGCGTGTATGCGCGCGCGCGTGTGTGTGTGCCCGTGCATGCGTGCGTGCGTGTGTGTGTGCGTGCGCGCGCACGCTTGTGTGTGCGTGCGTGTGTGTGTGTGCGCGCACGCGCAAGCTTGTGTGTGTATAGGGGTGGGGGGTGAGGTGGGGGAGGTGGTCATAAAGGGAGTGTGGAGGTCCTCCCTTAACGGGAATGCAGGGGGCATTGTGCCAAACCATGCTATTTTTGCCAGCCATGCGGAGGGAGAGGAGGCCGAGGGCGGTGGAGGGAAGGGGACCTTAGAGGGGTGAAGGGGGGGGGGTCCCAGAAACCCCGGATCCCCCCTCCCCCTCCTCTCATCCGGTCTTATGAAATGACACTATTTGAAGGAACTCCTATTTTCGAGAGGTTCGTCTACCAACGTGACATGACTGACATTATCAGAGGGCTATTTTCCCTTGGAGTCGACAAACAAAACAAAAAAACTGACTATGTGTCTTTCCAGGATGTGTATTGTGTGTAGACGGGTTCAATGTGACGTACAGTCTGATCAGTGATGCTTCTTCCGTTTGTGAAAAAATGACGTGATGTTGGCTGATACTTTTAACAAACATTACAGCCAAATCTCGCCAGAACCGAGTTTTGCTCCGAAACGCAATGAGTAATACATTAAAAAAATATGGTGACACTTTGTTCTAAAAGTGGAGGTCAGTGCACAATCTGACGTTACAACGTCAGTACAAATGTCAACGGGGTGACATTTTGTACAGCAACAGCCCCAATCAACTAACGTATCACACTGGTTGTTTTCGAACGTTACTGATGTGGTTGCTTCCGGTGAACATGAACAATTTCACTGTCAGCTCGCATGTGACTCAAGTCTGCCCTATTATAGAATCTACCGTGGAAACCATGGAGCGACACAAAAACGGATTCTGAGCTTCATGTACTTTATACCCCGTCTGGTGCCAACTCGTGTAACCGTCACATGACTTCTGCTTGTCCCTCAACCGACTTCTGTAGTTGACCAGTTCACGCAGTCAGATCCATTCATTTACAGACACGCAAAACGGTGACACGCCCTCCCCCCCCCCCCCCCATCTTGTTTCTTTCGACACCCTCCCCCCGCTCCTGCTTCTGCCTTCCTGTCGATTGCATGAGAACACTGGCAGTGTTGCATGATCGGTGGTGGCAACCCATTAGGAGTGCTTAGCTGTTGAGTCCACTAGCTCTCGTTCATGAAATATCCCCACGCTCAAAGTATCCATTGTCATAATTCGAAGCAAACTCTGGTCACTTATTCGTTGACGTACATAATTTCTTTCTTTTTTTCGTGTAATAATTTATTTGCTTACTCATTTAGCTCCCTTGTCCTCTAAAGACACCTAAAATAATTTCATTGGTTTGATTTTTATATTCTTATCCTCTCCCCTGATACCTCTTTCCCTTAAAATTTGTGACAAGCTTTAAAACATTTTCATTTATTCAGCTTTTCACCATGCGTTCTACCGGTGGTCATAATGTGTGCCTCCAAATTACTTGTTTATTTATTTATAAACCCTCACTAACAATGGTATTAAATTTTTGTTTCCCCAACTTTCAATTACCGACATATCTCTCATTTCGTTTCCTGCTCATCAGCCCCCAAACAAAATCTTCTTCTCAGCGAAGTCACTTCCTTGTTTTGTCTGTCGGGTTCATCTTGCCTGAAGGAGACCTCAAGGTCTGGAACACGTTGCACGAGTGATGTGCTGCGCTTGCCCCGTCCGTTGGGCGGTCTAGTAACACGAGATGATATTGGTTTCTCCCCAGCTGAAGTCGCAGCGAGTCCAAACGTAGCATTTCATTTAGTCAACTTTTAGTTTTTAAAAGGAACTTAAAGTAGATCTACCAGTTAAAACGGACAAACAAATTACTAGACGAAATACGGCGCGTTTCGACCTCTTAGGTCTTCTTCAGGCAACAATGTTGTTTATCTTGCCTGAAGGAGACCCAAGAAGTCAAAATGCGTCATGATTTGTCTTGTAATTTGTTGGCCCATGTTAACTGGCGGATTTACTTTAAATTCCTTTAAAACTTTGTTATAATTTCCGCTTGAAATCACCTCACTTTGAAACTATCACTTCTGTTACCGAGACCAGTGACAATGTGCTGTTGTCTCCAGTCAACCAATACGTCTGCAGCAATGGATGTTTGGACACTGCTCACCGGTCTTTGCCTGCTGGCCTTCACTAAAAAGTCTGTGCTACACGCCCTTTCTTTCCAGCAGGCCCTTTCCAATTAAACGACTATTTGTCTCCATGCACAGTAACTTTGTGGCTGCTCCTGTTATCTTATTCTTGTCCCATATTCTGGTTTAATTTTATTTTCCTTTTTTTTTCAATTACAAAATTTGTCTCAAATCTTTTTTTCACCTTTCCATTTTCCTGTTTGGATCTTTTCGTGTTTCACAGACTTTTTTCAATTCCAAAGTCCACTTCACACTGTTCTCCTTAAAGCGGTCTGTGCTTTAGCGTCTAGTGTCGTCTCTGCCAGAACACTATTGTGTGAAGGACAGACATCAAATCCCACCGTTCCCTGACCAGTTCCTGCGCGCATGGCAAATCAAATGGGGCTGCTCTCAATGGCTACATTTCAAAACAACGGCACTAAAAGTAACGACCACAATCTGTGCAAAACTCCCGTATTATAACTGACTTTTCAACGGTAGTCTCTCCTCGGCCGACTCTTAACCACTAAGCAGGTGCTAACAGAAGGACTGGCACTTATTCATACAGCTGGAAACAGTTAATCTACGATTTTCAGAAAAGTGGGGGAAAGTCTTAAGTCAGAAAGTAATTCAAAGATAAAAAAATCTCAACCTCCTGTGTACTTGCCTTCGGCGAATTGGGGAAAAAAAATCTCAACCTCCTGTGTACTTGCCTTCGGCGAATTGGGGAAAAAAATCTCAACCTCCTGTGTACTTGCCTTCGGCGAATTGGGGAAAAAAAATCTCAACCTCCTGTGTACTTGCCTGCGGCGAATTGGGGAAAAAAAAATCTCAACCTCCTGAGTACTTGCCTTCGGCGAATTGGGGGAAAAAATCTCAACCTCCTGTGTACTTGCCTTCGGCGAATTGGGGAAAAAAAAAATCTCAACCTCCTGTGTACTTGCCTTCGGCGAATTGGGGAAAAAAAATCTCAACCTCCTGTGTACTTGCCTTCGGCGAATTGGGGAAAAAAAATCTCAACCTCCTGTGTACTTGCCTTCGGCGAATTGGGGAAAAAAAAATCTCAACCTCCTGTGTACTTGCCTTCGGCGAATTGGGGAAAAAAAATCTCAACCTCCTGTGTACTTGCCTTCGGCGAATTGGGGAAAAAAAATCTCAACCTCCTGTGTACTTGCCTTCGGCGAATTGGGGAAAAAAAGTCTTAACATCCTGTGTACTTGCCTTCGGCGAACTGGGGGAAAAAAAAGTCTCAACCTCCTGTGTACTTGCCTTCGGCGAATTGGGGAAAAAAAAATCTCAACCTCCTGTGTACTTGCCTTCGGCGAATTGGGGAAAAAAAATCTCAACCTCCTGTGTACTTGCCTTCGGCGAATTGGGGAAAAAACAAAAATCAAAGTGACTTTGAATCGAGCACGAAAAGAAAACCAACGTGCAAGCGCTCTGAAAATAACAGCTTAGTAAAAAGTTCTTGTCCTTTCCCGCGGAGGAGCTAAGCAAGGTCGTCCGGCTGTAAGAGGAGTGGAAAACACGTGACACTCCGCCTCCGAAGAAGAAGACAAGTGGGAAAAATCGTGTTAATGATCGCAGGTTGCATTGACTTGCAAATGCACGCCGGGCGCTTCGTGGGTCCGCCGCTGAACAGCATCAGCATCGTGTCAAGCGATCAGTTTTTGCCGGGAAGAAAAACGAGCCCTGAGCCCTGGGTCCTCGCCTGCCCCAGACCTCCTGCTTCAATGGGGGATCGACAGCGTATAGATTTTCACCACATTCCCCGTCAACAGCAGACACATTACTTTCCACGTCTCCATGCAGACGGCGACACAGGATTCAGGAATATAGTCTAAAGTTAGCAGGCGCACACAATTTAGCAGCCATTACAAGTCGTTGTCATGTAAGAGAGGATGCAATGTACAGTCGTTTGCATGGGGATGAATTTATTTAGGCTATATTATGTACAGAGGTCAAGATCACACACATTCTTCATTTAGTTTTTACTGTGGAGTATGGAAATGATGGAGAGGACACTGACGCTGAAAACGTAGCGTGTGTGTGTGTGTGTGTGTGTGTGTGTGTGTGTTGTGTGTGTGTGTGAGAGAGAGAGAGAGAGAGAGAGAGAGAGAGAGAGAGAGGGGGGGGAGGGAGGGAGAGAGTGAGAGAAAGTGAGTGCATACAGAGAGAGGTGCATAAAAGAGGTGCAGGGGGAGGGGGATAAGTTGGTGTGGTAAGATGGTGGGGGAGAAAAGCAATCAAGTGTAATGGCCCCAGCGATTCTTTTCGCTCACCAAAAATAAATGGTATTGCCTACGACCCTGACTGACTCCCTCCCAATAGCCCTGGCGCACAGCAGCCCTGTAACAGTGCTGTTCCATCGCTGTTCCACAGCCTAGATGGCTGAATTATTCATATGCAAAAGGCACTAGCTCGCCAGGCGGATGTAGCCATGCTATCCACCTCATTGCACCCTCTGTCTCTGGGTGGCGACAGAAGACATTTATTAGCGCCGCTGCCGCATCGCCCGATTGCACAACACGTCACTTCCGCTCCTGACCCGGCCTCGCCTCGTTAGTCGCTACATCCAATCTGGCAGCATGGCTTTGCCATCAGGGCCTGCCCTGACATGTTTATAGGCACCACTCCTCCGCCAATGGCCTGCTCGCCCACATTACACAGCTCCCAATTTCTACATTTGGTCAGGATGATTCTTCTTCCATTCCTCATCCAGCTTTCCAGTCCTGTCAAACTATGGGATCCAGTCAAGCATTAGTCAGGCTGGCGGAAATGCGTGTATCAGCCAGTGCGTATTGTCGAGTTTGACATTAGTGCTGCTGTGACCGTATCAGCATGTGTTAGTAGACCTAAGAAACCCACATGGTTTTTAGTGGTAATTCCCTGTGTGCAGCATCAAGACTTGATTCCAAGTCTTGTACCATCACTAATATTATTCGTGACTTTGTAAGAGACAGAAAAGGACTGGTTTACTCAACATTAGTGCATCAGGAAGCTCGCAACACTGACCATTGTCCCCATCTGAAAGCTTGAAGTGTCAGAAGTACTTTGGTCTGTGGCTTTAGAACAAGATCATGAAGGCTTTTCCACGGCCACCAAAGCAAATCCCAGAGCTGCACGCCACAAAATGAACAACGGGTACAAACAAGATTCAGAGCTTTGTCATTCTTCCGGACCTTCCGACCGTCTACTCCAAGAACTTGAGGAAGGCCCGGGTGAGAGACAAAAAGGGGCAAGCTGAAAAGAGGCCCCCAAGTAGCTGGCTCGGTCCCCCCCAAATGGAAGCTGCGGTCCTGATTCCTGGCCAGGCTGTGCTTGGCTGGATCAAAGATCCGATCCATTAAGAGAGTAATGCGTAAGAGGCGGCCAGCCAAGCACGTAAATTGCGCCTGAACGAAGACATTGGCGGGTGATTGGAAGCCTGTCTGCACTCTCGTTTTCCAGCCCGGAGCGCTAATGGCTCTCCACGTTAACGCCAAAGAAGCGCAAAAGGCCAGAGAGCTCGCGTGTCTATTAGCGTGATAAACAAGGAAACGAGGTAGGGGGAGAAAAAGCGAGGGGGGTTAGGGGTGGGGGGTGGAGGGGGTGAATGTGTGTGCGCGCGGGAAGGGAGTGAGGTGGGTGCTGAGCGCAAAAGACGTGATTAAAATAAAATCTCCGCGAGTTTGGCCAGCCCTCTGTTGAATCTGTGGTCAACATTTCGCCCCTGCTGCATGTAACTTTTAACCAAGGTTGTGGTTAACATTTTTCAATGATATGATCTACAAAGGATAAGAGTAACATTTACCCAATGATGTGGTTTACATTTAGCCAATCTTAAGATTCATACTTTGCAAATAATGTGATTGACATTTCGCCAATGTTAAGATTCACAATTTGCCAATGATGTAATTCACATTTAGTCAATGTTAAGATTTACTCTGCCAATGATATGATCAACATACAGCCAAGGTCAAGATTTACACTTTGCCAATGATATGATTCACATTTAGCCAAAGTTAAGATTTACACTTTGCCAATGATGTGATTCACATTTAGCCAGTGTTACAATATACACTTTGCCGATGAGGTGGTTAAGATTTAGCCAATGATATGATGAACATTAGCCAGAGCTGCAGCCAATGTTGCTGCAACAACCACATTTGCCAGGGCTGTGATGAGGATAACCCGAGGCTATGACTGCCTGTGCTAAGGCAGAGTCCAACACATCAGACAATCGTGTGGTAACCTGTCAGCCACATGCTGCAGCCAGAAAAGGCTATGATTAAAATGGAGCCACACGTTCGAGGCATCTTCGCCAGTCCAACGACCTTTCCTCACCCTGCTGTCAACGACACAACACTGGAGACGCAAAGAATGAGAACACAATGTGGAAAGGGGAAGGGGACACAGTGACTTCAGACAAAGGACCCACACGCGCATGAATACACACGAGAGAGAGAGAGAGAGAGAGAGAGGAGAGAGAGAGAGAGAAGAAACAGGAGGAACAGGAAGGAGACGGACTGGGAGAACCGGGAGGGAGATGGGATGGGAGAACTTACAGAGGGAGAAAACAGTCTGGTCATGAGAAGGAGTGTGAGGACCAGGGAACGAAGCGTTTTGCGTGCTTGTGTGTCACTGTGAGCCTCTGCTTAAAAATGCTACCTGCCTTTCTCTGACTGAACTGTACAGGTAAACGCAGATATTTAATCACTGTTTGCACGTCAACTCTGCCGAGTGCTTTCAAATCCTCATTCATGTCTACGTGTCGCCTCTCCCGAATGCTTGCAGATTCATGTTAAAATCTACGTGTCCAGTCCACTGAGAGGACACAGGCTCTCTCTATTCCTTACGTGTCAGCTCTAATGTGTGCCAGTGGATGTGTTCTGAATGTGCGACAAAACTTCCCTGCCTGCTCACCTCTACCCCTCCCTTACCATCCAACCCCCGATACGGCACGAAGCCAACGACACCAGCTACGAATACGCGGATGCTTCGCTTCCCTTAGACGAGGAGGGAGACGTTCGCACATTCAAAGAAGGAATAGTCGCCGGTAGTTCTCCGTCTGTCTGAATGGACGTTCCGGCTGGACACTAACAGCAGACCTAGGGACAGCTGAACGCACTTCAGTGTTCGCCAGTCCATTTCTTCACGCTGCGGACATAGTGGGGGCTCCTCATACAAGAACGGAAAACGGGTGACGATGTCAGACCGCAGCCACATATACATCTGGCAGGCCAGAGCCTCTTCTGCCCGTTAATTCACGATGCAGTCATGCTTTGGACGGGCACACACCTCGCCAAGTGTCCTGTATGTTACCAGCAAGGACGGACGTCCACAAGATTGTCCTGTGTGGACGACACTAAAACTGGATTTGTGACAGTACCTCTAGCGTGTGTGGCATGACTGAAGATAGGGTGATGGAGAACCTGGACTGCCCCAACTCCCAGCGCGATTTGCCCCACGATCTACTGTGTGTAATAGGATGATTATTTGAGGTGTACACGTTTCCTAGTTTTACCGACCGTAAATGCAGTTTACATGTTAAATTTAGTTTCAAAGTGAGGTGACTGCAGGCGGAAAATGGAACAAATCTTTTTTTAAATTGTGATCGAGTCCACCAGACAACAGGGACAAAAAAAAAAAAGTGATTTGTCTTGTAATTTGTGTGTTCCTGTTGTTTGACGGAATCACTTGTCTTGTAATTTGTGTGTTCCTGTTGTTTGACGGAATCACTTGTCTTGTAATTTGTGTGTTCCTGTTGTTTGACGGAATCACTTGTAATGTGTGTGTTCCTGTTGTTTGACGGAATCACTTGTCTTGTAATTTGTGTGTTCCTGTTGTTTGACGGAATCACTTGTCTTGTAATTTGTGTGTTCCTGTTGTTTGACGGAATCACTTGTCTTGTAATTTGTGTGTTCCTGTTGTTTGACGGAATCACTTGTCTTGTAATTTGTGTGTTCCTGTTGTTTGACGGAATCACTTGTCTTGTAATTTGTGTGTTCCTGTTGTTTGACGGAATCACTTGTCTTGTAATTTGTGTGTTCCTGTTGTTTGACGGAATCACTGGTCTTGTAATTTGTTTGGTTCCTGTTGTTTGACGGAATCACTTGTCTTGTAATTTGTTTGTTCCTGTTGTTTGACGGAATCACTTGTCTTGTAATTTGTTTGTTCCTGTTGTTTGACGGAATCACTTGTCTTGTAATTTGTGTGTTCCTGTTGTTTGACGGAATCACTTGTCTTGTAATGTGTGTGTTCCTGTTGTTTGACGGAATCACTTGTCTTGTAATCTGTGTGTTCCTGTTGTTTGACGGAATCACTTGTCTTGTAATGTGTTTGGTTCCTGTTGTTTGACGGAATCACTTGTCTTGTAATTTTGTGTGTTCCTGTTGTTTGACGGAATCACTTGTCTTGTAATGTGTTTGTTCCTGTTGTTTGACGGAATCACTTGTCTTGTAATTTGTGTGTTCCTGTTGTTTGACGGAATCACTGGTCTTGTAATTGTTTGGTTCCTGTTGTTTGACGGAATCACTTGTCTTGTAATTTGTGTGTTCCTGTTGTTTGGAGGCTCACTAACAATTCTTTTTAAAATACGTCTCAATTTGTTTTTCTTCAAGAAGTTCTTTCCAATGATTACATTTCACATATAACGTAAGTGATTAGTTATAAATGTAACATATATAGCTAATCATATACATATTCGTAGATGAAACTATTGATTTAAATTGCTTCAAAATACACTTTCTGTTTAAATCACTGTTTAAAAAACAACATGTACGTTTGATTTTGTTATAATTTGTCACAGAAAAGAAACGTTTACGACTCTACAAGGATTGCCTCAATTGGACATGGAATCAATGTATTTTCATGATTAGCCATTTGGTATTAAACCCACCTTATCCCTACAATCGATGAAAATCGAAAACAACATCGACCATCTCTCTGTCTGTCCAATCGTTCATGCTTTGGAAACTAAATATCCAAATCTAAGATTTAAAAAGAAAAAAAAGGGGGGAGGGGGAAAGGGAAAGAAGCTTGGAGGTGATGGATCGGATCATTCCAGCGAGAAGGAGGAAAGGCGGACTGGGTGGGAGCTGATTTGTAGTTTTCATTTCCCGGGAAAAATGAGGCATTGTGCGCTTTGTGGGCTGTGATGAGCGTGTTCCGGCACCCGGTCCACGGCAGGACCAGAGCGGGGCCACAGGAAGGAACAGGAAACGCACACATGGAACACCAAATTGCTGTTGACGTCCACATTCATAACACCAGGGGAATGGGTGGAAATCCCCCTCTCTCTCTCTCTGACTCACTCACACACAACACACACACACACATGCGCACATGCACACACACACATGCGCACGCGCGCGCACACACACAGTCACATACATGCATGAGCGCGCGCACGCTCACGTCCACACACACGCACGCACGCACACACACAGACACATGGCAACGCATGCACGCACACACACGCACAGACAGAGAGAGAGAGAGAGAGAGAGAGAGAGAGAGAGAGAGCATTATGTAAATTGCAACAGATCACACCTATGGGTATCTACAATATGGCAGTTCTCCCTGAGCTCAACATGACCTGAAAAGGAAAACACTCAGAGGGGAAATGGAGTGGAACACTACTAGCAACAGAGAACTTAAACAGCACCCTCCCTGCAATCTCAACATTAAATCTCATCACCTCCCCCAAGTCTCCCCGTCCTCTCTCTCTCTCTCTCTCTCTCTCTCTCTCTCTCTCTCACACACACACACGCACACAGCATCTGCCGTTGAAAACCACGCTCTATCCCTAATGCAGCTTGCAGAACTCACAGGCGGTTCATTTGCAAGTGTGGAGTTGAAAAAGAAAGAAAAACAGAAAGCGAAATAAAACTCCTCCTGCTCCAGCCACGGCAAATAAACAGCCGCAGTTGTTAGGGACGCCATGACATGCGCACAAAAGCCAGTGCGCCATCAGCATCCATCATGGCGGCAGGTAGCGAGCGCGGGAAGGAGTTGAAGGAGGAGTAGGGGGAGGGAGGGGGGGCGTCCAAAGAAGAAAGCGAGTGGCCTCATCCATCACAGTAATTGCCCCGGCCCAAACAAAGAAACACACGCCAAGTCCCCGTTGAATTACGACACCCTCGCACGGGACTGTAAGGAAGCGGGCGATTTTGTTTGGTACTTTATTCTTCTTTTAATCTCAAAGCCCACCCTCCTTCCCCTGCCCCCTCGTCCACTATTTCCCTTCTTAAAAAAAAAAAGAAAGAAAGAAAATCGGTTCTTTAACTTATCTCTACGGAAATATAGGCACGCCCGTCCGAGCGTGCATATGTTTTGTTCGTCTACAATAATGGTGTCAGCAGAGACTTGTCAACCCGTTACAGACTGTTTTTATTCTTTCTTACAGAAGAAGGAGAAGAAGACGAGGAAGAAGAAGAAGAAGAAGAAGAGAAAGAAAGAAAGAAAGAAAGAAAAACTGCCCTTATCATCACTGAAAACACTTTTTGTGTGTGGCGAGAATCGATAGAAAAAAAAGCAATTCAACAGTGATTAATGTCAAAGCACTGAACATTTTTCTTGTGCAAAGAGACGAAGGTTAACAAAGAAACTGACGTTCCCTGGTTTGTTCTCCGTGCTTTGAGTTAGTTGTGCATGTAAGCTGATGTACAGCAGCGGTCTGAACTCACGTGCCTTTGTGTCGTGATCCCAAGTCATAGCAGTATGCGTTCACTACTGACTGATCCTGGCCTCTTCGGACATTTCCTCTCACGTCCACCTCACTTACCCATCCTCACTGGGCAGCCCTCAAACGACCTTCGTCGTCGGCTTGGCTATCAACAACGTGACTTGAGGCTGGACTAAGTTTGCTTTTTTTTGTTTGCTTTTTTTTTTTTTTGCGCGATCATTATAGCATGTCCAAGATTAAAAGAATACGCTGGTTTTGAATAAATGCTTTCTTTGTATGCTTCAATTTTCACATCTTACTTCTGCTATGCGGACAATGTTTTACTTCTGCTATGCGGACAATGTTTTTCTATCAAAGTTACCTGATTTTTGATTGCAGTGTATTTGAATAAAAGACACACGCACATGCACACACACGCACGCACACACACACACACACACACACACACACACCCCACACACACACACACACACACACACACAATCGCACACATTGTGGGATTCTATTAGGACAAAAAACGGCAGTGACAAGAGAGAGGTTGGGTGTGGGAGTGTGGGGATTAGAACCATTATATAGTCAATGTCACTTAAGTTATAGCTCATTAACCATACAAGGCTCTTTCAAGGCTGTTCAGAAGTCATTTAGTGACGCTGGCACATCTGGAAATCGGTGTGGTAATCCATCAATTCATTTCTTTTTTTAAAGAAAAAGGCAAACCACCACCACCACCACCACCAATAAGCAAAACAGCTCCTCTCTCTCTCTCTCTCTCTCTCTCTCTCTCTCTCTCTCTCCTCTCTCTCTCTCGTCCCCATTCCTCACTGTTTTCTTTTCCTCTTTAAATCTGGTGATTTTCCGATGGCGGCTATGGAAGCCGTCCCATTTTTCAGCTGAAGGCGTGTGCCGATCACACAGCAGCCTGCCGCCCGACAGACGATCCGCCTCCCCCAGTGCCAGAGACTCCCCGGGAATTTGCATCCAGACAGCATGGCACGCTTGGCTGCCTGTCTACCCGCATCATCCAACCTCAAGATGGGTCTGGGATCGTAGAAAGTCCGCTGCTATCCCCCCCCCCCCCCAACCCCCTGCCGTCACCTTTCGGTCTAAGTTCTATCTACCCATAATACAGTCAAGTAGGGTAAATGGAAGGACTAGTTTGTGACTGGAGCCCAGGTACAATTTTGTTGTGGTGGCTCAACATTCCGCTGAAGTCGTATTGGATTTGTAAAACTTTGTCCCAGTGTGAGTGTGACTGTGTGTGCCAGTGTGTGTGTGTGTGTGTGTGTGTGTGTGTGTGTGTGTGTGTGTGTGTGTGGTGTGTGTGCGTGCGTGCGTGCGTGCGTGCGTGCGTGCGTGTGTGTGTGTGTGTGTGTGTGTGCGCGCGCGAGCGCATGTGTGTGTGCGTGTGTATGCGCGCGCATGTGTGTGCGCGCGCGAGCGCATGTGTGCGTGCGTGTGTATGCGCGCGCATGTGTGTGCGTGCGTTGTGTGTGTGTGTGTGTGTTGTGTGTGTGTGTGTGTGTGTGTGTGAGAGAGAGAGAGAGAGAGAGAGAGAGAGAGAGAGAGAGACAGAGAGAAACAGACAGACAGACAGACAGAATGACAACAGGCAGAGACAGACAGAGAGAGATTCTTTGGTGTGTTCCTGCGTTCCTAACAGCACGCAATAAACTTTAATGTGTCTACTGTACATAACATAGTGTATGAAACACACGCATGTGTAGCTTTGATGTAGTCAATGCAATTGGGGAAATGAAATCTTTGAAGATCTCCCCAATTCTTAGTTTTCTTTGACCAGTGCTTTCTTGCTTTCCTTTCCACACCAAGGGAACTACCACAAAACACATACCACTGCACGACCTTTTAATACATTTCAAAGTAATTACTTCAAGAGACCTATGAGGCGCAAAAAACTGCTATAGGCGTGCTTACAAAGACAGAGCGTCGAGAATAAAGACCATATCCGGTCGGGTTGTGTCCCTTAACAGCTGAACCTTTACCAGTCCTGTACACACGTCTACCATGTTTACCTCCACGCGCCTGCCTGAATTACCTCGACACTGCTCTATACCCCTCCTTTCTCCTGAATGTAGCGTCTGATCTATTCTCGACCCAGCCTCCTCAATCAATACTGCCAAAAAGTGTTAGCGGGCACGGCCAGAAAAATCACATTGGCTGGCTGGAACTGACGACGGGATTTCCGTAGAATACATCTTACAATCGCTCCAAGTCAAGCCTGAAAGTCGATCAAGGGGATAGGACGATCTGTGGCGGTGCTAAAGTTCCGGTTCGTCGATAGACAAAATAGCAGTCGCGTTTGGCCGGTCTGTGCGAGTGTTCAGGCTGAGGGGAAGAGAACTACGTGTAGCAGAGGACTGTGGACAAACCCAACACATTCCCACTACTTTCAAAGAAGCCAGCAAGCCTTAGGGTTTGTTGGCTGGTTGTCGGTTTTTGCTTGTTTCATGTAACCTCTGCCAAGGAGGTTACGTTTTCACCCGTGTCTGTTGGCTGCTTGGTTTACTGGCCTATCAGCAGAACTATATAAAAACTACTGAACCTATATAATCCAAATTTGTCCAAGGAATGAGCGCCAAAGGACGAACCTATTACATTCTGCTCCAGATTTGGATCGAGCAGCAGATAACTGTCATACAGCAAAAATTACTATGAATTTGCATTACCCCCAAACCACTGAACCGTTTACAACGAAACTGGGTGGAAAGGGGTGGATGGTCTGCCAAAGCACGAACAATTACATTTCGGTGCAGACCCGTGGTGTCAGTTGAACATGAGCACTGTGAAGTGCCTGTTACAACCTGATGACAGTCTACGAAGCAGTGTATTTACTCTAAGGGTTCTTCCAGTTCAGCACTGCGGTCATATGGCTGGTTCCTGGGCTATTGCTTCCCCTGATGGCAGACACTAATACTGTTGTCACTCATGAGCTGACTCAATGGCCGGATGTAAGATTCCTTTAACCTTGGCAGAGCTTTGCGCTCTCCTGTGGGCCCTTCTGGTGTTTGACAGAACTATTCAAGTATCTTTTCTATGGAATGATTTCTCTCTCTGACACGCTACCAGGATATTGGCAGGATGCCGCCTTTTTCATTTAACAAAAATATTCTCAAAGTATTTCAACCCCCCTCTTTCAACCCTCCCGCCCTTTCAAATCCGACAAATGACTCTAGAGATGGTCTCAACAAACTCTACAAACCATTCCAACTGTTTTCAGATGTCCTCAAGAGTTATGGTCTCAACGATCGCCACAAACTATTTTGGCAATTTCAGATTGTTCTGGGGGAAAACAAAGAAGATATTCCATGCCAAGTGTTTACAAGGCATTTTCAATCAACAGACATGTACGCAAAAATGTGCACATTCCTGCAGCAACATAAAAAAAGAGTGTAGAATCCAATCCTGTCCAAACTAGAACATTTTCATCATCTGACAGGTTTTACGTCTCAGCTATCCAATGCCTCTACCTGACTCCTGGCACATTTGAGGATGGACAGTTGTCAAAACAAAACGCCTGATGTGACTGACTGTCCATACCACAGCGGCAGAATCGCACTCTTCTACGAAGGAAGACACGTGGAACAAAAGACAACCAGGGCAGCGCTTTGCCACAACCATGAATAGATTTCAAACCCAAACCTGGCTTACTTCACACACACCTGTTCCTTTCCACGGGTCAACGTGCATATCTGTGGGTGGGCGGAACACACACAAACTCATGAACACAGTGGGGCCCTCTAGAACGATCTGCGTCCCATGCTATGATAGTAATACTGTACTGATTTGTATGCAATCTGTTCTCATCCAGTTGAGTCACATTTGCACTTTATTGACTTGTAACCATTTTCATTATTCTACAGACTAAACGCTGATAGTGTCCAGTCAGTCAGAATGTCACTGTAGTCCAGAAGACGACATTTCAGATGGATGCTGTCCTAATGATTTGAACCCACAAACCCCTTTCAATGCCAGGTAGCCATGTTGTGCATGGGCCAGCCGAAACCAAAGGACACTTCGGGACTGTCAAAATAGGTCAGGTCACACTGTGTCAGTATAACGTTGTGAGAACCGTTGGGTATGGAACAGCTTAGCTGAGGATTGCTGGCTAAACAAATGCCAATATTACAACCCCCCCCCCCCCCCCCCCAATATGTTCCAACGGTGAAAGCACGAGTCCTCCAGTTAACTTACATCTCATCGTGTGGTGATGCTGCAGTGGACGGCATAGGACAGACATTCCACATCCTGCAGTACCAAGACCTCCACGGAAATTTATACCCAGACAGTTTGCCTCGCTTGGCTGCCCACCTACCAACATCACCCAACTCGAAGATTGGGAACAGGATCATAGACACCCCCTTCCCCTCTGTCCGCATAATTTCACCCTGTCATAATTTAGTGAAGGCATGCAGCGTCGAAGTAGGGAGAAATAGTTTCTGACTGAAGCTAACGGTCGCTTTCTCTGGCGGCTAAATCTGTTTCACCCAAGTTGCACTAGGCACTAGGTGTTTAACTGTGTTCAAGAGTTTAATGCAGGGTACTGGTATGTGTGTGTGTGTGTGTGTGTGTGTGTGTGTGTGTGTGTGTGTGTGTGTGTGTGTGTGTGTGTGAGTGGGTGAGTGAGACAGAGAAAGAGAGAGAGAGGGCACTTCGACAAACCACTTCATACGTGCAAGAAGAGCATTCAAATCAAACTGATAAAACTTGCGGGCATGCAACGTAAAAATAAATAAACAAAAGAAAAGTGAAATAAACAAAGGAGAAGATACCTAGCCAGTATGTCAGCGAAACAGCTCAAGAAAATCGTTCAGTATGCCAGTAATATTTAACCCTTGCTGACCTTTTCAATCACACACTTTAAACGCCTGAAGATCAGGTGCTCTTTACAGACAAGTTAGAAACAGCCATTTATCAACAGCAATGTGCGTCCTTTCTGTACCAGGTCAATGCTTTAATACATCAGTGTGAGGAGGAAGCAAAAGAATATAAATATACGTAAATACTTAGTAGGAAAGAATATAGTCGAGGGAAGAGAGAGAGAGAGAGAGAGGAGGAGAGAGAGAGAGAGAGAGAGAAAGAGAGAGAGAGAGAGAGACAGACAGACAGAGAGAACTCAGAGAGTTTATTCATGTTAAAAAAACAATGCCCCATATGAAGGGGAAGGTGGGAGGGGGGTATGTAGAGCATAACAACAAATTATTCAGAACACTAGGAAGACTGGATGGATTTCTCTCTCATGAAGTCATAACTGATCTGAACTGCAATGCCTTGAACAAATAAATTGAGAAATTTCTTACTATGCTTTCATTCTGAAGAGAGAGAGAGAGAGAGAGAGAGAGAGAGAGAGAGAGAGGAGAGAGTGAGAGAGGTGTGCTAAGCATAGCTCAGAAGAAGAAACCTGACCCCATCCCCCTGCCGGGGCCTCAACACAGGGACCCTCATCAAAGGTCTCTTTTCCTCATCTAGCAGGGTCGTACTCCACTCGGTCCCAAAACGGCTCTAACCAACCTTCACACCCCTTTCCCTCTAAAACCCCCTCCCCTTGCGATCTTCTAGTGTATATTATCTCTACTACACTCGCCAAGCCCCAATCAATACTGCCAAAAAGTGTGAGGGACACCAAATCACATTGTCTGGATGAACACTGAACAAGATTTCCGTGTAATACAGCCCACAAGCCACCCACCCCCCTCCCTCACCCCCTACCCCACTCCCCGAAGTCGATCCTGAAAATCGATGAGGGGACTATGACTAAAGGGGACACAACGGCTGACCTATACCTCCAGGCCTCAGATCGTTGACAGAGAAAATACCAGACGGGTTTGCGTGTTCATGCCGCCGTCATAATGAGGCAAGGAGAGGAGCGCTGTGAACCAACAGACACATTCCCGCCACTCCAAGGAAGTTAGTTGGCCTAGCGTTTCTGTAATGAAGGCAGAACAAGACAATGAAGAAACAAGCTCTGGGTTCTCCCAGGGAAGAAGGCATCCTGCGTTATATTCTGGAGCTCAGTGTCTGATATACAGTTACAGTTCTGTTTGTGGAAAAACGCTTGAGCAAATGACGACTATCAAACATGTTGCTGTAAAATCGATGAATCTCAACTGGTTTACTTTTTCCTTTGATAAAGCCTCTCTCTTTGCTTGTCACAGTGGGCACCCACGCATGTGAGTTACGTGTCACATACTATGTCAAACTAAGAAAGAAAGGACTTGTGTTCATTTTCACTTTGCCTGCAAGCATTGTTTGCAGAACATGACCTTGCCTTCATTCCTGAGTGTGCGTACGTCCTGTCCACAAGGTGACTGGAGATCAGTTTAGCGCGTGATAATCAAATCACAGAAGGTTATCTGTCGGGTCCGTGTCTGCAAGCGATGACAGATCGAAGTCTCTCGGTTCAAAACTGAATAACTGCCGGAGGAAGAACAGTCTGCTTCAGTCATTGAGGCGAAAGAAAATAGAAAGGATATCAAAATTTTATTTTGACGTGAAAGGCTTAAGCACACCTGGGTTTCAACTCTGTCCCACATGCTATTTCCATTTCACCTGGATATAAAAGCCCACTCAGTTCACATCGGTGCAGGAGTCAGAAATGACATATCATTTACTAGTTTACATCGGTGCAGGAGTCCTTGTGATTCCAGAAATGACATATCATTTACTAGTTCACATCGGTGCAGGAGTCCTACTGATTCCAGAAATGACATATTTACTAAAACATAAAGACAGGAGCCATGTGACTGATAGCTCTTCACAGAGGGCTGGAAACTCGGTGAGCACCACATTCTGTTCAATGATCTCAGACCATTGCAGTCAGAAGTGTCCAGCCTGAAGCAGCTTAGCTGTGCATTACATGAAAACCAGTGCCAGATGCATACCAGACACAAAGGCGCACTGAGAATATCAGACACAAAGAAGCTAAAGAAGAGAGAGAGAGAGAGAGAGAGAGAGAGAGAGAGAGAGAGAGAGAGAGAGAGAGAGAGAGAGAGAGAGAGAGAAGAGAGGATGCACACAAGCTCATACACACAGGATTTCCAATTTTCTGACGGTGACAGTTTTACGGCGTCTCCATGTTCAGCTGGTGGCGGGTGCCGATCACGCAGCGGCCAGAGGACGGTGCGCCTCCCCCCGGTGCCACCCACAGCTCCAGAGAAATTTGCATCCAGACAGCCCGCCACGCTTGGCTGCCTGTCTGCCCACGTCATCCAACCTGAAGAGGGGTGTCCTATCGTAGACACTCTCTCACTACATCTCTCCTCCGCCAACCCATTCCATTCAGTCATAACACAGTCAAGTTAGGCGGCGTGGAAAATGGAGGGTGCACTGTGTTCTGACAGCAGTTAAAGGACTATTTTCCCGCTGCTAAACTGCTCCACCGAAGTTGCATTAGATTTGTTGAACTTTGTTCAAGAGTTTCGTTCGGGGAGCTCAGCGCTGAGGAGGACTGTGTGTGTGTGTGTGTGTGTGTGTGTGTGTGTGTGTGTGTGTGTGTGTGTGTGTGTGCGTGCGTGCGTGGTGTGTGTGCGCGCATGTGTATGTGCGTGTGTATGTGCCTGCGTGAGTGTGTATGTGGAGGGGGGGGGGGGCAGAGAGAGAGAGAGAGAGAGAGAGAGAGAGAGGTGTATCCTCCGAAGTTGAAGAGTGCGCAACGGCACATAATACGCTGTAAGAAATTGAAAATGAATAACACGTGGGCATTTAGCATCCCATAATCTGTCTTGGACTTACTTGATGCAACAAAACCTAACTGGCACAGCATTATCCGTTTAGAAATCCTCTCCAGTTGACTTTTTCTCCCCGACAATTTCATTGCCTGAAGCTAATGTGTTGTATACAGATAAAGTTCGCAACAATCTCCGGCGGAATGACACTGACCTTTCAAAACATTTCAGCACAGAGACTAAAGGCAGTAGTTTTAAAAACGGAAGGAATAAAAACAAAATTCACCTGGCTGAAGGATACCACAGGACAAAAGGAGATATGGAAAAAAAAAAAAGAGGCAAAAACTGAACATAACATACACCCCCATGAGTCAGCCCCTGCAAATAGAGATCCTTTACCAGATCTGAAGGTACGTCCACCTCAATTCGCCGCAACACCCCGGCTCATCCCCCCCCCCACTCCTATCTCATCTGTGCCCAGCCTCAATCAATACAGCCAAAGTGTGAGAGCGGACAATGCCATCCAATCACTTGTCTGGCTGGACATTGAACGAGACTTCCAATATAAACCACAAGTCCCCCCCAGTCAAGGCTAGGAATCAATAAAGGGATATGACGGGCCATACCCGGCCCCGGATCGTTGACAGACAAAATAGCAGACGTGCTTTGCTGCTTGGGGTGATAATGGTGTCGTAAAGAGGAGGGCAGGCAGAAGAGCACTGTGACTAACCAAACACTGCCCAACCTCTTTCAGGGACCCCCCCCCTCCCCAGTCTCACGGTTTTAATGAAGGGCCTACAGATACCGAACCAACAAACCCTCGGTCCTTTGACGGAGCTACAAGCTTTGATATGTCAGAATCTCCAGGTCAGGCATTTGTCAACTCTTCTTCAAGACACATCTGGACAGAAAACTGTAAGTCCATATGAATGAAAAGTGTGAAAAATATTAATAATTAAAAAAAAAACCGGTTTATCTGTTGGTATTAATATACTCTGAGACACTAAACCAAATAAGAAACCGGGTAAATGTTCATATCCTACCAGAGACTTTGCTTAACGTCTTGAACGCTCAATCAGTAATGCCCGAACTGTGGTCATAAACCGCCATCATGCTGTGTAAGAGCAGACACAAAAACCTCGCAGCCAGAGAATGAACAAAGCGTCTGTGAAATCCTGTGCCTGTCCACCCAAGACGTAGGGTCGTTGAGGGGAACGTATCAGACAGGCCGTGTTGGCCTCACTGCAACGTGCGCTGAAGGGGAGGGTGAGCAGAAAAGCCTTGGTGGACAAACCAGACACGTTCTCGCCACTGTGAACCCCAGCGCAGAAGAGACTTCTTGGGCACAAGGAGCACTGGCCAAAACTGGCCCCTACCCCCACCCCACCCCTTTTTCTGGAAACGACAAATGTACGTTTCTCAATCTCCCCAACGGTCTGCCTTCATGGTGCGGTGGAAAGCTTCTCAATCAGAAAAAAAAAAAATTGAACGTGATCATTGACACGCTTATCATTTTGTGTGTGGGAGGAGAGGAGAGGAGAGAGAGAGAGAGAGAGAGAGAGAGAGAGAGAGAGAGAGAGAGAGAGATGGAAAGAGAGAGAGGGGGTGGAGTGGGGATGGTGAGGTGGGTGGGGGTAGGTTACTCGAGACACAACTCGAGGAAGAATAGCTCCACTTGGCCCAGTCCTGTCAAGGAACTGTCCCTCAAACACCAGAGCCTGGCACCAGGCCTGAACAAACCGTCTGCCACTTCCAGACTGTCGGGCCAAATTCACAGGCACCGACTCTCACCACCCGGTCCCCGCCCGGTCTCCCTCTCCAGCATCACATCTCCAGTCGGCCAAGCCTTAATCAATACAGGCAAAAGTGTGAGCGGACACTGTCACATCAAATAACATTGTGGGAACCAAAGAAACGAGATTTGCCTGTAATGCAGCCCACAAGTCCCCCCCCCCCCCCCCCCCCCCCCCCGTAGACAGGCCCAGCGAGCCGATAAAGAGGATATGACCAGCGGTGTCCTCCAGCTATGGGATTCTGTGGACACTGTGGATTTATCTGACAGGCTTTGCTGGTTTCTGCGTTAATGTTGTTGGACAGAAAAGGGCACAACACAAGAGTTGCGTACCAACGAAACGCATTGTTTTCAAGAAAGCGAACAACGAATAAGTCTCAAGTTTTCGAAGAAGAAGAAGAAGACAAAGAAGAAGAAGAAGAAGAAGAAGAAGAAGAGAGAGAGAGAGAGAGAGAGAGAGAGAGAGAGAGAGAGAGAGAGAAAGAGAGAGAGAGAGAGAGAGAGAGAGAGAGAGAGAGAGGGAGGGGTGGGGGGGGGTGGGCACAGGAGGACTTCTTTAAAAAAAAAAAACCGAACTCTACCCCTAGCCAGACTTCCTTTGATGGAAGCAAGAAATGGGTATTTCTCAATCTCTTTGACCTTTGGGGTATATTTCAGGTGTGTCGGTAGATAACTAGATGCTATGCAAGTACCTATCTGAGCGGTAGATAAGCTATTTACACTTTGGTGTTGACATTTTGAATCTGAAGGTAAAATTTGTTTGGTTTTACTTCTTATTTACACTTTGTTGTTGACATTTTGACTCTCAAGGTAAAATATTATTTGGTTTTACTTCGTTTATCTCCTCATTTACTTTACAGTCATGAAAGATATAGCCTTCCAATCTTATCCCTCGTTTCTCATCAACTTTCTGGTCGGGAAATATTTTCCACAGTCTTCTCACATTGTCTAAACCTTTTCTTGTTGGAAATATTTTCCACAGTCTTCTCACATTGTCTAAACCTTTTCTTGTTGGGAAATATTTCCACATCTTCCACATTGTCTAAACCTTTCTGTGAATATTTCCACAGCTTCTCATATTGTCTAAACCTTTTCTTGTTGGGAAATATTTTCCACAGTCTTCTCACATTGTCTAAACCTTTTCTTGTTGGAAATATTTTCCACAGTCTTCTCACTTGTCAAACCTTTTCTTGTTGGGAAATATTTTCCACAGTCTCCTCATATTGTCTAACCTTCTTGTTGGAAATATTCCACATCTCTCACATGTCTAACATTTTCTTTGGAATTCCAAGTCTTCCATTGTCAAACCTTTCTGTTGGAATATTTTCCACAGTCTTCTCATATTGTCTAAACCTTTTCTTGTTGGAATATTTTCCACAGTCTTCTCACATTGTCTAACTTTCTTGTTGGAAATATTTCCACAGTCTTCTCATATTTCAAACCTTTTTTTGAGATCAAATACTGTTTGAAAAAAATCGACTGTTCGATTCTGTTTTGTGTGTAGTGTAGACACCATTACATCACAGACACATGACATTTGAACAGGAAGCCGATAATTTAACGCTTTGTTGTACGGTATTTGAATCTTTAAGAATGTAACAATTACAAAGAAGAAGACAGGCGATAAAGAAGCAGAGAGAGAGAGAAGAGAGAGAAGAGAGAGAGAGAGAGAGAGAGAGAGAGAGAGAGAGACAACAGACTTAGTGAGAGGGGACTACAGACTCGGTGTAAACATCATCATCGCGAAAGGTCAGTCCTTCAAACACTGGATCTGAGACCTGAACTGAGGGGAAAAAAACCCTCCCACCTACTTCATCACTTCCACACCTCCTCCTTGTTCACCTTCCACATCCAGTCTTTCCTCACGCCTCCAGCCCCTCCATGGCGTTACGGCCAGGCTCGACAAGCCTCAGTCCAAACTGCCTGAATGATAGGCGCATATATCAACCCACACCACGTAGTGGGGAAGCAAAGAAACGACATTTCCGTCTGACACAGCCCATACAGCTTCCCAGCCATCCAGAGAATATGACGAGAGGACTAGCTCCTCTCATCTGTCAGTTACTACGGCTTCCTTCAGAACACAAACTGTCAAAAGACAACGCTGGCCTGGTGAAAACTGTCAGAGGACGGCTAAGAGAAAGTACTGTGGACTTCGCAAACAAGGCTTAGCCAACGTACATGAATGAAGTAAACACATCTTAGTACGAATCAGTCGTAGATTCATGAACCAGAAAACGAATTCTTACTCCCTGACAGATTCAAAGACGTTTTTGTGTTTTGTATACATAGTTTGTCGTTTGACTCCGAATTCGGTCTGCTGACAGATTTCTTCTTGTGAACAGACGAAGAAACTGTCGTACTAGCTTCTGAAGCTCGGCACAAACAAAGCGTTTAAACCACTTCAGTTTTATCACAACTCAGCCAAGCACATGGAATCCTTTCAGGGCAGTCATCACAGGTCTGTTCTGACACCACCACCAACAATAAACACTGTACAATGATCTACAAAATATGTACATCAATTCTTGACATCGCAATCTACAAAATATGTACATGAATTCATGACATCGCAGTCTGTCGCAATCTACAAAATATGTACATGAATTCATGACATCGCAATCTGCAAAATATGTACATGAATTCATGACATCGCAATCTACAAAATTTGTACATCAATTCATATCATGATTATCAAAAGACTATGTTCATGACTCCATAAATCTCAGCTATCAACAAAATGTGTACATGAATGTATAATATAGTCATGTAAAAAACACGTACACGAATTCTTAGCATCATAGTCAATTTGTGGACATCCCTGCGGCACATGAATCTAGGCCGTGTTGTTGGCGTCAGTCATTTCTATTATTTTCTTTATCACCCTAAGATTAAACAGCATCAAAATTTCATAAATGAAAACAGAAAAGTACCACAACAAAATGGCGAAAAGCCACATGGGCAAATCTAACCTGCAGAACATGCAGCTAGTATTCACTGTGGACAATGTTCATTGTCTCATTACTGGTTCGCCGGATTTTAAAGCTAAGCAAAAAAAGAAAGAAAAAAAAAGCAAACACATACACAAACGTGGCATCTCAACCATGTGAGATCAATTCTAACGACAATCAGCAACTCACCAAACAAATAAGTGAAAAAAAGAGAGTAAAGTACAAAAGATCATAACATAAAACAGTGGCGTTCTTTTTCCCATGATCATTCCTCTTTGGTTGATTCCCCTAGGCTTCATCCATTTACAAGAAGATTAATAAACAGAATAATGTTTTTCTTTAAACTCTAAACGAGACCAACAGAAGTAGATCGGCACACCAGAAGAGATCCATGATTTGCTCAGACAAAAGTTGATTCAAACCTTCTTTGGGATCAGAATGACAACGGAACTGACATCAAAGAAAACGTAAGTGCAAGGGACTGTAAACAAAAAATGCCAAACAATCCACAACTGTATGAAGAGATTCAGTCTGGAAGACAACACTGTAGGCTGAATCATGCAATCGGTGGAATTCGACGCCCAGTAACACAAACTGACGGGTAAGAACAGGCTTACAATCTTAAGGAAAAAAGAGAGCAAAAACTTGTTTGGCTTGTTGTAATTGTACCCGGACAAACCTAAAGACTTCCTCTATTTCTTCGCGAAGGCGAGACAGTGTTTGTTCAGTCCACATCTCTCTCTCTATCTCTCTCTCTCTCTCTCTCTCTGTGCCGGTTCTTCACGGCGGCGTTAAAGCGTGAGCCAGCAATTTCCTGCACAACATCCCCTCGAGTACAGCTCATCACCGCCCCTGTGTCAACTTACAGCCCTGCCTGCGGGGACTTGGGGGTTGTGACATACGGGTATCCCCTTTCTGTCTGCGCTGTCCTACGCCCCCCCCCCCCCCCCTTTCGCCTCATTCCCTTCCTACAACATCGTTTCGGCTCTCGTGCATACGCAAATATGTTGTATTGCCTGACACTGTCCGAGCTGGGTGAGATGTATGTAGGGGGTGGGAGGCTGAGAAGGAGTGGGGGCGAGGGGGGTGGGGGGGGGTGAGAGGAAGGCGTTGGCTGCAAGTCTTGGGGAGGTGAACAAGGCAGACGTTTGTTCAGACCTCCGGTGTTTGGGGGTCAGTCGCCTGACAGGATGGGGTCAAATGTCGGCGTCGTTGTAGACCCCGGGTCTGGCCTCTCTGTCTTGAAGAGAGAGAGAGAGAGAGAGAGAGAAGAGGAGAGAGAGAGAGAGTTAACAGCCGGCGTTTATGAGTGTGCTTGGTCGTATTCCGCAGCGCAAATTTTGTCTCCTCTCTTTCACCCAAAGACCTGTGCCTAATTCCATACAATCTTATATTTGCAGAGAGAGAGAGAGAGAGAGAGAGAGAGAGAGAGAGAGAGAGAGAGAGAGAGATGGAGATGCAATCAATGCCGGTGTCGATTTTATTCTCGGTCCAACTAAAGCCAATTTTCTTTGCCAAGAAGCCACACACTTCCTCCCCCTACTTCCCCCGCCTGCCAGCCCCTGTGAAAGAGCACAGAAAATCCGCCTGGAACAACCATCATCAATAAATAACAGGAAAAAGTTGGAATAAGCTGACTCCCCGGGGGTCCACTCACCGACCATTGGTCAGATGGCAACAGACAGCCAGGGCAGCCTGAGACCAAGGGCGACACGCGAATGGCTAAACTAAACCAACGACCGGGGCCACGCCATGCATCGACAGCCTCTGAACACAACGCCTCTCTGTGACCGGGAATGCACCTCTGCCATTACGGTCCTGTTCTCTCAGTGACTGAGAGAGAGAGAGAGAGAGAGAGAGAGAGAGAGAGAGAGAGAGAGAGAGAGAGAGTATGTGTGTGTGTGTGTGTGTGTGTGTGTGTGTGTGTGTGTGTGTGAGTGTGTTTAGCGGATGTGTGTAATGCGTATGTGTGAAAGCTTGTTTGTTGTATATAAAGCACACTCACAAAACACACGAACGCGCATGCAAATTCCTCTGAGAGAGAGAGAGAGAGAGAGAGAGAGAGAGAGAGAGAGAGAGAGAGTGGGGAGGGAGGTAAACGTTCAGCTAATAATGTTACTGTTGGATTTCGCTTATCTGTTTATTGATCTTATCAGATAAAACTAAACCAAATGCTTACCTGAACATTACACGTCCAAAGACGTTAAATTGTCAACTGCTGCTACACACACACACACACACACACACCACGCACCACCACACACACACACACACACACACACACACACACACACAAAATCTGGTTTTCATTTCTTGATACGGCAAAGACGAAATGTGTAGCTAATTGAATGACCTATCCTCCTTTACTTTCTGTTAAATCTTTCATGTTTTGATAAACATGTTAATAGTTAGCATATTCTTCTCCTTTGATGCCATAATGGGTATATAATAATACCGGACCTGTTTCGCTTTGTACTGAATCACTGTGAACCTCACCGCCAATCAAAAGCCTTTTCAGATTACTCTCAAAGTCCCAGAATGTGTGGTTGGTGTCTCCCCCCCCCCCCCCCCCCCCCCCCCCCCGAAGCAAAAGCCGGGGCTGCGGGTGCATTTCCTGGGTGACAAGAAGGCGCTGATGGCCGCTGGCTGATGACGTCACTCCTATGGCGTCCCTCTGAGGATCCATCGCCTCTCAGGAGAACGGACAACTCCTGTCACACGTCAGGGTCCATTGCCCAGGCAGCCACACACGCCCTGTCACAGCTGAGGCTGAAGATCGGCATGCATGGCTGGAGCCATTCTCCACGTGCTGCATCCCAGTGCAACTTCAGCGCAGCTAAATAATGATGTTTATTGCTAACGTTGTTTGCGTTCCCCGGTTGAAGTCTGCGGTAGTCACCTGTGATACGCACTTTCACGTATACGAGAGAGAGAGAGAGAGAGAGAGAGAGAGAGAGAGAGAGAGAGAGAGGTGCAGGCACAACCGTTTCGTTTGCAAATGCGAATACAACTGAAAGCCGTCACATCTTGGGCAAATCTGAAGACTGACTGCTTTGTCCGAATTGTTTGCCTTTCTCTCTATTCTCGACACTCCTACTTCTTTGGTTTGTTTAGTTTGGAGAAATGCGTTTATGTGAGACAGAACAACCCCCACCCGCTCCCGCCCCTAGTAAAAAAAAAAAGAAGAAAAAGAAATTGAGGAAAAATAGGAGCACGTGGCTTGTTCTGAAAAGCCACGAGAATAATGACTGACCACCGCAGCACACATGTTAACTCTCCTCTTCGTTGACTGCAAAGAACAACTCCTGCTGCTGACTCCGCAGCTCGGTCAGTCTCCATTGGTCATTTACAGGAACAGAACAGCCACAGTTCCTGGAGCATCTCTCACAGGGCGCCAGAACATGGCCAGAATTGGGTAGGCTCATCTGGCTGAGGCTAAAAGTTACCATGTGAATGAATGGCTGTGAACTGTTCGTAGACACTGTTATCGACCTAAGACTTACAGATCCAGTTTCAAATATTTGAATGGACGATTTGAGTCTGTCCCCCCCCCCTCTCTCTCTCTCTCTCTCTCCCTGTCCTCCCCCTCTCGTTGCCTACAAATCCTTTAAGCTTACTCCGCTGGAGAGTTATCCTCAGCCAAATCTGGGGCGGATGTCTACGCCGAAACTGAACATTACTAACAGACAGTTACAGAAACGTGTCGACTGACTGACTACCAAACGAAAGACGAAGCTGAAAATATCATGCTTTGGTGCTCAATGTCGCTGATCATGACGGCTTTGGTCTAGCTATATGAAAAATATTAGGAAACCGTTCATTGCCACACCGTTACTATAGTTCACTTCGTTACCATTATCATTAAATTTCTGTTTTCGTTATCCAAGGAGACCTCTATGCCACCTATCGACATAGCTCTACACGCGTTATTTCCAACAGATTAACATAGAAGCGTTACGGGCAGCTAATATCGGATAGTGGCGGGAAGGGGTGGGTGGGTGGGGAGTGTCTTGTAATCTGTACTAAATAACGAAGGCGGTGAGGGAAAAAATGGAAATAAAATAGCATTCAGCCAGGGGCTGGCGGATGATATTAAAAGTTAGACGAAGAAGACAATGGGGGGAGAAGAGAAAAGACCTGCAAAGCGGGCCAGCCAGCACTTTCACCCCTAAGTAAGTAACTAAAAGGAGAGTAGAAAAAAGGATCAACCTTTATCCTTTAAATACCTAACCAGCAGGGAAAGGGGGGGTGGGGTAGGAGGGGGAGAACAGGAGAGGGCAGGAGATGGTGGAGGGGGGCGGGGGGTGTCCTCCAATAGCACCTTCTAGGGAGAGTTGGCCGAGGGGGTTATGAGGCGCCAAATGAGATAGGACGGCAGGCAGGGAGCGCGAGATGGACGCCAGGGTCTGGCGGCAGAGTGGATTAGGACAAAGCCCCTTCAGGAGATGGCCTCTGGCGGCGGGCTGCAGCAGGGAGGCAGGGGGTGAGGGGGAAGGGAGAGGGGGGCCCTCTCCACAGCCACAGACAAGGCAGCACGCCATCTTTCGCTGCCAGGGAGCGGAGCTAGGGGGATTCGTCTTGGCTTCCTGTTGCTCAGCTCCGGGTTTTCACAGACCCGAGCTTGCACGCGCGCGCCCGCGCTCACACACTCGCTAACACACATACACTCTGTCTGTCTGTCTGTCTCCCTAGGAAGACACAAAAATCAAACACGCAAATGCATGGTGTGTGTGCGTGTGTGTGTGGGGGGGGGAAGAAAAAGAGAGAGAAGGAAAGGGGGTGGGAGAGAAAGAGAGAGAGAGAGAGAGAGAGAGAGAGAGAGAGAGAGAGAGAAGGCTAATTTTTTTTTCTGGTCATCTTCCGTGCGCCGTCAATGGTCTGATGCCCACACTGCTCACTACAGCCGCTCCATGAACAGCCCCATTCAGAGCTGTCCTATGGTATCCTTAGATCTGCAACCCACAGGGACCAGTCCATACCAGGTTGTCATTAGGCCATCCACCAGAGGAGACACTGCACTGCTGCTCACTCAGTTCGGTGGTATGGCGCGACACATGCAACACACCACCTACGAAGACCTTCCGTGAGGCCAATAACTGCTCAGACGCGGAGTCAGCCTAGGTGAGCGTCCCCCAGTGGAAGGCACCACCATGTCCGTTGAGCCGCAGGCTCCGGGCACTGTCTCTGCCCATGATTTGACAGGAACGCACCAAAGTGACCTCACCACAGGTAGCGCTTAGTCATGGAGAAGAAATTCCACTTAAGTCACCGCAATAGCACGGCTTGAAACGCCACAGAATTCCAATCTTTTCGTCGATGATCGGTACAGACGGATGACAAGGTGCAGCGGTGGGTTTTAGGTAGGGCCAGAAACGACACGACAGAGTAATATACTCAACACTGTCTTTCGTAATATGCTCTGGCGTCATCATCTGCAGCGTCGGCCAGGAAAGGCGAGCCACATTTTCACAGCCGCCATCCACTGGTTCCACTGTGTGGTTCCAGTCTTACCACTACAGCCCCATGGTACAGCAGACCACTGTGTGGTTCCAGTCTTACCACTACAGCCCCATGGCATAGCAGACCACTGTGTGGTTCCAGTCTTACCACAACAGCCCCATGGCATAGCAGACCACTGTGTGGTTCCAGTCTTACCACTACAGCCCCATGGTACAGCAGACCACTGTGTGGTTCTAGTCTTACCACTACAGCCCCATGGTACAGCAGACCACTGTGTGGTTCCAGTCTTACCACTACAGCCCCATGGTACAGCAGACCACTGTGTGGTTCCAGTCTTACCACTACAGCCCCATGGTACAGCAGACCACTGTGTGGTTTCAGTCTTACCACTACAGCCCCATGGCATAGCAGACCACTGTGTGATTCCAGTCTTACCACTACAACCCCATGGTACAACAGACCACTGTGTGGTTCCAGTCTTACCACAACAGCCCCATGGCATAGCAGACCACTGTGTGGTTCCAGTCTTACCACAACAGCCCCATGGTACAGCAGACCACTGTGTGGTTCCAGTCTTACCACTACAGCCCCATGGCACAGCAGACCACTGTGTGGTTCCAGTCTTACCACTACAGCCCCATGGCATAGCAGACCACTGTGTGGTTCCAGTCTTACCACTACAGCCCCATGGCATAGCAGACCATTGTGTGGTTCCAGTCTTACCACTACAACCCCATGGTACAACAGACCACTGTGTGGTTCCAGTCTTACCACAACAGCCCCATGGTACAGCAGACCACTGTGTGGTTCCAGTCTTACCACTACAGCCCCATGGCATAGCAGACCACTGTGTGGTTCCAGTCTTACCACAACAGCCCCATGGCATAGCAGACCACTGTGTGGTTCCAGTCTTACCACTACAGCCCCATGGTACAGCAGACCACTGTGTGGTTCTAGTCTTACCACTACAGCCCCATGGTACAGCAGACCACTGTGTGGTTCCAGTCTTACCACTACAGCCCCATGGTACAGCAGACCACTGTGTGGTTCCAGTCTTACCACTACAGCCCCATGGTACAGCAGACCACTGTGTGGTTTCAGTCTTACCACTACAGCCCCATGGCATAGCAGACCACTGTGTGGTTCCAGTCTTACCACTACAACCCCATGGTACAACAGACCACTGTGTGATTCCAGTCTTACCACAACACCCCATGGCATAGCAGACCACTGTGTGGTTCCAGTCTTACCACAACAGCCCCATGGTACAGCAGACCACTGTGTGGTTCAGTCTTACCACTACAGCCCCATGGCACAGCAGACCACTGTGTGGTTCCAGTCTTACCACTACAGCCCCATGGCATAGCAGACCACTGTGTGGTTCCAGTCTTACCACTACAGCCCCATGGCATAGCAGACCACTGTGTGGTTCCAGTCTTACCACTACACCCCATGGTACAACAGACCACTGTGTGGTTCCAGTCTTACCACAACAGCCCCATGGATAGCAGACCACTGTGTGGTTCCAGTCTTACCACTACAGCCCCATGGCACAGCAGACCACTGTGTGGTTCCAGTCTTACCACTACAGCCCCATGGCATAGCAGACCACTGTGTGGTTCCGGGTCTTACCACTACAACCCCATGGCAAGCAGACCACTGTGTGGATTCCAGTCTTACCACTACATCCCCATGGTACAACAGACCACTGTGTGGTTCCGTCTTACCACAACACCCCATGGTACAACAGACCACTGTGTGTTCCAGTCTTACCACAACAGCCCCATGGTACAGCAGACCACTGTGTGGTTCCAGTCTTACCACTACAGCCCCATGGTACAGCAGACCACTGTGTGGTTCCGGTCTTACCACTACAGCCCCATGGTACAGCAGACCACTGTGTGGTTCCAGTCTAACCACCACAGCCCCATGGCATAGCAGACCACTGTGTGGTTCCAGTCTAACCACTACAGCCCTATGGCATGGTAGAGTCAACTCCGGACCTGCGCGACCAGGGCCGAAAAGTAAATGATTCTGACGGTGATTCGAACCCACGACCTCCCAACCTGTCAGACCGCATCGCTAACTACAGTTCCACAGCGACTTTTCCTTAAAAGGATTTTCTTGCGAAATTCCAGGAGTGCACACACCTTCATATACTAAACCCAGACCTTGCACATAATAAAGTCAAAAACGTGCAACCCTTAAGCGTGCAAATAAAGTAGAAACGTGCAAACCCAGAGCTTGCACATAATAAAGTCAAAAACGTGCAACCCTTAAGCGTGCAAATAAAGTAGAAACGTGCAAACCCAGAGCGTGCACATGAGAAAGTAGAAACGTGTACGTCTTAAGCGTGCACATAAAGTAGAAACGTGCAAACCCATAGCGTGCACATAAAGTAGAAACGTGCAAACCTACAGCGTGCACATAATAAAGTAGAAACGTGCAAACCCTAAGCGTACACATGAGAAGGTAGAAACGTAGAGACCCACAGCGTGCACATAATAAAGTAGAAACATGCAAACCCTATGCGTGCATATGAGAAGGTAGAAACAAGCAAATCCACAGCGTGCATATAATAAAGTAGAAAAGTGCAAACTCTAAGCGTGTACATGAGAAGGTAGAAACGTGCAAATCCACAGCGTGCACATAATAAAGTAGAAACGTGCAAACTCACAGCATGCACATGAGAAGGTAGAAACGTGCAAACCCTAATCGTGCACATGAGAAGGTAGAAACGTGCAAACCCTAATCGTGCACATGAGAAGGTAGAAACGTGCAAGCATTTGCACTGCAAAACGATGCCGCTTTTGCGTTCAGCGTGGTGTAAGTGTATCCATCCTTTAATCTGGACTGCCAGGCAGTGGCCTCACAGCTAATCGTATAGCATGCGTGGATAAGATGCGCGTGATCAAGCGACCATGTTCGGGGTTCGTCGGTGCGTTTTGCAATTCACCTCATTACCTACCGTGTTTTTTCTTTTATGCCTGTTTATTTTTTCGTTTCATTGTTCATGCAAGGGCAGAGGAGTGCCCTTTCTGCCGTAGTTGCAGCCTTGCACACACTATGAATCAAAGCCGCTTTACCACTCTATTATACAGAGACAAACCGTTCTTATTTGTTCCTTTTTAACTTCCCTGTTAGGCACATCAAAGCTGCCTTACCCCCAGACCCCTCCAAACTTTTGGGTAGTCGGTTTTTAATCTAGACAATATATACGTGTCGGATAATTGCACTCAGTAAATAACCTCTTTACACGTATGTCCGTCCACAACCGGTAAATATAAAGACTATTCTTTACATTACTGACCCCTCACTGGACCTCTTGGCAGGGAATTTTTTGGCAAAACTCACACAAAAGAATGAATGAACAGACCGATGACAACCACAAAAAGACAAGCCGACGTGGGCGGGTACATGGATGTCACCCATCTCCAGCATTTTGATTTATCCAGCTTGAGAGAAGGCAAGCCGGTGTCTTTTAAGAGGACCTCCCTCACTCTCTCTCTTTCTCTCTCTCTCCGCATGCAGATAAGAGTGAGGTAAGAGAGAGAGAGAGAGAGAGAGAGAGAGAGAGACAGAGAGAGAGAGAGAGAGAGAGAGAGAGAGAGAGAGAGAGAGAGAGAGAGAGACAGAGAGGTGTACCCTAAATCTCAAGAAAGTGAATGGCAGCTAATACTGAATTCACAACGAAGAAGCAAACAACTTGGTCTCTTTTTGTCTCTTCTTCTGGCGAATTCACTTTTTTCCAGTCCTGTATCTGTTCCCCTCCTCACCCCCAACACCACCCGCTCCTCCCTCGTAGCTTGCCCTCTTTCCCCTCTCTTCCATCCTCTGCTTTCACACGAATAACAGTACCAAGCTCAACGTGCCTCGGCGTTAAAGAAAACAACAGCACCCCCACTCTCCCACGCAAAAAAAAAAAGAAAAAAAGGGGTGGGGGTGGGGAACAACCCCTACTACTTTCCTCTTTGCTGTCCACCTAAGATTAATTTGGAGAGAGAGAGAGAGAGAGAGAGAGAGAGAGAGAGAGAGAGAGAGAGAGAAGACAGACAGACAGACAGACAGAGACAGAGGGTGGCGGTGGGAAGGGGTGGGGCGATATTGGTTATCCTTGCAGTTTACTGAAAGCCAGAGTGGATACAAGAGAGAGAGAGAGAGAGAGAGAGAGAGAGAGAGAGAGAGAGAGAGAGAGAGAGAAAGAGAGAGAGAGAGATTAGGGGAGGGGGGGGGGATCGACAGTCAGACCTCTCAACCTTCAGGAGAGCGCCATTATCTTGTCTCGGGACCCGGCCTTTCTATGGACACAAGCTCGACAACCTTGTCATCCCAGGAGGTCGTTAAAAACGTGCGGGCGCGCGCACGCGTGCCTACACACACACACACACACACACACACACACACACACACACAAACACAAACACACGCACACACATAAACACATACACACACATACGCACGCACACACACGCACGTATGCACGCACGCACAGGAGCAAACAGCAAAGGATCTTAGTGTTGAAAGGACGGGCGGGTAAAGGCACCCTCTGACAATGGTACCAGCCACTAATGAGCATCTCCCGGAGTCCCACGGTTGTGGAAGAAAGCTGAGGAAATGAGAAGAATATACGGGAAGTTTGCTAGACTCGGTCAAAATAACACACCATCCAAGAGGTCGATGAGTAGGACATAGACGAATAAATGCACTTACTTACAAACACGAGCGCGCGCGCACACACAGACATACTTAGACTTTCGGCACATATGAAATTCTTCCCTAAATCACTGAGCAGACCGGTCTCTTCTTACATAATCCGAAACTTCTTCCCTCATCCACTCCTCACACACACACACACACACACACACACACACACACACACACACACACACACCACACACACACACAAATCCATAAACCCATCTGTCTCTGTTTCTCTCTCTCTCTTTCCCCCCTCACGGCTCCTAACGCTATTCAAGATTACATTTCCAAGCCCTCTATCGCTATTTTCGCGACGTCATTTCAGAGACTTAAAAAGAATGAACATGGATCCTTCACATAGTTGTTCCAGAACACGTAATATTTTCACATATAATGCACAAGCTGGTGCCGTCTTCACCCGGTCTCCTGGCCACAAACACGGCAAACAGTGATGCTGATCTTGTGCAGCAATGCCAGACCTTATATAAACACCGCTATTCACAGCGATCGGATAGCGCTGCTCAGTCTCTTCCGTAAACATGCCCCCACAAACAAATCCAGTTATGACGGAGGCGATTGATTTCAAAGATTGTCAGACAGCCCGTCTCCTTGGCCATATTTTCCACCCGTCAACATTCAGTGTCACGCCTCTCCTATCTCCCTTCACCAATGTCCAGCGTCCCCTGTATGCGTGCACGCGCAAACACACAAACATACACATGCCTCAGCTCCAGCACACGGACCAGCACAAACACGACCCCCCCCCCCCCTCCCTCTCTCTCCTCCCTCAAGATCATTCAAAGGAAAACTGGAAAATACACAGAAGACGCCAAGATGGATGAGAACAGACAGAAGTGTGTGTGTGTGTGTGTGTGTGTGTGTGTGTGTGTGTGTGTGTGTGTGTGTGGCGTGCGCGCGTGTGTGTGTGTGTATGAAAGAGAGAGAGATAGAGAGAGCGTAAAAAAAGGATTTAATGTCAGGAGCAATATCGCAACAAGAATTATTTAGATTGAATAGACTGCTTCCGAGAGAGAGAGAGAGAGAGAGAGAGAGAGAGAGAGAGAGAGAGAGAGAGAGAGAGAGAGCGTATGCGTAAGCATGCGGAGCATACATATTCCCTTCGCGGATTCTTTTTTGGCCGTTCCTCCAATCGTTACACAGGCAATGCATCGCTGAGTAATAAGAAACACATAGGAAGGAAAAAGAAACGGCGGGACCAATTTGAATTCTCATTAACCTTAACGAGACCAGACCTGGTGGTCTTTCTCTGCTGGCTCCGGCGAGCTCGCTGGAAGGGAGGGCGCTGGCAATAGATGGCCAGGATCTACCTACACATCCATTACGGCTGCGGATAACGATCCGACCGACACTCCCAACGCCCCCTAGGAGCGATTTGGAGCGCAGCAGGGGCATATCACTCTCTGCTGCCCGCGAGAAGGAGAAGCAGGACAGATTTTTATCGGCGACAAGGCCTCATTTTTTAGGCTGGGAGCAAATGGAGGGGGCTGTGTGAGCGGGAGTTGATTAGATCGGCCTCTGTGGCCGGGAATGCCGGATTCCCCAGACAAGACCAACCCTGGTCAGATGACGAGGAAGAGAGAGGGGCTGGGAGTCAGGGAACACTCTTTTGTTTTTCTTTTTTCGATTTCTTTTTCTTCTGTGCCAGAAGGAAAAAGGCGTCTGCCCTTCGTTCTCCATTCCCACTAACTTTCCCCCGTTCCTATCAGGAACTGTCTTTGAATGTTGTTGCAGTACTTTTCTTGCGATGTCATCGCAGTCGTCTTTCTCTCTGTGTGTGTGTGTGTGTGTGTGTGTGTGTGTGTGTGTGTGTGTGTGTGTGTGTGTGTGTGATGTCAAGGGCTCAAAATCCAAATCCAGCTCCAAATCCAGCAGCCTCCCTAAGCAACCAACGAATCGTTTCAAAGCAAAGTGAGGAAAGAAAAAAAAGTACTGTATGAAAATGAGTTGCACAACAATAAGATCAATAAATAAAGAGTTCTCGATAAAACAGGACATCTCTGAGCCTTTGCTTGAGGTTCCGTTGAGAATACAGTAGAGGTCAAAAGGTGCCGTGTATGTTTATTCCCGTTCTTCAGACTCCAGAACTTGTATTCCTGCTTCCAATGCTCTTTTATATTTTATGGTGTATGCTGTAAGTGCAATGCTTGTGTCAATGATTTCCTTATATTGTGTTTATATCGGTCTACTTTATATCGTCTTAATTTTACAGAGTTCCCGTCGCGTGTTTTTCAGCGTAGTGTGTAGGTGAGTCCTCGGTGCGCTTCTCGTAAAGCAGGCATTAAACACACTCAGCATCTCGTCACTGTTGCTTTGTCTCCCTTCTAACGTTTTTATGCCTCTCAGTGATATTTACTGACCTGTCGCTATTCCCTTTGCTTTTGTACTTTTCGTTTTATCTATGTTCAACCGTTTTCCATACTTTCCTCTCGAGTTTCCACTCTGCTACACACACTGGTACTCCCCGAAGGGTTTCTTCATACCATCCCACTCACCTCCAGTTTTTTCCTCTATCCTTTAATCGCCAGTCGGCCTTCCCTTCACTATCCAAACTCTCCGTGTTTCCCGGATTGTGGGCCGTAATTTCTTCAAGGAGGCTTCCTAACCAGGTCTGTCTGGGTCTTCTTCTCGTCCGTCCTGCCCCCTGGGGATAGCAGTCAAGAGCTCGCCTTTGTGCTGCACGAGGGCTCCTTTCTTCCCATGTGTCAGGCCTCCGCCATGTTCACTTCCTGATCCGGATCTCTCTAGGACTCTCCTAGGTTCTTGTCCACGAGACTTTTGTTTGGTAGTCGATCGACCTGTCTGAAGCGCCCAAGGTGCCCGTGGCATGTTGGATGGACGTGGTGAAAAAGCCGCAGTGCGATGGGGGAAAGAGTGAGAGAAGGACGGGGTGACGTTATCACACTCAGTCCAGTGCACTGAGCAGTGGGAGACGAGCTTCACACTTGACCAGTTCCCCCATTCCCCTCTCCTTTACACCTTACCTGACCTTCTCTGTGACGTCTTCTCTCTCTCTCTCTCTCTCTCTCTCTCTCTCTCTCTCTCTCCTCCAATCACGTAGATTCTATACGCTGGTTTCATGCGGACTGATTGGCTTACCTTGCACCGTCCTCGAAGACCTCGGCCTTCTCACCACACACTGTGGTGGCTTCATGCACGCTAACACACTTGCATCTTCTACAAAGGTCTGCTCTGAACAATTTATCAGCCTTCAAAATGGCTGCCTCCCTAGCACCTATCCACGGCAAGTCTGTTCGGGCAAGTGGGTGACCAGGTGGAGATGAGACCAGAGTGAGGGGCCATAACAAAACAGAGAGAGAGAGAGAGAGAGAGAGAGAGAGAGAGAGAGAGAAGAACAACCGACAGAGAGAGGAGAGAGAGAGAGAGAGAGAGGAGAGAGCAACAGAGAGGAGAGAGAGAGAGAGAGAGAAGAGAGAGAACAACCAACCACGAGAGAGAGAGAGAGAGAGAGAGAGAGAGAGAGAACAACCTGACCAAGAGAGAGAGAGAGAGAGACGAGACGAAGAGACAGACAACAACAGTGTAGCATGTGGGGAGAGGAGAGGTGATCAGGAAACCAAAACTCTTTTACTGAGTATAAGCCAGATCAACAACAGTAAGAACGTGACGTGGCGATCATATTCTGTTGCGCTGACAGGCAGAAAAGGATATAAACACTTAAAATACCAACAGTCAACCATACACACAGAACACTCACAACGTCGTAAAGTCAAATAAAAAAAATCGTGACCCACACTGCTAAAGATTTTGTACGCCTTTCTCTGAGTGAATAGTGTGTGTGTGTGTGTGTGTGTGTGTGTGTGTGTGTGTGTGGTGGTGAGGAGAGAGAGAGAGAGAGAGAGAGAGAGAGAGAGAGAGAGTATGGCGCAAATTCAATCTTTGTTGTTCTGTGAGATTAACTGATATGTGCTATTCTCAGTTTAATGTGTGCCCAGTCGTTAGACGTCAGCCAGATTATTACATCTTAACATCCCCGCTTCTTTGGTCTACGGAGAAAAAAAAGAGGGATGTCCGTCACATTGCTGCTTTTCTTTCAGGCATTCTGATATTGATTTTTTACGAAGTCTTCTTGCAATCCAAAAGTGAACGTTCCATACATGGCGATCAAAAGAAAGGCATAGGAAGCGGATGAAAAATGCGATGCCAGCCTCATGCAAAATGAACGGGAGCTGAATGCCGTTTAACTTATTGTGCTAATAATGTGTACTGCCTTCATGTTCTATTACGTCTTCATGAATCCATGCTTGTTAGTTATATGAGTGGAAAGAGGAATTCGTCCGGTCGTACTGGTAAGAACCATCCGCCAATGGCATATATGTGTACACTGTGTGTGTGTGTGTGTGTGTGTGTGTGTGTGTGTGTGTGTGTGTGTGTGTGTGAACATACACTCATACCCGCGCGCGCATGCACGCACATTCAGGGTGAGCGAGCGAGAGAGAGCGAGAGAGAGAGAGAGAGAGAGAGAGAGAGAGAGAGAGAGAGAACAGTCGCATGCGGTGATAGAAATGATGAAAACTCTACAATGCATCAAGAACATGGGGATACAGTTCATACCGAAAGATCTTTTGGCGTCATATACTATACCATGTCAGACCATAGCATTCAACGGCAGTTAGCCAGCTCTGTCAGGCCGAATTTTTCCGTGGCCAATGCAGTCATAAGACAGTCACGTGCAGTCACGTGATGTCACCCCCACTTCCGGCCCCGGAAGAAGCCAGTGTCAACTTCGTATACGTCATTCATCTTCGGCCTGCCGTCAAAGCAAGATAAGTCTTGTGCTCTGTCTCGCCTATACTTGCCTTTGTGTTAACATTGCTGTGTTTTGTTCTATACTTGATTCAGTTGTGGCTTGCAATGTGAGGCCTGGTGGAGCGTTTTTCAAAGTTTGTCTCTTTTACGGCACTTCGGGAGCGTATTTATTAAAAGATTTGTCTCTTTTACCGGCACTCCCGCGACTTTGTTACTCGCGATCGTCGGCACCGCTCGCCGGTCGTGTTCCCCCACCATATTGCCGAGCCTCGGGTTCAGCACGCATTTTGTGCTGGTTCCGGCTTGCACTAGACCCTGAGTATTTTGCCGTGTGAGGCTCTTGGTGGGAGCGTATTTATTAAAAGATTTGTCTCTTTTACCGGCACTCTCGGGAGCGTATTTATTAAAGATTTGTCTCTTTTACCGGCACTCTCGCGACTTTGTTACTCGCGATCGTCGGCACCGCTCGCCGGTCGTGTTCCCCCACCATATTGCCGAGCCTCGGGTTCAGCACGCATTTTGTGCTGGTTCCGCTTATTAAGGTTTAGGGCTCAATAACTATCACACCTGTACTCTTTACCCTTCACAGGTAGAACGTGTTCGAGTAAGGGTGGTGACACTGATCTGCTTATTAAGATTTAGTGCCCAAGAACTATCACACCTATACACAGTGATACTCCCGTGTAGAGATTGCTATTAATAGCCATACCAGTCACACGACCGGTGGCGTGTACGGGTAGTTCGAGTTTTCAGTCGATCTCTCGAGCACTTTGCACGACACCACACGGACGATCGAGATTAATTGATTTTCTCGATCGGCCACCTTGTCTCCTCTTTGCGGTCGTGTGTTCCGGGTTTGCTCTATCCACCTGTGCCCAACATGGTGAAGGACACCGCCGGGTCGAGCCACTCCACTGCTCGGAGTTCGCTCAATTTCCCGGAGAACCCGCGGGTCGATTCCATCTCGGAGCAATCCGTTCGCACTGATGAACGTACGGTTCGGGTAGACAGAGACGACTTCTCCGCGGAAGGGACGCGTGATCTTCCTCGTCTACCAAACCGACGGACGCACGACCGCGGCGTCCCAAGGCTGATAGGCAAGCGGCCACCATTTCAAAATGCCTTTCATTTGATCTGCCTGCTAGTCTAAGGGCAAAGCTCCCCTCAAGGTGCTGCCCAGAAAGTCTAATGGCAAGGCTCCCCTCAAGGGGCCCGGCCGAGCAAAGACTAGCCAACGGAATTCGCCCTCCCCCACCCCTTCTCCATCGGCCAGCTTGCCCTCTAGCCTACGGACTCGCTCGGAGACTTCTAACTATCATGCTGAGTCACGCGAATCTCGGCCCCCGGGGCACCTTGCCGAGCCGCGGACCAGCACGGGTGACGGATCTGGGATGGAATCACCATCCGTCACTCGCCTTGATGAGTCACGTATCTCTTTTTCCCCCCAAATTGATACGTGCACTCATAGCGCTCGGCCCCACCGGGCACAGGTGCAGCCAACACCTGAGCTCGAGGAGCGCTTCGACTCCGGAAGCAGCCTTATGGTCACCCCGACGCACGACCTCGGTGGTGTCCATAATCCTGGGCGTGCGGGCACGCCGCGCCATGGGCCCGGCCGTGCCCATGCACAAGGACGGTCGACCTACCCCGATCGAACGTCACCTTCTTCCCTAGGGGTATTGGACGTTGGGGAACCGACCTTTCGGATCCCCATTTGGGCAACGTCCGCGGTCCCGCTCCTCCGGGGGGAGGATCTACCAGCGGGACCAAGGGTAACCTGACATATTCCTCCAGGGGGAGGAACACGGGACCGCATCCTGACCAATCCGCACTTTCGCGGGTTGGGGGCTCGACTTCCGCATCCTCCTCCATACCATTATGGCCCTCCCAGGCCCATTCCAAGGACGTGTATGGTGCAGTGCACGGACCTGGACGGGGACGACAGGCCACGGCCTCTCAAGCCCCCCCCAACAGTGATTCAGGTTACCCGGGTCCCCGGGGACTTTCGCCTACAGAGAAGAGGTCTCGTGTACGACTCGCGGATGTCTGACCTACGCATTCGCCCAACCGCTGGTGACCTTGATGCGTACTCCATGGTTTTCCCAGGCCGCACAGCCCGTTTACCTCCCCGGGGACCGGTGGCTCTATGCCCCCGAGAGAGACCAGTGGCTTAACGCCAACACCCAGCACGACCAGCTACATGGTCGAATGTGGCACCCGGCCTCACTTACCTGGGTCGACCTTGGTCTCCCTCCTCGGGCGCTGTCCTATCGGCAGGACGATGTCCCGGCCGCCGATTATAGGGCCACCGGGGACACACTACAGGCACCCCTCGACTTACCTCCTGAAGACGGGTGCTATGAACCCTCTCAGGACCAGTACCTCCCTGAGGCGGACGATGACGAGGAGCTAGCCCCCACCTCATTGTACGATGTCCGCACGATAGAACGGTGGCGACCAGACCTCGTTAGGAGGGAGGCCGCACCCGCTGACGAATTTCTCTCTCCTCCCCCCCCCGGCCCAGAGATCTAGACCAATCTACCCAAGAACCCCTCAGTCGCCTCCTTGTTTACGGACAATCCCGTGACCAGGGAGATGGGCATTTCCCAGTCGGACCGTCGGTTGATCCCCCACCTGCCCCCCCTACTTCCGGCGCCATCTCCTTTAAGAACCTAAAGGAATGGGACCGAGTAGCCAGGATGGGCATCCTCCACACCACGGCGGGACACACCTACTTGGACATGCCCCTTCAGCGAGCGGAGGCTCTATGGCCGGAGGACGATGGTGCCATCCCAGTACCGGGGGACCGGGCTCTGAGGCGCACCAAGAGCCTGACCCTCGCTTGTTCAGCGATCCTTTCATGCGACACCTAGTTAACAGGATTTCGCATCACCTTTCGGCTGCGGCGGACAGCGCAGCCAGAAGCCACTTCAACTGCTTGTTGGTCGCGAGAGAGGCCGTGCTGGCGCGGACCTCTCTCTCCCCGACGCTTAAGGCAGCCCTGCGATGCATCCCGGGCCAGGTCCAGTCGCTCTTTGGCGACTACTCGGCTGACGTCATAGCACAAGCAGTTGAGGAACGCAAGCAGGCTGTGTCCTTTGCGCCCAGGCCACCGCCACGCCCTGCTAGACCCCCACTTCGTTCCTTCCCCAGGCACAGACCCTATCCCAGACAATCGCCTTCCCGCACCGCACGGCCCGCCAAGCGACCTAATCTTCTCCCAAGGCCTAAGCCAAAACCCCATCAGCAAAATTTTCGGTTAGGCCAACAGTCACGCTCCCGGAGCTGACTAGGGAGACAGCCCGAGGGGGACTTAGATCAGGTAGCACCCCCCCTCGCCCTATCCCCCACCCACCAGCCCAGACCCTCGCCCCCCCTGGCGGGCAGCCTCTCCCGGCATGCCCACCAGTGGAGACGCATACGCCTCACCCCTGGATAGTGGCGGTGCTACAGGAAGGGTTTCGCCTTCCTTGGGCCCACGAGCGTCCCCCCCCTCATGCTATCTCCCCCTCCCTCCCCCAACGAACCTCCCCCGCCAAAGCAGAAGCTCTTCGCACGGAAGTCCAAGACCTCCTCAAAAGAGGGGCCATCTCGGAGAGTTTCCCACCCAAACCCCGGCTTTTTACTCTTTGTGATCCCAAAAGCCTCGGGAGGATGGAGGCCCATTCTAGATCTTTCGCCCCTCAACAAGTTCCTCAGGCCCACCAAGTTCAAGATGGAGACCCCCACCCAGATCCGAGACTCCATCCATCATCGCGACTGGGCCACATCCGTAGACCTGAAGGACGCCTATTTTTCAGATCCTGATTCACCCGGCCCACAGACGATTCCTACGGTTCGTCTGGCAGACCCCGGAGAGGCCTGCACGCATAGTGGACCTCATCTCCTGCCTGTCACAGGCACCCCACACCTCGGCCAGAACCCTGTCCTCCCTCCTAGGAATGATGGAGTCCCTGTCTCCCCTCATTCCCCTGCGGCGGGTCCCCAAACGCCAACTTCAGAGGGAGTTCCGCCGACGTTTGTCACAGACCTCCGACCGCTGGGACCAGGTCATTCCCCTCGGACACTGGTTCATTTCGGCGACGGAGGAGCGGCTCACTCCAGCCACTCTCTCCACCGGGGTCCCCATCTCCCTCCCAACCCAACCCAACCACTGGAACTTTATACAGACGCCTCCAACTTGGGCTGGGGGGCCCACGTGGAGGACAGTCACGCCTCGGGGGAGTGGGAGCTGGAAGCGGTCAGGCTAGCCCTTCTCCAACTCCAGCACAAGGTCGCGCACCGACTTGTTCTCCTCCTCACGGACAATACGTCGGTAGCTTGCTATGTCAACAAAGGGGGAGAGGCCCGCTCCATAGGCCTCTCCCTCAGAACAGAGGCCCTCCTTCGCTGGTGTCGCGCAACCATTGGTTTGTGCCCATGATCGACCTGTTTGCCACCAGCTTCAACCATCACCTGCCCCTGTACGTCTCTCCCGTTCCAGATCCCCAGGCGGATGCAGTCGACGCACTATCCCTCCCCGGACGGGCCTACTGGCGTATGCCTTTCCCCCCTTCCCCATCCTACACAAGGTGATCAGGAAGGCAAGGCTGGAAAGACCCAGGCTGATCCTCGTAACGCCATGGTGGCCGACCCAGTCTTGGTTCCCGGACCCAAGTCCCTCACCCACGTTCCCCCCCTCCGGCTCAGCCCTCGCTGGGACATGCTGAGACAACCCCGGTCAGGTCTTCCTCACTCCAATCCCAAGATGCTTCGCCTACACGCGTGGCTTCTATGCCAGCCCAACTGCGAACATCTGCATCTACCCCCCACTCGGAGAGACCCCAGTCCGTCCTAGACACACTAGCCGGGGCAGGGGCCTCTCAGGGATTACGGGACTTCGCCTCGGCATCTCGCAGAGCCAGCACCGAATCCCTCTACAACTACCGTTGGGAGAGATGGATAACCTGGTGCTCAGATAACTCTGTTCCCCATTACTGCCCCTCCAACATCCAGATAGGAAATTTCCTCTCCCACCTATCCTCTTCCCTTAAGCTGTCGGCTGGCTCCATTCGGGGCTACAGATCAGCTATCTGCACCACCATTCGTCAACTGGGGGCCCTTCTTTTGACAATGACTTTCTCCTCAGAGAGGTGTCTAGAGGAGTTGCTCTACGGAAGCTCAGTCCCCTAGGCGCATTCCCCTCTGGGACCTTTTTACGGTCCTCGATGCCCTCAGAAAACCCCCTTTTGAACCCATTGCTTCTATTCCTTTTGACCTCCTCTCCTTTAAGACCACCTTTCTCCTCGCCCTGGCCTCGGCCAGAAGACGAAGTGAGATTCACGCCCTCAGCGGTGACCCCACAGATATCGCCTTCCACAGGGACGGCTCAGTCTCTCTCAAGTTCCTTCCGGAGTTCTTGGCAAGAATCAGGAACCGGGCACCCCCTCTCCCTTCCTCGTCATCCGTTCCCTGACGGACATCTTGGGAAAGGGAGAAAAAGATGGAGACATGGACCTTTGCCCCTCCAGGTGTCTCAGGTACTACTGGGAACGCACACGCCCCAGGCGCTCCTCCCAGAGACGACTCCGTATCTCCCTCAACCCCAACAATACTAGAGATATCTCGGCGGGAACTATCTCCAGATGGCTCTCCAAGACGGTGAGATCTACCTACGCTCAGGCGTACAAGGATCTCCCTGTCCTATCACCCAGGGCCCACGAGGTCAGAGCACTGGCCACTTCCACAGCGTTCCAGTACTCTGTTCCCGTGCGCCACCTGCTGGAGGCAGCCTACTGGCGTTCGGAAAATCCCTTCATTAATTTTTACCTGAGGGATATCCGCATGACCAGAGCTGATGGGTCTAAGGGGATTTCCTTTGTGGCGACCAATGCAGCCATATCGGTCAACCCCAAGAACCATTAGGGCGCTCGCCCTCCTCCGATTCCTTTAAATTCTGCTATGGTCTGACATGGTATAGTATATGACGCCAAAATGGGGAGTTTGTGTTATACTCCCTGTTTGGCTAATATACTTACCATGTCAGACTCTAATTCCCTCCCTACCTTCCCCTCTGGCGCCAAGGTTCTCGGGGTTACCATACACACAGGCCTCGCTGAATGACGTATACGAAGTTGACACTGGCTTCTTCCGGGGCCGGAAGTGGGGTGACATCACGTGACTGCACGTGACTGTCTTATGACTGCATTGGCCACGGAAAAATTCGGCCTGACAGAGCTGGCTAACTGCCGTTGAATGCTATGGTCTGACATGGTAAGTATATTAGCCAAACAGGGAGTATAACACAAACTCCCCATTTTGATATCCTAATTCCGCATTTGAATGACACGTTTGTGTGTGTGTGTGTGTGTGTGTGTGTGTGTGTGTGTGTGTGTGTGTGTGTGTGTGTGTGTGTATGTGTGTGTGTGTGTTGGGGGGGGGGGGTGCTAAGGGAAGGAAAGGTTCTTTCTTTTAAAGTTCAAATACGAAGACAAGAAGTCAAAGGAAGAAGTAATCTCTCGTAAATACTTTAAATGTCTTGAAAACAAGAAACAAAAACAAACAAACAAATAAACTACACCAACACAAACAAAACGCCCTTTCCTCCACGGCAACATACACGTCTGGCGTTCCGTTTCTAAAATCTATTATTTCTCTTCTTCTCTCGAGAATCTTCAGTGTCCATTACTTCCTAATAACCCTCCCAGCCAATCCTACAGCCAGACGTTTCAGCTGCTCTCCACGATCTGGATTATCAAGCGGGTTCCCTTCTGCGGGGACCAGTTACAGTCAGCAATACGCTTTTGTCAGAGCCTCTCCACGATTCAAGCCCCATTCTCACCGTAACAGTTCGCTAATAGCCCAGGGCTGCGCTTTGACAAAGGAATAATTATGAACTACACGCCTTGTCACCCGGCCAGTCAGTGATTTCAACCCGTCGTCTCGCCGCATTGCTTTGTGACTCACGCATTGGCGTCCCATCCCAGTGAAGAGGTCCTTGGCTGGAGGATCTCCAGGGAGCTCAGCTGGGGGAACGACCATGTACCGTCCCAACCATTTCAACGTGAAGAGCGGTGTCCTGGCTTTGACTGAAACGTTGAAAGTGACCCCCCGCTTATGGGTGCACCCTGGACAAAATACTGGATGCAAGGAAAAGGTTAAGTGGCAGTGAAATGGTACCCACTGCGGAATAATACAGTTAGGATCACACCAACGTCAGAGCTATTTCTGGTCTTTTTTTTTTTTTTGGAGGGGGGGGGGGGGTGTTAAGGGAACTGTCCCGAGGGGTGTTCAGAATGTATTCACCGGCAGTAAGCATTCTGAACACATGACAACAAACTTTAATTACTCAGAATCGGTTTATGGCAACAGATCTGCATCACTCGGAATTACACAGGGCAATTTGTTCAAGGCCTGAACACATCCGTACCTCTTTCAGTTGGAAGATACTGAATCTGATAGCGCTAAAATGGAAAACTAGTCGGAAATAAGACTGTACTCTTCTGTATTCTCGGATGATAATCATGGCATGTCAGGTATCCTACCTCGTTCCGATAAATCCTAGATTATCAAACTACCCCCTATAGACTCCAAAAATAATTCTTTAGCTATACTCTGATTTATTTTCCATTGTTATGATTAGCATTACTATTATTGTTGCTATCATCATTATTATCATTATTATTGTCATTTTGTTATGACACGCGAGGTACAGATGAGCAGAGGTTGTGGTCTTCAATCAGAGGAATGATTGTAGGTTGCAAGTGTGGGCAGGACTGAATGGGACAGAAAGTGAGGGGATAGGGGAAGAGTTTTCAGGGGAGGAAGGGGTGGTGGGGTGGTGTTGGAGGCGTTGTGTTGATTTCTCTGTAGTTTCCCCATATCATTATATCCTTTATGTACTTCACATAGGGTGCAGAGAAGAGAGATGGCGCGGACAGACACTGGTACCTCACTTTCACGTCATAAACGTGCATACGAAGTTCCAGGGAGCAAAACTACGATTACTGAAAAGAGTCACACACTATTCCCATCCCATCCCCCTCGCCCCCAGGTTACCACTCTCCTTCCCTCCCTTCACGATGAAGCAAGAGTTTTTTTCCCCATCATTCTCTCGCTGTGTGATGTGGGTAGATTAATTTTGTCGGTCGACAAGAAAAAGAAAAAAAGAGAAAGAGAAAAAGAAACCCCCACCTGCAATCAACAACTGCGTCATCTGGAAACCTCCCACCTGCCTCCCCCTCACCTCACCATCCCTTTTTCCTCCACTGATCTTTCCTGTCCTGCCTCACAGGATGTCTAAAGGCTTCACGTGTGGCAGTAACAACATATCTGGGTGGCACAAGTTTACATCAAGCGCCTCTGTCTCTTGAGTTAATGTTCATGAGTGTGTACATCCACGTTTTTTTTGTGTGCGCATTTTGTTATGCTAAAATCACCTTTTCTGGCGACGGCAGAATGTGCTGCACGTTTTCTTCCCCCTTGGAAGAAACGCCAACCCACCCACCGGCTCTCTCTCTCTCTCTCTCTCTCTCTCTCTCCTCACACACACACACACACACACAAGGAATGAAAGAAGGAACAAGTACGCAATTAACTAAAAATAAAACGAAGAATGGAAGCTTAGTTCTTCCATAACGTATAATCTCCATGCCCTTCCCGCCTCTCCCTACAGTAAACAAACGAAAACAACAGATCCACACTACCCCCACCCTCTCCTTCACTCTCTACAATTTCCCCAACTAATCTCTCAACTCTCTCTCTTCCCACTTATCCCGCCCCCGCCCCATCCCCCTCCCATTCTTGTCATCACTGAGAGCGGCCCTGGCCGCCCGCGCTCATCAGTGCTGGTGATTGTGCGCCGATTCCCAGCGGTGCAGGCCGACCATGTCCGTGAAGACAGGGCCAGGGAATCACCTCTGACGGGCCCGTAATCATCTCCACTCGCCGTGAAATCTAAAAAAATACACAGCTCCGCTGACACAGGAGGGTGGGGAGGTGGGGGTGGGGTGGAGAGGGGCAGCATCAAGCCCCTCTTTCTTTCACTTTATCCCGCTCCCCCCCCCCCCCCTCTCCGACTGTCCTCCACCCACACAACCCTCGCGCGGCTGGGGCACTCGTTGGGTACCTCGTTAAGAATATCATTTTCACAACAAAGTGGATTTTCCCCCTTTCTTTCAGATGACCTCTGCCCTTGAGCGTGCCATCATCGGGGGGATACTGTCAATAATAGCGAGGTCCAGTTCTGATCCAGAGGATGAATGGAACTGCATGCAATGTTGATCTGCATTGTGTTGCCAGTCACAGGACGTCTGAAGTTAGCCTACACCCCACGAGCGGTCATCTCCCTGGGAAGGCAGTGGCCGCTGTTACGTTCAGTCACTGCGATCACCGCCTTGCGTGACGATGAGGGTGATGTCCCCTTACACATCACACGACAGTGCACCGTCAATGGTGACGTTCATATACACATACACAGGATAGATACAGGCACGTGCACTCTCATGACACAATCTATCAAATTCAGTTTCTGATATGGAGTTGGATGCCACTTCTTTTCAAGATTAACAGTTCAAAGTATGATTAGGCACAACATTGTGCGAATATATTTATTCGCTTGACTCTATTATCAACTAATGAACAATAATAATACACATGACATGTTTGTCTGTGTGTCTGCTTTCTCTCTACCCCCCCCCCCCCCCCAAGCCCTGACACACACGGACGCATACGTGGACACTCACACACATGTTTACAAGCCCACGCTCTTATGTGCGCACATACATCACACGCATTCCTCTGTCTTCTCTTCTAATTTCACGTTTACTGAACACACTTGAACAACGAACGAGCGCACAATTAAAAAAAGAAAGAAACAAACAAACGACAACGTTAACAACACAATCACTGTAGTGCGACCAAAGACCCATGGCCGAAATCAATGAGATGTCAGTGACCAACAAAACACAATGGTAGATAATTTGCAGGGCCGCACGAGTGAACAACTGTGTGTGTGTGTGTGTGTGTGTGTGTGTGTGTGTGTGTGTGTGTGTGTGTGGAAACGAGAGAGAGAGAGAGAGAGAGAGAGAGAGAGAGAGAGAGAGAGAGAGATGGATGTACACTAAAAAGGAAGTGAATAACATCATGAGAGGAGGTTTTATCCATCAATTCATTTGAGAGCTTGCCATAAGCAAACAATATGACCCCTAAGCCCCCCCCCTCCCCCCCCCCCCCACACACACACACAACAACAACAACAAAAATCAACGTCAATCTGTCTGTCAATCTATCTTTCTTGACCCTATCTATCCACCACCCCGCCCTCTCTCACGCACGTTTTTCTAACTCTCACTCTCTCTATTCTCTCTCTCTCTCACTCACTCACTCACTAACTCTCTCTCTCTCTCTCTCTCTCCTCCCCCCCCCCCCCCCCAAACTAACACAGAAATGTAGAGTTCCTATTAACAGACGTGACGACAGGGGCAGTGACCAGGTCAGCAGACAAGAGTGCACCTCCGACAGGGAGGGCAAGGACCTGGACGTCTCCTGCACACACACACCACACACACACACCACACACACACACACACACACACCACACACACACACACACACACCGCGGCCATTCCCCACCACCACCTGACGGCCAGCCAAAGGCCAGTCAGCAGGGCTCCAGAGAGGTCGCCGCCACAGGCACGGAGAAGACCTGTCCAATCCAGACACCGCCCAGCTTACTGGTCAGTAATGGTCACGTGTTGCCGTGGTCATTGTAGACCAGCACTTGGTGTGGTTAGTGAGAGCACACAAGTGCTGCGAGGTGTGAAAGCCCGACTCCACAGTGTAGACGGACCCCTGCGAGGCATCACTTCTACTTCCCCGCCCAGATAACATTGTGCAAATGACACGAGCAGGGCGTTCCTCTGTTCACCATGGTAAAAACAAACAAAAAACGAATAAGATGAAAGAAACGAGAGTAATAAAAAAAAAGCAACCCTCGGATCCATTCCTTTCGTTCAACAACAAATGGTGAAAATAAAGTAGAGGGATTGTGGGTGGGGTACAGAGACAGAGAATAACTGGGAAGGTCAATATTTACTTCATAGTTCCAGTTTCAAAAGGAAGTGACTGAGGGCGGAAAATGAAGCAAATTTTAAAAAGAGAGGGGGTAAGTTACCGCCAAGGACGCAGACAAACAGAGCACAGGACAAAACACAATGCACCTCGACCTCTTGGGTCTTCTTCAGGCAAAAACAAATAACATTTAGGACAGCGAAAACAAAGAACGAGAAACCGCTTATCTTCTGATGTTCGGCGCAAAATCCAATTTCCAGTTCTCCTCCCGACAGACTGTACTATTGCTTGTTACGCAGTGCAATGCTCGACGAAGATAAAGAACTGAAACTATTGCGTAATGCACAAAAGACGAGAGAGACCGACGGAACAACATTCAGAATTTTCCATCCTAGTATGAATCGAATTGTCTTTAAGAAAAACTTACTACACGGAAGTTGCAAAACTAAACTCATCTGATTTTTTTAACGAGAGGAGAGAGAGAGAGAGAGAGACAGAGAGAGAGAGAGAGAGCGGGGGGGGGGGGGGATATTGGTGGAATCCCTTTTTTCTCTTACGTTTGAAATGTAAATCATTATTACACAGCAGAGCCATTCGCTTATTTTAGATCACCTAGCAGCAGCAACAACAGCAGCAGCAGCAACAACAGCAGTAACAGCAGTAATTGTGTTGTTAGACGTAGTAACTGCAGTAAGAAAAGTAGCAACAGAAAAAAGTCAGTCGCAACAATAAAACGACGAACTGTTGCAGTATAAAACATGGCGGATGCACAAATACATCTCACGCAATGCATACAAGCACAGACACTCACAGAAACACAGTGCATATACAGACACAGAAACACACACACACACACACACACACACACACACACACACACACACACACACACACACACACACACCCCCGAAGAAGGTAAAAGCAGCTCCGACAATGATTGAACGAAAATGGTTTGTAAAAAATAAAAAGAAAAAAACCTATAGAGGAGAAAACAAAATGGTTTTCTCTAGTTCAGACAGGAATGACCAGAGTGAGAAGTGGATTGAGAAGAAATTTTTGCTTGTGGTTTTCTCTAGTTCAGACAGGGATGACCAGAGTGAGAAGTGGACTGAGAAGAAATTTTTGCTTGTGGTTTTCTCTAGTGCAGACAGGGATGACCAGAGTGAGAAGAAATTTTTGCTTGTGGTTTTCTCTAGTTCAGACAGGGATGACCAGAGTGAGAAGTGGACTGAGAAGAAATTTTTGCTTGTGGTTTTTCTCTAGTGCAGACAGGGATGACCACAGTGAGAAGTGGACTGAGAAGAAATTTTTGCTTGTGGTTTTCTCTAGTGCAGACAGGGATGACCAGAGTGAAAAGTGGACTGAGAAGAAATTTTTGCTTGTGAAGAGAAGAAGGAATAAAGAGGTCAAAGAAGAAAACACAGAAAGAAAGAAATGCCACTGAACATCATTTGACGTTATCACAATTCCGACTCTCGAAATCCACAAAAAAAAATTGAGAGAGAGAGAGAGAGAGAGAGAGAGAGAGAGAGAGAGAGAGAGAGATGGATGTACACTAAAAAGGAAGTGAATAACATCATGAGAGGAGGTTTTATCCATCAATTCATTTGAGAGCTTGCCATAAGCAAACAATATGACCCCTAAGCCCCCCCCCTCCCCCCCCCACACACACACACAACAACAACAACAAAAATCAACGTCAATCTGTCTGTCAATCTATCTTTCTTGACCCTATCTATCCACCACCCCGCCCTCTCTCACGCACGTTTTTCTAACTCTCACTCTCTCTATTCTCTCTCTCTCTCACTCACTCACTCACTAACTCTCTCTCTCTCTCTCTCCCCCCCCCCCCCCCCAAACTAACACAGAAATGTAGAGTTCCTATTAACAGACGTGACGACAGGGGCAGTGACCAGGTCAGCAGACAAGAGTGCACCTCCGACAGGGAGGGCAAGGACCTGGACGTCTCCTGCACACACACACACACACAACACACACACACACACACACACACACACACACACACACACACACCACACACACACACACACACACCGCGGCCATTCCCCACCACCACCTGACGGCCAGCCAAAGGCCAGTCAGCAGGGCTCCAGAGAGGTCGCCGCCACAGGCACGGAGAAGACCTGTCCAATCCAGACACCGCCCAGCTTACTGGTCAGTAATGGTCACGTGTTGCCGTGGTCATTGTAGACCAGCACTTGGTGGTGGTTAGTGAGAGCACACAAGTGCTGCGAGGTGTGAAAGCCCGACTCCACAGTGTAGACGGACCCCTGCGAGGCATCACTTCTACTTCCCCGCCCAGATAACATTGTGCAAATGACACGAGCAGGGCGTTCCTCTGTTCACCATGGTAAAAACAAACAAAAAACGAATAAGATGAAAGAAACGAGAGTAATAAAAAAAAAGCAACCCTCGGATCCATTCCTTTCGTTCAACAACAAATGGTGAAAATAAAGTAGAGGGATTGTGGGTGGGGTACAGAGACAGAGAATAACTGGGAAGGTCAATATTTACTTCATAGTTCCAGTTTCAAAAGGAAGTGACTGAGGGCGGAAAATGAAGCAAATTTTAAAAAGAGAGGGGGTAAGTTACCGCCAAGGACGCAGACAAACAGAGCACAGGACAAAACACAATGCACCTCGACCTCTTGGGTCTTCTTCAGGCAAAAACAAATAACATTTAGGACAGCGAAAACAAAGAACGAGAAACCGCTTATCTTCTGATGTTCGGCGCAAAATCCAATTTCCAGTTCTCCTCCCGACAGACTGTACTATTGCTTGTTACGCAGTGCAATGCTCGACGAAGATAAAGAACTGAAACTATTGCGTAATGCACAAAAGACGAGAGAGACCGACGGAACAACATTCAGAATTTTCCATCCTAGTATGAATCGAATTGTCTTTAAGAAAAACTTACTACACGGAAGTTGCAAAACTAAACTCATCTGATTTTTTTAACGAGAGAGAGAGAGAGAGAGAGAGAGACAGAGAGAGAGAGAGAGGCGGGGGGGGGGGATATTGGTGGAATCCCTTTTTTCTCTTACGTTTGAAATGTAAATCATTATTACACAGCAGAGCCATTCGCTTATTTTAGATCACCTAGCAGCAGCAACAACAGCAGCAGCAGCAACAACAGCAGTAACAGCAGTAATTGTGTTGTTAGACGTAGTAACTGCAGTAAGAAAAGTAGCAACAGAAAAAAGTCAGTCGCAACAATAAAACGACGAACTGTTGCAGTATAAAACATGGCGGATGCACAAATACATCTCACGCAATGCATACAAGCACAGACACTCACAGAAACACAGTGCATATACAGACACAGAAAACACACACACACACACACACACACACACACACACACACACACACACACACACACCCCGAAGAAGGTAAAAGCAGCTCCGACAATGATTGAACGAAAATGGTTTGTAAAAAATAAAAAGAAAAAACCTATAGAGGAGAAAACAAAATGGTTTTCTCTAGTTCAGACAGGAATGACCAGAGTGAGAAGTGGATTGAGAAGAAATTTTTGCTTGTGGTTTTCTCTAGTTCAGACAGGGATGACCAGAGTGAGAAGTGGACTGAGAAGAAATTTTTGCTTGTGGTTTTCTCTAGTGCAGACAGGGATGACCAGAGTGAGAAGAAATTTTTGCTTGTGGTTTTCTCTAGTTCAGACAGGGATGACCAGAGTGAGAAGTGGACTGAGAAGAAATTTTTGCTTGTGGTTTTTCTCTAGTGCAGACAGGGATGACCACAGTGAGAAGTGGACTGAGAAGAAATTTTTGCTTGTGGTTTTCTCTAGTGCAGACAGGGATGACCAGAGTGAAAAGTGGACTGAGAAGAAATTTTTGCTTGTGAAGAGAAGAAGGAATAAAGAGGTCAAAGAAGAAAACACAGAAAGAAAGAAATGCCACTGAACATCATTTGACGTTATCACAATTCCGACTCTCGAAATCCACAAAAAAAAATTGAGAGAGAGAGAGAGAGAGAGAGAGAGAGAGAGAGAGAGAGAGAGAGAGTCTTAATCTCCCCCACTCCCTCTTGCTTTTGTTTTTCTTCAGCTGCGCGGGAATCATCATTCATCCCATTTGTCTTGGGCACAGAAGTCTTCCCGTCTCCGAAACAAAACCTCAAAGCCCCATTAGTTCCAGTGGGATTTCTCCGCCACAAGAAGAAAGGAACCAGCCCAAGACTGAAAGAAAAACTGATACTCTTAAGGACGAGCATTTGACACCAAGGGAGCCGTTCTAACGTGCCGTTTTTTTTTGTCATTTTCTTCTCCTTTCTTTCCTGCATGGGAGTGCAGGACAAAATAAAGCAGACGTCTGTTCTGTCCTTAACTGGCCAAGGCGGAAAGAACCAGCACGGACTTGGTGCAGAGGTAGTCAGAGCGTCAATGAACACCGTGGAAGCTTGTGCTTCTGAACAAGTTCTTCCATTTAGGACAGGCTGCTCATGTAAGACTGCGGCTAACGTTGAGGACAAGAACCGCTACATGACTGCCAACATAAAGCTAGGTCAGCAGGCACACGGTATTGGAAACACAGAGGTACGAAGGCGGAGGCTTCTTGGCTGGACTGCGTTTTCTTCAAGCAGAATTCATGGCACTGACATTGGGGAGGGGGGGGGGGGTTGAAGTAGAAGAAGGGAATGAACAGAAGCAGCAGAAAACAAAGGAGAAAAATGGGAATAAAATGAAGCGGAAAAGTAAAGAAAAATGGGATGAAAACGCCGAAGGCTTTGTGCATGAAAAACACAAAGAGGATGGGATTGGAGATGGGGAAACTGAAGATAAAAATAAAGATGAGGAAGAAAAATGGGAAGGGAAGATGAGGAAACTGAAGATAAAAATAAAGATGAGGAAGAAAAATGGGAAGGGAGAGAGGAAACTGAAGATAAAAATAAAGATGAGGAAGAAAAATGGGAAGGGAGATGAGGAAACTGAAGATAAAAATAAAGATGAGGAAGAAAAATGGGAAGGGAGATGAGGAAACTGAAGATACAAATAAAGATGAGGAAGAAAAATGGGAAGGGAGATGAGGAAACTGAAGATACAAATAAAGATGAGGAAGAAAAATGGGAAGGGAGATGAGGAAACTGAAGAAGATAGAAACGAAAAAGAGAACTTGAACGCCATGGAACTGAAGGAGAGGAACTTGAAGAAAATGCATATGAAGATGAGGAACTCGACGACAAAAACAAAGATGAGGAAGAAACATGGGAATGAAGGTGAAGCATCTGAAGAAGGTGAAAATGGCAAAGAAGTTAAAGAAGATGGAAACGAAGAGGATGAGAATTGAAAAGAGGAGCTGATCGGGATAAACAGGACGGGGATGAAGACGTTGAGGATCAGGGTGATGAAGATGAGAAAAACGACACAAAGCAGCACGAAGGACGAGCAGGATGAAGATCAAGTTGAGCAAGAAGGGGGACGAACAGCAACAGAGGAGCCAAAGACAGTGTCAAATAAAAAGAAACATAAAACGAAGAAGGATGACCTGTGTCACGTGACAGTGTTGTGGGAATGTAATACCACGCCTGGCACAATTCACTCCTAAAATAAGTTTGTATTAATCCGACAGTTCCTTTCTGATTGTCAAAAATAGGTCGTTTCAAATTTCCAGATTTAATCATTACAGCCCAGCCGACCATAGAAAACCTTTTCAGGATTGTCAGCCACACACCAGAAAAGACGCCACTTTACATGAGAAAATACAAAACGAGTCCAACCATCGGAAAAAGGCGTATTCTGAACAACAAACAAAAAACGTAAGCGGACTGGATATGGTAGTAAAAGTACTGCCATCTTGAAGCGAATAAAGTCACACTGCGCTGAGAGCACTTGACGTTTCATTTCAATTTTCAGTCCCCAATCAAAAAAAAAACATGCAAAAGAAATGACACATTTCTCTGCCACAGAATGCACGTGACAAAGGCCCTATCGGCAAACGGACGCCGCACAGTGGACAGCCAGTCGCCTGTCTGGACACTGTGTACAATGTCCACGACCTTACCCCCAGAGAGCAATGAAAAAAAGGTGAAATGTCACAAACTGCTATCACATGAAAACAATAATACATTTCCTGGACAAGGACATGAGAATGGTCCACAAAGTTGAAAAAAAAAACCAGTAGACGACAGGAAAGAAAGACAAAATAAATAAACAAAAAAAGTAAGAAAGGCGAGGTCAAAAAGAGGGGCAGAGAGGGGACCGCTGCCAGCCGCCTTGCAGGGGCTGGGGGAGCTGTTGGTGCTGAAATGAAATAGCCCCCGACAGCCTCGCCTAAGGTAAGTTCGAATTAATCCCGAAGTTCCTCGGATCGTCAAAGACAGGCCAATAGAGAACAGGAGAAGAGAACGCAGGGTGGGAGGGGGGGGGGGGGGGGAATGAATCAAGCGAGGGAGAATATATGAAAGACGGGAGTGGGGAATCGGTTGGGATGGAGGGAGGGGAAGGGGGGGGGGGAGGCAGACAGGCGTCAGGAAACGAAGGGAGATGACTGAGGGATGGTAGGATAGGGTGACAGAAACAGAGTGGTCAGTCGTCTGACTCCGGGACTCAAGGCAGACAACTTGGACAGCTAATGCCCCCCTGCCATCGTTTTCTCTCTCTTCCCCATCCCCCCACCTCTCCTGTTTCGGTCCATTTGCATCCACTTAGCAGGGGGGTGCTCAACTCCAGAGCCCAGTTGTCAGACAAAGGGTTCCTGGGGCTCCATTTGTCTGTCGGCCCTACTGACCTGCCTACCATTACCACCAACATCGCTCTGTTCTCCG
>CM065728.1:7413507-7428507 GCA_033310375.1 Conus canariensis | reverse complement strand
ATTCAGGAAGCAGACATGGACCACAGACAATACCCTGATTCAGACAGACAAAACCACAGACAATATCCTGATTCAGACAGACAGGACCACTGACAAAATCCTGATTCAGAAAGGACCACAGACAGTATCCTGATTCAGACAGACAAAACCACAGACAATATCCTGATTCAGACACACAGGACCACAGACAATATCCTGATTCAGACAGACAGGACCGGACACAGTATCCTAATACTATGCTACGCCTACGTGCCTCATAAAGAGTATTTTGTCATACTTTTTTTTACGTTTACCATAAGATTGTGCTTTGGTCTGCGTATCTGTTGATTGTTTGGTTTGCCTGTCACAGGAATACCCGCAAACCCACCGAACCTAGTATCACCACACTTGGTCAACAAACATGGGATGAACCTGTTACACTTAAGTGCCGATTCGTGATAGAAACCCAGACCAAACGGCGGATCCAGGTTCTGTTCACAATTTCCACTTTGCAGGAAAGGAACTCTGGGAATAATAATTTCTACAAAATCGCGCGTTTTCTCGGAAGATTACAACTGTCTAGTGATATGAACGTTGGGTGTGTGTGTGTGTGTGTGTGTGTGTGTGTGTGTGTGTGTGTGTGTGTGTGTGTGTTTTATAATTCCTAAAATCCGTACCAGCTAATATCCTCTCGATTCGCTTGACCTTGGCTGAGCTCTGCGTTCTCTCAAGCACCTTGGAATTTCCAAATATTTCTAATCCCCTTTTCTTCCTTCAAAGCCCATGAACGACACAAACAACAAGCAACATAAACAAACGTTAACAACCTTTTCTCCACAGTGATATCGCGCAACAGACTTCAGCGTCATACACAGAGAGAGGGACCGGCCCTGTCAGGGAGGGCAGGAAGTTGTGACGAAGAGTCCATCGATCCCCTGCCTCCCCTGCCTGCCTGCCGCGGGCCACACACCACAACTATCAGTTTGCTCTAAATCACTGTATAATCCATGTAAGCATTTTGAGGCCCAGCATAAGGTTGAGCCAGGCTTTGACATTAAACTGATAATCGATCAAAAGTACATTCACCCTCACACCCACCCGCTTATCATTTCACTTGCGTGGGGCATTAACTTTTGGTGCGCAGCCGCGGCGTCACGAGGCCTTGAAGGCAAAGTCCAGGCCACCATTCTACTCTACCTACCGCTCCTGCCAGCGCCCTCTAACGTGCCGTTTGTTCTGCAGCCAGAACTGTTGTGTAGGTCACGGAACCACTGTCAGATTAAACTGCATAATTCATCACCAGGCCTGGGGCTACTTCCACCGCAGAAAGGGGCTTGGACAGGCACGAGCAGAAAAGAACGACAAGGAGATAGAAGAAGAAAGATGAAGAGGAGAGGGGAAATAGACTTTAAGTCTCTTTATCTGACAAGGCCGGGGATGGGGCGGAAGGGAGATAAACATAGAACGAAAGAGTTTGCCAAAGAGTTGGACTAGTGATGGACTGGTGAAATACTTGTACCACTAGAAGGACTCTAGGGAGAGTGGCAAAGCTCCGTCAACATAGAAGGAATCTGATCCACCCTTCAAGTCATTCATGAGTGAAGAAGTGTGTGTGTGTGTGTGTGGGGGGGGGGGGGGGTGGACTTTGGAAGTAATAAGTTTGTTAGGGCTGAAGGAACAACTCCACTTGAACTTTTGAAACTGGAAGCGCAAAACACGATATTTTAACCTCCACATGACCAGAAAGTGTCACTTCATGAAAATGTCAAACTTGAATTCATGACACTCAACGGAAACGTGGCAGTCACCTTATCACCAAAGTGACCCCAACATGGGTCCGCTGTCAGACCTCCATCTGCAGCATGAACCCGGACCGGAATTTTAATGGAGCCATTTTCCGTCTTTCCATCGAGTTCTATTAAACCGGTTTAATAGTTTTTGAGTGATGAAATGTGTGAGTAATCTTGCTGGAAGGTCCTGTAACGGACTTTGGCTTGTGAACCGTTAACGCGTTCCCAAAGTCAAAGGGTCCGTCCCTGGGCCGCCTTTCACATTTTGACGAAGTTTGGTTAAAATGGGTTCTGTGGTTTTTGCGTTCGTCTGCTAACAGACAGGCAGACAGACATACGCCGGTGAAAATATCACCTCCATGTCGTGGGTAGGAGAGTGGGGGCGATAATAAAACATGAAAACTGCTTGAATATCAGATGGATATGGGAGTTGCAACTAATGAAAAAGCGACAACACACACACACACACCACACACACACACACACACACACACACACACGCACACAGTCACATACACAAGCACGCACGCACGCACACACACACACACACACACACGGGGGTGGGGGGGTGGGGGGGTAGACAAGTAGAAACTGAAAATGCAGTAGGGGAAGAGAGAGAGAGAAAAAAAAAAAAAAAAAAAAAAACAAGGAATGAAAATCACGGTTGTCGATCCATGTGCGAATATGAAGAAGTGACCATTCCTTCCCACTTTCCTAACGTGATGTTTATGGAAGGTGGGCCATGGAAGATCATGGGGTTGCCTTCTACCTCCCGATATCTCGTCTCCCATGCATGACTCGGCTGAACTCCGTGTATGTGGGCGCCCCTTCGCTTTCCATTCGTTGTCTTTGGTTAGTTTTGATTATTGCGGCAGAAATTTAACGCAGTTGCCAAAAAAAAAAAAAAAAAAAAAAAAAATAAAAATAAAAAGCGACATCTTGTCTGGGAATGCCAATGAGTCAATAACAGCTTCACATTCCCGCGAACATAACTTGGCAAACTTAGTTGGCTTTTGTTGATCTTGGTTTTCTCATTGTATTATCTGAATGTGTGTTTGTTTATAGAGCTTGCTCAGTTTCACAGTTGTGGGATGCGGTGAAGGTGGCTTCTAAAACAAATATATTTTGTATTATTATCTGATCCTGCACCTCCTCACTTTTTCTCTCTCCTCTCTTTCAGAATGTGTGCCACGAGCGCAGTTTTTTACACACACGTGCGTGCGTGCGTGCGTGCATGCGTGCGTGTGCGTGCGCGCGCGCGTGCGTGTTTGTGTGTGTGTGTGTGTGTGTGTGGGTATGCACGCGCGCGCACGCATGTCTGTCTGTGTACGTCATGTGCCGTAATGAAATGTGACAAGACCAAACTTATTTTCAATATCTGCCCGGAGTTATGAGCATGGCGGGGTCTGGCGGGGGCCAGGGGCCAGGGGAAATCTGAGGGGGACTGTAGAGACCTCGGTGCAGCGCGCTGCTGATAAATTGTGTGGACCGGCTGCCTTATCGGAGTGGCTGCGGGCTACACCCTCCCACCCCCCCCCCTCCCTCCCTCCGGCCAGCTCTCTGGAACTTTACTTTCTCAGCCTCTGTCCCCAGTCTATCTCCCTGTCTGTCCTGTTCCCAGGCTGGTCGTTGTTGGAAATGTCAGTTCTGGGGACGTTGCTGTCAGTCCGTTACTCTGTCTCTCTCGCTATACACACATGGCCCCTTCCGCTTCTCTCTCTCTCTCTACACTCACACACACAATATGTGTGTGTGTATATATATATATATATATATAGATATAGATAGATAGATAGAGAGAGAGAGAGAGAGAGATATCTATAGAGAGATAAATAGATAGGTAAGGTGAGTCCAATCCAGCGGACCAAAGGCCTCTGAGCAGATATATGAATGGTTCTGTCTTCAGGATGGATTACGAAGGTTCCCATTTGCTGCTTATGAAGGATTTTATATTATTGTTTCCCCCACCCACCCCTTTTTATTTCTTTCAAATCTTTGCCAGGTCATTATATAATGACGGGGGAATTGTTAGCCTGCACTTTTTTCCCCACTACTAAATTGTTCAGCATATATATATTATTATATATTATATATATATTATATATATATATATTTGTGTGTGTGTGTGTGTGTGTGTGTGTGTGTGTGTGTGTGTGTGAGTGTTCGCCGGTGTGCATTTGCGCGCTCTGTTCTGTTTTCCCGTTTAAATGTCAATTACCATCTCCTTATCTCTCCGTCTCTGTCTTCCCGAGTAACATTCCTGCACCCCTCCCCTCCTCCGCACTCCATTCCACCCTCTCTGGTCGTCTCTCTGTTCCTGATTCCCTCTCTTTCCCCCGGATCATCATCACCGTCTTCTTCTGACGTGTACAACTGACGTTTTGTGACGGCGTCCTGGCAATGGAGGCGTCATGTCTGCCCTGACCCTGATCTGACCATCTTCCACATGCCAACCTCTCCAACACTCATTCTGTTTGCAAGGCAGAGCCACTGACCTTAAAAACACTCATCTTCGCTCCAAAGCAAAAACAACGACCCTTTTAAAAACTCATCTTGTTCCATGGCAGGAATCAATGATCTTGTTTCAGGAAAAGACACAGACCTCGAAAACGCTTTTCTTGTTTTAATGCAAAGACGATGGCCCTTAAAACAATTTGTCCCAAAGCAAAAACACTGACCTAAAAAATACTTGTTAACAAGCCAATCTATCAAACAGAGAAAAAAGCAACGAAGGAAGTGACGGAGAAACAAATGAATGAACTGCTGCGTGAATATCTCCTTATACCTATCGTTTTGCCAGAAGTTCTTCACTTCAGAAACGATTGCTTCCTTCAGTATCCTTTCCCGTGTACATTGAAGGACTCTGACTCCCATCCAGAACTATGATCCAGTCAGGCGTGCTAGCAGTCTTCTTTCACATGTGGCCGTCCCTTAGCCTACAGGTCCACGCGACCAAGGCCAAGCGACCTTTCGAGCAAGCGAAGTCAGATCTGCATGGCCACAGGCCACACACCACAATGAAGATTTTGCACTAAATCACGACATAATCCATATCAGCGTTTTGAGGCCTAGCATAAGTTTGAGCCAGCATTTATGTTGAGCTGATAACTGATAAAAAAAATTAAAAAAACAACAACTCACCATCAATTATTTTCCTTGTTTTGAGGGATTTTCACCGGTGAAACCACGTAACAAATGTCAAATACGTGACCTTCCCCTCAGTTGACTCACATTTCAGGACTTTGCACTCACTCATAAACCACGTAACAAATGTCAAATACATGACCTTCCCCTCAGTTGACTCACATTTCAGGACTTTGCAGTCACCCATGACCTTTTCTTTGCGCTAGCTGGAAGCCCCCGAATAGTCCCATTCCTTTGATTTTAATCTGCTTGAAACCACCTGGCTTGTTACCTTGATGGCCATATGAACGAAAACGAGGGGAATCAACTTTCAGACACGGAAAAGATTCCCAAAACAATCTAACTGCGCCAGTCTATAAATTCTCGACTTCTTACTTAAACAAGGCCTTGCCGCATTAATTGCTGGTGTGCAGCCACACAGTCTTTTGGTCAGATGAGCAGACGGCCAACTTCTCCAAAACAGTATTGGAAGGGGAGATGAAACTGAAGAAGGGAACTTAGGTCAGGCAGGGAGTGTGGTGGGGGGGGGGGGGGGGGGGGGACTTGGGTAGAGATAGGACTCCAACACGCCAAGTGAGGGAAATGAAGGCGCGAAGGGCAGACTTGACAACACAAATTGAAACACCGATGGAGCCGGACAAGCCATGGTCTTCAAGACGGAGAAATGATAGCTTTCGTGAGGATCTCGGGGAGTCCAATATGTTGTCCACTCCCACCACCACCTGTACAGACCACCACCTCCCTCACCTCAGTGGTCTACCACGAGTCCACCCCTGCCCTTTGTTCAAACTTAGTCCCACCTCCACTGTGCGACACACACACACACACACACACACACACACACACACACACACACACACACACACAGAGGGTGGGGAAGACGGGGAGGTGGGGGGGGGGAGTGTAGTAAATCGCCGCGGGGACAGTCTGACAGGGAAGGGATGGAGGTGTGGGGGGAGGGGGGTTGGGTGGCGGCGAGAGGTGTCAGGGAGGGGAAGCTATGAATTTCCTGCTAGACAAGCTGTCTTGGCCGGGGTCTTCACTTCAACTGCCTGCTGTCAGGCGTGGCAAGGCCTGGCTTGATGATGATAGCAATGAGCAGGCACCGAGGGCCGCTCACATCAGCCATCGTTACCATCGGCCGGCGCCTTCTCTTCCCCCTGGATCTCCGCGAAGAATCTTCACCCTTGTTATTTTCTTCTTCGCTGAAAATCCTGGTACTGCGGCTGACTACGGTGGCCGATGATGAGGTTCTTTGGCACGGTGTCTCACTTTTGTACACTGAGGTTCTCGTTGCTGCAACCCTTTATCCACTGGCAAAGTTCTCCACAGCTGTTCTTTTCCTTTTTGTTGTTGTTGTGATCACTGGCGAAGTTTTTCCAGTGCTGCTCTCGTTTTTCACTGTACTGTCCAGATCCCCCCCTACGACACTTTTTTCCCTCTCCATAATGATGTTCTTCCCTGCTTCTCTCGTCTGTTTGCCAATTTCTCCACTTGCTCTGTGTGGTTTGGTTTAAATTTACTTCTTTGCCCCTGTGTATGTTTACTATCAAGTTATTCACTGCTGCTGTCTGTTGTTGACTACGAAAGCCTTCACTGCTGCTGTCTGTTGTTGACTACGAAAGCCTTCATTGCTGCCATCTGTTGTTGACTATGAAAGTCTTCATTGCTGCCATCTGTTGTTTACTATGAAAGTCTTCACTGCTGCTATCTGTTGTTTACTATGAAAGTCTTCATTGCTGCCATCTGTTGTTGACTATGAAAGTCTTCATTGCTGCCATCTGTTGTTGACTATGAAAGTCTTCATTGCTGCCATCTGTTGTTTACTATGAAAGTCTTCATTGCTGCCATCTGTTGTTGACTATGAAAGTCTTCATTGCTGCCATCTGTTGTTGACTATGAAAGTCTTCACTGCTGCTATCTGTTGTTTACTATGAAAGTCTTCACTGCTGCTATCTGTTGTTTACTATGAAAGTCTTCACTGCTGTCTGTTGTTTACTATGAAAGTCTTCATTGCTGCCATCTGTTGTTGACTATGAAAGTCTTCATTGCTGCCATCTGTTGTTGACTATGAAAGTCTTCACTGCTGCTATCTGTTGTTTACTATGAAAGTCTTCACTGCTGCTATCTGATGTTTACTATGAAAGTCTTCACTGCTATCTGTTGTTGACTACGAAAGCCTTCACTGCTGCTATCTGTTGTTGACTACGAAAGCCTTCACTGCTGCTGTCTGTTGTTTACTATGAAAGTCTTCATTGCTGTCTGTTGTTGACTACGAAAGCCTTCACTGCTGCTATCTGTTGTTGACTACGAAAGCCTTCACTGCTGCTGTCTGTTGTTGACTACGAAAGTCTTCACTGCTGCTATCTGTTGTTTACTATGAAAGTCTTCACTGCTGCTATCTGTTGTTTACTACGAAAGTCTTCACTGCTGCTGTCTGTTGTTGACTACGAAGTCTTCACTGCTGCTGTCTGTTGTTTACTATGAAAGTCTTCACTGCTGCTATCTGTTGTTGACTACGAAAGTCTTCACTGCTGCTGTCTGCTGTTTACTACGAAAGCCTTCACTGCTGCTGTCTGTTGTTTACTATGAAAGTCTTCACTGCTGCTATCTGCTGTTTACTACGAAAGTCTTCACTGCTGCTGTCTGTTGTTTACTATGAAAGTCTTCATTGCTGCTGTCTGTTGTTTACTATGAAAGTCTTCATTGCTGCCATCTGTTGTTTACTATGAAAGTCTTCATTGCTCCCATCTGTTGTTTACTATGAAAGTCTTCATTGCTGCCATCTGTTGTTTACTATGAAAGTCTTCATTGCTGCCATCTGTTGTTTACTATGAAAGTCTTCATTGCTGCCATCTGTTGTTTACTATGAAAGTCTTCACTGCTGCTATCTGATGTTTACTATGAAAGTCTTCACTGCTGCAATCTGTTGTTTACTATGAAAGTCTTCACTGCTATCTGTTGTTTACTATGAAAGTCTTCACTGCTGTCTGTTGTTGACTATGAAAGTCTTCACTGCTGCCTGTTGTTTACTATGAAAGTCTTCACTGCTATCTGTTGTTACTATGAAGTCTTCACTGCTGTCTGTTGTTTACTATGAAAGTCTTCACTGCTGCTGTTTGTTGTTTACTATGAAAGTCTTCATTGCTGCTATCTGTTGTTTACTATGAAAGTCTTCACTGCTGCTGTTTGTTGTTTACTACGAAAGTCTTCATTGCTGCTATCTGTTGTTTACTATGAAAGTCTTCATTGCTGCCATCTGTTGTTTACTATGAAAGTCTTCATTGCTGCTATCTGTTGTTTACTATGAAAGTCTTCATTGCTGCTATCTGTTGTTTACTATGAAAGTCTTCATTGCTGCCATCTGTTGTTTACTATGAAAGTCTTCACTGCTGTCTGTTGTTTACTACGAAAGTCTTCATTGCTGCTATCTGTTGTTTACTACGAAAGTCTTCACTGCTGCCATCTGCTGTTTACTATGAAGTTGTGCAGTGTTGCTGATTTTCGTTCGCTGCTGAAGTTGTTCACTGCTGCCGTCTGCTGTTTATCGTGAAAAGATTAAACTACTGCCACATTTGTTTGAAGTTTTTCCCCCCACTAGTATCTCTTGTTCTTTAGGAAGGGTTTCCATCCCACCACGTTCACGTTTTGTCCGCAGGTCTTTTCTTTTTTCTCGACAGCTGCCTTCTGCAGACTGCTGAACTTTGCTTCGTTGACAAGCTTTTTCACTGCAGTTATCCAAGTTGCTCGGATATAAGTGTTTCGTATCTTTTATCCACAGGTAACTTCCCCCCCCCCTCCCCTCCCGCTAACATTCTGCGTTCACTTACTCTTCACCGACGTTATCTTTTGTTTGCTGGAGAGATTGAAATAAACTGTTAAGCGTCAGGTGACCTCTCCATCGATCCTGTGTACACCAGCTCTGCGAACATAAATGTCGACTGTGTAGGTAAGCGAGAAGCACCTCACCGTTTTCTGAATTGTTACCGGCCCTGCAGATTTCTTGCTTCCAGCAAAGCGGAACAATACAGTGACATTTGCCCATCGTTTCAGGTTCCCTGCTCCATCGATTGGACATACTTAGTGCCTGGCCTCTCTCTCTCTCTCTCTCTCTCTCTCTCTCTCTCTCTCTCTCCCTCCCTCCCTCCCTCTCGCTGTGTGCGTGTGTGCGCGCGAGTGTGTGTGGTGGATGGGCGGGAGGGGGGGGGGGAGAGAGGAAAGGAGCGAGGGAAGGCGGAAAGGAGGTAGGCAATGAAGAAGAAGAAGAAGAGGAAAGAGAGAGAGAGAGAGCGAGTGTGTGGTGTGTGTGTGTTTGAGTGTGTGTGTGTGTGTGTGTGTGTGTGTGTGTGTGTGTGTGTGTGTGTGTGCTCGCGCGCGCGCGCGTGCGTGCGTGCGTGTGCGTGTGTGTGTGTGGTGTGTGTGTGTGCGCGCGCGTGGATATGCTTATATATGTACGCGCGCGTTCGCGTGCTCCAGCGATCAATCGTCGCAACTGTCACTGTCAGCAGCGTGCTGGGTCATATTACCGCTGTCATTCATTATTGTCATCACCGTGTCGTCGTCAACCTGTCCCTCATTATCACTCAGCCGTCTGTAATCTGTGCTCTCACCAACAGTCATGAGGACGTACCATGACAGCGAACACAGTCTGCCACATGCCAGGGTGGAGGGATGGGGATGGGGGGGGGGGGGGGGGGAGGGGAAGCTGGACAGAACAAACAGTGCTGTTTTAATCGACACGAAATCTGCGTCCTGGCTCTGGACAACAACCCTGCGCAGTTTGCTCGCGCCTCCTGCACAAAAGTGTGTATGTGTGGGAGAGAGAGAGAGAGAGAGAGAGAGAGAGAGAGAGAGAGAGAGAGAGAGAGAGAGAGGGAGACAGACAAAAATAGGGAAACAGAGAAAGAGAGATAGGGGGGGGGGAGCAGACAAACACACACACACACACACACACACACACACACACACACACACACACAAGACGACAACACAGACGAGAGAGAGAGAGAGAGAGAGAAGAGAGAGTTTATGTAGTAAAGACAATAGCCCCACTGGCAGGTGGATGATGTCACACATACTTTTTAATATACAGTAACGAAAACAATGCAATGGAGAAGAACAGAGCAGCATATTGACGTCTTTTCCATAAATTAACGTGATGACTGTACAGCTGAGCAAAGTTCCTCACATGCTATAATGAAAGCTGCGTGTTTGAAAAAAAACAAAACAAACCTAAGATAAATAAATAAATATATATGCGCTCTGGTTCTGTGAATATTTTGGTAATAATTTGACTCAAGCATCGTCGAAGAGGAAAGATACAGTGTACGGCGAGGATATTCTTTACGTTGGGTCACAGAAAACTGAGGAGCAAGGTAAGCTGTGTCCATCTCTGAAGTTTTTACCGGTGGTGCATGTTAAATTGTTATCTCAGAGCTTCGCCACAATGACGGTATCTTTCACAGCTGTGACTCCTAATCGCCAAATGACGATCAATATGGCTGTCTACATCTAGCAGCAGATTTTTTTTTCCAAAAGAGAGGAGAGAGAGAGAGAGAGAGAGAGAGAGAGAGAGAGAGAGAGAGAGAGAGAGAGACATACATACGGACAGGCAGACCGGCTAGAAAGGCACAGAGTCGAATGGCTTTACCTTCTACAACGTTGTTCACGGACAGGCAGACCGGCTAGAAAGGCACAGAGTCGAATGGCTTTACCTTCTACAACGTTGTTCATTCATCCCCCACCCCATCCCCCTTTAAGTCTCATCTTCCATCTTCTCCCTCTCCCCCCACCCCTTCCATCCTGCTGACCTTACACCCACGCCACCCATCCTGGTTCCCCGCTACACAACACACCAAGCTTTGTCCCGTCGCGGCCCAAACATCGGAAATCCACGGGAAGCAACCCTTAACAAATCGCCGGAAGGCAACCCATCTGAGGAGACACTGCACTGCTGCCGAGTTATTAAGGCAGTGTTCAGCGGGGCCTGTTCTGATGCAACAGCGATATCTGATTAGCCGCGGAACCAGGGTGAAACTCCCGTTACATTTGACGACGCTTCGTACAGCCGTTTTGGAGTTCTCTGCCGACCAGACAGACGAAACACCACCGAAAAGGAACACTAAAATCTTCTACGCAGCGCCTGGCCAGCGCGCATTGTCACATGGTGGAAGGACCGAGATCAGCCCTCCGAAAATAAAGTACTATAAAGCAACTCTTGGACGCAAATGGCAGGCATTAAGCCCGACATCAAATGCAGTCTCATTATTCCAGCAGACTCTGTCTCCCTCTTCTTCCTCATTAAAGACGGTACTGCTCACTGCCCAACCCATGAAGGAAGGCAAAAAACGGAAGGCAATGGGAAAGCGATTCACAAAAAGGATATCGTTCGACGCTGTTTCAAAAAAAGAAAAAAAAATCGATTCAGTCCGAACAAGCTACGCCTACTTAAACCCATGAAATCCTTACAAACGAAACACTTCACTCAGCCGCCTATCCTTAAAGATTTAATTAGAAACGATCAGCGCAGACATCCTCAATGAGCTGTTCAACCTGCCTCAGTCTCAGAAAGTTCAGTTATGATTAGATCAGTCTTCATCGCAGCTCGCGGATGCCTCTGTTCTGAGCGCGCACATGTTGCCAGCTAGCCTGCTCTTTCAATTAACGGAGCCCATCAATTTACTAACATGATTACGACCGCTTTTTTTTTGGTGTGTGTTCTTCTTTTTGCGTATCGGCGTACTGTTATAACAGTTAATCCAACGCTATCAATCAGTGAACTACTTTGTCCTTGTTTTAAGAACGGTGTTTTGTCGGAAAATCTCTTGTCTCTCCCTGTCTCTGTCTGTCTGTCTCTCTCGCTCGCCCTCTCGCCTGTCATTTTCCTTTCCTATCTGCAGTTAAAAAACAATGCCATTCTCTGTAATTCCACCCGCCTCTGCAGGTGAGTTTGTTTCTCATACAGATTACGCAAAAAACAACACAACCGATTTTAACTTGGTGAGAAGACAGAATGCGGATCGATGACGCACCCATTATATTTGGGGGATAGGCGGAGGGTGGGAGAGGAAGAGGAGGGGTATGGGAAAGGAAGGGGGGGAAAGGGGAAAGGAAGGGAAGGGGGAAGAGAGGGGAGGAAGTGGAGGGGAAGGTGGGAAGGGTCCGGATGAAAGCGCGGATCCAGTGTTTTCCCAACTTTTTGAGACATGGCCTTTTTTGCTGTTGACATTGTCATAAATTTCTCATGAAATAATGCATAGACGCACAGCCCTAAATCAGGCTTATTCTATGCTTTCATATGTACTAAGTTGTGAGAGTTAGTGCAGATCCCGATTCGGACAGCAAAATAACATTCATAGGGGAGGGGTACAGTGGTAGGTGAGGGGGGGGGTAGTTATTCAGTCATTCCTCAGAACCAAACTGAGTCAGAAACCCCAAAACTGCCACTTTAGTGTAGCCGAGACAATGGGCATTCAGTAAGGCACAACCAGTTTCAATGTGTCTTTGACAACTGTGCACCCAGTCAAAGATATAAGTAGCTGTTTGTCCTTCGTTTTCCATGTTTTGAATGTTATTTGTCCTGTCTGAAGAAGACCCAATAGATCGAAACGCGTTGTGGTTGTTTAGTAATTTGTTTGTTCCTTCATGTGTTGGCTGCCCAGTTAATCTGTTTTTGCTTTTCTATCTTTGACAGTTTGGAAATATATGTGTTAAAAGTACATTCGACGGATTCGGCTAGACTTGGGCTGTAGTTAAGAGAACTGTTCGAACTTAGTAGTGGTCTGCACTCTTGCAATACCCTATAGTTGTCTGTTTTATCATTCACTCAAGTACCCTTATAGTTGTCCGTTTTATCATTCACTCAAGTACCCTTACAGTTGTCTGTTTCATCATTCACTCAAGTACCCTTATAGTTGTCTGTTTTATCATTCACTCAAGTACCCTTAAGTTGTCTGTTTCATCATTCACTCAAGTACCCTTAAGTTGTCTGTTTTATCATTCACTCAAGTACCCTTACAGTTGTCTGTTTCATCATTCACTCAAGTACCCTACAGTTGTCTGTTTTCATCATTCACTCAAGTACCCTTACAGTTGTCTGTTTCATCATTCTCTCAAGTACCCTTATAGTTGTCTGTTTTCACATTCACTCAAGTACCCTTAAGTTGTCTGTTTCATCATTCACTCAAGTACCCTTATAGTTGTCTGTTTCATCATTCACTCAAGTGCCCTTATAGTTGTCTGTTTCATCATTCACTCAAGTACCCTTACAGTTGTCTGTTTCATCATTCACTCAAGTACCCTTATAGTTGTCTGTTTATCATTCACTCAAGTACCCTTATAGTTGTCTGTTTCATCATTCACTCAAGTACCCTTATAGTTGTCTGTTTCATCATTCACTCAAGTACCCTTATAGTTGTCCGTTTCATCATTCACTCAAGTACCCTTATAGTTGTCTGTTTCATCATTCACTCAAGTACCCTTATAGTTGTCTGTTTCATCATTCACTCAAGTACCCTTATAGTTGTCCGTTTCATCATTCACTCAAGTACCCTTATAGTTGTCCGTTTCATCATTCACTCAAGTACCCTTATAGTTGTCCGTTTCATCATTCACTCAAGTACCCTTATAGTTGTCTGTTTCATCATTCACTCAAGTACCCTTACAGTTGTCTGTTTTATCATTCACTCAAGTACCCTTATAGTTGTCTGTTTCATCATTCACTCAAGTACCCTTATAGTTGTCTGTTTCATCATTCACTCAAGTACCCTTACAGTTGTCTGTTTTATCATTCACTCAAGTACCCTTATAGTTGTCCGTTTCATCATTCACTCAAGTACCCTTATAGTTCTCTGTTTTACTATTCAGTCATGCATTCGTTGACTGAACCCTCTAAGTACGACCCACTCTCACGCACAAATAGAGAGAGAGAGAGAGAGAGAGAGAGAGAGAGAGAGAGAGAGAGAGAGAGCGACAGAGAGAGAGAGAGAGAGAGACAGCGACAGAGAGAGACAGCGACAGAGAGAGATAGAGAGAGAGAAAAGAGAGAGAGAGAGAGAAGATGATGGGTTAAGCGGGAGGAAGGGTGTGTATGCGCACTGAGGTAAGGTTGGAGGTGGGAGTGTCGAGCGGGGATGAACGGCGGTTGTAGGGGAGGGGCAGAAATACCAGCAATAAAAATGGACCGAACAGGAAGGCAACATTCAGCTCGTTTCGAAATACCCCATAATGTTCTCACAATCAAACGCGGCAAGCGCTCTGTTTCATTCTTCATCTCTTTTTTTTTTGTGTGCGTGATCGACACGGACAAATACCCTGCAGTCTTTTAATTAACAGGGAAGATAAACTGCTGGTGTTTCGCCTATAGAGTGCGAAAGCGATTTTTTCTCTTGTAGAGAGCATATCCTACCGCTGGAACTCTTATTGCGATGACTTATCCTCTTCCCGCTTCCCACACATTCTCCTTTTTAGGCACAAATTCACGTAACGCGGATACGATTTATCTCCTTTCGTTGAAGATAAACTGTCTCTTTCACCGCGCGCCATGAAGCACAAACTCAGTTTGCTCTCCCTTTAGAGACAGATAAACGGTTCTTGCGTCTCTCCAAGGTAACAAAGCCGTTACAATTCTCTCTTCGCGAAATATAAGCGGGTGGCTTCTCTTACACGTCAGACGTGTTAAAAATACACACCGTCGTTGTTTCTGATGAAACAAAAGCAATTTCCTCATTCAAAAGATATGAACTGCCGCCTTTACTCCAAGGCAAGATGAATTCGACTTTTCTCCTTTATTATGGTTTCTGAAATAGAACATCCAAGCATATTCCTTAGCCCCGTAGCAATTAAGCGGCGCAGCATCCACCAATTAAGCAATATGATATAAATCTATTGGCTGTATGGACCATTGCATCAGAATACAAACATGGCACGTTTTTCTATCCTTTTCCCCCATTTCTTTTCTTTAAGTCTGTTTACTGCTTTCATCAAAATCACGATTTTAGTTCCTTTATCTGGGAGTAAACAGACATGTATACAACAACAGCATCCGAGGGAGGAACGCAAATCCATATGCACTTGAACGCCACGGCTG
>CM065728.1:7388507-7406007 GCA_033310375.1 Conus canariensis | reverse complement strand
GTTTCTTGGCCAGGCTCTCTTTTTAGGCGCACTTGTCCTTGCCCCTGCCTTTCCTTTGTGGTCTATTTGCTCCCTCCCTCCCTCTGATTCTCGGCCCATGTTTCTTGGCCAGGCTCTCTTTTTAGGCGCACTTGTCCTTGCCCCTGCCTTTCCTTTGTGGTCTATTTGCTCCCTCCCTCCCTCTGATTCTCGGCCCATGTTTCTTGGCCAGGCTCTCTTTTTAGGCGCACTTGTCCTTGCCCCTGCCTTTCCTTTGTGGTCTATTTGCTCCCTCCCTCCCTCTGATTCTCGGCCCATGTTTCTTGGCCAGGCTCTCTTTTTAGGCGCACTTGTCCTTGCCCCTGCCTTTCCTTTGTGGTCTGTTTGCTCCCTCCCTCCCTCTGATTCTCGGCCCATGTTTCTTGGCCAGGCTCTCTTTTTAGGCGCACTTGTCCTTGCCCCTGCCTTTCCTTTGTGGTCTGTTTGCTCCCTCCCTCCCTCTGATTCTCGGCCCATGTTTCTTGGCCAGGCTCTCTTTTTAGGCGCACTTGTCCTTGCCCCTGCCTTTCCTTTGTGGTCTATTTGCTCCCTCCCTCCCTCTGATTCTCGGCCCATGTTTCTTGGCCAGGCTCTCTTTTTAGGCGCACTTGTCCTTGCCCCTGCCTTTCCTTTGTGGTCTATTTGCTCCCTCCCTCCCTCTGATTCTCGGCCCATGTTTCTTGGCCAGGCTCTCTTTTTAGGCGCACTTGTCCTTGCCCCTGCCTTTCCTTTGTGGTCTTTTGCTCCCTCCCTCCCTCTGATTCTCGGCCCATGTTTTCTTGGCCAGGCTCTCTTTTTAGGCGCACTTGTCCTTGCCCTGCCTTTCCTTTGTGGTCTATTTGCTCCCTCCCTCCTCTGATTCTCGGCCCATGTTTCTTGGCCAGCTCTCTTTTAGGCGACTTGTCCTTGCCCCTGCCTTTCCTTTGTGTCTGTTTGCTCCCTCCCTCCCTCTGATTCTCGGCCCATGTTTCTTGGCCAGGCTCTCTTTTTAGGCGCACTTGTCCTTGCCCCTGCCTTTCCTTTGTGGTCTATTTGCTCCCTCCCTCCCTCTGATTCTCGGCCCATGTTTCTTGGCCAGGCTCTCTTTTTAGGCGCACTTGTCCTTGCCCCTGCCTTTCCTTTGTGGTCTAGTTTGCTCCCTCCCTCCCTCTGATTCTCGGCCCATGTTTCTTGGCCAGGCTCTCTTTTTAGGCGCACTTGTCCTTGCCCCTGCCTTTCCTTTGTGGTCATTGTTTCTCCCTCCCTCCCTCTGATTCTCGGCCCATGTTTCTTGGCCAGGCTCTCTTTTTAGCGCACTTGTCCTTGCCCTGCCTTTCCTTTGTGGTCTATTGCTCCCTCCTCCTCGATTCTCGGCCCATTTCTTGGCCAGCTCTCTTTTAGCGCACTTGTCCTTGCCCTGCTTTCTTTGTGGTCTATTTGCTCCTCCTCCTCTGATTCTCGCCATGTTCTTGCCAGAGGCGCACTTGTCCTTGCCCCTGCCTTTCCTTTGTGGTCTATTTGCTCCCTCCCTCCCTCTGATTCTCGGCCCATGTTTCTTGGCCAGGCTCTCTTTTTAGGCGCATCTTGTCCGCATTGCCCCGATGCCTTTGGCCACTCTCTTTCGTTTGCCTCTTTTTTCTTTTTCTTTCCTTCTTCTTCCCTGTCTCTCTGCCAGAGACCAAGCTCTAGGCGCCTTACAATCCGCATTCTCGTTTACACAACAGGCTGCCTAACTGGGTAGAGCTGACTGAAGTGCTGTCTGCTGGCGCTTCACTCAGTCGTTTCTCGTGTCGTTCAGTCAATATCGGTCATTCAGTTTAACAAACTCTTTCATTCTTTCGATTATTTTACGTCGAGTGCATGCTATGTGTAACGTGTCATCCATACCAACGGCCAAACTGGCCTTCTCTTCCGAAAGATGGTGATGAGATTTTACGTGTGTGCAAGATGTTATGCGTGCGTTCACACACAGAACCTCGGTTCATAGTCTCATTCGAAGAACTAAAGTATTATCAAAATATTTCCGTCATATACTTCTGTTTACTCTGCTGAACTTACACCTTTGGTTCCACCACTGAAGATAATCTCTCAATCTACAAACAAGGGCATTCTGATTTTGTCTGATTCGCTGTCAGCTTTGGAGGCCATAACTGGCCGTAACCTCCTTCATCCTGAACTTGTGAACTTAAAAAAAACTTTTTACCTCTTTAAAAGCGGAAGGTCACAACGCTGTTCTTGCTTGGGTTCCCGGTCATGTGGGCACTCGGGGAAATGAAATGGCTGATCGTTTGGCCAAGAATGCCACAACAAGGAAACTATCTAACATATCTATCCCCTACTTAGATTTGAAATCGCAAGTTAATGATTATGTCAGAGACCTCTGGCAGGAGGATTGGAATACGGATATCAAACTCTTCCAGATCCGTCCTAACCGAAAAGTTCCTCTCGTTTACCTCTGGTGATCGCGAAGAAGAATGTTTTTATGTCGGCTGCACACTGACTCCGTGGAGCATTCCATGTCATGTACCACTCACAATGAAACATATTCTTGTTGGGAGTGTTGGGACTTTTATGATGTGAGACACAAACATTTTACAGCAGACTCCATGAAAACCTTGTTCAGAGATGTCCCACCTGGGGTGATCTTTGAATTTCTGACGGAGACTAACATTTTTCATCTGGTCTGAGATGTCACAGTGGGAAGGTTTTTCACAAAATTTCCGATGTGTTTTTAGGTGTAATTTCAAGGGTTGTGTGAATGCATGACTTGTGGGTCGACTTCAAGGCGGCGACAGCCCTGATATGACCCTTTGCGGTCGGCTGGGCTATAAGCAACATTACTTTACTCTCTCTGTCTGTCTCTCTCTCTCCTTACTCATCCCCCTACAGGACAGGATAATAAAGAGTGGAAACAGCGCAGACCTTGACTTCTGGCGAAAAGCGTTCTTCAAACGACCACTAAAGACAATACCGGATAGCTCGTGGGTGTGTGTGAAACCGCAACAGATGCCAATATATCCATCTCTCTCCCCCCCCCCCTTTCTCTCGCTGTGCCTCTCTCACCTACTCCCTTCCCTTTAAAGCCACCCCTCTGCCCCCACCCCCTCCCCTCTTTCTGTCAGCATCACACCCAGCCATGTGACAAGCCGTCTGAGATAAGACTAACGATCGTCTGCACAAGACAAGGGAACAACGCCTTTGCTCCATCATGTCCTTTATTCTACCCACTCTCCACTCTGCTGCTATGCCATCTTTACCAAACGGTCACCCCACGCCCCCCCCTCTCTCTCTCTCTCTCTCTCTCTCAGATACACACGCACACATACAAACACAGAAGCACACACACACACACGCACACACACACCAAACACACACACACACAGAAGGACACATAGACAGACGTACGCACGCACGCACGCACACACACACACACACACACACACACACACACCACACACACACACGAACCCCCCCCCCCTCCCGCCCCACACACACGAACTCGTACACCCCCACCCCCTGCACACAGACAGACAGACAGACACACACACACCACGATGATAACTAGTAACAAATTTTACGATATATGGACAAGCGGTGGGATCCCGAAAACAAACAAACAAAAAAAAAACAACAGATGAGCGGACGGGGGAGGGGGGCGGGGGGGGGGGGGGGGGGGGGTGTGGAGGTAGAACTGTGAAGTGGACAGAAGACTTTTTAAAAAAAAGGTTTGGATAAAAAAGGTAAAAAAAAAAAAAAAAAAAGGGGGGGGGGGTGTCGGTGGGGAGGAAAATAGGGGGTGGAGGAACGAAGGCAGACCTGCAAACTGCTTCCTGCGACACCGTTGCGTGACTGAACTTTAAAGATGACGCCTATTGTTGGACGAATCGATCCGTCAACTGGACCAGCGCCAGGCCGGCATCACAGGGGGGGGGGGGGGGGGGGGAGGGGGGGGGGGAGTGACGGCGCCCATTGTGCCGGGGATCAACTGCCATTTGCCCATCAAACATGCATGGGGCCAGCACCATTGTTTGTGGCTCCACCGTTGGCTTGTCGCCCCATTCGCCACAGCCAGAGCAGCGGGTGGGGTGGGGTGCCCTCCCTAGCTTTGCAAAGTATTGACGCGCTGGGGGCTGCCATCCACACGCTGTCGCTGCAGGCATGGAAAAATCATGGGTGGGTTTTATTCCGTTGTGTTTTCGCTCCGTCTTTCTCAACATCGCTGGGATTAATCTCCTGGAAAGTTCAGGTTCCGGGACGGTGGTGTTTCTGTGGGAATTAATCCCCCGTGGTTTCACGGCCTTGCACACCTCACGGGGAATCGGCCGTCCCTCTGCCCGGCAGTCATGGGAGGCTGCCTCGCCAGGCGTGAAACATAGACGATTTTGTCACCCACACTCAAAGAATGACAAGAAATAAGCAAGCAAAAACACACACACACACACACACACACACAACACACACACACAACACACACACAAAACACACAAACAGGCGCCAATGAAAATATCCCTATCTCAATAGTGCGCGCGCACACATAATATGAATAACACAACACACACACACCCACCTCTCTCCTCTACTCCCTCTCTCACTACCACTCTCCTCTCTCTCTCTCCACACACACACACACACACACACACACACCACACACTCACGTGTGTGTGTGTATATAGTGGGCGTGCGAAAATGTGTGTGTGTGTGTGTGTGTGTGTGTGTGTGTGTGTGTGTGTGTGTGTGTGTGCGTGGTGCGTGCGTGCGTGCGCGCGCGCGCGCGCAAGTTTGAGTGTTTAGTACAGCAGAGCTGAAAATGTACCATTTTTGTTTACTCTTTAAATGACTGATTTGATTAAATTAACACTCGTAAGTGGTACGGTTGAAAGGGTGTTCACTCTCATGAATGAAAAGGTGTGTTAGTGTCGTTGTCTTTCTTTAAGGACCGGACGACTGATGGTCAGATCAATGTCAACTACAGTCAGAACCGCCCCCCCCCCCCCCCCCCCCCAGTACATGGGACCAAACGGCGAAATGGGCAACTGACTCACTAAATTAACCTTCAAGTCAAATTCGAACCAATATGAAATTCATGACATGAAATATTCCTGTATTATCAAGTCCCCGCCCTCCCATCCCCGCCGCGCTCTGAAAACCCCGAAAGTTCCACAGTACCTTTCTTTGACTCACGGAATTCACAGAATCGGTTTCTGACCGACTAAATGGGCGAGCGAAGCATTCTGAATGATGCAGGGCACGAGACAGTCAGTCACAAGCATTAAGGAAAGGCGAGTCTTTTAAGTTCCTGGCAGTACAACCAGTTTGATACATCGTGCCACGCCAACGAACCTGATGAATTTGAGCGGAAGAAACATCCCTATACAGCCTATCTGGGCGGACGAAACATCCCTATAGGGCCAATATGTTGAAGAAACATCCCTATACAGCCTACTGGGCGGACGAAACATCCTATAAGGCCAATCTGTGTTGAAGAAACATCCATATGAGACAGCCATCTAGCACAGCAGAAGAAACATCCATATAAAGCCAACCTGAGCGAAAGACACATCCATATAAAGCCAATCTGAGCGAAAGAAACATCCACAGCCAATTTAGCGGAATAAACATCTATATAAAGCCTATCTGAGCGGAAGAAACATCCATAGACAGCCAATTGCAGCGAAAGACACATCCATATACAGCCAATCTGAGCGAAAGAAACATCCATATACAGCCAATTTCTGCGGAAGAAACATCCATATACAGCCTATCTGAGCAGAAGAAACATCCATAGACAGCCAATCTGAGCGAAAGAAACATTCATATACAGCCAATCTCAGCGGAAGAAACATGCACATACAGCCTATCTGACCAGAAGAAACATCCATATACAGCCAGTCTGAGCGAAAGAAACATTCCTATACAGCCAATCTCAGCGGAAGAAACACCCCTATACAGCCAGATCTGATCGGAAGAAACATGCGCATACAGCCTGTCTGAGCGGAAGAAACATCCATGTACAGCCAAACAGGAGATGGTGCTGTCATGGTCCACAATGGCGAGTGCTGCTGTCTGACTGAAATCCACCGCCTGGTGGGCACCGTGATCTGGCGTGTGGCCCGGGGAACACACACAAGGCTGGCCTTTTGTCCGGGAAAACAATATTCAGGAGCCCGGCACTCTGTTTGTTCAGCCCTTCACCGGGCCTGCGCCGTTTGGCACTGGACAAACACAAGACGAATATCTCCGTGTAGGTCCAGGCATCGACCTTATCAGCCCGCGGAATTCATCAAATCACAATTAATCCTTCCAGCGGCAGACTTGGAATCCGGGGCCAAAGCCCAAGGAGCAGTTTGAATGAACCCACTGAACAATATCAGCGTCGTAAACAGCGGGGAAGGAATGAGAGATGGGTTTGTTGATAATCCGTCCAGACTCTCTCTCTCCCTCCCTCCTCCCCCCCCCCTCTCTCTCTCCCCCTCCCTTTCTTCTCTCTCCCCATCTCTCCCTCCTCCTCCTCCTCTCTCCCTCTCAGCCTCCCTCGTTTCCATAGATCACTCATAACCTTTTCTTTTTTACCCCCTTCTCATAAACTATCGTTCGCTGGGAGAGATTTTCCGATACTTGGTGAAAGCCGAGTGGAGTTGCCTGCACGCGTGCAATTTGGATTCACTGAGGCAAAAAAAGGAAAATCAACTCATCTCAAAAACATGTCCATTAGTTTGACAAGAGCTGGCAGCAGAGGTTAGGAATGATCTGGGGTGAATTAAAAATAAATGAGAGAGAGAGAGAGAGAGAGAGAGAGGAGAGAGAGAGGGGAGGAAGGGAAGAAGAGAAAGAAAGAGAGAGAGGGAGGAAGAGAGAGAGAGAGGAGGGACGGAGGGAGCGAGGAAGAGAGAGAGAGAGAGAGAGAGAGAGAGAGAGAGAGAGAGAGAGGAGGGAGGGGGGGGAGGGAGGTAGAGTTAGAGAAAATGAGTTAAAAATACGAGAGAGAGAGAGAGAGAGAGAGAGAGAGAGAGAGAGAGAAAGAGAGAGAGAGCGCAATAAACAAAATAAAAGAAATAAAGGAGGAAAAAAGAGACGGAACAGGAGAATGAAAAATCGAATGTGCACAGAAATCAGATAAGAAATGAGAAAACCAGAGAGACGCAAATGGTTAACGACAGGAAAAAAACAACGCCCTCCCCTTCTTTCTCTCGCTGTAATGGATGAAATTACAAATAATCCACATCACAGTAGTGACAGTATCCTTGACGAAGACTGTCCAATTTTTGCTTTTTTAGTGAAACGACGGGCAGACATATAATTTGTGATCTCGCCTGAGTCTGTCTGAGTTAACACGCTAAGTCACTTTGTACACAGATGTCCACGTGAGAATGTGAGCATTTATCACAAACTATTTGGTTTCTATAAAAGAACAAAGAAGCAGACAGAGAGAAGAGAAAGAGACAGATAGAAACACAGAACGCGTTTAGAACTCCTGGATTTTCTATGACATTCTAAATAAATTCAGACTTTCAAATTTCAACGGCGAATCGATTGCAAAGTGATGTATGAGACAGTCTTAGACGGCGTTCTGACAGCTGTGCTGTCGAGAATTCCTACCGTTTCTGAAAAAAACCCCACCAACCTCGAAGTAGATTTCCTACTCGAAATGACAAATGACACAGACAACGCTGGGATTTATGAACAAAGTACCTCCATTCCTCGCAGCAATCAATCAGTTTTTAGGGGTCTCTTTTTCTAGCTCCATGTCTCGCTAAAGGGCGTTTCAGATTCGTGAAATAGTTCCGGTTCTCTGTTCTCTGCGCAGAAAGGTGGAGTGAACTCCTTTGCCAATTCAGAGTTTAAAAAAATAGGCATTGCCTGATTCTAAGCCTTTGTAAGGTTCACGCATACAATGTTACTTTGATTATGCTGCGATGGCATTTCCCTTCTGCTGACCAAATGCTCTTGCGCGACTGCTTTGCGTGTACATATTCATTCATCTACTTTTCAGTTCTGATGGAATTTCATATCAAATGGCGATTCTTTAGACATGTGCGTCATTTACTGAAATGGGCTGACGACCTAATCATTCAGTCATTCCTGCTCAAATTCTTTCTCCCTCTCTGTTCTGGTGGTCAAGCAACAGCAGATAAAACAAAACAGACGAATGAATATTCAGGAGTCTTGCCTTCTGAATAAAGGCTTTTCTCCTCAATCACAGCTTGTAACGGGGCAGAATCTCGAGAAAAAAAACGCTCTGCACATTATTTTGTTGTTGTTGAGCCTTTCCTTCAAAGACATACGCAACGAAAACGGCCATACAACTAGTTAACCAAGCAGGAAAAGACAACAAAGAAAACAAACAAAATGCTAAAAGTGTCCAAATTGTTGGAGGCCTGTGTGTCCTTGCTTCTCCTCCCATCCGTTGTAATCAATCAGTCCTGATTCTCTACACCCCCCCTGAGAGCAATTCCGGACCCTAACTGTCCAAGCCAACAACGTTGTAGGGAAAAAAGAAAAGAAACAAAAGATGAGAAACTGCCTTCGATTTCAAACGGATTCCTCTGTTCCCTCTTCGTGCTGCCTAACAGAACGTTGGGACACTGTGAAACGAGTCCCTTCCCTACTGCACCATTCCGTGCAGCAGCAGCAGCAGCAGAAAGCGGTGGCCTGTAGCAGCAGACGTAACAAATGAGATCCCCCCCACCCCCCATCCACCCACCTTCCTTCCTGTAGCTGCGCTGAATCCCCCTTTGTCCAGCTCAGCACCGCCAGCGTCAGGATGAGGTCTCTCTTCCCCGGGAAGACATGCCGCTCTGATAGGGCTGGTAAAGCTGCCTTTGCCGCCTTTCGTGTCTTGCCCCGTGGTCTCTTAGCCCCCTCAACCCGATTTATCATGCGCGTTTTGCAAGCACCCCAAGTGGCTCCCTGGCGCCCAGAGTGGATTACAGCGGGGCTAAGTGAAGGTGAAGATGGAGGTGTTTTTCCTCCAGAAAACCGACAGCGCCTCTTGCTGTCTGGCTTGACAGGAAGGAAAACAGGAGTGGCCCCACACTTTCTTCGGTTGTTACTTGTTTTTTTTTTTTAAAAGTTGATTCAACCTGGTTCCAGGGAACAATCTGCCCAAAGCTGGCCGAAATCAGACTAACTCTTATGATCTACGTCACATGAATAATTACTAAGTCAGATAGGTTACTAGGTTATTGAACAGTAACCAACCGAACAACACAAACTTCTGTATATAAAGTGAATGATTACCACAGCACACTACAGACTATTTTCTGCCATGTATACAACAGCCAAAGCACATGATAGCATTCAAACATACCAGGGGCAAAAGGTGACATGACAACAAAGTCAATGATGTTCAACCATTTTTCACCGGAGTCAAACCAAAGACAAACGTTAAAAATCTTCCGTGACTGATCACTTTTGGGTTCCCATTCGTCATACTTAGACCACAGGTGAGATGTCAACAAATCACTCAATGAATCAAGGACTGAGGAAGCTGATATTTAAATAATATTAAGATCGATTCCACATTCAAAGCACAGTACAACCCGTGTGTACGATTCTCATTTTCAGTTGTGCAAAACTGTAATCAGCACGGTCTGTCGCTGAGAGGATTCAACACTCTGAACAGTCAGTGGCGACGTACTGTGAAATATAGAACCTCAGCCTGGCAGGACCTTAAGATACTGGCACATACATTGTCATTGACTAATCAGCCTGCAACGTTTGATTTTTAAGGCTTTGAACTTGGAACAACTTGCTTCTCTTTCTCTCTCTCTCTCTCTCTCTCTCTCTCCTGTGCGCGCACGCGCGCGTGCGTGCGTGCGTGCGTACGTGTGTGTGTGTGTGTGTGTGTGTGTGTGTGTGTGTGTGTGTGTGTGTGTGAAAGATTCATATGCACACACATTTTCTCTGTCTCTACCTCTGTCACTTTCTCTATTTCATCGTTAACCCACCCTGTCGTTCTGTCCCACAGGTATCTCTCTAAGTCAATAACAGTCATCCTCATCCCCTTCACTCCCTTCGTCTCGCCCTTCACCCACTCCACTGCACACACACACACACACACACACACACACACACACACACACACACACACACACACACACTCTCTCTCTCTCTCTCTCTCTCTCTCCCCCCCTCCCCTCTCTCTCTGTCTGTCTCTAAACGAACAACCTTGCGTGGCGTCACCCGATCCAACGACCTGGGAAGGTTAATGCGGCGGCTACAAATAGTGAGGGATGGGCGGGGTGGGGTGGCGACGGATCGTGCATTGCTTCTGCACGTTTCGCCGACATGCGGCCATTGTCACCGACAGCGGGACGCCGATCACATCTTGCGTAGAGCAAGCACTGCGACGTATCGGCGGCTCGCGTCACACCTCCACTGGCGCTAGGGTCTGATACCGGCGGCAAAAGAGGGCGAATTTCATCTGGATCATGGCTAGCTTAACGTGGATCACTAGTTCACTTCGCTTTCAGAATACATCGACAGTCCAGTGAAGATAAAACCTGCTCCACGACACAGTGCAATCAACAATGAAGCATAGGCTTTTTTTTTTCTCATGGATTAAATTAGACACGATCAAAATGTACATTTGAAACGGCGAACGCAGTAAACTTAAATGTTGCAACACGCCCAGCGAAGGCCATGCCAGCACACAAAAAGTTTGTACCAGTGCTAGTCCACGTGGAATTTACACAATCCAGAACATACGAAAATAGACGCACTCCAGACTGATCTAAATAACCACATGAATGAAGAGAAGAAGACAGTCGACAGAGAAGAGCAAGAGACAAATACAGACACACTGGCTTGAATGAATACTACTTACTGCTTCTACAACTGAACATAAACGTTCAGAAAATTTCCCTCCAACATAGCAGCCGCTTCAATCTAGTGTTTAACACATCATAACGCTTGCGCACGGGCGAAAAACGAGCCGAAAACAGCGGAAACCGAAACACACACGCAAAATAACTCTACAAACACATGCCAAAAATAGAAATAATCATGTTCCTTTGTCTTTAGCGGGATATCAACATTGTGTATTGTAAGTGGCACACACACGATTATGACATTTTCCATGAGAGAGAGAGAGAGAGAGAGAGAGAGAGAGAGAGAGAACTATCGTAAATCAGCAATGTTGATGACGTGATTGGGACAGTCGATCTGCAATACAAAGGAGATGACGTGTCGTGCGTTAGGTCCTTAATGGTGGGTTGTCATCCCTGTCGTAGCTGTGAGATTACATGAGAACATGGAGTTGTCCCAACACTTACAAGTACACTTTAACGATCTTCAGTGACCCACTCAATAGGTACTGGGAATCGTGCAGTGTGTATTTGGTGGTAGCAAAGTTAGGTTTTTCTTCGGTTCCTCCTACAAGCACACTATACTCTGCGCTCGTCAGGGTGGCAGGCACAACTCCATGGGAGTTTCCCTTTTCCCACAACTGTATCGCGCGTGCTTCCTTAACTAATTTTTTTTTTGTTATCTCATAACTAGCTTTGCCATGGATACCAGATCAAATCCAAAAGTACGTAACGCAACTGCCACATGACATCATAGTAATCACTTTTCTTATCTGACCTTTTCTCTTCTTTTTGTTTTTTCGTTGTTTTTTTTTTATTTGCCCGGCGGAAATTCCGCTTATATCTATAGTTTTTACAGCTATTAACTCACCAAGGAGTAAACCCCCACCCCCATCTCTCTCTCTCTCTCTCTCTCGATTACAATCAGATCTGCCGACAGCAGCTAGTTGTGCTGGAGGATTGTGTCGGACCATTAGCGATGTGGTGATGACTGTGGGGTTGATGAACGTGGGGATTTGCTGCTTGCTGACGTGTTCTGCGCCTTTTTCAATAGGACCAAAACGACTTGTTATTATTGTTGTTGTTATTTTGAGCTCAGGACTAAAATGACAGCAGCACCGCAAAAGGTAGGATGAACAAACCCGCTTGGAACACAATGCCCGAACTGTGAAATACATTCGTAATTAGGTGCAAGCTAAAAAATATTCGTGACTGAAACGGGCTTATGGAATCAGATTCTCGCGAATTAAGTTTTCACGTTCTTCTTTGAATAACCAGCCGACTGGTTACAGCATTTCAAAAAGGGAATGATGTGAACAACTCTGCCATAGAAAACAGAATCACGCAACATATTTGAGATGCATGGGCATATGTCGGTGTGCATAGATGTGTGTGTGTGTGTGTGTGTGTGTGTGTGTGTGTGTTGTGTGTGTGTGTGTGTGTGTGTGGTGTGTGCCTGAGTGCGTGCGTGTGTGCGCGCGCTTGTGTATGTGGTGTGTGTGTGGTGTGTGTGTGTGTGTTGTGTGCGCGGCGCGCGCGCGCGCGTGTCGTGCGTGTGAATGTGTGCGCGTGTCCGTTCACCCTTACCCACGAAATGACTCCTACCCTTCACACCTTCTCTCTCAGCTACCAGGAAACGTACGACCTTCATGCTCTGTTTCTCCGGGTGCCCATTGTGGCCGGCTGTCCGACGGACTGCGGGCACCGCTCTGACAGCAAAAATGGTCCTGGAAGCCGCTTCATTAAAATCCCATCACAATTCCTCCCGCGTTTCCTGCCGCACAATGTAGCCCGCCATTCAGTCTGTCAACAACACCGGTACCACTGGTTCCCCTATCATAAAACATCACGTGGGGTGTGAGTGGAATCGGGTGATTGGAGGGGGAGGGGGGGGGGGCGAGAGGGGAGGGAGAGAGACAGGCAGACAGTCAGATAGACAGACAGACAGACTGACTGACAAGACAGACAGTCACACGGACAGACAGACAGACAGACAGCCTAACAGAGCGGAGGGGGAGATGGGGAGACATTTACCATCAGAACGTGATGGGTTGATCGCTCGTCTCCCCGGTTGGGGGCCGAGGCCATAGTGAATTATGAATTAGGATAGAGAAAGGTGAGGCTATAAAACCACTGTCATCACTGCCACGCCGGGCCGGCCGGACAAGCCGGGCAGCAGAGCAGGGCTGATCGGGTTGTGGGGGCTGCCGCCACACAAGTGAAAGCAACATCATCGTGATCACTGACGCGCAGGAATCGTAGCGCCTGTCCGCCTGCCGCGCTGGGCTGCCGGAGGGAGGACCGCCATCTCTGGCAGCGTCCACCGACAACGATTGATACGTCAGTGGGTCGCATGTAATAAGTACCGGTGGTCGTGATGATTGGGGAGCGGGGGAGGGGGGGGGGGGGCGGACGATCACCCATAAACGTTTCAGATGGGTAGAACGTAACGGTTCTATTCAACTACATGCAGACCACAGTGTTGGAATATACATGAACTGAAAGACATTCATGACGGGAACCGTCAGCGTCCGTCCCTGACCTAACTAAAGACATTCATGACGGGAACCGTCAACGTCCGTCCCTGACCTAACTGAAAGACGTTCATGACGGGAACCGTCAACGTCCGTCCCTGACCTAACTGAAAGACGTTCATGACGGGAACCGTCAACGTCCGTCCCTGACCTAACTAAAGACGTTCATGACGGGAACCGTCAACGTCCGTCCCTGACCTAACTGAAAGACGTTCATGACGGGAACCGTCAACGTCCGTCCCTGACCTAACTGAAAGACGTTCATGACGGGAACCGTCAACGTCCGTCCCTGACCTAACTGAAAGACGTTCATGACGGGAACCGTCAACGTCCGTCCCTGGCCTAACTGAAAGACGTTCATGACGGGAACCGTCAACGTCCGTCCCTGGCCTAACTGAAAGACGTTCATGACGGGAACCGTCAACGTCCGTCCCTGGCCTAACTGAAAGACGTTCATGACGGGAACCGTCAACGTCCGTCCCTGACCTAACTGAAAGACGTTCATGACGGGAACCGTCAACGTCCGTCCCTGACCTAACTGAAAGACGTTCATGACGGGAACCGTCAACGTCCGTCCCTGACCTAACTGAAAGACGTTCATGACGGGAACCGTCAACGTCCGTCCCTGACCTAACTGAAAGACGTTCATGACGGAACCGTCACGTCCGCCTGACCTAACTGAAAGACTATGGGGAACCGTCAACGTGCGTCCCTAACCCCTAACTCCCATTAGTAACTATTTGCAGAGTAGGTCTCTTCAAACCTGAGGGACACGTGCAGGGCAGATCGACAGGATGGGTAAGAGAGAGAGAGAGAGAGAGAGAGAGAGAGAGAGAGAGGAGGAGACAGACAGGACAGACAGACATAGATATAGACTAGATACAGACTAAGACAGAGGGGGGGGGGGGGGGGGGGGGAGGGAGCGGTTGTACATCCCGATCGATGCGTCCGAAATCCGATTGGGGACCATAAAATATAATACTGGGCAGCAGCAGCAGCAGGAGGTTTGCATCTTTCATTCCTGCCGGCCCGCGCCTACCCCCCCACCCCCACCCCCCACTGCCTCCCTACCCCGGGCCTGAAATCATCGCGGGACACGGACAGGCTGGCTTTTGTCACCGCCCTGCATGTTTCATGGCTGTGGTTACACAGCCCGCGGCTGGCCCTCAGACCCACCGCTCACGTCGTCCTCACGGAACGGCTCATGCTCCGCTACACATCTGCCGCTGGAAAGCGACCCGTGGACGCCGCTGCTGTGCGGTCTGGTACCATTCCTTGCAAAAATGAATATAATATGCGTCGACTGTGTTTTTTTGGCATAACATCTTTTGTTGTTGTTGTTGTTGGTATTTCGTCAGTTTTGCATTTAGCGATTTCAAGCCGTAATGACTTGCATCTGTTTACTGACTCTGTGCACAAGTTTGTACAATGTGATGTGTATCAGCTCACTGTTTTGGACTAATCTTGCAGACACTTGCTGCTTGATTACCGCCCAGTCCCTTGCAGGTCGCCACCACATCAAAACCAACACAACCAGCCACCAGTGTCATGGATACAACAGACACAAACACGATACTACAGTATCATATTACGAATGATATCAGTTCCAACACTGATGACCTTAAGGCGGACTCAACCAGCCAAGCTAAGCACACCAGGCATTGTGCTATCAGTTAAATCAATCAATGACATTTCACCGCGGCAAAACTTACATGGACGGATCATACTGGTACACGGCACGATAAAACTGGACAGTTATTGCCCCTTCTTTACCCCCACCACCCTGAGGTCAATACCTGGAGTTTGAAGGTCAAAGTTCTAAAGACTACCCAAACAGCCATAAGGGGCAGTCAACTTTCAGAGGTTCGCCATGTGCAGGGCACGACATTATGGGCATCCGGGCCAAACTCTTTCTTTTCACCGCCTTCGCCTTCCCGTAACTGAATCAGACACCACCCACTGTTGAATAAACACTCAGGGTTTTCAAATCATGAAAAAAATCCGACCCTATAAGTGGTTCCAACTCCCAACTGTCGCATGCGTTCCGCGGCCGAATGCTCCAACCGTCTGACTGCAGACAGACAGACAGACTGACTGACAGACTAACGGGACCTAAAACAACGCCCTCTCCCGCCAGGTTTCGTCTGCGTGCCAGGCAGCGGCGGGCAGGCATAGGAAGCCCACAGCCGTCTTACGTGGAGGAGACTGGAGGAGAGAGCTTCTGCCGGTTACCGATAGAGGCTTGGGCACCACAGGGAAATCATCCAAGGGCCGGAGCAGGTCGTCTGCAGGGCGGAATCTTCACAGCAGTCTGGGGACAGCCCGAAAGCGGTCTTCAGGAACGTCTCCTACGAGCAGAAGGGGAAATAAATCGAATGCTGCTCCGGCCCTGTTTTCAGAAGTAAACTGCTCGCTGAATATTAACATGCTCACGAACACGGACGCTTTTTTTTCTGGCCCACTGCAAGCAGTGTCCATCTGGCTGAACATTTAAACATTTACATGGATTCAGGAGGAGAGAGAGAGAGAGAGAGAGAGAGAGAGAGAGAGAGAGGTGCGTGCGTGCGTGTGTGTGTGCGTGCGCGCGCACTGATCCAAAAAACAAATGATATACTTCCAGCATCTATGCTGTCGCCAATGACAATAGTTTTCCTCCAGCCCCGAGAGCTCGTCTGGTCATTCTTTTGTGTACTGGTTTACATAATTCCACTTCAGTCGTAACAGTAAAGGGCTATCAAATCATTATACTTTTTTGAAAAAAACTGAGTTTTACAGAAGTCGCATGACACTTTCAGCACTCAATAATCCTGAAAATATTACAAACACAGACATGAAATAAAACGCGACAAAAGGAACCACCCCCTTACAAAATCAGCCTACAGGAGCTTGTCCGGGATCAGCCAAAATGAGCACAATGTTGATGATGATGATGATGATGATATAGTAGCAGCAGTCTTAATTGTAGTAGTAGCAGTAGTGGTAGAGGCAACAGTAGTATCATTGATAAAGTATCATGACTACTACTACTACTATTACCACTACCACCACCACCACTACTACTACTATTACTACAACAACTACTACTATACTACTACTACAACTACTAATATTGCTTTCAAACGAATTGCTTTTATTTTATAAACCTATATTCAAAAGCAACCTAATCTTTTCATGGTTGGATAAAGATTAATATATGAATCATGGCAGCCTTACGAGACATTATGAAATCGTTGAATAAAGTTTGGTTACCGACGACAAAATATTGAAGTGAGTACCGTTTGTATTGATTCTGTTTCAATCCAAACTGATTTGTTTTCCTTCTCCTAATTTTCTAATTGTGCGTAGCGCATGAACATTGATTACAGGCATCAATCAAATTGCATGACCTCAATTAATCCCAGATAAAAATCATTAGCGAGCCGTAAACTGCATTAGAACGCACAGCCCACATCTTTCGTCTTGGCGCGCTATGCTCGTTCCATGGCGTGATTAAATTCAAATAATCTCTTCCTCACTCCCTCAAACACACACGCATGCACGCAAGTGCGCGCGCACACACGCACACACACACTCTCTCTCTCTCTCTCACACACACACACACACACACACACACACACACACGCACACACACACTTGCAAACACACACAGACCAGAGAGAGAGAGAGAGAGAGAGAGAGAGAGAGAGAGAGAGAGAGAGAGAGAGTCAACTCCTCAGTTTATTCTATTTGCTCTGTATCAACCGACTGTCCTTAGGTTTCCTCCGCTGTTGGCCAAGCACAAGACTTCCCTTCCTTCTGTCATTCTCTTTCAAGTCTCCTTCTCCCTGGCCCGTTTTCATCCGCGCCGATTTTTCCCCTCCCTTTCACTCTGGCTTGGGCTGCTTTTTCCTGTTTGTTCGCGCTGACACACCGTTGACTTTCGGCCATCAACTGATTTACTTTCAGCCCGTCCGCCAACCTGCTTCTCCTTCGGCAAATATCCCTGTCTCCTCCTCCCCCTCCCTCCTCCCCATTGTCATCCTCCGGCTCCTTCTCCTCCCTCTCTTCTCTCCTCCTCCTCCCTGTCTGTCCGTCCATCCCCAAGCAAATCAAAACTCATCCCAAAGCCAATTCGACAGTCTTCGATCAGGAGCGCGGAGGGATTCCCACAAGGCGGGGTTGCGC
>CM065728.1:7378507-7381007 GCA_033310375.1 Conus canariensis | reverse complement strand
CAAATAACTGATGTTCTTTTTTTAATTCACGTTACTCCGAAAGCTGCCAACGCGATGCTGTAGGAAATAATTCCTGATAACTGCATGCAGGAAAATAGGAGCATGAACAGTTACAGATGTTAGACGCTGCGACTGCAATACTGATAACTGCATGCAGGAAAATATGTGCATGAACAGTTACAGATGTTAGACGCTGCGACTGCAATACTGATAACTGCATGCAGGAAAATATGTGCATGAACAGTTACAGATGTTAGACGCTGCGACTGCAATACTGATAACTGCATGCAGGAAAATATGTGCATGAACAGTTACAGATGTTAGACGCTGCGACTGCAATACTGATAACTGCATGCAGGAAAATATGTGCATGAACAGTTACAGATGTTAGACGCTGCGACTGCAATACTGATAACTGCATGCAGGAAAATATGTGCATGAACAGTTACAGATGTTAGACGCTGCATGCATATGATAATCTGATGACGGAAAAATGTGCATGACTTACATATGTTAGACCGCTGCGACTGGCAATACTTGATAACACATGCAGAGAAATAGTGCTATGAACCAGATACAGATGTTAGACGCTGCGACTGCAATACGATAACATGCATGCAGGAAAATAGGGCATGAACAGTTACAGATGTTAGACGCTGCGACTGCAATGCGAACGAATAATGCCAACCAAAAATAGGAAAGAACGTCCTGGCGAAAAGAAAAGATTGAAATTGTAAAGACACAATAACTTTAAACCAAAGATGAATGGGACGATGAGGACGAGCAATGTGAAGAGGAAAAAGAGATTGACGAGGGGGGAAAGGAGGGGGAAAAGAAAACGGAAAACGAGGCTGAGAAAAGAGAGAGAGAGAGAGAGAGAGAGAGAGAGAGAGAGAGAGAGGGAATAAAACAACGGCACCGGAATTAAAGCGAAGAAGAAACAGAGCCTCAGCTTCTCCTCCTTCAATGAATCCGATGGCAGTTCAGCCACGACGCTGGCTAATTGGTGCAAAAACCCGCCCTGGAGCTCGCCGGACAAACAAATGAATGGCACCATTAAACAACAAAGACCAAAGGCGGCAGAAATACAGAACGTCCTCTTCTGTCGCCCTCAGACGAGCAAGCAAACAAACAAACCCCTGCAAATTCATGCAGTCGTCTCTCTTACGACACTCCAAGCCTGGAGAACGACTTGGGCCAAAAGATCCTTTGAACAACAGCAAAAATAAAACGGTGGAAGTGGTGCGCTATGACACATCAAGAGAAAAAGAAAGGAGCAGTGAGAAAGGGTCGAAGTGAGAGTTGCAGACAACGGGGAGGGCGTGGAAGATGAGCGCTGTGAGTGTCGAGGCATGTGGGCAGTGATGGGCATGTGCGTGTGCAGTGTGTGTGTGTGTGTGTGTGTGTGTGGTGTGGTGCGTGCGTGCGTGCGCCCGCGCGCGCGTGTGTGTGTGGGTGTGTGTGTGCATGCGTGCGCACTCACATGTATGTACGCGCGCGCGCGCCTGCGTATGTTTTCATATATGCATATATGCGTGCGGTGTGTGTGTGTGTGTGTGTGTGTGTGTGTGTGTGTGTGTGTGTGTGTGTGTGTGTGTGTGGAGAGGAGGAAAGGCAGACAAACAGGCAGGCAGAGACAGAACAAACGAACTTGTTTTGAATAATTAGGGGATAGCAATAAACACATCCAGGCTTCCTTTCATCTTGCCCTAACGTAAAGAAACAATGAAATGGGGACCATAACATATGAACATAGAAACTAAAAATCAACACAGTGAAATATCAAAGTATAATCACTGTATTCGCAAACTCAAACTCCAAAACCACGTTCAATGCACAGAGAGAGAGAGAGAGAGAGAGAGAGAGAGAGAGAGAGAGAGAGAGAGAGAGAGAGAGAGAGAGAGAAGAAGGGAAGAAGACGCTAGAATTTCTTTCAAATCATCCTCAAAACATGTTGAGGTAGGGGATGATCAAATCATCTTTGGAACGTGAGGGAGTGGGGATGAGGGTGGGAGTGGGGAAGGAGGGGGGTGGGAGTGGGCAATACTGAGAGCGAGATTGTAATTTCTGTCAAATTTCCTCTAAAACAAGCGCGGGTTTGCCAAGTCAGACTGCGCGTCTGCAAAGAGGAAGTCTTACAAGGGAAAGAACTCACGTGGTGCGCCTGAACGAGAGAAGGGAGGTAATGCTGATCGATCATGTGACGTGCATGCCGATGGACTCATTACAGTTTTTGGGTGCTGGAGGAAGAGGCAGGGAGTGTGGGGCGGGGGACTGGGAGGGGACCGACTCCGGCTTATTTCAGTGTGAAGAAGGGATACGAGGTCAGGGGATGAGGCAGGGGATGGGGGGAGGGGGGAGTAAGGCAAACAGAGAGAACAGCCAGACACAGAGATTCTGCCTGTCTCTGCCGTTTTGACTTTCTGTAGAATATTTGAATGTTCTTTTCATTAAAAAAAAAAATCCAAATAACACATGTTCAACATTGTCCGAATAAACG
>CM065728.1:7341007-7376007 GCA_033310375.1 Conus canariensis | reverse complement strand
GGTGTTTTCTTGGTCTTCTGTATTCAGTTGTTTCTTTCCTCGGTGAGAAAAAAAAAGAACATTCATCACCTGGGTTGGTACAAACATGAAACAAAAGAAAACGATTTTGAAGGGGAACCAAACAAACCAACACCACCAACAAAAAGACCTGAAACTCGCGCGTAGGCGCGTGCGAGAGTGAGAGTAAGCCAATCAGTGAGAGCATAGACGAGCGAGTGCGCGCTGAAACTTTATTCCAGTTTTCTCTGTTGACTCGCCGGGCGCTGATCCCCCTGGGTGGGTTTCGCTGGCGAATGGCCCGACCTGGTTCCTGTAACATTGAAGTTCATGGCTCTGGCGGCGATTGCAGCCATCACATTGCTTCCCTACTGTCCTCCAGCCCGCTCTGGTGTGTGGTGTTGTGTGGGTGTGTGTGTGTGTGTGTGTGTGTATGAGTGTGTGTGTGTGGTGTGTGTGTGGGTGTGTGTGCGCGCGCGCGCGCGCGCGCTAACTTGTCTAGGATCCCAAGACAATGATGGCTTGCTTTCTTTTCACGGCTCTCTGGCTCTTCTTCAATGTAGAAAGCGGCTAATGATCCCATGAATGCGGCCGGCTGCTTTTCAGGAAAGGTCATAGTAGTAGGGGTTGTAGAACCAGGAAAAGAAAATGAGGTGGTGGAGGAGGAGGTGGAGGAGGGAGGAGGAGGAGTACGAGAGAAAGAGATCACGAAGAACCAGTAAAAACAGGAGCAAAGAAGAAGACGACGGTGAGGAAGGAGAAGGTAGCTAACTACAACAACGACGACGAATAATGAAGAAAAAAAAGTAAAGGAAGACTAAAAGAAGAAAGAAGGCGATGATGACCACAACAAATGAAGAACGAAAGAGAAGAAGGCGATGATGACCACAACAAATGAAGAACGAAAGAGAAGAAGGCGATGATGACCACAACAAATGAAGAACGAAAGAGAAGAAGGCGATGATGACCACAACAAATGAAGAAAGAAAGAGAAGAAGGCGATGATGACCACAACAATGAAGAACGAAGAGAAGAAGGCGATGATGACCACAACAAATGAAGAACGAAAGAGAAGAAGGCGATGATGACCACAACAATGAAGAACGAAGAGAAGAAGGCGATGAGACAAAATGAAGAACGAAGGAGAAGGGAGTGCAACAAATGAAAAACGAAGAGAGAAGACGAGATGACCACAACGAAGAACACAGAGGAGAGAGCGAAAGAAAGAGAAGAAGAGAAGGAGGAGGAGAGGAGGAAGAGGAGGAGAAGGAGGAAGACAGAGGAGGGGAGTGGGAAGACGAGGAGGAGGAGGAGGAGGGGAGGAGGAGAAGAGGGGGATTAGGGGAAATGTTACTTATGATTCGGTCTCGTTTATAGATGAGAACATCGATGCGGAAACTTCAGAACAGTAAGCACTAAAAATCAATTCACGGCCATCAATTTAGTCGGGAGTTTCCTGGTATCCCAAGACAACGATGAGAAAAATTGATTGGAACCGTAGGCAAGGAGAGCGCCTTTACTTCATGGAGACATTGGTCCTGTTCCCTGTCCTGCTTCTTGAAATGATTTGGCTAGAACTTGGACAGAAAAAGAGAAGAAAAAACTGGAATTAGTATTATAGAAACATATGAGTGATGATACGATATCACTAATATCTTCAGTTATGGAGAATGAAAAAGGTGGGCGAAATGCTGCTAATGATTAACAAGGGTGGGGCGGAGACACAGAGAGAGAGAGAGAGAGGGGAGAGAGAGAGAGAGAGAGAGAGAGAGGGGGGGGAATCACATGCACACACACACGCACACAGATACATGCACAAACACAAATACACACAAACGGGCGCGCGCCCGTGCATGTGCATATGCATACAGGAGAGAGAGAGAGAGAGAGAGAGAGAGAGAGAGAGAGAGAGGGGGAGACACACACACATACAGAGAGAGAGAGAGAGAGAGAGAGAGAGAGAGAGAGAGAGAGATTGACTGACAGACAGACAGATACAGAGGGGGTGAGAGAGGAGGGCAAAGACAGGGGGAGAGAGAGAGAGAGTCATGCACGTAAGCTCTCTCTCTCTCCCTTCCCCCCAATTGTGTGTGTGTGTGTGTGTGTGTGGTGTGTGTGTGAGAGAGAGAGAGAGAGAGAGAGAGAGAGAGAGAGACAGACAGACAGACAGACAGAGTGAGACTGAGAAAGACAGAAAGAGACAGAGATACAAAGACACAGGCAGAGAGAGAGAGAGAGAGAGAGAGAGAGAGAGAGAGAGAGAGGAGGGGGGGGGAGGTACGGGCGGGGAAGGAATGGGGGGAGGGGGGAAATAAGTGGTATGGGGGGTTAATACATCAATCCATCCTTCATATATGAAGGCGTCGGTAAACTTTTCACCACACCCTGTGCCCGCAGTGTTGAATTTCAGCCTGTCATGTGCCTGCCACAATCTATTCCAGCGCCTTCGTTTCCAGCGTGTAATGTCGATGGAAAAGAAAGGGAAAACTGCCGATCAATAGAACGTCATAATGAGCTCAGTCACGAAGCCAGCTCGCAGTCGACTTGGGCTGTGTCAGTAAGGTAGCCCCACCAACCAAAGACAACAAATTCATTATACATTCTACAAGACATTCTCCTTTGAGTGGGTCGAGGGAGGGGGGGGGGGGGGTGTTGGTGTTGGGAGAGAGGACGGAGAAGTGGGGGAGGAAGGAGATATACAGGAGCGTAAAGGGGGGTATAGGAGGGAAAGTGAAGGGGGGGGGGTTTGAATAAAGAACGGTTCCTCATTATGTAATGCCTCGTGATTCGGCGCAACCCCAAAAAACACAAGCCATCAGGATTGATTCTGATTGCCAACAGCCGTGCTCCGCGGTGTTTAAGACAATAGACATGCCCTTTACGGGGCCTGTGCATGAATCGACCTGTACAGCGGGCGGATGGGAGTGAAGTGAGGCAGCAACGTGATGGGAGCGGGTCGACAGCAAGTCATTTCGTCTCCGACCTGTGCAAAAGTGGAAACGTACACGATCATGCTTTCTAAACGTTCTCCATAAATGCTTCATACCGATGCATGCTGCTCTGTAATGCAGAGCTGAATGTGTTCGTGACGCTGCAGTCGAACAACAACAAGAACTACAACAAGAACAACAACAACAGCAACAAGTTCTCTCAGAGTATGGCTAGATTTACCAAATATAGATTGTGCCAAAGGACTAATAGATCAACAAGCACAATGCTGTGACGAACGAACTGGTTCTTCCCGCGCCATTTGTCGTCAATACTTTTTTCTTTTTTTTTTTTGTCGTCAGTACTTACTGCAAAGCTTTCTCGCTCCTCGTTTTCCGTCCTCTGCTTTTCTTCGCCCTTACTCACTTGTTGTCCTTGTCCTGTTTTCCTTCACGTGTTTTTATTGTCCTCTGTTTTTCCTTCACCTGATTCTTGTCCCCTGTTTTTCCTTCACCTGTTCTTCTTGTTCCCTGTTTTTCCTTCACCTGTTCTTCTTGTCCCCTGTTTTTCCTTCACCTGTTCTTGTCCCCTGTTTTTCTTTCACTTGTTCTTCTTGTCCCCTGTTTTTCCTTCACCTGTTCTTCTGTCCTGTTTTCCTCACGTTTTGTCCTGTTTTCCTTCACTGTTTTCTTGTCCCTGTTTTTCCTTCACCTGTTCTTCTTGTCCCTGTTTTTCCTTCACCTGTTCTTCTTGTCCCCTGTTTTTCCCTCACCTGTTCTTCTTGTCCCCTGTTTTCCCTCACCTGTTCTTCTTGTCCCCTGTTTTTCCCTCACCTGTTCTTCTTGTCCCTGTTTTTCCCTCACCTGTTCTTCTTGTCCACTGTTTTTCCCTCACCTGTTCTTCTGTCTGTTTCCCTGGTTTTCCTTTTCCCTCACCTGTTCTTCTTGTCCCCTGTTTTTCCCTCACCTGTTCTTCTTGTCCCTTTTTCCCTCACCTGTTCTTCTTGTCCCCTGTTTTTCCCCCTCACCTGTTCTTTTTCCCCTGTTTGTTTTTCCCCTCACTGTTCTCTTGTCCTTTCTCCCCTGTTTTTTCTGTTTTCCCCTCATCTGTTCTTCTTGTCCCCTGTTTTCCCCCTCACCTGTTCTTCTTGTCCTGTTTTCCCCTCACTCTGTTCTTCTTGTCCCGTTTTCCCCTCACCTGTTCTTCTTGTCCCTGTTTTCCCCGTTACCTGTTCTTGTCCTCTGTTTTCCCCCTCACCTGTTCTTCTTGTCCTCTGTTTTCCCCGTTACCTGTTCTTGTCCCTGTTTTCCCCCTCACCTGTTCTTCTTGTCCTCTGTTTTCCCGTTACCTGTTCTTGTCCCCTGTTTTCCCCTCACCTGTTCTTCTTGTCCTCTGTTTTCCCCGTTACCTGTTCTTGTCCCTGTTTTCCCCTCACCTGTTCTTCTTGTCCCTGTTTTCCCGTTACCTGTTCTTCTTGTCCCTGTTTTCCCCTCACCTGTTCTTCTTGTCCCTGTTTTCCCTCACCTGTTCTCTTGTCCCCTGTTTTCCCCTCTCACCTGTTCTTCTTGTCCCTGTTTTCCCCTCACCTGTTCTTCTTGTCCCTGTTTTTCCCTCACCTGTTCTTCTTGTCCCTTTTTCCCCTCACCTGTTCTTCTTGTCCTGTTTTTCCCTCACCTGTTCTTTTGTGCCTCTTTTTTCCCCTCACCTGTTCTTCTTGTGCCTCTTTTTTCCCCTCACCTGTTCTTCTTGTGCCTCTTTTTTCCCCTCACCTGTTCTTCTTGTGCCTCTTTTTTCCCCTCACCTGTTCTTCTTGTGCCTCTTTTTTCCCTCACCTGTTCTTTTGTGCCTCTTTTTTTCCCCTCACCTGTTCTTCTTGTGCCTCTTTTTTCCCCTCACCTGTTCTTTTTGTGCCTCTTTTTTCCCCTCACCTGTTCTTTTTGTGCCTCTTTTTTCCCCTCACCTGTTCTTCTTTGCTCTTTTTCCCCTCACCTGTTCTTTTTGTGCCTCTTTTTTCCCCTCACCTGTTCTTCTTGTGCCTCTTTTTTCCCCTCACCTGTTCTTTTTGTGCCTCTTTTTTCCCCTCACCTGTTCTTCTTGTCCTGTTTTTCCCCTCACCTGTTCTTTTGTGCCTCTTTTTTCCCCTCACCTGTTCTTCTTGTGTCCTCTTTTTTTCCCTCACCTGTTCTTCTTGTGCCTCTTTTTTCCCCTCACCTGTTCTTTTTGTGCCTCTTTTTTCCCCTCACCTGTTCTTCTTGTCCTGTTTTTCCCCTCACCTGTTCTTTTTGTGCCTCTTTTTTCCCCTCACCTGTTCTTTTTGTGCCTCTTTTTTCCCCTCACCTGTTCTTTTTGTGCCTCCTCTTTTTTCCCCTCACCTGTTCTTTTGTGCCTCTTTTTTCCCCTCACTTGTTTTCCGTGTCCCCTGTTTTTCCACTGTTGCTTTTCTTCGTCAATGTTTTCTCTCTCTTGTTTCTCTGGACCCCTGTGTCAACTTTCTTGTGTTTGTTATCCCCTGTGTCCCTTTATTGCTCTTCGTGTCCAGTGTTTTCCCCCTTCCTCTCTCTCTCTCTCTCTTTGCGAATGTCCTGTTTTCCTTGTCTTCTGTTTTCCCTTCCTTCTTTCCCCTTTCTTCTTGTCTTCATTTCTCTCCCCTCGTTCTTCTCCCCAGTTATCCCTCCAATTCCTTAGCACCCCTCCCTTTCTCTGCGCACGCACGCGCACGGGTGTGTGTGTGTGTGTGTGTGTGTGTGTGTGTGTGTGTGTGTGTGTGTGTGTGTGTGTGTGTGTGCGCGCGCTCGCGCGCGCGCGCGTGCATTTGTGCGTTATGTCTGTGCATTCGTATCTGTCTTGTCTGTGGGTAGATCTAGGGCGAAAAACCCCAACATTCAACAGTAGGTGCTTTATACGGATTCTGCATATCTGGCACAGCGACAACAGAGCTCGTTAGGTTACAAGTCAGCTTAAACGTTGGCCACACAGAACCTCTCACTCACTCCTCGGGTTATCGACAGCCGTTACAATCGCCGGGTATGGCCGTGCACCCGGCCATGATTCTCTATTCCAGACTCCTCTACGAGACAGAGAGTGGACCCCCAGAGGCGGACCCCAGGCGCTTGGGGCGGACAAGGTCAGTGAGTGAACTTGACTGTGTCAGAATGCTGGCCTACCTGCATGAGGAACGTCAGAGGACGTTGACCATCTGTGAGTGTCCCAGCCTTCCTCACGACACGGACCCACGGCACGGGAACAAGAAGGAGTACAGCAATTATAAATGTATCAATCTGCAAAAATCTGGCTCTCTCCCCTGCACGCACGGTGGTGGTGGTGGTGGTAGGTGGGGGGGGGGGGGGGTGCTCTGCGCGCTAAATACCGAGGGTGAATCAAGACCTGAAGAGTCGTAGCTGTACAGAAGAAAGACGTGGCAAACGAGAAGCTGAAAAGGGAAAGGGAGAGAAAGAGGAGAAATAAATGAACACATAGAGAACTCTGGAGTTCTGCTTGTCTGCCGACGGGAGAGAACCTAAAAATAACATTGAATGCAAGGTTGATGAGGTGAAGAGGGTGAATGTCTGGGAAAAAAAAGAACGGAGATTTCAAAGGAGAGGGGAGATGGGGTAGAGAGGGGGAGGGAGCTGGAATGAGAGAGAGAGAGAGAGAGAGAGAGAGAGAGAGAGAGAGAGAGAGAGAGAGAGAGAGAGAGAAGATCTTGTTACATTAAAACAAACAAACAAAGCACAAAACAAAACGAACAAAAATCTGACGCTTAGTCATTCTCGTAATGACTATGATGATGACGGCAACAATTGGCCCAATATGCATCTGTACAAAACTAGATATTGTGATTGACGCGCGCTGAACACACACACACACACACACACACACACACACACACACACACACACACACGCACGCACGCACGCACGCACGCACACACACATACACACACCACCACCACCACCACCACCACCACAAAAACAGAATCACAACCTCCACCACCAACAAGAACTCAAGCGCAATGGAACTGTCGCACTGTCCTCACCACTAAAATAGCAGCGAATAAGATCTGGGTCAGTTTTTAGGGGAATCTGCAAGATTTCAGGTATTCTTAAAATGTGATTTAAGTTGTCAGATAATCTGTAAACATCTGCACCATTTTTTTTCTTTTTCTTTTGGTGGTAATTATCAGTATTACACAAGACACAGGGTAAATTCTATTGTGAAAAGATGAATTCACCCCCTCCCCCGCCCCCGTTCCCCTCCTCCAACACACTCCTATCCTCCCCAGTACCAGCTGTTAAGAGGTCATCAGGTGCTGGCCATAAAGTTAAAAGAAAAGTAAACAAATAAATAGTAATGCCGTGTGGCATCCCCTCCAGATAGATCACCCCAAACACACGTTTAGCGTCGTTATGGAAAAAAAGCTGCGTTTATCGTGCACACGCAGCGCATATGGAAACCTGTCATCTTCCCCCATTTCCATTCCATGTCTATGTTCTTTGTCAGTTCTCTATACTCACGACCCTCTATCCCATGAGGCACTCTGTGCGGCAACAATAGGTCATGACCTCTACACCACGAGGCACTCTGTGCGGCAACAATAGGTCATGACCCACTATATCATGAGGCACTCTGTGCGGTAACAATAGATCATGACCCTCTACAGCACGAGGCACTCTGTGCGGCAACAATAGGTCATGACCCTCTACATCACGAGGCACTCTGTGCGGCAACAATAGATCATGACCCTCTACAGCACGAGGCACTCTGTGCGGCAACAATAGATCATGACCCTCTACAGCACGAGGCACTCTGTGCGGCAACAATAGGTCATGACCCTCTACATCACGAGGCACTCTGTGCGGCAACAATAGGTCATGACCCTCTACACCACGAGGCACTCTGTGCGGCAACAATAGGTCATGACCCTCTACATCACGAGGCACTCTGTGCGGCAACAATAGGTCATGACCCTCTACATCACGAGGCACTCTGTGCGGCAACAATAGGTCATGACCCTCTACATCACGAGGCACTCTGTGCGGTAACAATAGGTCATGACCCTCTACATCACGAGGCACTCTGTGCGGCAACAATAGGTCATGACCCTCTACATCACGAGGCACTCTGTGCGGCATCAATAGGTCATGACCCTCTACAGCACGAGGCACTCTGTGCGGCAGTGGCCATCAATAGCTGAACCACGGGCCCTCAACGGCGCCGAATTCCAAGCAGGAGGCGGAGAAAATGACTGTAATACAGCGGGGGAACAGGAGAAGGACTGGGGAGGAACAGGCAGCCTTAACCGCTCTTACATTAAGAAGACGGGAGTTCAAGTGTGAGCCGAGGAGGTAAGGGGCAGAATAAACCGGTCACATCATGCAAAAGATGTACGAGGTGAACAAGAGAAGTAATCAGTGGAATGTGGTGAAGCAGATGGACGAACAGCCAGCTTCACACAAAGGACAAACAGACGAAGATGAATTCTCGTGTCAAACACGTGCACAACCCAAACAGGACGTCATAAACACAGAAAAACACACCCACGGCGATCCACACATCATCCGAAAGGAAGGACACACATTTCTGGTGAAGAAGACATCGCCAACTTCAAGACAGCGACAGAGCACAAGCATAGGGTCTTCCAAGTTTCCTCCTACGTCTACTGCCAACACAGTTCAGCTGCCACCAGACAAAGTGTCCGTTCCTTGAGGATACGTTACTGTGCCGCTACATGAAGAGAGGTAGAGGATACGCGAGAGAGGGCAAAAGATGGGAAGAGCTGGAGGTAGTACGAAGAAGAAAATGTTGCGGATGACCAGCCTCTAACGAGATCTCTGAGGTACAGGTTCTCATAGATATTGTAAACTTTTACACTTATCCCTTGATTACAAACATGTCATTATTGTTATGAACGTCGTGTCCAATCGCTGTTTTTATATACTTCTCAAAGAGATCTCTTCTGTTACAGCCTTTCACTATACATTTCAAGCGAACTTGCTACAAATAATGCGACTCTCCGGCTCAGCCTCACTGGTTGGGGGTGTAGAAATACTGTTTTGTTACCGACGTTTCACGAACTTGGTGAAGTTCAACACTAAATCCTTTGCTCTAGCAGCATCAAGTAACCATTTTATAAACATGAAAACAGTGAAATTTTCAACTTATGTCATACAAATGTGAATTTTAACCCCAGTCTGTTTCGCTGCACAGTTAAAAATGTTGTCATCTTCGACTTTAACCTCCTTTACAGTTGTATAAACATTGCTGATTTGGGTCTTAATTTGTAACAACTTCACACGTGTTTCAATTTGAATTCTAGTTTGTGTTGTTACAGATTCATAAACAAAAATTTCAAACACATCCTCATTTCTTACACTTAGAAATATGTACATTTCAAAGCCAATTTCTTTCTAATGACATATTGTAAGCTCTATGACTTAAGACACGTTATGCACAGGAACGCACACAGAAAAGAGGTGCAAACCACTCTTGTCTCTGTGAATAATGGATATCATAAAATGACCTTGCTATCATTCATAAACCGCTGCAACTGCTTCCATTACTGTACTACCTTACGCACAACAATACTGTATTTTTCATTCTTACCGTTACATCGCCGACGTAATTCTCCTCATTCCCACAAACCGCGTACATCACATTTCCCATCACGTCATCGTAAATAATGGGTAATTACCGCGTGCCATGACTATGTTTCATTTATTGTGTCTGCATGATGGTCAACAAAACAAGGATAACTCGCCTACCTCTGGTTATCCACTCTCTGCGAACATTCAGATTCAAACACCTGAATACACACGAACAGAGAGAGAGAGAGAGAGAGAGAGAGAGAGACAGACAGACAGACAGACAGACAGGACATGAGGACGGACAGACCGACCGATGAAAACATCAGAGAGACAGACACTGGCAGACAGACAGGGGGGGAGACGTCAGACAGACAGTCACACGAGGAGCCCGGAGGGGAAGACCTACATGTCCAGTGAAGGAGACAACTCACGTGGACACATTGACAGGAGAAAAGAGAATTGTCTCCCCCCACCAGACCTGCTCGTTCTCCCAGCAGACGCCACGTATTTTAACTGACACTTTCATTAGCCGTTAGGCAGGGAATGGAAAAGGGGGTAGTGAAAAGAACAAGGGTTTTTTTTTCCTTCACAAACAAATAGAAATATAATTATCATGTACAAAAAAGGGAATGTTACATATAAATAGAGGTATACCACATACAAATGCGGAGTATAGCACGTAAATAAAGATATTTCACAAACATATAGTTACATCACGAACAAATGTTGGTATGTCACGAACAAAAAGTGATATAAGAAGTACAAATGGGAAATATCACCAAGAGATGTAAAGAGGGTATCACGTGCAAATAGTGCCATTTTGTATGCAAACTTGGATATATGACATACAAACAAGAGTACATGTGGTTTTCACAAGGTTTATCTCGTGCGAACAATGGTATATCATGTAGAATTAGGGGTGTATCACTTACAGACAGGAGTAAATCCCGTACTGATTGGGGTATAATATGTTTTAAAACATGATGCATATCATGAACAAATATGGGTGTGTCCAAATACTAACAGGGATATATAATGTTACGAGACTGGAAATCACACAAACTGAGAGCAGCGTGAAACTAAATGAAAACACATGTTAGTACCACAGCGGCTACGACTCCTCCTAAAAGTAGTGGTAATGGGTGCAGGTCTTGCAGTGACCACTGAAACAAAAGGTCTACAGCAGCAATGGCAGTTCCCTTTCCTTTATCGCCGCGTTCACTGACCAACCAGGAAAACCCATTTCGCATGTGACAGAAACCGGAAACAGACCGGCGAAAGCAGAAATGTGACGTTACACATGTCCGCACGTGCATCCGTCACCAGATGAAAGCGTGGACCCCGTTGAAGCATTAACCGCTGATCCATAATGCATGCCACATGACTCTCCCGTCACGCACTTTTCACTAGACCAGATGTGAAGCAGAGGGAACAAGAGAGAAAGTCAGTTGATGGTCGAAGACAAGTCTGCTGCTCAAGCACAGAACAAAGCATTTTGACCAGAACAAAGTACTTTCACCGTGGATTCCTGCCGAGGATGTGAGGGTATGACTAAAACTTGACTGTAGTGGATCTACACATAGACAGGATGTGAGGGTATGACTAAACCTTGACTGTAGTGGATCTACACATAGACAGGATGTGAGGGTATGACTAAACCTTGACTGTAGTGGATCTACACATAGACAGGATGTGAGGGTATGACTAAACCTTGACTGTAGTGGATCTACACATAGACAGGATGTGAGGGTATGACCAAAACTTGACTGTAGTGGATCTACACATAGACAGGATGTGAGGGTATGACTAAAACTTGACTGTAGTGGATCTACACATAGACAGGATGTGAGGGTATGACTAAACCTTGACTGTAGTGGATCTACACATAGAGAGGATGTGAGGGTATGACCAAAACTTGACTGTAGTGGATCTACACACACTTGGCAGCCACAGTACGTGCAGACTTGGCAGCAACCTTTAAGGCCGAAAACAGCTAATAAAGTGCGTTTACCTGACGTTCTGGAGACAATAATATCGCAAGAAACCGATGAATAAAGTGTTATGGAATTAAACGCAACTCCTGAACCAGAAACCACGTTGTTAAGGATCGACATTTAACTTTTGATTGGTTTTCAAGACGAATGTATGCTGCCCAGTTTTGCAGAAAACCCCAAATAACTATACTTGTGGTGTGAAAAGGGTTACTTCGCTACATCCAGGCTGAACGTCCATGTCCACCGAAAGTGACATGGCGGATGGCGCTCTCCAGCCTCAGAAGAAGGGTGAAGGGTGGACCATCGATTTCCCTTTCACCACTACTGTGCGTGGTGGAGATGGACGATTGATTTCCCTTTAAATACCTTTCCGTGTTGGGAAGCTTCATTCACCAGCCATTCAGGAAGAGCCTCACGTCTGGCTTGTCAAAAGTGATGCGCAGACTGTTTCGGCCGCCATTTCTTTTTTCTTGTTTCTTGCCGGAATTCATTTTTTTTTTAAACTTGTTTCTTGTCTACATTTATAATCATTATCATTATTGTTATTATTATTATCATTATTACTACTATTATTATCATTATTACTATCACTGACATATTTCTTGCCGGCATTCTTTTTTTTTATTTTTTTTTTTAACTTGTTTCATGTCGGCATTTTGTTGTCTTTTGTTTTGTTTGTTTTGTTTTAAACCCGTTTCTTGCCAGCATTCACCTTCAATTTTTAACTGCCGGCATTCACTTCTTCAATGCTTGTTTCTTGCTGACATTCATTTTTTTATACTTGTTTCTTGCGACTTTTTTTTTTTTTTAAATACTTGTTTCTTGCTAGCATTAATTTTTTTTTATACTTGTTTCTTGCCGACATTCGTTTTTTTTTCCTTACTTGTTTCTTACTGGCATCCAATAATAAATAATAATAATGAATACTTATATAGCGCCTATTCTCGGCTAGAGACCAAGCTCTAAGCGCTTTACAATCCACACTCGTTTACACAACGGTTACACAATGCTTAAAATCTTGTTTCTTGCCAGTATTCTTTTTTACTTGTTTTTACCAACATTCATTTTTTTTTCACTTGTTTCTTGTCGGCATACATTTTTTTTTGGTTTAAACTCTGGCGAGTATGAATAATTAACAGCCGACCGACAGGGCCTTTTGAGGGCTGTCACTGCCCTGAGAAAAGAAGTTCTTACCTGCAAAAATATTAACCATAAACAACTACATTCATATCTCTTCTTCTCTCTCTCTCTCTCTCTCTCCTTTTCCTCTTTTTATATATATATATATATATATATAATACACATATGTGTGTGTGTGTGTGTGTGTGTGTGTGTGTGTGTACTGAATTCATAGTATGATGACTGACTGGTTTCCTTCGGGCTGATAATACTGGGACGGGTTGAGGGAGACAGGCATCCCCCCTCCATCGTTGCCCTCCAGAATCATCCAATAAGCAGAATAACGATAAACACTGCAGTCAGAGTATCTTGTGACGCAGTGCTGTGTTCGTTACAGCATCAACCAGAGTATCTTGTGACGTCAGCGCAATGTCCATTGCAGCATCAACCAGAGTCTCTTGTGACGTCAGTACTGTGTTCGTTACAGAACAAACCAGAGTGCCTTGTGACGTCAGCGCAGTGTCCATTACAGCATCAACCAGAGTATCTTGTGACGTCAGTGCTGTGTTCATTACAGCATCAGCCAGAGTCTCTTGTTACGTCAGTGCTGTGTTCGTTACAGAACAAACCAGAGTGCCTTGTGACGTCAGCGCACTGTCCATTACAGTATCAACCAGAGTATCTTGTGACGTCAGTGCTGTGTTCATTACAGCATCAGCCAGAGTCTCTTGTTACGTCAGTGCTGTGTTCGTTACAGAACAAACCAGAGTGCCTTGTGACGTCAGCGCACTGTCCATTACAGTATCGACCAGAGTATCTTGTGACGTCAGTGCTGTGTTCATGACAGAATCACCCACAGCGTATTATAACGTAGGCCTTTTGTTCATGTCAGAATCAACCAGCGTGTTTAATAAATTCGGCGTTGTGTTCTTTACGGAATCAATTACAAAGCACACAATCAACCCGAGTGTGCAGTAATTTCAGTGCTGTGTTATTTAGAGAATCAAATGCAAACTATAGAATGAACCAGTGTTCAGTAACTTCAACGCTGTGTTCTTTATATAGTCAACCATAACAGTACCAGACTTGACACGAGTCAACCAGAGTGTGTAACAATTTCAGCTCAGTGTTCTTTACAGAATCAACCGCAAATCAGACAATCAACCGGACTGTGCAGTAACTTCAGCGCTGAGTTTTTTTTTAAGCATTCACCAAGTTGTTACTGTAATTTCAGCACTGCATTTCTTGCAGAATCAACTAGAGTGTGTGCTGAATTTCAACACTGTGCTGTGATGCACAGAACCAGCTGGAGAAAGCTGAAGTCTAGCGCAATGTTCATTACAGAATCAGCCAGAAGAGTGCGCTGTGCTGTTGACGGTGTTCGGAAGGTTCCGTTACAAAATCGTCGTGGATCGATGACTCCGGAACGATGAACGGCGTACAGATATGTCCAGCATTTACTATCACCTCCATCGTCACTCGCTGCTGCTATCATTACTACTACTATTTTTGTGTACATCGCCTGATTAATGACATACTGTGAGCCATGTGATTCCTCGTGCGATGACATTTGTCGTAAATCACACCTGACGTTACTGTCTCTATTGTATTGTAAGGACGTCTCATCATCGCTGGATGTTACTAGGTTTCAAGTCTTGTGTTGTAAGCACGGTACTCGTTCATTAGTTTCTTTGCAGGTCCTCTCTCCCCTCTCTCTCTCTCCTCTCTCTCTCTCTCTCTTCTCTTGTGTTGTGTGTGTGTGTGTGTGTGTGTGTGTGTGTGTGTGTGTGTGTGTGTGTGTGTGTGTGAATGAATGGTTCAGACACAGGACATACATTTATACAAGACGAGAGAGAGAGAGAGAGAGAGAGAGAGGGGGGAGGGAATGGGTGGGTAGGTGGATCAAGTATGAGGAAGAAAGAAATAACGTGAAGATGGAAAGGGGAAGGGCGGGGGGAAGGAAGCGGTCGTGAGAGGGCATGGTTTCTATCGTAATTCCGACTTTCAACCCGACACCAAGTGATTCGATCAAATGTAAATGTCCTGAACTCCAAACGAATCGATCATGCAAAATCATCTCCGACGCCAAGTGGTTTTATCAAAGATAAACTGGCTTGTCATCCTGGGAATTCCCTATCCCCCCCCCCCCCCCCCCCTCCGGCACATGACTTCCCTGCAAGTAAATTTCATTCCACATAGCTTTCGCAGGCCGGCTCCGCGCCAATGCTACAAGACACTGGAGTCAACTGGTAGAATGCTGACTGGGACAGCAAAGCTGGTAATGTCGTTTCACATCCTGCAATCATCCCCATCATAAAAGAGCTTTCGTCGGACAATTCCATACGGACCCCCAGAAAAAAAAAAAAGCTTAAGCGGACTGCGGAGGAGAGAACGTTGCTATTCTCATCACGCAACTTTGGACACAGAAAGGCAGCGCACCGGGGGGATGGCCCGCCGTGACTCCTCGGTCCAAATCGAATAGAACTCGTCGTCAAATTACTACTTGGTTTGCGGGGGAAAAGTCTAGAAGAGTCACAAAAGAGTCCAGGAGATTCTTAGGCGGGGGCTCGGAAAGCAGGCAGCCAGAACTAGGGGCCAGCACTCCAGCCGGTGGCAGCAATTTGGAGGCAATTACATCCCCCAACTCCCACCCCTTGTCAAAGTAGGGTTATCAGGGAGAGAGAGAGGGATCGAACAGTGTCCGTCCATTTCGGGTCTCCCAGTCTCACACCGACCGATCCTGCTCAAGTGGGCCACACGTGTGAGTTCCCTCGTGCACCATCTGAGCGCGCGTGGAGCCAGGCAAGGTCAAGGTCGAGGAGGCCAGCGAAAGGAGGTTGACAGCAGAGCAAATGTGGAGGTTTTCCTGACAGTGTTGGCTGCCAGGGAGGCTTTGCTTGGGCCTGACAAGGTGGCTTCGTTTGGCAGGGAGGAGGTCAGAGCTGTCCATTAGTCCTGACATGACCCCGGGTCTCTGTGTACCCATCAAACACACCTCGCCCAGTTCTGAGGAGGAGGGGAAGGAGATAAACACGCGCGCGCGCGCGCCACACCACACACACACACACACACACAGAGAGAGAGAGAGAGAGAGAGAGAGAGAGAGAGAAGATAATGTTGTTTATAGCCCAGCCGACCGCAAAGGGCCATATCAGGGCTGTCACCACGTTAACATCAACTCACAAGTCATTCATTCACACAATTCTTTAAAATACATCTTCTAAAAACCCATCCGAAAGTTTGTTAAAAAAAAAAACAAAAAAACTTTCCATCGTAAAATCTCAGATAATACCTTTTAAAGAGTGAGAGAGAGAGAAGAGAGAGAGAGCGAGAGAGAGAGAGAGAGGAGAGAGAGAGAGAGCGAGAGAGAGACGGATGGATGGAATAAGGATCGGTTATTGCTAACTGCTGACGCTGTTCCGCTTAATCTTATTTCTGTGTGGACTGGGTTTTCGATTAAATGGTCCAGTTGATGCTCGATGAAGAAACCTTATCGTCGATTCCATGAACGGAACCGGTTTACATCTAGCAATCAGCAAGAGTGGAACATGATATCATTCTCTCCTTAATGTCTGCAACAAAGCATTGCGCAAATACACTTTCCCCCTCCTCTCTATGCCGCTCTCTTGCCATTACGACAGTAGCTAGACGTCATGGACGTAGGAAATGGTGAAAGATGTATCGTGATGTTAGTGTTCCCTCCTAGACCAGGCGCGAGAGACATGTGCGTGCTGTTGGCTAGAATCGTCTTTTAGGTCCACAGCCCTGGCAGTCTACAGCGACAGTTGACAAGAGGGAATAACAAACAGCACCCTTTTCTTACTGCTCCTGTCGAGATTGAAACTTTGCTGATGTTCAGAACAAACATAAAGAAAAGAAAAGAAAAACAACAGCCCTGTGTACGCAGGGTCGGCTTTATATAATGTACGTGCAGCGCGAAGACACACACGCACACCCTCCGAGCTCCCCGTTATCGTCTAGATAATGTGTTCTGTCGGTCATTCCGTCTGTGTGTCTTCTCGCTGCTATTACTACATCTACCATGTTATCTGGTTTCCATATCTGGCATGGTGTCTCAATGCCATGCATACTGGACTGGTCAAATGTTGCACAGTCACATCTGTGAGGCGACCACATTGCCAAGCGAGGCAGTGTCAGGATGTGAGGCGACCACATTGCCAAGCGAGGCAGTGTCAGGATGTGAGGCGACCACATTGCCAAGCGAGGCAGTGTCAGGATGTGAGGCGACCACATTGCCAAGCGAGGCAATGTCAGGATGTGAGGCGACCACATTGCCAAGCGAGGCAGTGTCGGGATGTGAGGCGACCACATTGCCAAGCGAGGCAATGTCAGGATGTGAGGCGACCACATTGCGCAGCGAAGCAGTGTCAGGATGTGAGGCGACCACATTGCCAAGCGAGGCAATGTCAGGATGTGAGGCGACCACATTGCGCAGCGAAGCAGTGTCAGGGATGTGAGGCGACCACATTGCCAAGCGAGGCAATGTCAGGATGTGAGGCGACCACATTGCGCAGCGAAGCAGTGTCGGGATGCGAAGCGGGGAGAAAATAGAGGTGAACAGACCCAGGACAAAGGCAGCTTCCTATCTCCCATGACTTTCCTCATGTGGACATGGGAGGGTGAGACACTATGCTGAAGGGGAAAGACACAGACATCTGCCGGGTGTGTGTGTATGTGTGTGTGTGTGTGGGGGGGGGGGGGGGGGGTAGGGGGGGTAGGGGAGGGAAGGCAAGGAGACAGATGAGATGGTAGAACAAAAGGGAGGGAGATGTAGTGGATGGTAAGAGAGGAAGGGAATGGGTATGGACAGAGACTACGAATATGTAAATAATTGATTAGAGCTGATTCAATAATCTCTCTCTCTCTCTCTCTTAGTACTAATTCAATAATCTCTCTGTCTCTGTCTCTCTCTCAGTATTAATTCAATAATCTGTGTGTGTGTGTGTGTGTGTGTGTGTGTGTGTGTGTGTGTGTGTGTGTGTGTGTGTGTGAATACATGCATATTATTGTATCCTGACCAGAGGAAACTGTCCGTCAGCGAAAATTTGCCTGAAATATATGAAAGTCTGAAGACATGAAAGAACGTTGTTTTTACTCCTGTATTTTACCGTCTCCGGTGTTTTCTACAGTTTATTTTACAAGATGCGGAGCCCAGGACTATAATATATATATATATATATATATATATATATATAATATATATATAATATATATATAAATATATAAATATATAGAGAGAGAGAGAGAGAGAGAGAAAGGGATTACGATGGTTCCCTCAGGCAGCTAGTGAAGGGTTTCTCCTATTTATAATACATTCCCCATTTTCTTCATCTTCAACTTTTTTTTTCCCCTAAAAGTTTAAATCTTTGCCCAGTCATTGCTGTAACGACTGAAGAATTGTTGGCCTGCACTTGTTTTCCCCCACTACTTAATTGTTCAGCATTATATTGTTTGGTCAATCAGTGGGAGATTGCATCTCTTAGGAGATCCAAGTAAAGGTTGTTCTGTACAATTCTTAGCCACTCACAATGCTTGGGTTATTGAACAGCAGAGCTGACCACTCAGACTGTTCCATATCTTTTGATCTCCCATGCATCCTTGAATGGATCCTCAACCATAGGCTCAAAGATTGTCCCCTATATTTTATACTGTTTGAATAATGCTTTTAGCTTTTCAGCAACTTTTTTCTTCTCTGCACTTTCGTTTGGTTCCATTGGTTCCATTTTACTACCCTTCACTGGCTGCTTTGAGGGTGCTGTTGGATTCTTTTTTGAACCCTCGGTGGTGAGAACACCACAGAATTATGGACTGTGGTGTGTCTCTATTTGACACCAAGAACACAGACACAACCAGCCGTGTCTCCCTAATGAGTCCGATCCAACGGACGAAAAGCCTCGGAGCAGGCAATACAAATAGATGTGCCTTCGAGTGGGATTACGATGGTTCCCTCAGGCAGCTAGTGAAGGGTTTCTCCTATTTATAATACATTCCCCATTTTTTTCATCTTCAACTTTTTTTCCCTAAAAGTTTAAATCTTTGCCAAGTCATTGCTGTAACGACTGAAGAATTGTTGGCCTGCACTTGTTTTCCCCCACTACTTAATTGTTCAGCATTATATATATATATATATATATATATATATATATATATATATATATAAGATTTCTTGAGTCTCCGAACTACAACGTTGTTTCAAGCTTTCGCTCTCATCAGGTTCTAGAAGTTATTAGATGGCGTAATTTATCAGATGACATATTTTATCAGATGACGTAATATATTGGCTACGTTTTATATGTGTGACGTTCTGATGAAACACAGAAAGACCCTATCAGAACGTCACACATATAAAACGTAGCCAATATATCACGTCATCTGATAAAATATGTCATCTGATAAATTACGCCATCTAATAACTTCTAGAACCTGATGAGAGCGAAAGCTTGAAACAACGTTGTAGTTCGGAGACTCAAGAAATCTTATAACATGCTCCTATCCGGAATAGGTGAGCACTCTTCAATTGTATGAAAATGAATTCATATGTTCATGTCCATGTTTATATATATATATATATATATATATATATATATATATATATATATATATATATATATATATATATATGAATGAGAGAGAGATCAGACAAAATGAACACACATTTGTCCACGTTGAAAGTTGTGGACCTGCTGACCTTAACCTTGCCATGGACGAGGAGAAAGAGAAGTACAGAACAGAATATGCTACATAATCAAAGGCAGAAATACATATACGACTGTACTCAAGCACAGGCAGACGGGCAGAGGCGTCATTTTAAGTCTACTGTCGAGAAGTTGTTGTTCTTCCTTCGATTTCTCAGATGACCATGACTTCAATCTCAGATGGAAGATCGCTGAGTGTGGGTCCGCAGATGGCTGGTGAGGCCGATCTGGGCCCGGAAGGAACGCCCACATGTAGGACACATGTGGGTGGGTGCTACAGTGGTGGTGGAGGTAGCTCTCTGGCCTTGCGAGCGGCTCGCTTTCTCTCAGCTTTTGCTCTGCGCCTCTTCTCTGATGTACATGCACTCTTTGTGAGGCTGCTTTGCCAGGCTGGGTGGTCCAGAGCAAGCGACTCCCAGGTGTTGAGGTTGATGTCCAGGCCTTTGAGGGACACTTTGAGGCAGTCATTGACACGTTTCTTCTGCCCCCCCCCCCCCCCTACTTCGCGCTTGCCCTGACTCGGTTCTCCTTACAGCAGCGGTTTCGGCAGTCGACCATCTGGCATTCTGACGATGTGGCCAGACCATCTGGCTTGGGGTTTCTGAAGGAGAGTGTGGATGCTGGCCCTTTCCAAGACCTGTGTCTGGGACTTTGTCCAGATGTGTAGGAGTCTGCGGAGACAGCTGAGGTGAAAATGGTTGAACTGTTTGGCGTGTCTGCTGTAGGCAGTCCATGTCTCACTGGCATAGAGGAGGGTGGTTAGTACCACTACATGGTAGACCTTCAGCTTGGTGGTAAGGCTTTAGCCCTCTCCGCTTCCAGACATTTTCACGGAGTCTCCCAAACACAGAGCTGGCTTTGGCAATCTCGTTTCTGACCTCTGCGTCAATGTTCACGGCTCGTGAGAGTGTGCTGCCCAGACAGGTGAAAAGGTCAACTACCTGTTAAGTTCTGCCCCTTTACCGTGATGTGTGGTTCCTGGTAGGGTTTACCTAGCGCAGGCTGATACATCACTTCGGTCTTTTTGATGCTGATGGTGAGACCGAAGTTGTCGCAGGCTCGTGAGAGGCAGTCCATTTTGAGCTGCATCATCTGCTCTGTGCTAGCATTGAGGGCGCAGTCATCAGCAAACAAGAAGTCCCTGATGACGGTCTTTTTCACCTTTGTAACAACCTGCAGTCGCCTGAGGTTGAACAGCCCACCGTCAGTTCTGTATCTGACGTGTATACCACCCTGGCAGTCACGGAAGGCATCAGTCAGCATGGCGCAGACGACCATGCTGAACAGTGCAGGGGCGAGAACGCAGCCTTCCTTTACGCCGTTGGTCGCTGGAAAGGCTTGACTCGTCTCCATCATCCAGTACTTTCACCATCATGCCGTCGTGGAACTGTCGGACGATCGTAATGAACCTGCTGGGACAGCCAAATTTCTCCATGATCTTCCACAAGCCATCTCTGCTGACCGTATCGAATGCCTTGGTCAGATCAACAAAGGTCGCGAACAGATCGCTCTGCTGCTCTTGGCATTTTTCCTGGAGCTATCGTGCAGCAAATATCATGTCCGCATTTCCACGTTGTGCACTGGCTTTCTGGGAGGAGACCCTGCTCGAGGTGTAGTAGAAGGCGGTTGAGCAGGACACGAGCCAAGATCTTCCCAGCAATGGGCAAGAGAGAGATGCCTCGGTGATTGTCGCAGGACTGGCGGTTGCCTTTTCTCTTGTAGATGTGGAGAATGTTGGCATCTTTCAACTGTTGTGGGACCCTCTCTTCATTCCACATGTCGAGAAGTAGTGCTCCTTGCGATAACAACATACTACTATCAACACGCAGCGCTGTTGAATGTAGCGGTGAAGGCACGTTACGCTGTTTGACCGTAGCCCTAACGAAGGCAGTGGTATCAGCAAGTAGCTCTTTCTAGCTCTATCGACACTTGTCTCTACAGAAATACATTTTGACAGCTTTACGATTGTTACGATCTGAACCTCCATACAGACACACATTCATATTCTCGCAGGTCTGAAATTCGAGTCAAACAAATACAAGACCTATGTGAACTTTTAGCAACTGATTTCCGGCTTTCTATACTAATGGATGCTTTTAAAAACAAAATAAACAACTGTATGATTTTGCACCTCACTATTTGAATAATGTTTTCGCAACTTTGTGATTTTTCACCTCACTGGTTGAACAAGGTTTTTGCTTCCACCATGAACAAATCATACCAAGAGCACGAAAATGCACATTATCTTGGCCATTCATAGCAACCTCAACAACTAAAAGCACTAGTAGTAGTAACAGCAGTAGTAGCTGTAGTAATAATGATAATAACCAACACGACATTGCCACAGTTCTCTGTTCTTTATCACTGCGCTCACAGACAAGGCAGGAAAAGCTGTTTTGTGGGTGACGGACAACGGAAACGGACCGGCGACAGCGGAAATGTGACGTTACACATGCCCGCACGTGCATCCGTCACCAGGTAAAAGCTCGGGCTTTGGTGGAGCATTAACCGCTGATCCATAATGCATGCCACGTGACTCTTCCGCAATGCATTTTTCACAGGACAAGATGAGAAGCAGCGACAGCACGTCAGGAAACAAGGTGAGGGCCGAATACAAGTTGGCCGCCGTCGCCAAACTACATGTTTTACCGTGGAAACCAGCAGTGGACGTGAAAAAGCGTAACAGCATACACACGTATTTACATGTGTGAGCGTGCGCGCATATGCACACGCACATACATACCCACACCTTTGAGTATGTACATCACAAAGACACGTGCGCGTAAACGCTGTCTAGTACGCTCTCGCTCGCCCCCCCCCCCCCCCCCCCTCCCCCCCCCCCCCCCCTCGTTGTTTCGGACCGTATTTCTTGCGTAAACTGATTGAGCCATTATCATTCATTCACTCTACAAGATCAGCGATTAAACAAAAATTGGATACAGAGTGGCTCATTTTGAAAAAAATTGGGCGACAACGTTTATGAACATTCCATCCTTAGAATTCACAACCAGTTCATTTTCCTTCATACAGGAAAAATAATGGGGGTGAGGTGGGGGGGGGGGGGGGGGAAGGGGTGAGGAGGCAGGAGGAGTGTGACTGTGAGCGATTTATCCATTATGTACATAACGATCATTCTCATAACAAGCACCCACTGCTTAATAGTGTTGGTGGGGCGTAGGGAGAACATGTGTGCGTATGTGGATTGTGGTGTGTGTGTGCAGTCTTCTACAAGCCCGTGCAGACGCTTTTTCATTGTGTATTCCGAACAGCCTCACCCCCTCCCTCGCTCCCAAAGAAAGCAGAATACAGTAACCCCGGCACAGACCCCGGGGAGGCCGCCAGAAATCAATACACCCACGACTCGGGCCAGACAACAAGCGGTAAGCATCAAGCCACTCCACCCCGGCCGCCCAGCCCAGCCCAAGACCCACACAGCCTCTCTCCCGCCAGCGCCTCCCCCACCCCCCACACACACTGATGAGTGGTACCTCCTGTACACGCTGCCCTCTTCCCTCCTCCACCCCGTGGCCTCCTCCACTCTCGCTCCGAAGAGGCGCTGGGTCAGGGCGAAACCTTCAACTCGCAGACAGGAAGTCAACAGCGCTTAGTGCTTTTGGGCGGGGGCAGCGAAAGACGACCCCCCCCCCCCCCCCCTGTTTTTTTTCTTCTGACAGTGATAGGCCAGAGGTGGAACAGTCAAAAGCCGCGTTATCCCCCCCCCCCCCCAATCCCCTCGCCCATCCTCCCTTTTTTCATTTTCTTTCTTTTTTTTCCAAACACCCTTGGGTTTCAGCCAGAACAAACCATTTCCAGCCAGCCTCGTTCCAGACACTGAAGGTTATCAGTCTGAGTGATGACGACAAAGCCATACTCTGTGTGGACGTGTCTCCCAGGTCAAGGGCTGGAGGAGAATTCAGCGCAACCCTCAGGATCAGAGTTTGACAGTCAAATGCCGCCGATGCTGCGTTATCTCTTGGGGTTCTACCGCTACACATATAGCGGCGTGAATAGCAACCATTCCTTCACGTGCGTATTTCTGCGTGTTCTTGAAACATCAACACATCACTCCATTCTCTATTTTCTCAAAGCCGAATGACATAAAAGTGAACGAAATTCATGGAAGCTGCTAACAGTCAATACACTGGAGCTGCAAATTTGTTGTCAACATCGAAATATTGCGCCTTCTCCCGCCACACAAACGATTCTTTGCAACGCATCACAAGAATGGCCAACATCTACACTAAGCATTGCTTCACTACCACCCCATCCCCACCCCTTTTCGCTCCATGTCTTGGGTCCTGCTCAGGAATATCATTTCTCTGCAAAACAGTTCCACTCCAAGAAAGGAAATCAGGAAGAACCAGCAAACTGGGCGGCAGCAGTCTGAAAAGAGAGAGCCTGAGGGGGAGGGGGGGGGGGGTCTGTCGGTTTTTTTTTTTTTTTTTGTAACGTGTCTCCGAGGTGTAGTGTCTTAGCCAAACATGACAATGGTCAAGCAGTCTTGTTCCAGACACTGAGGTACACTACCATGCCCACAGACAATGGTCAAGCAGTGTTGTTCCAGACACTGAGGTACATTACCATGTCTACAGACAATGGTCAAGCAGTCTTGTTCCAGACACGTCATCATGTCCACAGACAATGGTCAAGCAGTGTTGTTCCAGCACTGAGGTACATCACCATGTCCACAGACAATGGTCAAGCAGTCTTGTTCCAGACACTGAGGTACATCATCATGTCCACAGACAATGGTCAAGCAGTCTTGTTCCAGACACTGAGGACATCATCATGTCCACAGACAATGGTCAAGCAGTGTTGTTCCAGACACTGAGGGACATCATCATGTCCACAGACAATGGTCAAGGCAGTGTTGTTCCAGACACTGAGGCACATCACCATGCCACAGACAATGGTCAAGCAGTCTTGTTCCAGACACTGAGGGTACATCGTCATGTCCACAGACAATGGTCAAGCAGTGTTGTTCCAGACACTGAGGTACATCACCATGCCCACAGACAATGGTCAAGCAGTGTTGTTCCAGACACTGAGGTACATCACCATGTCCACAGACAATGGTCAAGCAGTGTTGTTGCAGACTGTGATGGACATCACCATGTCCACAGACAATGGTCAAGCAGTGTTGTTCCCGACACTGAGGTACATCACCATGTCCACAGACAATGGTCAAGCAGTGTTGTTGCAGACTCTGGGGTACATCACCATGTCCACAGACAATGGTCAAGCAGTGTTGTTGCAGACTCTGGGGACATCACCATGTCCACAGACAATGGTCAAGCAGTGTTGTTGCCAGACACTGAGGTACATCACCATGCCCACAGACAATGGTCAAGCAGTGTTGTTGCAGACTCTGGGGGACATCACCATGTCCACAGACAATGGTCAAGCAGTGTTGTTCCGACACTGAGGTACATCACCATGCCCACAGACAATGGTCAAGCAGTGTTGTTGCAGACTCTGGGGACATTCACCATGTCCCAGACATGGTCAAGCAGTGTTGTTCCCAGACTGTGAGGGACTCACCTGTCCACAGACAATGGTCAAGCAGTGTTGTTGTAGACTCTGAGGGACATTACCATGTCCGCTATGAGGCTGTACTCCGCTTCTACGTGACTTCTTGCTCAGGTCAACGGTCAGCTGGTACCTAGGGGCGCACGTGTGTGCATACATGTGTGTGCGCGCGCGCGCACGTCTGTGTGATTGCATGTATGTGTGAGTGAGTCAGTGCGTGTGTGATCGTTCACTTTCACACAATCATGTGTACCTGCTGTCTGTGTGTGCCAAGAAGAATTCCTCCTCTTGAACAAAGGCTATATCCCCCAAAGTACAAAGCAACCAACCAAACCAATACTCACACACACGCGCGCGCGCATGTGCTCAAACACACAACACATACACATAAACGCACAGAGAGAGAGAGAGAGAGAGAGAGAGAGAGAGAGAGAGAGAGAGAGAGAGGATGGATGGCCAGAAATCAATACACCCATGAATCAGGCCTGGCAGTAAGTAGAAAAACTTCAAACCTCTCCATCTCACCAGCCCCTCCCCAGCACAGCCACACCGATTTTCCCCTCAGCGGCCCAGAGAGGCGAGCGGTACCCACACACTGTCCACACGGCCTCACTGCGGCCACACGCCACAATGAGGATTTTGCACTAAAACACTGTACAGTCCGTGCAAGCGTTTTGAGGCCACACGCCACAATTAGGATTTTGCACTAAAACACTGTACAGTCCGTGCAAGCGTTTTGAGGCCTACTGGCATTTGATGTTAATCTGACAGGTGATCAAACGAACAATTCCCCACCAATCGTGCCGCTTGTTTCGGGGGATTTCCACCGATGAAATCACAGTCTTCAAATACCTGACCTTCCCCTTAATTGACGTCACTTTTCAGGCCTTGGCATTCCCCCGTGGCCCTTTCTTTGCGCCAGCTGGAAGCCCCCAAACAGTTCCATTCATTTGATTTTAATCCGTCTGCTTGGAACCACCTGGCTTGTACCTTGACGGCCATATGAAAGTAACTGTGGAGAATCAACGTTTAGACACAATGAAAACAATTCTCAAAACAATCTAACTGCGCCAGTCTATGAATACCCAACTCCTTAAGCAAGGCCTTGGCACATTCCTTTTTTGGTGTGTAGCCTCCTCCTCCCCAGCCCGGGAAGTCAGGGTGTGGGCCAATCGGCTTCCTCTCCAGACAGGAAGTCAACAGCGGTCAGCACTTTGGGCGGCATCAGCAGTCTGAAGGAGGAGGACCAGACCACAGAGCGACAGAACGTCACCCAGTCTTCCGAGTGGCAGTGCTGGTGAGATGGGAAAGGTCAAAAGCTGCTTTGTTGTTATTATCATTGTGGGTCTCAAACAGACAAGGCATAGGCCCAGAGAGTCTCGCTCCACAGAGTTCTGCTTCCAGAATGACCAATGGTGGAACTGCAGTCGGTTTCGATTGACATTAACTCGGATGAAAGGCCAGTGTTCGACTGAGGAGACACTAAGGTGAAGGACCTGTCTTCGATTGACTCAGGGGAATTGTTAGTAGTCACGGCAGCACAACTGTTTGGATCGGATGTTTCTATTTAAGCGCGCGGTAACTTTCAAAGACTGTTGAGATTTCACAGCCAAACATAAAAAGGCCAGTTTCATGCTGCTTCAAGCAATGCTTTTGAGATTAATACTTCTAGACGTTTCATCTCTCTCTCTCTCTCTCTCTCTCTCTCTCTCTCTCGTGTGTGTGGTGTGGTGGTGGTGGTGGTGGTGGTGTGTGTGTGTGTGTGTGTGTGTGTGTGTGTGTGTGTGTGTGTGTGTGTGTGTGTGTGACAGACAGAGAGAGACAGACAGACAGACAAAAGAGAGAGAGAGAGAGAGAGACAGAGACAGAGACAGAGAGAGACAGACAGCTGCATGTGTGTTGGCTCGCGCGCGTGGGCTTGTATGCGCGCGCGCGCGCGCGCGCGCGCGTGTGTGTGTGTGTGTGTGTGTGTGAGAGAGGAGAGAGAGAGAGAGAGAGAGAGAGAGAGAAGAGAGAGAGAGAGAGAGAGAAACTCAGCAGAATACAGAAAGATGCAGAATACAATTGTTCCATAAATCTTCCACTTTCAAAATAGCAACGTGAACTTCATTGCAAACACGTTACTGGCATATAAAACCAACGGTAAATCTACCTATGGCCAGCCATTCAGGTACTTGAACCTGTAAGATCGAGGCGAAATTGACCTTCAGAACAAATTCAGTGATTTTACTACGTATCACCAAACTGCAGGATATACTTTGCCGTCTTTGAATTCTAAATGCCGTGTAACTACAGAGAACGAAAGATCATTGCTGAAAATCGATACAATAAGAGGGTAAATCGGTCGACAAAGAACTGTTAAATGTGTGTGGTGTGTGGTGTGTGTGTGTGTGTGTGTGTGTGTGTGTGTGTGTGTGTGTGTGCGCGCGCGCGTGTGTGTACATAACAGAATTCTAAATAGCAGTCTGCTTCGCCTGATTTTACTACAACTGGAATTAGAGATGCCACATAAAGTCGGGTACAATCATAAACTCAGAGCACAAATTAATATCTGCGTAGATAAGGAACGTATCAGTCTGTCGATTTCAGAGAAAGTCACCTCATCGTTCACCATCTTTTCACGATGGGAGAACACATCGCCAATATAATGACCACCAGAGAGTGCTCTTCCGCCTTAGAAAGTCTTCCACTTTCTCGGCGACCACGGAGAGCACAAAAGTGATTATGCACACCTAAGTAGCAAGGAGCTGCCCAAAATGAAGACTGATAGCTGTTTTGTTTTGCTTTCCTTCTCTCTTTTTTATTTCTCTTTTCTCCTTTTCGGGTGTTGTCTCGTTAATCATTTCACTTTCTTATCCTGGCTCAGAGATGACAACCAGATATTCTTTTGAAGCGCAAGTGCTTTGTTTCATTTCCTGAATGTTATTCAGATAAAGAAGTAAGATTTATTCACACTGGGTTATTCAAGAGCGAGGGGGGGGGGGGGGGGGAGGAAGGGGCAAAACAGAGATAGAAATAAAGAGATGCCTGGTGGTGGCGCCGAAAGAAGGGGGCTAGGTGAGGGAGGGAGGGAGGGGAGAGAGAGGTACAGAGACAGACAAGGCGGAGGTGAGGGGGGAAAGGAAGGGAGAGAACAAATCCATATAATTAGCCGTATGCATTAATCTCCTGTATGATAACAGGAGCTAAACTCAGAGAACGGTGAGGAGTGTGGGGATGGGATATTGGATAATGGAGAGAGAGAGAGACAGACAGACAGATGGACAGACAGACATACAATCTCACACACACTGAGAGAGAGAGAGAGAGAGAGAGAGAGAGAGAGAGAGAGAGGGGGGGGGATGAATGATTTTTCAAGTGTCGTTCTTGGCGCCTACACCGAATGAAGATGTCTCCTCCGCCCGTCCCTCCCAATCCTTTTCTCCCTGGAAGAAATCCCCGCCCTGCCAATTCTTAACAGCACGGTTTTACCACGCCCCGCAGACAGTTATGGAATTAACCGGTGAAGTGTGGTGTGTGTGTGGTGTTGTGTGTGTGTGTGTGTGTGTGTGTGTGGTGAGTGGGAGGGGCGCAAATGCTTAACTCACGGCGTCTGCATCAGATACAGGGGGCTCACAAGGGAGATGACTGTGATCGCCCCGAGTTGCCTCAGTTATGATGAGCCTAGTCTCGGGGAAAGAAAATGCCGGCGGCGGTATGCAACTCTCTTTAAATCGACACTTCCAAGCAAACAGATTCCCCCCTCCCCCTCCTCACACCAACACCCACCCCTCGTCTGATGTAGCAGAAATCTGTATGAAGAATTCACCCACCTCTACACACTCTTCCAACGCTATAAACCTCCCCTTTTTAAAGACTCATCTGTTTCCGATCGACGTTCGCGGGGGAAGGGGGGGGGATCCCACTGGATAATAGGACACCCCTCCCTCCCTCCCTCCCGTCCTTTCACTCGTGTTCACATAGAACTCGGCGACACTGTGGGAGAAAACCGAGGCTCGTTTCGTATACAACAGTGCCGACAGCGCTTGGAGTTGATACTGACTCAAAACTTCCTGGTCTGCTGCGTCGGTGAAAGTTTCAACATAACAAATATAACTACAGTGATTAGTACAGTGATACGTTGAGTTCCTTTTGTATATTGTGAACTGCCAAACTAGAAATGAAAGCCGGAGGTGTTTGTTGTTTCTTCCTTGTTGCATTTCTTCTGTCTTGTATGTGAAGCACTGAAGCAATGAATGTTTGGTGCAAGAACAATGTCGGCCGCGAATGTATTCGTTTGTAATTACGAATACACGCACGCACGCGCGCGCGAGCACGCACACACACACACACACACACACACACACACACACACACACACACACACACACACATGCACGCACGCTGACTGAGTGAACAAATTGGGATGAGTGTTTACAAGGTACAGTGTACCTTAAAAAAAAAAGGACCCTGTGTGTTGTCCAGTAACTCGTTTTATGCCTAGTAGCGACGTAGACCACGAACGATCAATCAATCTCTTGCTCAAAATACAGTGACCATCAAAGTGCCATTGCTGGCTGAATACGGCTATTACGTTTTGTGAGATCAAAGCCTTAGCCAGCATTGGCATAACAACAAAAGCCCAAACAGCCTGATTACAAACCACATCCGTAAGGAGACGAAACTGCATGTGTGACAACAAACGCATTGAATTTGCGGGGAGACGAAGGTGGATAACAGGGGATGCGGTCTGAATGGTAATGTCGTCTGTATACAGTCTGACCCCAAGTTCGGGGATGCAGTGTTTAAATGTCAGCACATTGTGCTCATAGCGTTTTGATCCCAAATTTGAGGACGGGCTTTCTCGTACATGTTCTTGCACTCTGTTTACAAAGTCTGATCAAAATCTGGGAGGCAGCAGAGGTGAAGGGGTGGGGGTAGGTGGTAGAGGAGTGAGCAGAGTTACGCGTTAATGTACCCTATTCCTAAAGTCTGACTCAAATTAAAGACGTGAATGTTTATGTAATACGTATCCTGTTCATAAAATGTAACCCAAATCACAGGGGCGAGGAGGAGGAGGGGGGGAGGGGGGAGGGATTACAAGGGAAGGTACTCTATGAAGTTGGATCCAAATAACAAGGTGGGTGTTTAAACGGTAATGTACCCTGTTCCCAGTTTTTCTAAACTTGGGGTATGGGTATTTACACGGTAAAGCGGATTATACATGGTACTTACGTTAAACCTGACAAGGGATACAGGACAAACAGGAAGACAGAAGACCATGCTGAGCTGAGTGAGTCAACATCATTCTGATTCACATGTCCACACAAAGTCGAAAAAGTGCCAGAAAACATACACACACATTAAATCCTTTATGAACTGGTATGTAGTGGTCAGAATGGACATCAAGTGCCCATTTCAATGACGAGATTCTAATACTTAGGCGCCAGGTAACGGCACAACACGCATCTCGCCATCTGAGATGGAGAAAGAGAAAGGGAATGCAGTTTTTAGAACAAACAGGGAAAATGGAAAAACACAATACGCAGACGATCATAACAGAAATATAAAAGACAAAAGTCAAAGAGTAAGAGAAATCATAAGGATATTCCAAATGCAGCATTTCCAGAGGATTGAAATACAATTCATACAGGCAGCGCCTCCCCAGCAGCGCCTTCCCCCAGGGAGGGAGGAGGAAAAGGAAAAGCAGGATGAGACAGATGGAGGGGAGGGGGAAAGAGGGGGGGGAGGAAGAAAAGCAGGAGGACACAAAAAGGAGGAGGAGAAAGAGGAGAAGAAGTAGGTGGAGGAGGAGGAGGAGGAGAACAAGAAGGAGAAAGAGCAGGAGAAAAGGAAGAGGGAGGAGGAGAAGGAGGAAGAGAAGAAGAAAGAAAGAAACAAAACAGAAGAAGAAGAAGGAGAAGAAGAAGAAGGAGAAGAAGAAGAAGAAGATGATGATGTTGATGTTGAAGAGAGAAAGAAAACAGAAGAAGAAAGAAGAAGAAGAAGAAACCAAAACAGAAACAGAGAAAAACTATCAATAAGACCATTGCATAAACCAGAAACGCAAAATGTAATGTGAGAACAACGTGAAACAAGAAGAAACAAAGAGCCTATACATTCGAAGTTTAAACAGCCGTATAATAACAGACTTAATTGCACGGATCTATTTTCATGACCGGGGGGGGATGTATTGTGAGTGCGAGCGCACGTACGTGTGTGTGTGTGTGCGTGAGTGATGTTGTGGTGTGTGTGTGTGTGTGTGTGTGTGTGTGTGTGTGTGTGTGTGTGTGTGCGAGTGCGCCTGCGCGCGTGTGTATGTGTGAGTGGCGTGAGCGAGAGAGAGAGAGAGAGAGAGAGAGAGAGAGAGAGAGAGAGAAGAGAGAGAGAGTCACGGTGAAAGACAGTGCCACACAAAACTGCGTATGGGAAACGCGCATGGGTGTAAAACACACCACACACACACACACACACACACACACACACACACACACACACACACACACACACACGCACGCATACTTGCACACGTTTCGACACACAGAAACACATGTACGCACGCACGCACGCACGCGCGCGCACACCACACACACACACACACACACACACACAACACGAGGACCACTCACTTTACAGAAGGTGTAGAAGTCCTGCTTCCTGTACTGATCCAAGGCGGCACTGGACAGGTGAGGATCGCCGTCTGCATGGCTCTCCCCTCCCCCTCCCTTCTCGTTACTCCAGGGAAGAGCCACCACCTTGCCCATGGTCACGTGGTCAGACGGGCCGCACAGGTCCGGCTCGTCCTCCACGTCCTCGGGGTCCCGCGGGGCGGGCTTGTAGTCCACGTGGGACATCTTCCAGGCCACCTTCTCCATCTCCGTCTTGCCGCACTCCTCCTGGATGCCCATCTTGTCCCGCTTCCACTCCCCGGAGTCTTTGGCGCGACGCGGGTGGCGGGTGGAGGTCCGCACCTGGAAGATGATGACCAAAGTGACGATGGAGATGACGATGGTGGCGCCGACGAAGATGCCGGCGATGAGGATGTTGCGCTCGAATTCGGCGAGGCCTTCGTGGCGGGCGAAGGTGGCGTTGGTGAGGTCGACGCGGATGTTGAGTAGGGCTTGGGTTTCCTGCTGCTGAGGCTTCCCATTGTCGTGCACGGAGATCTTCAGGCGGTGGAAGGTGGGGTCCGTGTCTTCGATGAAGCGGCGGAGAGAGACGGTGCCATGGTCCGGCGACACTTCGAACAAGCTCTTTTTGTCGCCGCCGGCGATGAAGAAAGACAGCTTGGCGTTGTTCCCGTCGTCAGGGTCCGTGGCGTCGATGTGGGCGAAGGGCATCTTGGGCACGTGGTTCCACATGATGGTGACGGTGTTATTCTTGGCGTTGGGGAACAGCACCTCGGGTCTGTTGTCGTTGACGTCTTGCACGTGGACAGTGACGGTGGCGGAGGACGACATCTTGGGGGTGCCCTTGTCGTGCATGTGGATCTCCAGGTAGTACCTGTCTTGCCGTTCTCGGTCGATCACAATGTCGCTCGAGGTCCTAATCTGTCCGTCCGCATACACGGTGAAGGGCGGGAGGGGGCTGGTGGCCTTCATGTAGTACACCACTTCCGCGTTGATCCCCACATCTCTGTCATGGGCAGACAACCGCCCCACGAAGGTCTCGGGCACGCTACACTCCATCACGTCAAACTCGAAGGTCTCCAGTGAGGGAGCGTTGTCGTTCTGGTCCAGGATTTGAACCACCACAGTGGTTGTCCCCGTCATGGCCTGGCCGCCGTTGTCGATGGCCTTGATGATGACGGACACTTCGGAGTTGACTTCCCTGTCAAACACCATGTTTGAAGTCAGCACGCCCGTCTTGGAGTTGAGTTTGAACATCTCGTTCTCTCGCGGGTGGAGGTAGTAGAAGAACTGGCTGTTGATGCCTTTGTCGTAGTCGTGGGCGGACACACGGATCACCTCCACGTCCTTCTTGGCGTTCTCCGTCAGGTTGGCCACATACACGTGCTGGGAGAAGACTGGGGCGTTGTCGTTGCTGTCGCTGACGATGACACTGAACGCCGTGACAGCGGTCATAGGAGGCGCGCCGGCGTCTGAGCAGGACACGGAGACGTTGACCTTCTCCTCCTTCTCCCGGTCCAGCTGCTTCTGGAGCAGCACCAGGAAGATGCCGCTGCCTTGCTCCAGCTTCTGGATCCTGAAGCTGTTGTGGGAGGACTGGCAGTTGACCGTGCCGCTCACCCCGGGGTCGTTGTCCTCCACCTTCAGCTTGCCCACCAGCTTGGGCGTCTTGGCGTTCTCCTCGATCAGAACCGTGTTGTCGTAGAGCGCGTTCTGAGGCATGAACTTGATGCGGGGCGGGTTGTTGCCCGTGTCCACGATCACCATTTCCAGCTGAGCCTGTGTCTCCTGCATAGGGAAGCCGTTGTCTCGGGCCTCGATGACGGCGTCGAAGGTGTTGCCGGACGCAAACTGCAGTGGCTTGATGATCTGGATCTCGCCCGTGTCGGGGTGGACGGAGAACAGTTCCTGAAGCTTGCTCCTGGCGGAAGAAGAGCTGAAAGAATACGTGATTCGTGCGTTCACACACCGAGTCCAGGTCCGTGGCGAACACCCTGCCGATGATGGTCCCGTTGGGAGCGTTCTCCACGACACTGAAAGAGTAGGTCTGCTTGCTGAAGACGGGGGCGTTGTCGTTGATGTCCGTGACGTTGATGTTGACGTTGAGAGTGCCCGTTAGGGGCTGCAGGCCTCCATCACGCGCCGTCACGCGCACCAAGTACCTGTCCCGCTCTTCACGGTCAAGAAAGGCGTTGACGTATAACGAAATCTTGAAGTTGTCCTCCAGGGTCTTCTCCACGTTGAGGTCGAAAGCACTGGTGGTGGTGAGAAGGCTGTAGCCCACCACAGAGTTCCTCTTGGTGTCCTTATCCACGGCCACGGGCAGAGGGTAGGTCATCCCTACGTTGTTGCCTTCAGGGATGTTCAGAGTGATCTCCTCGCGCGGAAATGTCGGCACGTTGTCGTTGACGTCAGTCACGTTCACGGACACGCTGATGATCCTCAGGAAGGCGGTGACGTCAGAGCTGACGGTGACGTCGAACTTGATCAGACACTCCTCCTCGTACTCGCAGACAGCCTCCCTGTCGATCATGGCGCTGGTGAAGACACCCCCGGTCTGTCCGTTGAGCGTGAAGAGCGAGGCGGTCTGGAGGTTGGACGGGTCCAAGAACTCGTAGCGGAGACTGTTGAATTCCTGCTGGCTGACCTCCTCGGACAGTCGGCTGGCACTGGCCACGTTGCCCACCATCACCCCGGCCCTCTGCTGCTCCGTGAAGGGGCCCAGCGTCACATGACTCACTTGACCCCTCGCCTCCTCGCGCAGCACGAGCACCAGCAGCAACGGGGTTAAAGCAGAGAGGGTTCTTCCCTTCATGTCGAAACAACTGCTTTAAAAAAGTAATCAAAAAGTTGATGAGATCGACCACAAACTTGTCTTTTAAAGAATTACCAAGCTTTTTTTTTTATCAGAGAACTTCCGAGAACTTTAGACGGACCCCACCCTGGGAGGGGGTGGGGGTGGGGATCGAAACGGTTTTCTGGAACCCAGAGCCCAAGACCACGAAACACGACGTGAGAGAAAGAAACGCCTCAGTCCGATTTCACACTCTCCGTGCCCGCCGCTGGGACAGCCTCCCCCCTCACAAGGATGTCACTGGCAGGTCTGGAGACTACCACAGCCGCTACCGACATTTCAACTGGGTGGCAAAGAGCTGCTCTTGCCTGCTGCCTGCAAGTACCGCCCGCGATGCCAGGCGCTGCACTCCGCCTTACAGCAGCACTGTGATGTTGTCGCACGGCAGCGGAATCGAAACTTGCTGGAATCTGTCGCTGCAGCGGCCGACGCGTCACATGTTTCTCTGGCGCCGCTCCGCAGTCAGCGGTGTTACCCACCCAGTTATTACGGCGCTTCTTGGCCGCACGTTCACCACGTGGGACTGGCCCGGACACCTGAAACGACAGCACATCATGGGGGATTAAGCCTTGTTTGAGAGAGAGAGAGAGAGAGAGAGAGAGAGAAGAGAGAGAGAGAGAGAGAGAGAGAGAGAGAGAGAAAGAGAAGAGAGAGAGAGAGAGAGAGAGAGA
>CM065728.1:7328507-7336007 GCA_033310375.1 Conus canariensis | reverse complement strand
TTCGTTCCCGATTTGTTCCCATTGCCATTATCTTTCTCTCTAGTGTCCTCAGTGTTCCTTCTATTATCACCTTTCACTCTATTCTCTGACTGTTCCCCCACCGTGATCATCTCTCCAGACTGTTTCCTCGCTGTTCCTTGTGGTCTCATTTTAAACTCGGAGTCCTTACCCGTTCTCACTGTCATTATTTTTCCCTGCCTTGTCCTCATTGTTTCTTCTATCATCATCTTTCACATAATTCCCTGCCTTTTCCTCATTGTTTCTTCTATCATCATCTTTCACATGATTCCCTGTCTTTTCTCATTGTTTCTTCTATCATCATTCTTCCACATCATTCCCTGTCTTTTTCTCATTGTTTCTTCTATCATCATTCTTTCACATCATTCCTGTCCCTGTTCTTTTCTCTCTCATTGTTTTTCTGTTATTGTTTATCGTTATATTCCGGCCATCGAAGTTGTACTTCCACCTGCGTTTGTTGGTTTCTTAGTCATAGAAGACAGACAGACAGACAAACTAACAAACACACTAACAAACAGACGATTCAACCTATTTCAAACAGACTGAGTAAAAAGATGGAACAGGGTCCTTCAGGCTGTGGATATGCATGTATGCTTACGACTGTTTTCTAGTAATTTGGATATCCAGATCCTAAACTGACTACACTTGCAATCAAAGTTTGTCCGGACATCATTTCCCACCATTTTCACCACTTTGCTGGAAAAAAAAACATAGTAGTAACCTAGGTATGCAAAGAATTCTTCCAGATCGTATTTTCCACCACACTGTCACTGCGCATGTAACTTCCATCGCCAATAAAAGGCATGGGAAAAAAATATGTCAGCAATACATATACTATTTTACCTACCTGTAACATGTCGAGGTATGGTGAAAGGTATATGCTGTAAGAAGTACGGAGTAAGCTAAACATTACGTATAGTAACAGTTTGGAAATACCGGTAGCAGCTGAACAACACCTGTAATAGCACCTAACAAGTCAGTGCTTAGCTAAATTCTAAATGCAATAAAACGTAAGAAGAATAGCACACGTAACCGAAAATAGAAAACACACAGTTCTTCACGAGTATATGTTGTAAAACGTAGCAAAAGAGCATTCCCATTTCGTGTAGTAAACTAAAGGGTACGTGTTGTGAAGGGTATCAAAAAGGCGATGACATCCGCACATGCAAGACGTGGAGAAAAGGCAGTGTTCCCGCTGGAAAAACTCTGTCTCACACACACACACACACACACACACACACACACACACACACACACACACACACACTGTAAAACGCAGGGAAAAGTCAGTGCTCCCTGAACGATACACGCAGTAAAGCGCAGGGAACAGCCAATGTCAACTGTGCACGCTTTCAAGTTTCCGGTTGACACAGTCCAAGGGAGGTAAGCGCTGCAGGGACATGCTTCCTACCAAAGACGACATGGCAGGGAAAGGGACGACGGAGCCGAGGAAGGCAGTGAAGTTTATTGGCTTTTCACTAGTCGGCAGTGGGGAAGGGGGGGGGGATGTGAATCCGTTTGTGGGCTGTTCCAGGTAGTTTTATGAGCGGCCTCCTATCGAACAGGTGCAAGGCAGTATCTAGTGTTCCGTGAGAACCTACAGCAGGTCGATGGCGGGGCTTTCATGGAGCTCTTCGTTCTGTTTCCTTCCCTGCTGGCTCTCTGTCGTTACTGCTGCTCTTTATTTCATGCCGCTGCCGCTGCTTCCACACTGACCACCACTGTAGACTATGGCCGCTCTTCTCCTGCTGGCATCCAGTTTTACGCCGGCCGGATATGACCCTTGGTGGTCGGCTGGGCTTTAAACAACATGGACCGGACGAAGATGTGGCAGCCGCATCCACATCAACGACTACTACTTCTACCGTTGATAGAGCTCGTCATTGTTGGTGTCTCGGTTTACGCACAGGTTACGTCATTCCTTTTTTTTTTTGTATCAGCACAACTCATTGACACAAATGACCTGGGCAAACCCATGACTATTAGCGTTCTGGATCACCATATAAAAGAAGATCGAAGAGTTTGTGTGACCACAGCCAATCTGTGTACAGTGCGGTCAAAGCGTAGGAAATCTACATCTCAAGAGAGAGAGAGAGAGAGGGGAGAGAAGCACACTAAGAACCGCACACACACACACACACACATACTGAGAGCGAGAGAGGAGAGAGAGAGAGAGAGAGAGAGAGAGAGAGAGAGAGAGAGAGGAAAGAGGCAGAATGAAAGAGAGAAAGAAACAGGGATGTGTATGTGTATGTCAGAGAGAGACAGAGAGAGAGAGTGAGGGGGGAGAGAGAGAGAGAGGGGGGGCGGGGGGATTCGAAAAAGGCGAAAAGTAAAAAGAAAAGAAAGAAAAAGAAAAAAGAAAAAAAAAAGAAAGAAAAAGAACAACAACAACAAAAGAACAACAGAAAATGTAGACCAAGCGGATGTTTGGAGTAATGGCGAGGAGAAGAGGAGGAGGAAGAGAAGTGGGAGGAGGGGGGTGGTGGTGTCGGGATGATGATGGTGGTAAGATAGCGTACTCCAGATGGAAGATTATACAGGTCAGTGGGAGGGGGGAAACGAAGCCGTGGTGGGAGAGGGGAGGGGAGAGGGTATCATATAGCCTCTGGCCCAAACTGCACCATCTGATGTCCACTGTCCTCCCTCTCGTCACTCGTCACCCGCCACCCGACACCGCGCGGAGAAGCGGAGATCAGGTGGACCCCTTGTCCCCTTCCGGCCAGGCTTCCGACCCCTGAGAGTCTGTGACATGGGTGACGCAGCTTCCATGTCTGACTCTTGGTGCGAGGTCTGTTGAAAGTGCATGCACCTCCATCGCCCCGGTCCTAACGTTCACTGTAGGGTGTGGGAGCTGGGGGTGGTGTGAGAGAGGGAGAGGCAGGAGGGATGGAGGGAGGGAGAGTGGGGGGGGGGGAAGAGAGAGAGAGAGAGAGAGAGGAGAGAGAGAGAGAGAGAGAGAGAGAGAGAGATGGCAGGTAATGAAAACGCAAGATGGCTCCTCACAGAAGGCAGCCAGTGAAGACCCTCATATTGTCTGGCATCAGGGCCAAGATGGAGCGGCCAGTGAAGACCCTCATGTTGTCTGGCATCAGGGCCAAGATGGAGCGGCCAGTGCCTGTGTACACAGACACGGACAATACATTTCTCTACCCTATCATTCTGCGCCCATGTTCAATCATGACGCGCACTTTTGCGTATTACAAAGTTTTCGCTTACACACACACACACACACACACACACTGATCTCTCACTCAATCTCTCTTTTTGTGTGTGTGTGTGTGTGTGTGAGCGAGAGAGAGAGAGAGAGAGAGAGAGAGAGAGAGAGAGAGAGAGAGTGTGTGTGTGTGCGTGTGTGTGTCTGTGTCTCTGTGTGCGTGCCTGACAGTACATTTATGTCACGTGCATCAAAATGTCGTTACTGCAAAGCAGCAGCGGCACAAATAAATCGCAAGTTTTCAGGTTCTTTAAAAAATTATTACTTCTTCTGGTTTGATGGTATTTCCCCCTTGATTATCATCAGTTTTTGTATAACCTTTCGAATTGATATTTTCCACACTGAATTGTGACACAGCATTTTGAACAAGTGTCTCTGAGAGAGAGAGAGAGAGAGAGAGAGAGAGAGAGAGAGAGAGAGAGAGACAGACAGACAGACAGACAGACAGAGAGCCTTCCATCCCTCCTCTCTCTGCACCAGGGGGGCGGGCCCGGCCAGCGCGGGCACTGGGCGACAGGGGATCAGCGGGCAGGTCGGCTCCACAGCCGCAGGGTGAAGAGGGCAGGAAGCAACAGCGGCCCCACACCACCATGATTCCCCGTCTGATGCAGCTGATAACCAGGCTGTCCTTTCTCTGTCTGTCTGTCTGTCTGTCTCTCTCTGTGCCTTTCTCTATGTCTCTCTCTCTCTCACACACACACACACACACACACACACACACACACACACACACACACACTCACTCACTCACTCACACACACACTTTCTCTCCCTTCCCTCTCTCTCTCTACTAGGCTGTCCTTTCTCTGTCTGTCTATCTGTCTGTCTGTCTGTTTCTCTCTCTCTCTCTCTCTCTCTCTCTCTCTCTCTCACACACACTTTCTCACCCCTCCCTCTCTGTCTGTCTGGTTGGCTCTCTCTCTCTCTCTCTCACACTTTCTCACCCCTCCCTCTCTCTCTGTCTGTCTGGTTGGCTCTCTCTCTCTCTCTCTCTCTCTCTCTCTCTCTCTTCTCTCTCTCTCTCTCGCTCGCTCGCTCGCTCGCTGTTTTTCTCTTTCTTTTGCATCTTTCCCTCAAAACACACTTATATCACCACAATCTCTAATAAACGACAAAACGAAAACCAAAAACTCCCGCACAAAGCAAACAAACAAAATTAAACAGCAAGAAGAAATAAAACGAACAAATCTGCAATACATTTAAAATCCCAAACAAAAAGAAATGAAAATAGAAAGACAGAAGAAGCGAAATAAACAAATCTGCAATACATTTTAAGGAACAATTTCATTAAAACAGCAACAGGAACAACAACAACGACGAAAAAAAAACTGATAAGGACGCAGACGAGAGAAAAACAAACAAACAAACAAACAAAAACACCAGGAAATTTATAAGGCAAAGCAATACCAAATTTAAACAAAAGTGCTTGTGTGTGTTTCGATGACGAATGGAAGTGAAGGATGTGTGTGTGTGCGTGTGTGTGTGTGTGTGTGTGTGTGTGTGTGTGTGTGTTAGAGAGAGAGAGACAGAGACAGACAGACAGACCGACAGACCGAGGAGGGCAGAATGCAGAACGAGAGAGAGAGAGAGAGAGAGAGACAGACAGACAGACAGACAGACAGACAGACAGACAGAGGAGGGCAGAATGCAGAACGGGTGAAGTGAGTGAGAGAGAGAGAGAGAGAGAGGGAGAGGCAGAATGTAGAACGGGTGAGAGAGAGAGAGAGAGAGAGGCAGAATGTAGAACGGGAGAGAGAGAGAGACAGACAGACAGAAGAAGAGGCAGAATGTAGAACGGGTGAGAGAGAGAGAGAGAGAGAGAGAGAGAGAGAGAGAGAGAGAGAGAGAGAGAGACAGAGAGAGAGACAGAGAGAAAAAAGTGCAGAGAACGATGAAAGCACAACACAGTATAGCTTAACACTGCATTACACTAGGTGGAAATCACCTCAGCAAAATACCAACAAAATAATTATCTTCTGCGAACACCGACAACAAACAGTAAGAACAGAACGAACGATCACTTAACGGCTCACAGAAGAAAACAATCGTGTGACCTACAGAAACTTGACAGTTCACTCTGCCCGCCTCACCCATCGCTCATGATCTCTTTCGCCCCTCGTTTGGGGAAAAAACAATCTTGAAGAACAACGGCTACTCTCTGTCGTGCAGCCTGCGAATGTGTATATGGCTTACTTTTGTTGTTGTTTTTTCCGCTTTCACTGTTCTATAATGTTCTTTGTGTATATCTCAATTCAAAGATTTCACAAACTGGCACGCATTTACTTTGCTTTCTGCATTAAAAGGGGCAATAACCACCACCACCACCACCACCATCACCCTCCCAGCAGACACACACACACACACACACACACACACACACACACACACACACACACACACACACACACTTACACAAACACGCAAAACATGGAAGAAAACAAAAAGGTAAGATAGTTTGTTTAAAATGCCTGACTTTCAATAATTACTTCGCAAGCCTATACATTGATTTCTTTGGGACCAGATCTTTATGATGAAATCAAATGTTAGCAGATTTTATTCCGCGGAATTAAAAAAAAAAAAAAAAAAGAAAAAAGAAAAAAGAAAAAAAAGAAAAGAAACCAGAATGACTCTGTTCTATGTTCGTCGCTCTTGCGACACTGAAAGCACGCGCAAGCATACTAGCATTCTCTCTCTCACTCTCTCTCTTCAATTTTATAAACACTGTGCCCTTGTTGTCGCAAGACTAACTGACTTCTCGTATATCGCCGTCTCCAGACACAACCCCCTCTTCACCTTCTTCCTCCCCCTCCTTCTCTTGAGGGCAGGGAGCCCAGTTCACGCCTCAGCGCCTGGAGTCAGGTTGGACAGGTAGGGGACTGCTGAACAGGGAACAGCTATACAGGAATGACGGCCAGGTTGGACAGGTAGGAGACTGCTGAACAGGGAACAGCTATACAGGAATGATGGACAGGTTGGACAGGTAGGAGACTGCTGAACAGGGAACAGCTATACAGGAATGATGGCCACGTTGGACAGGTTGGAGACTGCTGAACAGGGAACAGCTATACAGGTGCGTGCTTGTGCGCGCGCGCGCGCGCGCGTGTGTGTATGTGTGTGTGTGTGTGTGTGTGTGTGTGGTGTGTGTGTGTGTGTGTGTGTGTGTGTGTGTGTGTGGTGCGTGTGTGTGTGTGTGTGTGTGTGTGTGTGTGGTGTGTGTGTGTGTGCGTGTGTGTGTGAGTGCGTGTGAGTGAGTGTGTGTGTGTGTGTGTGTGTGTGTGTGTGCGTGCGTGCTTGTGTGTGTGTGAGAGAGAGAGAGAGAGAGAGAGAGAGAGAGAGAGAGGGGGGGGAGAGCAACACCGGCATCACTTATCACACACACACACACATACACACACACACACACAGAAAATGCGTGGATAGTGGACATAATTTGAGAGAGAGAGAGAGAGAGAGAGAGAGAGAGGGAGAGAGAGAGAGAGAGAGAGATTACATGGTAGGTTTCTTTCTGTTAATCTAGGCTCTTCACTTGAACAAAGTGCATAAGTACACACACTCATCCTTTGGAGAATGGTGTAGGCTAATGGAACAGAAAAAAATCAGTACTGTTATAAAAACGTTTATTTATCGGTCGACACGTTTGGAAGCCGAACAGAGGTTAATTATTTTCTCCTCGTGTTTTTCTTTGCCCTAATGCCTCCACTTTGTTCTAATCCTCTCTTTTTGTGCTCCCAAAGCCGATTACATTAGCTAAAAAAGCCCATCTTCTAAAATCGTAGACACAGCTTCTTCGTGTTATTTGTAGCATTTTCCACTTGTCTTGAAACGGCGCCTTCTGTGGGTCCTCTTTGCTTTCTTCTCCAGTTACTATCAACAAAACAATACTGAAATCGTTTCAGTTTTTTTTTGTTGTTGTTGTTCTTTAGCTTGACTCTTTCCCTGAAGCTTTCAGAGAGAGAGAGAGAGAGAGAGAGAGAGAGAGAGAGAGAGTGAGAGAGAGAGTGAGAGAGGGGGGGGAGAAACTCTGGTATTACTTATAACACACAAAAAACAAGAAGTGTGGACATGGTTGGAAGAGAGAGAGAGAGAGAGAGAGAGAGAGAGAGAGAGAGAGAGAGAGAGAGAGAGAGAGAGAGAGAGAGAGAACCAAACCAGACAGACGGACGGTCGGACTGAAAGACAGACAGTCACAGACAGAACGGTAAGTGAGTGAGAGCATGGGGGGTAAGACAGGGTTTAACAATGCCATGAGAACTGTTGAGACTGCA
>CM065728.1:7308507-7321007 GCA_033310375.1 Conus canariensis | reverse complement strand
GAGTGAAGACTCCCGCCCGTGTGGAGTCACCTTTCACAACTGATGACGTCAAGTTTTGGAGGTGACCTGGCTGCTTTCCTTGCTTGACATTATTTTGTCCATTAGGCGACAATTAACCAATCGGGTCAATGGGTAACTCGACCCACAGGCTCACAGGGAAGGATAGGCTAATCGGCATTTTACTATAGATGAACAAATAGTAAATACACAAATAAACAAACAAATAAATAAATAAATGAAATAAACAAATAAAACGAAGATTAACGTTTCATTGAAGACCTCCCATCTCTCTGTCCTTCCATTTTATTAAACACACAAATTAATAAATAAATGGAAAAAAAACAAACAAACGAAGAATAACGTTTCACTGAGGACCCCCCATCTCTCTGCCCTTCCATTTTATAAAACAAACAAATGAATAAATAAAACAAACCAAACGAAGAATAACGTTTCACTGAAGACCTCCCATCTCTCTGTCCTTCTATTTTACTAAACAAACAAATGAATTAATAAAATAAAGAAACGACACGAAGAATAACGTTTCATCGAAGACCCCCCCATCTCTCTGCCCTTCCAGGTCGACTGCTCGACTGACTGATATGCGGAAAGAAGGTGGAGCTCCACTTCATCTCATCAATAGTTCAGTCACACACATGTGGCGGGAGAAGAAGTCCAGAGGACAAATGAATGAATGAGAAAGTATGAAAGACTGTCGGAGCAGTGTGAATACGAGGACAGACTACCCCTAAAATAAATACATAAATAAATGAAATCCATACCTTCGGTCTCTTTGCAAGGAAATCGCCTGGCTGAATTTTGCAATATCATTTCTCAACCGAAGCCTACATCTGCTGACTCCTACCAAAATAAACCAGTCAACGAACCCACAGCCTGAACTGTCTTCACAAAGAACGCGGGATGCCTGTTCTGTCCAGACAGCCTTTCTCAATGAGCAACCCACCTCGATCTCTCCTCATTTGACTCAAACCTGCAATTTGACAAAGGCACCATGCCCGGTGCGTTTATGAGCATCCCCTTCTCCCTCTTCCTTCCTTCTCCCCCCCCCCCCCCCCCACACACACACACCCCACTCCACCGCCATCCTCGCCCGTCATCCGACTATCTATCTGTTAAATCCGCCAACGTGAGACCGAGGACAAACGTGGCCCTTCCCTTACGAGTGGCGTTGTAGTAAGCGATTGGATGGCAGAGTGCAGTGGAAAAAAAAAAAAGTTTACAACCAGGTGTGTGAGTGAAAATGATGTCTATACTTATTTACGGGGCGTTAAAACGGACGGCGGGGGCCAAAATAGCGAGCCGTCTCCTTTCATTCAGGGCTAACGATCAGCCCGCCGTTCACGCCTACTGCTTTCCCTCCACTCAGACAAAACAACTCAGGCCACCCCTGGCGGCGAAACGAACATCATCATAAACTATCAATGGTGTCGCCTTTAGCGGCGCGTCTATACAGGGAAGCGGCGTTCTTGGGCGTGGGCAAAAGACGAGGCTGTTTCGAGCTGATTTGTCGAGCAAGAATGGGGAATCGAGGAGAGATAGAAACGGCAGCCTCCCCGCCCCCTCCCCCCCTTTTTTTGTTTAAAAAAAAAAATTTTTTTTTAACGAGTTGCGAAATTCTTGATGATCGTCGTTATTCTTCGGCGTCGTCGTTTCACGATTTCCTCGAATTAAACAAACAGTAGTCAATATGCACACACACACACACACACACACACACACACACACACACACACACACACACACACACGGCGTTTTCCCGATCATACTTTAAAAAAAAAGGTTAGGAACAAAGGACCACCCACTCACTCAGCAATACACACACACATACATAATACATATATATATATATATATATATATATACATACACACACGCACGCGCGCGCGCGCGCGCGCACACACACACACACACACACACACACACACACACACACACACAGAGTCACGTTGTTAAAATGAATTTAGTATGCATCCTTTTTAGTCGTGGAGAATGTCAGATGAAATTTGAACTCATCGCAATCAGAGAAAATTTTAGCCTGTAAAGATGCACGCATTAATTATCAACAGTTGTTGCGCTGTAATTGTGTTTAAATCAGTTGCATCCTTCGCCCCCGCAACAGAGAGAGAGAGAGAGAGAGAGAGAGAGAGAGAGAGAGAGAGAGAGAGAGAGAGAGAGAGAGCCGCCAATTCAACATTCGTATTGTTCTGTAACGCACTAGTAAGCTTGAAAACTACTGGAGATATCGTTTCTCTTATATGCACTGACAATACTATGTAGATATTGGATGAAATGCAGATAACAGATCCTTCCGTCATTTTGAAAATGACTCGGCACCAAGTGTGACAGCAAACTGGTCTGTGTTTCCTGCTCTGCTCTATGGTTTAACAGCCCAGTTGTATGATCTGGGACCATCATGGGAAAAACAGACCTGCACATGGAATACGTATTAGTTACTAGCTTGCATCTATTGCAGTCCAACTTATACGACACCTTTGAAACACCAAGGCTCTGACAAGTTTAGAAGGCTACGAGAGAGGTCCAGAGTGATGAAAATACGCCAGTACCACGCTCACAACAGACCCGCCGTCCACTGTCACACTAAGTCGATGATCTTCCCGCCTGGCGCTAAAATAACCCGCTCCTAGAGCCCCGCTGGCTGCGCTGCTGCTCCACCCAAACAGATTCCTGGTGTACCTGTTTATTAACCTGTTGATTTCCTTAAGACCTACTTACCACAGCTCTCGAGGCTGGGTAGGCTATAAACATACCTCAATCTATCTATTGTCCCGTGGCACAAACGTTCTTTTGAAACCGGATGCACAGCAAGTTTTGCAGGGGCAAAACATTCGAACTGCTTACTACAAATAGTGTGAATACAATACGTGCGTAGAGAATCGAAACAGAAACTGTGCATCACGGTCGGTAATATTTATCACCACCAGACACGTCATCACCACGCACGTTATGTAAGCATAAAAATAGACCACCAAGAGGGGATCCCACGTTTTTTGGGCGACAGTCCTCAGACTAACGGTCCGGAGAGAAAACACGTCTTTTGACGTCACAGACCAAGGCTAAAACCCGGAGACACAGAGCCAGGATTTCCCTTCGCTTCGCTGTCGTCATGCGGACCCTGACATTCTCCCGTCCCTGTCAACTCATCGACCCAACTTTGACACCTGCCTACGTCACAATCTTGACGTGACTACCCGAGGAGATTCATCATGCAGTTTCAATTGATCAGACCGAGTCTGAGGCCGCGGAAGACAACGAGGTTCTGCCTCCGAATCTACTACGGCAGAAACGATTTTCAGCTATAAATGAAGCAGCCTCCGTGTTTCGTTTTGTTTTAGTTTGTTTTGGTTTCCTTCCTTTTGTCTGCAAAGCCGAATTCAGAGGAGCTGCAAATTTCACAGTTCAACATAAGGTCACGCCTGCACCCTTCTCAAGGTATTTCTGGTCCGGCGCGTGTGTGTATGGTTAGTTTTTCCAATTTTATGTACGTCTGGCTATTTCAAGGATTTTGTTTTTGTGGAACATGTTTAAAATATTACACCTTTTCGATTCTGTAAATATCACTATCGTGCCGTTACCACATCATCCAAACTTCCCCACCGAGACTATTCATAAACAAGTGAGTTCATGTCTCAACACATGGAAGCTTTCTGGCAAATGTCATAGGTCCATACAAACTAAAAAAACCCAACCAAACAAATAATGGCAGTGGTAAACCCTACAGAAAGAGCAATGCTTATCAGACGATTTCCCCAAACTAACACCAGCCACTGTTTTCAAGCAATACACGAAAATAAGACTTTGAAAGAGAGGATAAAAAATATGGAAGAGGGATTATCGGGATTTAGGTGAACACACACACACACACACACACACACACACACACACACACACACACACACCAAACAAACAAACAACAACCTATCAAATTTCAACTGACAAATAAACCAACAAAAACCTATCAAATTTACACGTAAGTCTTAGTGCATACACGGGGCAAAAACAGGAGCGGAGCTGGGGAAACGTGGGGACAGAAAAGAGGAGGGATGGGAAGACGGGAGGGGGGTGAGGGTGGGGGGCGTGGAGGCTGAAGGCTGGCATGGAGCGAGACAAGAGAACCACCCCAAGGCGGTCTCTTCACCAGACCCCGAACTCGAGAGGTGAGACAGGGGTCCAGGGACAGTTGGACAAAAGATTTTAATCCTCGATTGTCACGGCCCGCAAGACAGTTTTGATCTCCCCTGAACTAGGATAATCTCCCCTGTGAGCGGTCCACAAATCCATAACCCCTTTCCGACATCTTGGCCTAACATGGCTGTCTCCCAGACTTCCGGCGCTTAGACGAAGGCGCGAGCGGCAGACAGAGAAATAACAGAGAACGTGCCGCTTCTCCAGCCTCGGGGCCTTGGGTCACAACACGGTTTGGAGGTTAATGGGAATGGGATCCCCCAAGTTTTCTCTTCTTACAGTCCTAACGGAAGCAAATCATGACAAAGTATAAGAAAACGAAAAAGGTCAGTCATAACTCCATTTCGTTTTGTTTTGTTTTGATTTGGTCTTTTTAGGTTTTTGTTTTCTGGTTGTTCTTTTTTTGTTTGTTTCTCCAATTCGAGATTCTCGACGCATTTCTTCAAACTCGGGATTATTGAGAGAGAGAGAGAGAGAGAGAGAGAACAGAGACAGAGACAGACAGAGATGGTTTACTCACACGGGCCTACGCCCCTTATGATAAAGGGCATGAGTATAGTATATCTGAAACAAACATGCGCGCAACATTGCACCAAAGTTGATCAAAACACAAAGACAATAAGAACTTGCTCTGAATTTTAATGCCTTTTACGGAAAGAAGGAAACATTTTCGAACAGCTTCTGCTGAGGTTGACGACATCAATAGTGAGTATGAATATAGAAGGCTGTCTATAGATTGTAGATGTAAAGAATTCATTTCAAATGCTTAATAAGGGTCAGAGAGCAAACAAAATGCATCTCGTTTCGCTGTGACTCTTTACAAAGATGAAAAAAAGCAAATTAGTATCACTAATACCGGTTTTGTATCTAAATTTGTAAATTGCCAATCCCGATATCCCAAGTCTAAAAATTGCCATGATGTATTTTAAGCGTCTACCCATTTCTAGAGTCAAACAAAATTTCAGATCATGAGAATCACCAACACTTTCTACAGAGAACAAACCTTTTACTATTACGCACATGATTTAAAAGAGAGAGAGAGAGAGAGAGAGAGAGAGAGAGAGAGAGAGAGAGAGAGAGAGAGAGGGGTGCGGAGAGAGAGAGAGAGAGAGAGAGAGAGAGAGAGAGAGAGAGAGAGAGAAGACAAATGTGTAATGAGCCAACCTTTTGCCCATGTCAAGGGGAGGGGGCACAAAGGGAAATCATGTCAGAATGCTACATTGAAAATGAACGTGATTAACATCCATACTAACCTGTAGATGAAATAGCAAGATTACGGATTTTAAATGAACCAGTTTGATATGCTGCCAGTCTGCACATACATTTAGTGTCACACATCAATAACGATAATCTGAAAGTAGATGGGTGATTGTAATACTTTTGGGGGCAGTCTTCTTCTCTAACATTTGAGCATTTGGGACAAATAAAAATAAATGAAGTTCAGTTTCTGTGACACTCTCACAAAATGGGCAGTTAAGGGAGACATTATTAGAATATCGGTACCGATCCGTACGTAATGTTGAAACACCTAATCTAAATCTGATTAAGGTCTTTTTTCTTCTTCAATACACACTGTTTCAGGTCGAATAAGTATTGAGATGTCCCAAAAGACTTTGAAAATGCATACCCACTTCCATCTCTAGACTGTGCCTCCCATCCTTGTTTGAAACAATCGATATGCTTTTACACACACACACACACACACACACACACACACACACACACACACACACACACAGAGCTCCGTCTCCACCTCCACCAGCGACAAAGAATTCGTACCCCCCCCCCCCGCCCCCTTCCCACCCCCCGCCTCCCCCCAAAAAAAGAAAGAAAAAAAATCTGATTGACACGGACTAAAGCGACAGCGTGGCTTCAGACCTTCGAACAGCTGCTAACAGCTCTGTCCGTTGTGCTGATCAAAGACGACGACAGCGGACGATCGGGCTGTTTGATCGGGGGCTGAATGTTGCCGACATATAGCCAACTACGGCCACCTGTCACGATTCCAGCCGTGTGGCAAAGGTCGACCAGAAACAAGACCGTTTGTGGCAGCTTCTGCAATAGTCGTGCGGTGTCAGTTCTCCCGTGTGCACTGTTGTGAAGTGTAGTGTTATGTGACCATCGTGTCTCATCCATTGTTGATGTGAGGTAAACACCTGCAATTCTTGGTTCGTGCGTGCGTGCGTGCGTGTGTGTCAGTGTGTGAGTGCGTGCGTGCGTGTGTGTGTGCGCGCGCGTGCGTGCGTGCGTGTGTGTTCAAATAATCACTAATTTACTTCTGACGATTCTTTTTTGCAGCAGAAGAGAATGATCTGAAGTATTACACACACACACACACACACACACACACACACACACACACACACACACACACACACACACGCACGCACGCACGCACACACTCACTCTCTCTCTCTCTCACACACACACACACACACACACACACACACACACACACACACACACACACACGCACACTCGCATCCCAACCTATTAGTAACAAAGCATGAAAACTGTAGCAGGTGCAGTAAAAAGATCACTGGTCAAAAGTAGTCTTCAGCATGAACGTTTTTACTGCTCTGGTAAAGTAGCAATGTTTCTTTAATGACTTAAGAAATCCAACGGCAGTGAATTCTAGTGAGTGCAGTGGAACTTTCAGGTTCTAGGTACAGACACAATGCACATGTCTGCAGATATTTGACACTGGTAAGAAGGAACCCAGCCCTGCATGCAGAGGGTCACAACATAAATCCCGACAAAAACCGAAACCAACAAAAACCTTTGTCATGGAATGCTCTTCTCTGCAGACAGCCAGTGCAGAGAGCTGATTTCAGAAGAGTGACGTGAGCAAAGTGTCGTGCCAGTTCGTGATCAGAAACAAGCAGGCTGTCAACGTGTACATGCTGGCAACGTTGAAGGCAGCAGCGCATATACAGACTGAAGGGCGGAGTGGCCGCTGCGATTTGCAGGCCTTGGGTATCGGACAGCGCAAGAGGCGGGGGGGGGGGGGGGGGGGGGGGGGGGGGGGGGGAGATCATAACCTGTTCCTGTATGGTCACATCTGGGTGGTACCTTTAGCACGATGGGGTAAACGGACGACAGTCCCGGAGTCAGCGGTGCTGTGACGTCCAATGGCGGCAGACGTTGCAGTTTCACGTCCACGTGGACTGCAAAGCGGTTTTTTTTAATTTCTCTAATAAACATGAAACAAGTGGCGCAAGTTTTTTTTTCTTCTTCTTCTTCCTCTCTGTCTCTGTCTGTCTGTCTGTCTGTCTCTCTCTCTCTCTCTCTCTCTCTCTCTCTCTCTCTCTCTCTCTCTCTTTTAACAGCGTTGCCTAACTCAATATTAGTCTCGTAGTTTTGACAGGGTTTTAACATGTTTGTTGCAATGATGTTGGAACTTTCAATATGAAAAAGAGATCTAGCTTTGTTCGTCCAACAATCAAATCTCCACTTCTTAACGAGAGGGAGAGGGAGGGGGGGGGGGGGGGGGTAAAAGATACGAGAGATATATGAACGATAAAGCAAGACAAGCTGGAGAAGGCTGGGAGAGTTCGGGGGGGGGGGGGGGGGGGGGGGGTAGGAAAGGAGCACATAGTCAGAGCAAGAGATCTGATCGGGAATGGAAGTGATGGAGGAAAAGACAAACAAGGAGACAGACAGACAGACAGACAGAGAGGGGGAGGGGAAATAAGACACACACAATAAGAAAAAAAAAATAAAGGAGAGAGAGAGAGAGGAGGGGGGGGGGGGGTATGTGTGTATATGTGCGAGTCTCTTATGCAAAAAAAAAAAAAAACTGTAACAAAGAAAATTCTTAAAAGAAAAGCACATAAGTATATGGACAAATATCGCACAAATAAATAAATTTAAAAAAAAAACAATAACTAGGAAGACAACTAAAGACTGTGTACAAGAAGGTAATGATTGGAACTAAAAAAGTATACAACAATATATTATATGTAAACTGAAAAAAGGACTAAATTACATGAATAAATAAATAAAAGAAATCAAAAATTAACAGGCAAGTAAAATAAATCAACAGGCAAATCAATAAGTTTGTCTTGCCTTTGTCTTGCCTTTGTCTTGCCTTTGTCTTGCCTTTCCACCAAACTTCAGTCTCAGTTGGATTCTAAATATAAGTTTGTCTTGCCTTTCCACCAAACTTCAGTCTCAGTTGGATTCTAAAAGCAATTCCGAAATGTTTTCTCCTCAATGCCTTGTTTTTCTTTTCCAGCGCGCGCTCTGTCAGTAAGTGTGTGTGTGTGTGTGTGTGTGTGTGTGTGTGTGTGTGTGTGTGTGTGTGGTGCGTAATGTTGTGGTGCGTATGTGTGTGTTTCGTGCCTGCGTGTGTGTGTGTGTGTGTGTGTGTGTGTGCGTGGTGCGTAATGTTGTGGTGCGTATGTGTGTGTACGTGCCTGCGTGTGTGTGTGTGTGTGTGTGTGTGTGTGTGTGTGTGTGTGTGTGTGTTGTGGTGTGTGTGTGTGTGTGTGTGTGTGTGTGTGTGTGTGTGCGTGCGCGCGCGCGCGTGCGTGCGTGCGTGTTGTGGTGTGTGTGAGCGCGCGCGCTGTGTGTGTGTGTGGGGGGGGGGGGTGCGCGCGCACGTGTGTGTGTGTGTGTGTGTGTGTGTAAGAGAGAGAGAGAGAGAGAGAGAGAGAGAGAGAGAGAGAGAATTTCTAGCTACAACATTATGGCAACTTTCAACTTTTTTACAATCCCATTTTTGGCAGAAGCCCCTGGGGAAAATGAAAGCAATTCCTGATCTATAACCCCCAGTTAACAACCGGTTCCATGCGGGCCTTCGTTTGTGCATTTCTTTTTTTTTTTGCCCCTTTTTCACCCCTATTCTCTAATCCCCATTCCCTTTGTGCTTCCTCCTGCATATAAAAGTTTTACTGCCAAGGAGAGAGAGAGAGAGAGAGAGAGAGAGAGAGAGCATCAAAAATCAGAGAAACCGTGTGCATCAACATTTCCTCTTGTACCAGTTGTTATGAACCCCAGGTTTGCCGGCGCCAAACGACAATGACTTCGCCTGAAATGCCTGTCACGTCATCATGTCTTAACTGGTGACCTCACTCTTTGGTGTCCAACAAAAGCAAAAGAACAGTGGTTTAAAACTAACGAGTGTTTCTTCTCCTTCCCACAGCAAGGAGCGATCAAGCTCTGTGACGTTTCATGCGACGCTCAACGTCAGTCCTTGAGTGTAAGTACCCAGTATGTTGTGTCACTGTCGCTTGGTGTCTGTAGCATCCACGTGTGGATCTTCAAGGAGTCGCAACAGTCACGTCTTTCTGTCACAGTCGCTTGGTGTCTGTAGCATCCACGTGTGGATCTTCAAGGAGTCGTAACAGTCACGTCTTTCTGTCACAGTCGCTTGGTGTCTGTAGCATCCACGTGTGGATCTTCAAGGAGTCGCAACAGTCACGTCTTTCTGTCACAGTCGCTTGGTGTCTGTAGCTTCCACGTGTGGATCTTCAAGGAGTCGCACAGTCAGTCTTTTGTCACATCGCTGTGGTAGTTCACGTGGTTTCAGGGTGTAACAGTCACGTCTTGTCACAGTCGCTTGGTGTCTGTAGCTTCCACGTGTGGATCTTCAAGGAGTCGCAACAGTCACGTCTTTCTGTCACAGTCGCTTGGTGTCTGTAGCATCCACGTGTGGATCTTCAAGGATTCGTAACAGTCACGTCTTTCTGTCACAGTCGCTTGGTGTCTGTAGCATCCACGTGTGGATCTTCAAGGATTCGTAACAGTCACGTCTTTCTTTGACTCCCCACTCCCATCCCCTTCTCCCCTCTATTATCATGCGCACGCACGTGTCATATGTGCAGTATGCCAGTGCTTGCAAACGCGTGCGTGCGTGTGTGTGTGTATGTGTGTGTGTGTGTGTGTGTGTGTGGGAGTGAGAGAGAGAGAGAGAGAGAGAGGAGAGAGAGAGAGAGAGAGAGAGTATGTGTGCGTGTGTGTGTGTGCGCGCGCGCGCGTGTTTGTTTGGACACGTGCGAGGTTGCGCGTGCGTGTATGAAGCGAAGGAGAGATTGACATTCTGATCGTACGCATGCGTTAGAAAAAAAGGACAAGAACAACCCGCTTTCATCTTCAGCTCTCTCTCTCTCTCTCTCTCCCCCTCCCCCTTCCATGTCCCTCCACTCCCCCCTCCCCTCCCCATCAACTCTTCTTACCTTTTTCCCATCCCGCTACACACACAGGGATCTTTCTCTCTCTCTCTCTCTCACACACACACACACACACACACACACACACACACACACACACACACACAAACACAACATGTACGTTGGAGCGCATGTTCATTTAACTGCTATTTCGGCCAGCTTAATACCCATTTCCTTCTGCTTCATTCTGCGCGGGAGCTTTGATGGCCGCAGAGAGAGAATGAGAGAAAAGAGCAGGAGACAATGTCAGCAGGCAGGACGGCGCAGTGACATTTTGGTTTCATTGCCATCCACTTCAGTCCCCAGTTTAAGTCCCTCATCCCTGAAGACTTTGTTGCTCGTTCCAGAGTTTGTGACCGTGCCGATGGAAGAGTCTCCCCCCCTCCCTCCCTCCCCCCTCTCTCTCTCTCTCTCTCTCATCTGGAAAAGACTACGCTAATTGTGGAACTAGTGTCCTGAGTCTTGTACATTTTCGCCTGCGAGAGGTTTAAAGTAAAAGTGCATACTTTCAGCAATGCTCTTGAGGATATAAATAAGTAAACGAAACGGCATTTCCGGAAAGTAGTTACGTCAAAGCTTAAAGCCCCATTCTTTAATGGCCGGCCGTACATGCAGTGAACTGCTGAAGGTTCTAGCATTGTCCAAGGCATGGTATTAAGGAAGGCTGTGCCTTACGCTCCCCCTTCGCCATCCTTACCTTTCCTGATGACTCCGTGAACAAAACACGACTACAGGCACGTATGCCTGCACATGTGCGCATACGCATGCACAGACAGACACAGTCAGACAAACGGGGGAGGGAGAGAGAGAGAGAGAGAGAGAGAGAGAGAGAGAGAGAGAGAGAGAGAGGGAGAGAGCAGCTGGGACAAAGATGAGCTAAACGATTGGAATCATCGACAAAGAAGGTCCCAGTGGCAGAAGAATGGCAGGATTTTCAACCGGCAAGACAGACCGGCAAAGAATCGATAGCTTCCTTTCTCCCTTCACTTCGATTCCCCTCCTTTCTGAGATACCTGCCGTTATAATCCGTTCCACGACTGAGCGTCTTTTGTCTCCGTCCTTGGTTTCCTATTCACTGCCAACCGCGTTTCAGTTTTCTTTCCAATGCCCTCGTTATTGTTTTGATCATGACCACCGCCATCTTTTGCTGCTGTTGTTACCTCGTTATTATCATGATCATGACCACCGCCATCTTTTGCTGCTGTTGTTACTGCTCTCCCTCATCGTTTTCCAGCCTTTGGATTTCTTTAGGCAATACGTAACAAAAGAAAAACAAAATTCGAAAAGCCAGTTTCTCATTTCTTTACACAACCAACGAGCCGATCGGTCCAGGAGGTAATCAGCCAAACAAGCCGTCAATCCATCACTGACTCGATCAACCAGTTCAATAGTTTCCCTTGTCAAAGACTGCGAGGGACAGAGTTGACTTAAAGCCGAGCGTGGTGAGTGCATGGGCTCGGTGTACCGGCCATCACATCAAAGAGCGCCGCAGGGACCTGCCTGGCCTGAAGCCTCGCTCCCTTTGGGGGGGGGGGGGGGGGACCCCAGCCCCGCCACTCCGTGGTTATCACACGGACCGAACCCTGCCCGGTCAGACTGATCTTTATCCCATTGACAAGGGTAGTCCCCTTATCAGCACCCTGTGCATGTCCCTCCCTCCCTCATCCAGCTGACTGAACTTAGAGAGCGATAGAGAGACACACACACAGACAGACGACAAACAGAGAGAGAGAGAGAGAGAGAGAGAGAGAGAGAGAGAGAGAGATTAATTTCTGGACGACTTGGTCTGATCTCTCGAGCGAATGACTGGTCAAAGGTCTACAATTTGTCTGGGGTCCTCCTCTCCCCCTCCCCCCTTTCTCTCTCTCTCCCCTCAAAACACACACACACACACTCTCTCTCTCTCTCTCTCTCTCTCCCCAGCATTCCGTGCCCTTAAATATTTTTCATCTGAATCTTTCTCTTCATACCTAATTCTTGTCACTCAGCTCTGCAGTTCAATATTTGCTAAAGGAAGGATGAGCTGGATAAGGGAGTGAGCGAAAAGGCGTGAGAACGGGGGCGGGAGTGGGGGGGGGGGGGGGGGGGGTGATGCTGAGAAGCAGC
>CM065728.1:7301007-7303507 GCA_033310375.1 Conus canariensis | reverse complement strand
AGACAATAAGTCAAGTTAAAACGAAGGAGTTTTCCGATCCCAGTTGCCACGATGTGTCGTCTCCATAGAGATGAGAGCGGTGCCTGCCCTTTGCCCTATGTGACGTCAATGCCGTAAACCCAAATCTACCCTGCAGCTCTGTCTGTTTCTGCCGTTGATGTACGTCAAACAACATTTTACGAGTTCATTCGAACCGTCGCCATCGGCATGTCTCGATCTCTGAACAGCATGGCAGAGTCAGAGTCTGGTATGTCGGATAATGTACAGCCCCGACCGAAATAACAGCTGCCTTGGAGGCCTGAGGTGCTTCCGCAGCAGACGTCCAGCTCGTCGTCACACGTGTTGACATCCGGTGGCCATCACCGGGTCGTTTTCTGCTTCCTTTTCTCACCGTGTCACGTGACGTATCAGCCCCGTTGTCCCAGAATTCCGAACAGCAGACGCAAAAGATCGGCGGCATGTCAAAATGTTTGTCATGTTCGTTTTGAACGACTATCTCCGTCCAGTTGCCATGAAGTGTATGAGAGTTTTTAGAAGAGTTTCGTTTGAATTTTTGCAAGAGAGCAGCATATGGATAAATGTTTCCTTCTTTGGTTCCCCGTTCTACTCTTTTTTGTTGTTGCCCTCTCTCTTTCAGGCCCAGTATACTCCTCTCTCTCTCTCTCTCTCTCTCTCTCTCTCTCTCTCTCTCTCTCTCTCTCTCTCTCTCCATGAATTTAGCTTCGTTTGAGTAAACCTGAGTATTAGAAGGTCCTGTGTGGTCGGCTGGGCTATACTGATAAACAACAACAACAACAACAAAAGGTATAGGTAGCATTGCTACATGTGTACGTGTTTTCCGACCGACTGCTGGTGGCGTTGGTCCACTCATTTGCAAACTGTGAAAGGCTTTGCTATGTCAAGAGCCCCTTGTGACAATGTCCCTAATTCAGAGTGGATTGATCCGGATATAGCCATTCATCTGAGACATATCATCGGACTTAAACTTGGGATCTCTGACCTGTCATTAAATACTTTATTGATGTCAAACATTTCTAGTTAATGATGTGACTTGTACGGAAAGATCGTCAAGAACACGGTGTGCATTTGGCTCTTTGGTGCCTAGCACTATGACGTTTATAAAGTGTTGGTATTATGGACTTCATCCATTGTTCAAACTGAGTCGATGAACGTCATAAACCGTAACTGATAATCTGCATAATCCATCCTTGTTTTCATGTTACCAAAAACAACAACAACAACAACAACAAACTGAAGTTAGAGAAGCCGTGACTTCTTCGAATGTGCACGTGTACTGTAATAACAAACAAGGAGGGTAATGTCTGGTCCCCGACTTCAATTGTGCACTAATGCGTTTATATTGTGGTTTCTATTTACTTTCTGTGCATTAAGTTGTATCATTATGATGTTCATGTGTCCCTTGGCCACAGGCTAAGGCCATATATGAATAAACTATCTTGTGTGCGTGTGCTTCTCTCTCTCACGGAGTTTACTGATACAACATTTCTCTCTCTCTCTCTCTCTCTCTCTCTCTCTCTCTCTCTCTCTCTCTCTCTCCTCCCTCTCTCTCTCTCTCTCTCTCTCACACACACACGCGCGCGCGCGCGCGCACACACACACACACACACACGCACGCACGAACATACACACACACACACACACACACACACACACACACACACACACACACACACACACACAATAACACACACACACGCACACGGTAGTAGGATGCTATGACTGACAGACTGGCTGCGTCTACGTGAACAACACGCTGACATATTGACAGAAGTTTTTAACTCGTCAAAATAGCTATGGGGCAATTCTTAAGACGATGACAGAAAATAAAACCTTGACACCGGAAACCAGGAGTCGGGCAGAGAAAAAAGTGCGTCGTTCAGAATAGCGGTTCGCTTCAGTGGAGTTCAGAATGAACATACCAGTTTTCTCTCAAAGGTTACACCTGGCGTGGGAGGGCACCAGAGCACAGAAAGTATGCCAGTCTGATTGATGAATAGCACAAATACAGTCCTCTCTTTCTTTACGTGTTGCAATGACAGCAACACACACACACACACACACACACACACACACACACACACACACACACACACACACACACGGTCATACATACAATCAGATAAACACGCGCGCTGTCTTCTGCTTCAATAAAGGCTGTTATTCATCTGTATCAGATGACACTACCGGTACACACCCTTTCACTCTCTGTGTGAACAACTGATTCCACTGTTTGTTAGGTTTAGTTAGTTCACACAAGTTCATTCGTTCATTCACTGCAACACTCTGACTGCAGTCTGCCTAAGTCGATCCCTTTACCATACTCTCTCTCTCTCTCTCTCTCTCTCTCTCTCTCTCTCTCTCTCTCTCTCTCTTATCTCGTGTGTGTGTGTGTGTGTGTGTGTGTGTGTGTGTGTATCAGTGTGTCTGCGTTTGTGTGTCTGCGTTAGTGTGTGTGTGTGTGAGTGTGTGTGTGTGTGTG
>CM065728.1:7293507-7296007 GCA_033310375.1 Conus canariensis | reverse complement strand
ATATTACGCCCACCACGCTCTGTTGTCCTGCTTCCCTCTCTGTTGATGTTATTTCTTCATTTACTCATTTCATTTACAATGCACGTGTGCTGTGTACAGTCAGCTTTTTAAAAATGAATTATATAAAACAACCAGCCCAACAAAGCAATCACGAAAATGTTATATCTGTGATTTGTGACTTTTCCCCCCGAAAAAAAAACAGATCCTGTGCTGGTATGAAAATATGAAAACGTCCACTTTTCACAAAAGCCGTTTTCGTGCGCAAACATCGGGGACATCACTGACGGTAGTTTTGTTCTTTCTCCCGCAGAGCTAATCGCTGTGTTATTGCTGGCTGTCGTTTTCAATTTCAGTCGCTCACGATTTGAATCACTTGTCATTAAAACGTGAGAGCAATACAAACACACCATCAAAAAAAAAAAAAAAAAAAAAAAAAAAAAAACATTGTGCGTGAACAAGGCAATAAAGTCATTCGTCTTTTCTTTTTTCTCAGCTGGACTCGGTGCGAAGGCCAGAAATGTGACGTGAACTTAGGAGGATGATCATGTATTTGAATATTGTATGTGATGTCATCGGTGCCCCCCCCCCCCCCCCCAAAAAAAAAAAAAAAAAAGGGGGGGGGGGGGGCACCGATGACATCACATACAATATTCAAATACATAGTCTTCCTCCTAAGTTCACGTCAAATTTCAGGCCTTCGCACTCACCCGTGACCCTATCTTTGCGCCAACTGGAAGTCCCCAAAATTATAGTCCATTCCTTCGATTTTAATCTGTCTGCTTGGAACCACCTGGTTTGTACCTTGATGGCCATAGGAAAAAAAATGAGGAGAATCAACTTTCAGACACAACAACAATTCTCAAAACAATCTAATGGCGCCAGCCTATACACACTCGACTTCTTAAGCAAGGCCTTGGCATATTAGTTGTTGGTGTGCGGCCAATATCTGCCTCTGAAGCCGGTGATGGACCATAGGGCTGACCATGCAGCCTACCCTCCTGAATAGTGCCCCCCCCTCCCCCCTCAATTATGTGTGGCTATTTCTGCTTCAGCTGTCACCACTCTGTCTGCCACTCTTAATCCAATCACGCTCCTCCCCCACCCCCTCCCCTCCCCTATATAATCTCATGCACAGCAACACCCAGCTTGATTCTACACCAACACCGGCAGTTCAGACAGAGAGGCGATCCACGTGTCACAGGAGGCAGTCTACAAGAGGACACTGCTGTCGAGTCACTTCGGCTGTGTTCCCTGCTGCCTGTGTCGATCCAGCGCGAGCAAGAAACCGCTGTGTCATTTTTGCAGAGCCAGTGAGAATGTGCGTCCCCCCCCCCCCCCCCCCCCCCCACCCCCCCTCTCTGAAAGATGTCACTTAATATGTCCAGCCGTCGACAGTGCTGAAACCGCCGACTTTGACACAACTTGGCCATAGACGTGAACAGGCAACCCCACGCTAGCATGGCACGGCGGGACACATACTTTGTATCTTGATGCCATGGAGGTCCATACTGATCTAAAAACTACGTGATCGGTCTGTCCTCTGTGCTTCTTAACTGATCTATCCCGATGTCGTACAGACCCGAGGAATACAGACACCTGCGATGTTGGTAAGGATGTGAGCAACACTCACTGGAACACATCCGTTATGTCGATGAAACTGGACTGTGTGGTTATAATCTTCCTATTTGACCACGCAGGTAGAAACTGGACGACAGTACTTTATGTATGTAATATGAGAGAGAGCGAGAGAGAGAGAGAGAGAGAGAGAGAGAGAGAGAGAGAGAGAGAGACAGACAGACAGACAGACAGACAGAGAACAAATAAGAATATGTATCAAATCAACAAACACAAAATGCTAAACTCACAGCCCAAAACAAAAATTAACACAAACTAAACGCGTTCAGCAGGCCTTGCAAAGGCAGTCCTGCGAGGTCAGTCAGAGGAAGCCGCAACAGAGGAGGTCAAAGGAAGAGGTGGGAGGACAATATCCGAGAGTGGACTGGAATGAGCCTAGCAGAATCTCAGCGAGCGGTGGTGGACAGGGACGGATGGAGGGGAGTGGTGGCCAGATCGTCAGGGGTGCCCCAATGACAACAGACGATGTCAAGGGATAGGTGAAAGAAGAAACGCGTCCGTCCAGACCCGACACCCATGACCGATAGTAACATTGTAGGCCTACTCTCCAATCGACACCCATGACCGATATTAACAGTGTAGGCCTACTCTCCAATAGACACCCATGACCGATATTAACAGTGTAGGCCTACTCTCCAATAGACACCCATAACCGATATTAACATTGTAGGCCTACTCTCCAATCGACACCCATGACCGATATTAACAGTGTAGGCCTACTCTCCAATAGACACCCATGACCGATATTAACAGTGTAGGCCTACTCTCCAATAGACACCCATGACCGATATTAACAGTGTAGGCCTACTCTCCAATAGACACCCATGACCGATATCAACAGTGTAGGCCTACTCTCCAATAGACA
>CM065728.1:7276007-7283507 GCA_033310375.1 Conus canariensis | reverse complement strand
GTGGCCACCCGCGCGCGTTCCATGGCTGGCCGTGGTCTGGCACTCATCACTAAATCATGCCTTTGACCAGCAGGAAGGAAAAGGTAGAGGTCGAGTGAAGCAAAGGTGCGGGAGGGATGGCTCCGAGAGTGAAGGGGGAGGGAGGGAGAGAGAGAGAGAGAGAGAGAGAGAGAGAGAGAGAGAGAGGAGAGGAGAGGAGAGGGATGAGGAGGGGGAGGTGAGAGAGAGAGAGATGGGACTGAGGGAGTGGTGGGAGAGAGAGAGAAGAGAGAGAGAGAGAGAGAGAGAGAGGGGTGGAAGAAGAGGTGCGGGAGGGATGGCTCCGAGGAAGGGGCTAAGGGAGGGAGGGAGGGAGAGAGAAAGAGAGAGAGAGAGAGAAAGAAAGAAAGAGAGAGGAAGAAGAGGTGCGGGAGGGCCCATAGGATGGGACTGAGAGAGAGAGAGAGAGAGGTGGAGGGGGGGGGGGGAGCGCGTGCTTGCCTGTGTATCTTTGTATGTATAAATGTGTATATATGTGCGTGGAAACATGTATTGTGTTAGTGCATGTGTGTCTGAGTGTGTGTGTGCGCGCGCGCACGGGCGCGTGTGTACGTGTGTGTGTGTGTGTGTGTGTACGTGTGTGTGTGTGTGTGTGTGTGTGTGTGTGTGTGTGTGTGTGAGAGAGAGAGAGAGAGAGAGAGAGGGAGAGAGAGAAATTTAGTATGCATGCCTACGTGCGCTTCCGTGCCTGTGTGTATTTGTATGTATATTTATGTGTGCATTTTTGTGCTTGGATTATAAGCACATATATGCAGACATAGATATACATGTTTTTAAATCTTTGCCAAGTCAAAAATGTAATGACGGGGGAACTGTTAGCCTGTACTTGTTTTCCCACCACAATATTGTTCAACATGATATTATTTGGTCAATCCCTGGGAGATTGCATCTCTTAGAAATGCAAGGAAAGGCTATTCTGCAAATGTCTTAGCTGCTGTCAGTACTTACGTGGCTGTGACAATGCTCGGGTTATTAAACAGCAGAGCTGACCATTCAGGCTGTTGACACCCTTTGACCTCCCTTGCATCCCGAAATGGATCCTCAAGCATAGATTCAAAGATTAACCCCTGCACTGATAATCTTTACACAATGATTTTAGTTTTTCAGCAATTTATTTCCTTACTACACTTTCTATTCGTTTTACTTTTCTACCCTTCGCTAACTGCTTTGGGGGTGCTGTTGGATTCCATTTTTGAACCCTAGGTGTTCAGAATACAACAGAATGATGGAAATGGGTGTATGTCCATTTGATGCCAAAACAGTACGAACAGAATCAGCCGTGCCTCCCTCACAAGTCCGATCCAGCGGACAAAAGGCCTCGGAGCAGGCGATATGAATGATTGTGTCTTCAGTATGTGTTATGATGGTCTCTATATGCTGCTATTGAAGGATTTTATATCTACCTGTTTTTTTTTCAGTTCTTTCTGCCCAAGTCTCCCCCTCCCTCTCCACTTTTTACCAGTTATGAGTGTTATGACGGAGAAATTGATATCGTGCACTTGTTTTCCACCCGCAACTAAATTGCTCTATATGTGTACGTCTGTGTGTCAGAGGAAAAGAGAAAAAGGAAGCATCTGTGTGTGTGTGTGTGTGTGTGTGTGTGTGTGTGTGTGTGTGTGTGTGTGTGTGTGTGTGTGCGAGAGAGAGAGAGAGAGAGAGAGAGAGAGAGAGAGAGAGAGAGAGGGGAGGTAACAACCAAAAATTGCACACGACATCCAAGTTACAAAAGCGATCCCCAACACAGAAAGCGTTGACACACTAAACCACAGCGAAACGTGTGATGCCATAAGTCAGAGAGCTGTCCAAAACAACCTCACACACAATCGCCTGGTTCCCCACCCAACAGGCTCTACGATGAACAGCCAAGCGCTGCTCTCCGAAGGTGCTTCGGGGCTCTCAGAACCGGGGGCTGAGATGAACGACAACACTCGGCTCTCTAATCCTTCGCGGAATCACATCCACAGCCTTCAATTTAGTCCCAGTCAGAAAGTTCAATTATCACACAACTGTTGTTTTAGTCACGAACCGAGAACCTGACTGGCAACTCCACCGAAGTTCATGGGTCACTCTCACTCAAACCTACATCTTGGTTACATAGAATGCTACATCGACAATTCGAGAACAATGCTTACGGTACAGTCGATCACGCTACCTAGGATACATAGAATCTTTAAAACTATTTCTGGCGCTTCCTGGTTTAAGGTGCTGAGGCCAAGCGGAAGTTCGTGTAACTATTACTGTGGTTCTTACGTCATCAGATTACAAAAAAAAAAAAAAAAAAGAAAGACATGCGGAATAATTGAATGCGACGTCTACCGCAGAAATACTACATCCTTAACACGTAAATCCATCCAGGGCGAAAAAAAAAAAAAAAAAAAAAAAAAAAAACTCGCCGGAACTGCGCACACAACGGGGGCTCTCCGAACTCTCCGTGTTAGCCAGCCCAGCACGCCCAACTGTCCGCGCGGCCCTTCCCTCTCGCCCCCCCCCCCTCTCCCCCCCCCCCCCCCCCCCCCCCCTCCCTCCCCTCAGCCCATTTAACGGCTAGTTTAGACCCACAGCCCAGCCAACCAACAAAAACCGCCCATGATCGATGGAGTTCCGCAGCAATTAAACAACAATATTTCAAGCAACGCTGCCCCGGGGGGGGGGGGGGGGGAGGAGGAACGGGGAGAGACAGAGGCAGGGGAGGGAGGAGGAGGTGTGAGTGGAGGAAGCATGACTGGAGGGGGCGGGTGGGGGGGGGGGAGGGGAAGGGGGTGAAGAGAAAAAAGAAAACACGAGGGGAAAGCACACACGGAGATGCAATTTCGCGGGACGTTAAATTCGACTCCAAAAAGTTAATTTCAGAGGCAAGCGGCTCCGGCATACAAACAGCCGACTTTTTCTTGAAACACCACCCAAATGAAGCACCTTCAGGCGCGCTCATGGAGGGAGTTATTTGCGCGCGTGCGCACACACACTCACAGAGAGAGACAAGGGGGGGGGGGGGAGAGAAAGAGAGAGAGATAGAGAGAGAGGCAGACAGTCAGACTGACAGAGAGGGAGAGACAGAGAGGGAGAGGCAGAGAGGGACAGATAGACAGACAGACGAAGAGACAGACACATACAGACAGACAGGTAGAGAGAGAGAGAGAGAGAGAGAGAGAGAGAGAGAGAGAGAGAGAGAGAGAGAGAGAGAACATTTTGTGTAAGATTTTTTTACGAGTAAGTAACCAGTTTGAAAGCATAAGTCGTTTTCATGTCACAAATGTTGAAGTAAAACAATATTACAAAGGAAATAAAAAATAAGGATGAGCACAGGGAGACAGAGAGAGAGAGGAAGGGGGAAGGGAGAGCGGAGACGCAGTGGGGTGTGCAACAGACTGGGGCGTGGCCGGGTGGAAAAGTTCACGATGAACTGACATTGTCTCTCTTGACTCCAATGAGAAAAGGGACTAGCTGGCAGTTATACACACACACACCAACTCACACTCACACACACACACACACACACACACACACACACACACACACCAACCTCTCTCTCTCTCTCTCTCTCTACACACACACACACACACACAACCAACTCTCTCTCTCTCTCTCTCTCTCACACACACACACACACACACACCAACTCTCTCTCTCTCTCACACACACACACACACACACACACTCACTCACTCACTCACTCACTCACTCACTCACCACACACACACACACACACACACACACACACACACACACACACACACACACACACACAAGTTCACGATGAACTGACATTGTCTCTCTTGCCTCCAATGAGAAAAGGGACGAGCTGGTAGTTACACACACACACACACACACACACACACACACACACACACACACACACACATAACGGAGAGGGCGGGTCAGCTGGCAAGACTAAAGTGCTGGTACAAACATACCAACAGACCGACTGCTACACTGGTTCCTCCCATTAAGATACCCCTCCCCATTTTATCAAAATACGTCATTTTCAGTCTCTTGATGTCCATCCAGGAGAGCCGAGGGTGGGATAAAACGGGAAAATCGGAGAACCGCTTTCACCGCTAGCTTTTTGTTCTTCTCCGCAACGTCATCAAAGTACGTCTTGCTGATAGGCCAGAGCTTTTTTTTATCTTCCGAAGCCTCCCGGAGGAAATATCGTAAAGGACAGGGCTGTACTGGGGGCCAGGGGACAGAGCAGCTGCACAAAGACACTGATTAAAGCCTCACCGATTTTATCATGACACGACCTATTTTCCAGCCCCCTCTTCTGTGCCACCCAACTATGTCCAATGTTTCCCTGGATACAAAGGGAACTGGAAGGGATGAAAGTAAAAAAAAAAAGGTATAAAATGAGAGAGAGAGAGAGAGAGAGAGAGAATGAGTGGTGGAAGGGTCGCCGGGAATGCGGAGGGGGGGGGGGGGGAAGGGGGGGGATGGAGGGGTGAGGAGTGGGGTGTGAGGTGGGGACATGGGCAAAGACAAGATATGATCATTACTGAATCTATCACGTCTTTCCTTCCTAGCCCATTTCGATATTAAAATGTCACTGTTTGGCAACCAGGGATTAGGGTGTTATGGAGCAAAATGGGAAGGGAGATAACATTCACAAAAAATTGCGTTACAAAAATTACTAGGAAAGAAAATCAAAAGCTGACATTACATAAAGCACACGAGATAAGCGTAACCAATCAAAAGATGGGATAGGCACTCCCAAGTAAAACGAAAAAAAAAAAAGAGAAAAAAACACAACCATTTTCTTTTCTTCCAGTCATGTTCATTTTAACCTGGTAGTTACTGAATTGTTCATTTGATCAGCGTAACCGACCAGAAAAGAGACAGTTCATTTTAACCTGGTAATTACTGAATTGTTCATTTGATCAGCGTAACCGATCAGAAAAGAGACAGATGTAACAATGTAGCAAACAGGTAAGAGAAAACAGCCATCTTTCTAACAGCAAGTCTCTCTGTGAGTCCCCAATGCCTTGTGGTGGCTATACGAGAGAGAGAGAGAGAGAGAGAGAGAGAGAGACAGACAGACAGACAGACAGACAGACAGACAGACAAGTGCAGAGACAGAGAGACAGAGACAAACAGACGGACGGACTGGCGAACTAAAAAAGAAAAGAAAGATGGACCCAAAGAGAGAGAGAGAGGAAGGGAGGGAGAGACAGACAGACAGAGAGAGCGAGACAGAGACAGCGAGACAGAGAGAGAGAGAGAGAGAGAGAGAGAGAGAGAGAGAGAGCGGCAGAATGAGAGACAGGGACAGAGACAGACAGACAGAGAGCAGAGACAGCAAGACAGACAGACAAACAGACAGAGAGAGAGAGAGAGAGAGAGACGAGACGGACGGACGGACGGACGGACGGACAGACAGACAGACAGACCGACCGAGGACGGACGGACGGCCGAACGGACAGACAGACAGACACACACACACACATACAGATGAACGCGGCAGCAAACAGAGCGGCAGCACAGACCACGGCCCAGCACCGCCGACTGCGCCACGGCCATCCATCCCTGCCCACCCAGGCCATACCCCCTTCCCCGCCACACCCCCCCCCCCCCCCCACCTTCCCCGTGGCTCCGCCATGCCGGCCTGTCCCAGAGGACGCCGCCGCCTTTCAGGCCTCGCCCTGCCGGCTGCTGGCTCTGATGGCTTTTAGCGCGTGTCCCACTCGGCCCCCCCGCTCCCCCAGGACTCGAACTCTGACGACGGCAGAGGAAAGTGTGTGGTGGTGGTGGTGGGGGGGGGGGGGGGGGGGGGGCGGGGGGGGGCAAAGAGGAATCATGGGAAAATAATCCGTTTAACGGTCAATCCCGAATGACTTCCTCCTTGCTGACTTCACCGCCCTGCAATTGCCGATCCTTTTTCCGACAGGAAGTGATCCGGGTATGCCGGGAAGGTTTCGGGGGTTGATTGTTGTGTTGTTGTTTTTCAAATGTGGGGAACTAAATTAGAGCAGGTTATTAATCAGAGTAAAACGACCGATTATGGGGGGATAAGTACCTCTTTTACAAACAAACAAAACAAAAACAAAACCCACACACACCAGTCAAGTTCTCCTGTGGCATACACAAAACATTCCAAAAAGGATGAATACAAAATTCTTGCAGAAAGACGCACAGGAAGCTGAACCTCTCATGAAAAATTGTTTCATCAAGTTTGCATGCCACGGAGTTTTTCTTTTTGTTTTTTTTTCTGTTCTTTCTTTCTTTTTTCTCTCCCCCCCCCCCCCCTCCCCTCTTTTTCTTTCTTTAAACAGACACACGCGCGTTCGCGCTCGCGCTCTCGCACTCAATGTGAAGAATCCCTGATGTAAACACGTATAGATACATAAACTCTCAAACGAATGCCTGAAATACTGCTGTTCACGATATACGCTCACTCATCCTCTACACTTCTATCCCGACACCCCCCCCCCCCCCCCCATCAATGCACAAGATCTCTCTCTCTCCCCGCTCCCTCCCTCTCTCCTGAGTGTAGTTGTTCTGATCCAGCGCCCATTGTCCTCCCTCCAAACAGCCGACAGCCCGCTGATGTTGCTGAACAAACCGCTCCCCTGACAACGGCCGGCGAACAAACGTGCATCAGATGATGTTGCCCCGGGCAGACCGAGGACTAAACAAAGGCGGCGGATCATATTGCGCCCAACAGCTCTGGCCAAACACCGATCCTGCACCACCAGGGCTGGTCCCAGACAAACCTGTTCCGTGACGTCACTCCTGATGACGTGTCACGGACGCCAAGGATGTCGGGGGGGGGGGGGGGGGGGGGGGGAAGGGGGGTGTACAACACGGTACACACCCAGGCGTCAATTAGCAGCTCGTCAGGGGCGGGAACTCTTTACCTCCCCAGTCTGGAGATTACTCAGTGAAGGGTGTTTCCGGTTCCGAGCGGTGAACGCATTTCCGACTTCCGCCGAGATCTGCCTGATAGAATGAGGAACCATGCATGCAAGTTTGTCCAAGACGGGGGAAATCGTGATGGTATTGCTTAAGTGCACTAAGTTGATGTATGATTGGTCAGGCTTAACACACCAAGGTTGTCTTTGCACTCATACACGCATATGCACACTCATGCGCCCACCAAACATTCACCTCTCTCTGGGAATGGGATGTCACGCATTCGTTTCTCTTCTAACACGACTGAGCACAAGAAATACAATTTCTATGCTACTTATAATCAAACATGAAAAATCCAATTACACAAAATGAACAAATCAACACATAAAAGATCAATACTTCCTAATCCCGGGTTATAATAAAAATGACTTCTTACCTGGCCAGGTTTTCACACACACAACCACGCTTTCACACCACACCACAGTTCTTGAAAAGTCTCTTCACGTCTTCTTCAGCACTGCTTGATGGTGAGGCCCTTGGTTGACTGGCTCCAGGTTTCAGGACTGGGTCTTCGTGGTCGTCTCTGGGATCTCGACGTAGAACTCTTCTTCTTCGTCT
>CM065728.1:7266007-7271007 GCA_033310375.1 Conus canariensis | reverse complement strand
CCACGTGGCAAATGTTTATTCTGTTTCTTTATTTTGTAAATCAACTGTTTAGAAGGTGCGTATTATTCAACGGTATTTCCAATAGTAAAAATACGCCACGATGTCTGCAAAAACAAGTGGGTTTACGAAAGAAACAGAAAACAAAACAAAACACAAAACAAACAGAATCCACTACATTACACCACATACACTATCCCCACCCTCATCCCAATGCAAACACACAGACGCGCGCGCGCGCGCACGCACACACACACACACACACACGCACACACACACACACACACACACACACACACACACGCACACACACACCACACACACACACACACACACACACACACACGCACGCAAGCTATAAAAACAAAGGGAGAGAACATAGAAATAAGTCTCTCCTCTCCAAGATGGCCAAACCCTTCCCTTTCTTCTCCTCCCACAAGCTGCTACCCGGTCTGCATAAAACCATTGTTCCCTCGGGACTTCGAAGCTGGCTAAATACTTGTGATCCACGAGCAAACACGAGCATTTCTCTGCAATGCGTCACACTGCTGTTGTTCATAATGCGAGCAATCCAGCGTCACAGGGCGAGTGCAGTTTCCCGGCCACCACCTTGTAGAACATAATAATAATAGTAATAATAATGTATGGATTTTATATGGCGCAATTCTTGGGATCAACTCATTGCGCTCAACACACACTCAAACACTCGCACTGACATGTGTTCACACACACACACACACACACACACACACACACACACACACACACACACACACACACACAGGCGCACTTATCAAGTTCATCGGTTCAAGCGTAAACAATACAGTTTTGCATGCAGTACATAAAAAGTCAGGTCAGAATAATAGTCACAGCATTCAGATATTATGGTTGAAGAAGGCTTTCCTAAAGAAGTATGTTTTTCGTACTCCCAGTTCTTATAGAACAGGGAATACTTTAGAATGGGAACGAAGAAATGCTGTCTGTGTGTCCGTCCGTGCGTGCTCAAAATGTGTTCCACTCGCTCCAGACAAAACTACTGGGCCGATCTTTCTGAAAATTTGTAGGTATGTTCATTATGGGTCACGGATGATGCCCGACGTTTTAGTTTACCGCTATAGCCGTTACTAATGGCTGTAACGGCCTGTAACGGTTTTTCTTCTTTATGGAATATCTCAGAAAGTACTTGGCCGATCTTTGTGAAAATTAGCAGATATGTTCATTATGGGTCACGGATGATGCCCGATGTTTTAGTTTACCCCGTTACAGTCGTTACTAACGGCCTGTAATGGTTTTTCTTCTTTATGGAATATCTCATAAAGTCCTTGGCCGATCTTTGTGAAAATTACCAGGTATGTTCATTATGGGTCACGGATGATGCCCGATGTTTTAGTTTACCGTTATAGCCGTTACTAACGGCTGTAACGGTTTTTCTTCTTCATGGAATATCTCAGAAAAGTACTTGGCCGATCTTTGTGAAAATTAACAGTTATGTTCATTATGGGTCACGAATAATGCCCGATGTTTTAGTTTACCGTTATAGCCGTTACTAACGGCTGTAACGGCATGTAACAGTTTTTCTTCTTCATGGGATATCTGAGAAAGTACTTAGCCGATCTTTGTGAAAATTAGCATGTATGTTCATTATGAGTCACGGATGATGCCCGATGTTTTAGTTTACCTCGTTATAGCCGTTACTAACGGCTGTAACGGCCTGTAACGGTTTTTCTTCTTTATGGAATATCTCAGAAAGTACTTGGCCGATCTTTGTGAAAATTAGCAGGTATGTTCATTATGGGTCACGAATAATGCCCGATGTTTTAGTTTACCGTTATAGCCGTTACTAACGGCTGTAACGGCCTGCAACGGTTTTTCTTCTTCATGGAATATTTGAGAAAGTACTTGGTCGATCTTTGTGAAAATTACCATGTATGTTCATTATGAGTCACGGATGATGCCTGATGTTTTAGTTTACCGCTATAGCCGTTACAAACGGCTGTAACGGCCCATAATGGTTTTTCTTCTTTATGGAATATCTCAGAAAGTACTTGGCCGATCTTTCTGAAAATTAGCAGTTCACTATGGGTTACGGATGATGCCCGATGTTTAAGTTTACCGTTATAGCCGTTACTAGCGGCTATAATGGCCCATAACGGTTTTTCTTCTTTATGGAATATCTCAGAAAGTACTTGGCCGATCTGTCTGAAAATTTGTAGGTATGTTCATTATGGGCGACGGATGATGCCCGACGTTTTAGTTTACCGTTGTAGCCGTTACTAACGGCTGTAACAGCCCATAATAGTTTTTCTTTTTTATGGACTGTCTCAGAAAGTACTTGGCCGATCTTTCTGAAAATTTGTAGGTATGTTCATTATGGGTCACGGATCATGCCCGACGTTTTAGTTTACCGTTATGGCCGTTACTAACAGCTATAACGGTCCCTAACGGTTTTTCTTCTTCGTGGAATATCTCAGAAAGTACGTGGCCGATATTTCTGAAAATTTGTAGGTATGTTCATTATGGGTCACGGATGATGCCCGATGTTTAAGTTTACCGTTATATCCGTTACTAGTGGCCCATGATGGTTTTCTTCTTGATGGAAAATCTCAGAAAGTTCTTGGCCGATCTTTCTGAAAATTTGTAAGTAAGTTCATTATAGATGATGGCCGATGTTTACCAGAATAGCCATTACTAATGGTTACACCAGCCCAAGGCGGTTTTTCCTCTTTATGGAATATATCACGCGTATTCAGGATAAACTGTGAGTACGTTTATATGCTTTGCATCTTGTTAACTCTGACTTGAATTTAGATAATGTGGGCAGGTCACGTAAGCTGTCAGGAAGAAAATTGCAAAGAGTTGGCGCACTAAAGCTAAATGCTCTCTCACCGACTGTCTTTAACGAGCGCCTAGGAATTTTCAGAAGTTTTTGAGAAGATGAGCGAAGAGACCGAGAAGTTTGATAGGTGGACAGAGAAGCAGAAAGATACTGTCGGAGTGTCCCATCAAAGTAACGATAGGCAAAAACTGCGATTTTGAACTGCCATCGATATTTGATGGGAAGCCAGTGGAGTTCACGTAACAAAGGTGTAATATGCTCATTTTTACGCTTTTTGAGAACAAGGCGAGCTGCACTGTTTTGCACTCTTTGTAATCGTGCAAGCTGTTCTGAAGGAAGTCCTGCTAACACAGAGTTGCAGTAGTCTAGTCGGGACATTACCATGGCGGTGATGAGTCTGATTGTTGCCTGTGTGGAGAGGTAAGACCGGATAGAAGCAATACGTCGCAATTCCAGGAAGCATGCACGACAAACATTAGATATTTGGTTCTGCATAGAGAGGGTTTGATCAATGCTGACACCTACATATTTCACTGACTCTTTGAAAGGTAAAACAACACCATCAATTTCTGCCGACTCGGCTTCAACCATCTTGACACGAGAGGAGGTACCAACAGCCATGATCTCGGTTTTGTCATTATTCAGCTTGAGTTTGTTGCTGGTCATCCAGACTTTTACATCCCTAAAACATGCGGTAATATCTGATTGAGCACCTTGAAAATCGCTGGCGGTTGCGCTCTTAGCAAGTTCAGTGCCATCTGCGAATTTGTGGAAGTCACAGCCATGGGCAGAAATAATGTCAGACAAGGGCTGAGAAAAAAGGGTAAAAAGAACTGGTCCAAGGACAGAGCCCTGGGGAACACCATACAGAAGAGGAGAAGGGGGTGATTCAGCACCATTAACGATTACCGTCTGTGTCCTGTCAGGAAGGTATGATGTGAACATCGGAGTAAAACACCGCCCAAAGCATTGAACTCGGCTTAACCGAACGCGGTGATTTTTTTTTTTTTAAGTCTGATAACGTAGAATATCAGCTGTCATCCAGAATGAGTGATGAAAAGTAAAAACATCCGTTGTCAAACTAAATGTTTCCGAGTTGTTCTTTTGTCCTGCTGAATTCTCAAATGTGCCATTCAAATTGTCCGTCTCGTCATCATTATTGAGAATATCCACGTAACCTCGGTTACAGACCAAGTGTCTGCCTACCTGGGAACAACCGACCGAGGAGTGCCTGCTGGCGCTGCGTGGAGTAGCTACCCGTGTTACGAATTTGTCACAAACCTCTTTCCTCCCTCCCCCAGCCCCTCCCAATCCCCTCAATCGCCCGGCCCTCTAGTCTTCGCACGTCTCAAAGTCTCGTAATGATTTTACGCGGAACTAGCTATTTCAAAGTTTTAAAAAGCTTCGAAAATTCTATTGCCTTGCCAAAGCAAACAGCCCGACTCCACACACGCTCTCTCTCTCTCTCTCTCTCTCTCTCTCTCCCCTCTTCTTCACTCACGCTCCCGGCAAATCCCCACTGTCATTCCAAAGTTCCAGGAAAACCAGTCCCCCAAGACAACGGGCACCAAGACACACTTCCTGTGACGTCCACTGATGACGTTGGGTGATGACGTAAAGTTGTAAAACTTGACATCCATTCGCAGAACGCCGGGGAAGAAAGGCTAACTGGGGGTATGTGGATTCTGGCTGTGTTTCCTGCTCTGGGCGATAAATGGCTGGTCTCCACCCAGCTTTCCTTCATATAGTGTGTACCGAGGGTGAAGTCTTCGCGCGCGCGTGCGCGATAAAGAGAGAGAGAGAGAGAGAGAGAGAGAGAGAGAGAGAGAGAGAGAGAGAGAGACAGACAGACAGACAGACAGACAGACAGACAGACAGACAGACAGAGGGAGAGACACAGAGAGAGAGGACGTACAGGTGACTTCATACGCCTGTGCATGGGAGAAAAGGAGGGGACGGGGATCGCACTGGTAGAAAAGTCGGGTAGCAATATAAAATGACACGGGATGGCTTTTTCTGTTGTCGTTTTCACTAAAGCTTTGTATGCACATACAAGTGAACGGCGGAAGATGATTGATGGCGGGCAAACCGACAATCTGTATATGAGCAAGACTGAAGGAAACGTATGACTGAAAAAAAAAAAGCGAAAACCACGAGACAACCGCAC
>CM065728.1:7233507-7258507 GCA_033310375.1 Conus canariensis | reverse complement strand
AAAGCAAATAACACAGGCCTACATTCTCACATCTACTGATACACACATGTCCTCGCAAAGCAAATAACACAGGCCTACATTCTCCACACCTACTGATACACACATATCCTCGCAAAGCAAATAGCACAGGCCTACATTCTCACACCTACTGATACACACATGTCCTCGCAAAGCAAATAACACAGGCCTACATTCTCACACCTACTGATACACACATGTCCTCGCAAAGCAAATAACACAGGCCTACATTCTCACACCTACTGATACACACATGTCCTCGCAAAGCAAATAACACAGGCCTACATTCTCACACCTACTGATACACACATGTCCTCGCAAAGCAAATAACACAGGCCTACATTCTCACACCTACTGATACACACATGTCCTCGCAAAGCAAATAACACAGGCCTACATTCTCACACCTACTGATACACACATGTCCTCGCAAAGCAGATAACACAGGCCTACATTCTCACACCTACTGATACACACATGTCCTCGCAAAGCAAATAACACAGGCCTACATTCTCACACCTACTGATACACACATTCCTCGCAAAGCAGATAACACAGGCCTACATTCTCACACCTACTGATACACACATTCCTCGCAAAGCAGATAACACAGGCCTACATTCTCACACCTACTGATACACACATATCCTCGCAAAGCAAATAACACAGGCCTACATTCTCACACCTACTGATACACACATATCCTCGCAAAGCAATAACACAGGCCTACATTCTCACACCTACTGATACACACATATCCTCGCAAAGCAAATAACACAGGCCTACATTCTCACACCTACTGATACACACATATCCTCGCAAAGCAAATAACACAGGCCTACATTCTCACACCTACTGATACACACATATCCTCGCAAAGCAAATAACACAGGCCTACATTCTCACACCTACTGATACACACATATCCTCGCAAAGCAAATAACACAGGCCTACATTCTCACACCTACTGATACACACATATCCTCGCAAAGCAAATAACACAGGCCTACATTCTCACACCTACTGATACAACACATATCCTCGCAAAGCAAATAACACAGGCCTACATTCTCACACCTACTGATACACACATATCCTCGCAAAGCAAATAACACAGGCCTACATTCTCACACCTACTGATACACACATATCCTCGCAAAGCAAATAACACAGGCCTACATTCTCACACCTACTGATACACACATATCCTCGCAAAGCAAATAACACAGGCCTACATTCTCACACCTACTGATACACACATATCCTCGCAAAGCAAATAACACAGGCCTACATTCTCACACCTATGATACACACATATCCTCGCAAAGCAAATAACACAGGCTACATTCTCACACCTACTGATACACACATTTTCCTCGCAAAGCAAATACACACTACATTTACACCACTGAGAAAGCAAATGACCTGACAAAGAAGAAAACCTCACTCAGATATTGATCAGCAGACTCAGAAGATAGACGACACGACGACAGCACGAAAGTGATGTATTGTCAGAGCGACGAGAGGGAGCAGGACGAGGAGAGAGGTCGAGAGAGACGAGTGTGCAGGAGGAGACGAGATTCGTGGCAGTGTCGCGCGCATGACAAGACAGATCGCTGTTCAGAAGGTGTTGTGTGTGTGTCTGCAGCGACGCAGTGTTGTTGCAGTGAAGTGTGGGCCGCTCGCGCAACGCGTTTGTGCATGTGTCGGGTCGTTTCTACCAAACAATCCGCTGTTTATGAAGTGCATGTGTCGGGTCGCTTTTTACCCAAACAATCCGCTGTTTATGAAGTGCATGTGTCGGGTCGTTTTCTTAGCCAAACAATCCGCTGTTTATGAAGTGCATGTGTCGGGTCGTTTTCTTAGCCCAAACAATCCGCTGTTTATGAAGTGCATGTGTCGGGTCGCTTTCTTACCCAAACAATCCGCTGTTTATGAAGTGCATGTGTCGGGTCGTTTTCTTACCCAAACAATCCGCTGTTTATGAAGTGCATGTGTCGGGTCGTTTTCTTAGCCAAACAATCCGCTGTTTATGAAGTGCATGTGTCGGGTCGTTTTTTACCCAAACAATCCGCTGTTTATGAAGTGCATGTGTCGGGTCGCTTTCTTACCCAAACAATCCGCTGTTTATGAAGTGTATGTGTCGGGTCGTTTTCTTACCCAAATAATCCGCTGTTTATGAAGTGCATGTGTCGGGTCGTTTTCTTAGCCAAACAATCCGCTGTTTATGAAGTGCATGTGTCGGGTCGTTTTTTTACCCAAACAATCCGCTGTTTATGAAGTGCATGTGTCGGGTCGCTTTCTTACCCAAACAATCCGCTGTTTATGAAGTGTATGTGTCGGGTCGTTTTCTTACCCAAATAATCCGCTGTTTATGAAGTGCATGTGTCGGGTCGTTTTCTTAGCCAAACAATCCGCTGTTTATGAAGTGCATGTGTCGGGTCGTTTTTTTACCCAAACAATCCGCTGTTTATGAAGTGCATGTGTCGGGTCGCTTTCTTACCCAAACAATCCGCTGTTTATGAAGTGCATGTGTCGGGTCGCTTTCTTACCCAAACAATCCGCTGTTTATGAAGTGCATGTGTCGGGTCGTTTGCTTAGCCAAACAATCCGCTGTTTATGAAGTGCATGTGTCGGGTCGCTTTTTACCCAAACAATCCGCTGTTTATGAAGTGCATGTGTCGGGTCGTTTTTTTTACCCAAACAATCCGCTGTTTATGAAGTGCATGTGTCGGGTCGTTTTTTTTTTTTTAACCCAAACAATCCGCTGTTTATGAAGTGCATGTGTCGGGTCGCTTTCTTACCCAAACAATCCGCTGTTTATGATGTGCATGTGTCGGGTCGTTTGCTTAGCCAAACAATCCGCTGTTTATGAAGTGCATGTGTCGGGTCGTTTTCTTAGCCAAACAATCCGCTGTTTATAACCCCTAACACAAAGGATCACTCACTCTGCAGTCACAGAAGTTTCCTTTTTTTTCCCTTCGATTTTCGTCCGAGGGAACTGGAGGCTCGTTCCTAACCAAAAGAACAACAACAAAGTACTGCACATGAGCTGATAGAGTTTTGTGAGGTGGTGGCTGGTTCAGACAGACTGAACTGATAAACTGGAAATGTGTGTTAAGTACACGTCTCTGATTTCATCCTGGCGTGTGCATTTTCACACCGACCTAGTTCGCACAGATTCGCACGCGCGCGCGCATGGGTGCGTGCGTGCGAGTATTCTATAGATGCATGTGCGTGCGTATGTATGTGTGTGTGTGTGTGTGCGTGCGTATGTATGTGTGTGTGTGCGTGCGTATGTGTGTGTGTGTGTGTATGTGTGCGCGCGCGGGCGCGCGCGTGAATGTGTGCGTGTGTATGCAGGCGTTTGGTCTCTTTGTATCAGTCTGAATTATCTTTACCTTACTCGCCAACTCTTTTTCCTCTCCCCTATCTCTCTCTCTTTCTCTCTCTCTCTTCCACCCCCTCCTCTCCGCCCCCACTCCTGTCCTTGACCCCCGCCCCAGTTCTCTGTCTCACCCGCTACCGATTTTCAGTTCCATCTCAGCCCAACAGCACTTTCGGTTTTTTTTTGGCTGTGCCACCCAGCCCAATCCGCATCGTCAGGATGACAGGGGGTACAGTATAGAGAAAGGTGTGGGCTGTTTTGTGGGGACGTCCAGAAATAACCTCACAGAGAGAGAGAGGGCAGTGAAGAGGAGTACACAGTTTGGAGCACCGGGTGACAGTTCGTCAAGCGCTCCACAGTCTTAAGACGGAGGCTCGCCACAGAAATACATTCCCATATCGACGGCCACAAGATCGCCCAACGACGCGTCCTATAACACAAAATAACACGGCCGTTATCCGTTTCAGAAGAGCGTCACCACGCTCTCCGCTGATAGTGAAAGGCCATCGAGGGCTGGAGCGGGAAGCAGGGATGGGGGTGGGGTGGGGGAGTGGGGAAGGGGGAGAGGTTGGGAGGGATTCCGTGATGGGTAGTTTTCGGGCAAATGGGAAGTGGAGGATTGGGACATTTCGTTTAGTTATTATGTCAGTGGATTGGTATGTCAGGTCTTTGCGAGGCTCAATGTTTTGTCGTGATATACTTTCTGAATAGCATCAGACTCTTGAAGGACACAATATGGAGATGGGTTAAAAAAAGACATACATATATATAATGTGATCTTCTACTCCTCTCTCTCTCTCTTCCTCTCTCTCTCCTCTCTCTCTCTCGCTTTCTCTCTAATGCAAGCCCACAGGGTAAGCTTCAAAAAACATGTCACCTGCAATTCAAAGGGGTGTGTATATGCGTGCGTGCGTGCGTGCATGCGTGGTGCATGGTGTGTGTGTGTGTGTGTGTGTGTGTGTGTGTGTGTGTGTTGTGTGTGTGTGTGTGCCCTCCCCGAGGATTGAATATGAAATAAAAAGTTTGCTAAATTATTCTTATTTTCAAACATTAGCTTCTATCGGAAAGCACTACTTCAATTTGCGATTACATAGCCACATATACCACATATGGCAGTAAACATCGACAACACCGTCCGTTTTTTTTAACCTCTATGAAATGCTTAAAAAAAGAAAAAAAACCCAGCATACATAGAAAATACCATCGGTTCTCTCACCACAAGAAAACCGTAAAAGACAGTATACACCGACAATGGTGTAGGGTTGTTTCTTTTTCATCACTATGAAATCCTATATGCGTTAACAACATCCTTAGTTTTGTCATCACTATGAATCCCTAAAAAAAAACAGCATAAATTAATCAATAGCGTCGGTTTTGTCATCACTATGAAACTCTGAAACACAGTATGCATTAAGACTAACGTTGGTTTTGTCAGCACTATGAAACTCTGAAACACAGTATGCATTAAGACTAACGTTGGTTTTGTCAGCACTATGAAACTCTGAAACACAGTATGCATTAAGACTAACGCTGGTTTTGTCAGCACTATGAAACTCTGAAACACAGTATGCATTAAGACTAACGCTGGTTTTGTCAGCACTATGAAACCCTCAAACACAGTATGCATTAAGACTAACGCTGGTTTTGTCAGCACTATGAAACTCTGAAACACAGTATGCATTAAGACTAACGCTGGTTTTGTCATCACTATGAAACCCTCAAACACAGTATGCATTAAGACTAACGCTGGTTTTGTCATCACTATGAAACTCTGAAACACAGTATGCATTAAGACTAACGTTGGTTTTGTCAGCACTATGAAACCCTAAAACACAGTATGCATTAAGACTAACGCTGGTTTTGTCAGCACTATGAAACCCTAAAACACAGTATGTATTAAGACTAACGCTGGTTTTGTCAGCACTATGAAACCCTAAAACACAGTATGCATTAAGACTAACGCTGGTTTTGTCAGCACTATGAAACCCTAAAACACAGTATGCATTAAGACTAACGCTGGTTATGACCATGAAACTCTAGAAAACAGTATGCATTAACAACAACGTCGGTTTTTCTCGTCAAGTCGACTTTACACAGATGAGTGTTATTAATCCTTGTTACAAACACCTACTACAGAACCTTTGCACTGCTTCGAGTCGTCAGTATCAGCACCGTTGTATCCACAATCGGAAACTTGAAAGAAGTCCTGACATGTGTTTCAAAAACAACAACGGTAATTCGTTGTTCCCAAAGCGGAAGTTTGTTTGTTTGTTTTGTCCTGAGAAATAAGGTGCGCTCACCTTATAGATCCCCTATCATCCGTCCTCTTCTTGTTCTTCTTCTTCCTGGATACAACATAAACCAAAGGCACGAGCAGGAGACTCATTAGTGTAAGGCTGGACGGTAGAAATAAAATACAAATTAATGAGCGCACAGGAGGCAGATGGCAACGCGTGATCGACCGATCTTCGTTCTTTTTTTTTTTCTTTCTTTTCTTTTCTTTTTCTTCTTTTTCAATCTTTTCTTTTTACCATTATTTCGCCATGTTTTACCGATATGATATTTGAATACACAACCAGGAAGTAAACTGCGTATCTCATTCTGAAGTGCTGCACGGTTCGATTTCAACTCAGTGAGCAGGTAATCTTAAACGCGTTCCTATTAACCACTTGGTTTTGAGATCATTTTTCGGCGATTTCGGCCCCGTAAAAAAAAATTCTTCTGATTTTCTTACTGACCTGTGACGTGTCATTTGGACATCGACCACGTTAGGTTTGCATACAGTACTTTTTTCCCAAACCTGAACGAAGCAGCGAAAAGCGAGCTAGGCTGAGGGGTATGGTGACCGGGAAGTATAGGACGCAATTCCCAGTTGTGACACTGAAAGACAGCGACTAGAACTTCTGTTGCCAGTGTGCAATTACTGTTCTTCCGAGACGCTCTGAACGTCACTGAACCTAAACGCTGGGAGGAAAAACAGCCGTAGCAAGTATTCTTTTTATTTCATGTTATTATTATTATTATTATCTTTTAACACCGTAATCCTCACCAGCGATACTACGTACTTGAGTTAGCGGAATTCAGCCCTGTGATACATAACCCAGCTTTTTGTATTTTAAACAGACTGGCTACGCACGTTTCGCCCGGGCCTGACTAGCGTGATGGGTCGTGTGTCAGTATCATATGAAGGATCGCGGTTGGAAGGTCGCGAAATCGATCCGCACTCGGGGCACTGTTTCTTCACTGGTGTCTCCTCTTTTTTTTCTTCCTGTCTTTCTTTCTTTCTCCCTGTCTTTCTTTCCTTTCTTTTTCTTAAAAAAAATGTTTTCCTTTTTGTGACCTTTAATATGTGGGCGTGACGTTTTCCAGATTCCCTACTTCTTCTCCGAATATGATTAAATTTTGGCCGATCCATGTCTGTTAACTCTTTTCCGCTTTTAACTTACAAAATCTGATTCTCCACCCTAGTCAGTCTATCTATCTATCTATTTATGTATCTATCTATCTATGTATCTGTCTATTATCTCTCTCTCTCTCTCTCTCTCTCTCTCTCTCTCTCTCTCTCTCGTGTGTTGTGTGTGTGTGTGTGTGTGTGTGTGTGTGTGTGTGTGTGTGTGTGTGTGTGTGAAGTCTCCCGTTGATATCAGTGTTGCCCTCGATGGCTCCCCTTGTCTGTTTCCTTCACTGCTCCCCTCTGCAACCGTTCCCCTCCGCCAGCCCCTCACCCGCCTCCACCCGACCCCTGAATCGCTGCCGCCAGAGACTGTCATCCCAGTTCATTTCTCCATCCCCTACCCCCCCCCCCCCCCTTCCCTCCCTCCCTCTCTCTCTCATGCATTGATTGTTGCATTTTTTATGCATATTGTTTGATTTTGCTTCTTACTACATATATGTTGTTTTTTTTCTTGCCCAGAAGGCTGGATGTAAAAAGATTTTATGCTTAATCCACTGCCCTCTTGAAATAACATTCGTTCGTTCATTCGTTCGTTCTTTCTCTCTCTCTCTCTCTCTCTCTCCTCTCTCTCTCTCTCTCTCTCTCTCTCTCTCTCTTGATCTATGCATTTTGCGTATGTTTGCGTCTTTTGTTCGCAATGGCGATGAATTATCAGAGGCAAATTGCAGGGCGCAGGCTATGCCAGTTCATATCATTTGTGAGTCATGGTAAAAAAAAAAAAGAGATATTAACTGGCACAGCCAGCGCTCTGCAATTTCACCATGACTGACAAATGAAGTTTTGGTATTTTTGTAAGCAGCGCAAACATAAAGTCCGCGGAATCAAGCCCTAACTCCGTGGTTTTATGGGCACACAAAGAACAGACGGGCTGTGCCGGGATGAAAGTGGCTGTCAATTTGCTGCATGTATGGGATCCATTTACCTCTGTGCCCCCGAAGATCAAAGAGGAATCTACACTCACCTTCACTTTCACCATTATCTTAACCCCCCCCCCCCTCCCCCACACCTCTCTCTCCGTCTCTGTCTCTCTCTGTCTGTCTGTCTGTCTGTCTGTCTGTCTGTCTCTCTCTCTCTCTCTCTCTCTCTCTCTCTCTCTCTCTCTCTCTCTCTCTTCGATCTCGCCCACTTCTTGCTTCAGCTTCTCCATTCCTTTTTTTTAAATTTTTTTTTAAAAAGTTAATTATCAATTTACTCTGTGTGTGTGTGTGTGTGTGTGTGTGTGTGTGTGTGTGTGTGTGTGTGTGTGTGTGTGTATCTGTGTGTGCCGTGAGCGTGTTTGGGTGCATGCGCGCGCATGTGTGGGTGTGTGTGTGTGTGTGTGTGTGTGTGTGTGTGTGTGTGTGTGTGTAACTATACATGCATAAATTTAAGTATTTAACTATCAACCCACTTTGTTTCCTTGTGTTCGCTTGTTTCTATTATTCCTTTCGTGATTCGTTTTATTCAGTTTTACGCTATCAATTCATTCATCCAGTCACTCATTTATACACCCAAAACCCCCTCAGTAATCACTATTCCAGGGAATTTCAATGAGAATGAAAACAAGAGGCAACTGGACATTTTCAAACTCGCACCATCATCAGCAATTGTTGATTCCTGATTCATCAGACTTCCGATACCCATGAACTGACAAAGTAAACTCTTTCGGTTTTGCATTGTTTCAGCTTACAGACACCACGCACACAGCAAGGTCGGGATCACTACAAACAATGCATACACATGACATGGGGGTGTAACGGCTAGAAAACCAACGACATGTCAGAGGTGCACTCCGTTCGCTGTTGTTGATCAAGGATTATGAATACTTCGTTTAGCAGCCTGTGAGTCATCCATCATACACACAGTAAAGCCTCGGTTTCGCTTTGTTCAACCACAGCCAGCATACACATCAACAGAAGGACAAGGCAAATACAACTACAAGCAATGTAGGCATAGCGCATTTGTGCCAGTGTGGGAAAGTCATGGACGTGTAAATGAATATATCTTAAACTGACGTGCGCGCGCGCGCACAGACACACACACACACGCACACCATAAATAGGGAGATCGGTCCTGCCAGTGTTACCTGACATCTCGGCAAAACATACTTTTGAAGTGATCCCTAAAAGTATGAAGATCACTGTCGGGTATTGGTATGTTTCAGACAGGGACGTGAAAAAAAAAATTAAAAGAAAAAAAAAAAAAAGGTAAAGCCCGCCTCAAAAAGTGGTAGGCAATAAACTACTCTCCGTGGATTGAGCTCACAGTCTGCCGACGAGAACAAGATCCATGCTATGATAACACAAAGGCCGCTCATCATCTGTTGCACTTTGTAAGGCCTTTAGGCGGAACATACCGCCGTGTCCAGGCGTCAAACTGACAAACCCTCTGAAGCGTAGCTTCAACAGCCTTGAAATTATGCCGTGTAGCAGCCATTAGCACTGCAACACGACTAATGGAGGGAACCTGAGGCAGGCTGGCAGGGGAAGCCTGGCCGTTGAATGGAGAGTGTCATGATGGGCTGAAGCGGTTCCTCTGATGGCTGCTCAGTTCTGTACGTGTATGCACAGTGTCTTCCGTGTTTGTTGCCGGAGGCTTTGGGCGGCGGTCTTACCCACTTTTCCCCCGCGTCTCTGCCTGAAGCAGGCCAATGTCAGGCAGTGATCTCCCTTTCCTTTGGAGTCGTGGTCACAGCGTGTATCCTGTGTCTTGAGAGTATCGAGTGCTGATGTGGGAAGGGCGAAGGGGGGGGGGGGGGAACAAATGACGGGGAGAAAAAAAAAAGCAATGATGGAAATGCATTGATCTTTCTCCAAAAGTTGGGAACATGAAGACAATGAAGACGTGTAAATTAATAGATTTTAAATCGACGTACGCGCGCACACACAACACAACACACATAACACACCACAACACAACACGCACGCGCGCGCGCTCGCACACACACACACACACACACACACACACACACACACACACACACGCACACACGCCATAATTAGACTATGCAAGTAACAGCCTTTAGATGACGCCGAGTAACAACCATTAGAACTGGAGCACAACATAACAATGACAGTCTGGGGTACGCTTGGTAGAGGAAGGCAGCGTCTACGAATGGAAAAAAAAGTCTTTGAAAAAAAAAAAAAAGATGCGAAGCATATAAACGTACTCCCAGTTTTCCAAACCGCTTATTAATCGGCCAAGTGCTTTGTGAGATAAGAAATAAAGGCAAAATAACGGTTTTAACGGTTATTTAACCGATATACACTTTTGAAACTGGTATTTTAGTCCTCACTGGGCTAAAGCCTGTGTACATACCAAATTTCATCCAAATCGGGCAAAATGTCAAGAATAACGGTTTTTAACGGTCAGATTTTGAAACACTACATGTAAGTGCCATTTGTGTGTGATAACCTTTTTGTATACAAAATTTCATTAAAACCCACTAATATGTAAAAAACAATAACGGCAAAATAACGGTTTAACGGTTATATAACCGATATACACTTCTGAAACCGGTATTTTAGTCCTCACTGAGCTAAAGCCTGTGGACATATCAAATTTCATCCAAATCGGACAATATGTCAAGAATAACGGTTTTTAACGGTCAAATTTTGAAACACTATATAGAAGTGCCATTTGTGTGTGATAACCTTTCTATATACCAAATTTCATTAAAATCCACCTATATATAAGAAATAACGGCAGAATAACGGTTTTTAACGGTTGTTTAATCCATTTTCAGCATTACATCACTTACATATGGCCAGAGGCTCCGATTTGTCACAAGATCATCCAAACCGCTTATAAATTGGCCAAGTACTTTCTGAGATATTCCATAAAGAAGAAAAACCGTTACAGGCCGTTACAACCGTTAGTAACGGCTATAACGGGGCAAACTAAAACATCAGGCATCATCCGTGACCCATAATGAACATACCTGCTAATTTTCATAAAGGTCGGCCAAGTACTTTCTGAGATATTCCATAAAGAAGAAAAACCGTTACAGCCGTTAGTAACGGCTATAACGGTAAACTAAACATCGGGCATTATTCGTGACCCATAATGAACATACCTACAAATTTTCAGAAAGATCGGCCGAGTACTTTCTGAGATATTCCACAAAGAAGAAAAACGGTTACAGGCCGTTACAGCCGTTAGTAACGGCTATAACGAGGTAAACTAAAACATCGGGCATCATCCGTGACCCATAATGAACGTACCTGCTCATTTTTACAAAGATCGGCCAAGTACTTTCTGAGATATTCCGTAAAGAACAAAAACCGTTACAGGCCGTTACAGTCGTTAGTAACGGCTATAGCGGTAAACTAAAACATCGGGCATCATCCGTGGCCCATAATGAACATACCTACAAATTTTCAGAAAGATCGGCCCAGTAGTTTTGTCTGGAGCGAGTGGAACACATTTTGACCACGGACACACAGACAGACAGACAGACGGACACACAGACAGCATTTCTTCGTTCCCATTCTAAAGTACTCCCTGTTCTATAAGAACTGGGAGTACAAAAACGGTTGAAGCTACGCTTCAGAGGGTTTGTCAGCGGCGGTATGTTCCGCCTAAAGGCCTTACAAAGTGCAACAGATGATGAGCAGCCTTTGTGTTATCATATATCATGAATCTTGTTTCTCTTCTCGTCCGCAGACTGTGAGCTCGATCCACGGAGACTAGTTTATTGCCTACCACTTTTTGAGGCGGGCTTTACCTTCTTTTCTTTCTTCTTCTTTTTTTCACGTCTCTGCCTGAAACATACTGATACCCGACAGTGATCTCCCTTTGACTTTGAGTCGTCACCAGGGCGCGTATCCTGTGTCTTGAGTGTATTGAGCACTGAGTGTTGGTGGAGGGAGAAAAATTACGACAAAAAAAAAAAAAAAAAAAAAAAACCCTTGGAAAATGCGCTGATCTTTATACAAAGATTAAGAAAACTAGGAAAAGCCAACATAAGAGAGAGAGAGAGAGAGAGAGAGAGAGAGAGAGAGAGAGAGAGAGAGAGGGAGAGGGTGAGAGAGAGAGAGAGAGACAGTGTGTGTGTGTGTGTGTGTGTGTGTGTGTGTGTGTGTGTGTGTGTGTGTGTTTTGCAACAGCTGGTGCAAGCTACATCACTACTGCTGGTGATTCGTCAGCTGCATGTCCAACAACAAATCTGCCGCTACCCCCATCCCTCCCCCACGCAACTCCCTCCACTCCTGAGAAATATCAGCAGTATTGTTTGCCTAAGCCGGGAAACTGAATTGCAGAATCGTAATAAAAGCGTTTCCTGGATTTATTTGATGACAACATTCAGAGCGACATTATTTCATGCATTACTTATGCCAACGTGTGTGTGTGTGTGTGTGTGTGTGTGTGTGTGTGTGCGCGCACGCGCGTACACACACACACACACACACACACACACACACTATATCATGGTTTGTTGCATCAAACTCTTGTTTTAGTTCCTCTTCTTTAGTGGTACGAAAGAAGACGCAACACAACCGTGCGCACGCGCGCTCACACACACACACACACACACACACACACACACACACACACACACACACAATATCAGACGACTTTCAATCTTGAGAACTGACACAAACATGGACGTTCTGTGTTCCTGTATTTCCAGCATTTTCTGATAAGCTGATCACAGTTTCTTAGTGGTAAACCTGTTGTAAAAGTGAACCCAACCTGACAATTTATCTAAATAAAAAAAGTTTGATAAACCAAACTACCACCGACTATGAATTGTTGGCGAAAACTTGTTGAAGAAAATATGAATTAAAAAAAAACAACAAACAAACAAACAAAAACTCACGAACTTCCATTCACATCTCCCCCCCTCTCTCTCTCACACACACACACACACACACACACACACACGCGCGCGCGCGCGCGCACACACAACTCCTACCTGTGTTGTTTTATGATTAGCGCGTGTTTTTTTTCCCGGCACCTCAGAAATCAAACAGTCTACGACGAGATCCAGACCCGGCCACAAAAATGAAGAGTCGAAGTCAACACACAACTCTCTCCTTTTCTACATTTACATATGTGTGAATTGCACGATGGCGTGTGCACACAGTCCACATCACACTCACATCACATTCTTCACACAGTCCCAGACTAAAGTCAGGGAAGCGGCAATGAGACACGCGCTCCCCACGCGCCTCAAGTTTGCCCAAGCACTAAATGTCGTCTGCTCCACACACCAGCGTCTGCCTCTCCGCCCGCTTCTCTCCCTTTCCTCCCGCTCGGCTCTCTCCGTCACCGCTCGCCTTCGGGGCCCGCGCGCTCCGCGCGATGTCGACTATCAAATGCCACCCCGCGTTAATGGGAAACCTCATTGGTGGCGAGAGGGACGGGTAAGGGGGTGTGGGAGGGGTACCGGTGTCCCCACTCCCCCCGCACCCCTTCTTCTTGTATGAGAGGGGTGGGGGTTAGGTTAGGGGAGGAGGGAGGTGGAAAGGGCGGGGGGTGGGAGGGCGCAATGAGTGAGCACTTCACGCGTACAGATTCGATAGCCATAAACAACGAGAGAGAGAGAGAGAGAGAGAGAGAGAGACGGGGATGGAAGTGAAGTAATATGGAGGGAGAGAAAAAAAAAAAGCTACACACACAAACAAAAAAGAATAATTGCACCAATTGTGCATTTATCGGCAGCTCTATGACTAATAAGCTCTATACCAAGGCCATGCTAAACTCTGTGTGTGTGTGTGTGTGTGTGTGTGTGTGTGTGTGTGTGTGTGTGTGTGTGTGTTCCCCTGTCAGTTCACGCCGTTTTAAAAGCAGAGTTGTGATGGCAGTGTCACTACCCACCTCCCACTCCTTTTTTCCACACTTACGTCATTTTGCACGCTGCATTACATGGTCTGGTTGAATTGGCAAGCTCTCTCTCTCTCCTCTCTCTCTCTCTCTCTCTCTCTCTCTCTCTCTCCTCTCTCTCTCACACACACACACACACACACACACACACACACACACACTTTTCTAACTGCACGATGACAGCCGTGTGCACAGAGAACCAGTGGTTCAAATCTACGATGTCTCATGTGCAAAATGCGACGGCCTTAAGAAGCCTTCCTCCTCATCTCCTACAATAACATACGTGTGCATACATGCAAACATCGGCGCCCCTCCCCCCTACCCCCCACAACTGCCCTTCCCTCACCCCCATCCCCCTTTTCAGCCTATATAAAAGACACGGAGCTTATCAGAAAAGGGGAACGGTGGGTTACGGTGGGCCCCGAGTTAAACGTGCCCTATCGGATTAATCATGTTCCACTAAATCCTTCGTTATTGCCGTCAACAGCCACTGCTGTCTCTTCCCGTCAGCTTCAATCCTATTCAGATTTAGCGTCCCAGAATGAAAATGAAATCCTATCAAAATCCTCATCTTCCTCTCAATCCTTATGGATCGTCAACTGATAATTCTAGAAATAAAGTCACGTTGTGTTGCTGGTCATGGCCGTGCTCTGGTATGGTGGACACCTCGTTTGAATGTCCTCTTCTCATGAACACCCTTGTCCCATTCGTGTGACGTGAATGGTTGAGTTTTACGTCCTCCTAGCGAAAGCTTTTAGGGGCATGTCTTTCATTCACGGTAGTCTTTGAATCCATTTGTGTGGAAGTCGTGGCTATTACATCAGCAAGCTGCGGTGGATACAGTCCCTGGATGGACGTACTTGGCGACGCCCATCGGAGAGGAGAGCTTACTCTCACTGGCCTCCCGTTCAACAAACGGAATGATTGTCGGCATACAGAGGGGGCCTTAGCCATCGACTGGTGTGTGGGTTTAGCAGGTCGCGTCCTGTGTGTGGTGGGTGGTGGACCAGAGCAGGCGCCATGGCAGACCAGCGCTGCGTGTGACTCGGTTTCACACAGCGCGGGGCTTCCTCTGCTGGGGTGCCTCCTGGAGACTTGACTTGCCAGGGATTGCTCGCTCAATGAGGAAGGCTGTGCTGGGTCTGACGGATCCGGACTGAGCGGCCTGGGAGTGATGCCAGTGAGGGGGCACGGAAAATGACACATCAACAACATCAACAACAACAACAACAACAGTGCAACACACACACACACACACACACACACACACACACACACACACACACACACACACAAGCGCGCGCGCGCGCGCGCACGCACGCACGCACGTACGCACGCACGAACACACACACACCAGAACACACTCACACTCACACACACACGCGCGCGCGCGCGCACACACACACACACACACACACACACACACACACACACACACACACACACACACGCACACACACGCGCCAAACATTTCTTTCAGACATTAATAACAATGGCTGGATGTTTCTCTCCACAACGTCTGTGCCGTGACGACCAGGCCGTTATGACAGCGGGACGTCAACGGACTCTGACTGATACACCCTGTTGATAGTCAGTTTAACGTCGGGCGGACTGACAAACCGGTCAGCAATTGGATCTAAGTCAGCTGAGGCAGTGGACTGTGTGAACCAGCCATGTGGCGATGCCCTGTGGTCACTGCCCGACAATGCCCAGGGGTGATTTCCACAACGAAAACGAAAGGACAGCCTAATAGTTTGGACATGGCGATCGATAAGGTTATGTTTAATTTGTGTTGATTGTTTGCTTGCAAACCGAAAATTTAAAGACAGACTCCACCGGGACGGCTGCTGAACAAAATTCCAAAACACGTGAGTTAGAAGAGACTGCATTCTACTGGAACTAAAACTACTACAACTACTATTATCACCAGAAGTAGTAGTAATCCTCTCTATAGTATTTTTTTTCAATATTTATATCATCATCATTATCATTATTACTGTCATGATTATTACTATTGTCATCTTTACTATTGAACTCACATTATCTCCTTCCCAACGGCCTACTTTTCACTCAACGCCCATCTTGCGCCGACTTTCAGAAGATAAGTGATGGGTCGTTCTTCGTTTTCATTGTCCTAAATGTTGTTTATCTTGCCTGAGGAAGATTTAAGAGGTCAGTTCGCGTCGTGCTTTGTTTGGTAATTTCTTTGTCCATGTTAACTGGTGGATTTTCTGTAAATTCCTTTTAAAATTTGTTTCAATTTCCGCGCCTGCAGTCACACTTTGAAACTAAAGAGAAAGCACAGCTGACTTGTTTTAAACAGCAATCGAGAAGGTGATGTTTATTTTGTGTGGATAGTTTGAATTTCCTCGCAAGGTGATGTCTATTTTGTGTGGATAGTTTGCATTTCCGCGCAAGGTGATGTCTATTTTGTGTGGATAGTTTGAATTTCCGCGCAAGGTGATGTCTATTTTGTGTGGATAGTTGAAAATCCCTTGCAAACTGAAAACTAAAAACAGACTCCACTGGAGATGCTGCTATACTAATGTTCAAAAAATGCGTAGAGTAAAAGAGTCTGAATGCTACGGGGTTTAGGTGGACCGTAATGTGTGTGTACAGATAGACACATGAGGTAAAAGTGATGTGGTAAAAGTGATGAGGTAAAAGTGATGAGGTAAAAGTGATGAGGTGTAATGTGCGATTGCAGCTGATGCGTGATGACATGAAATGCTGTCCAGTAAAGTGTGATGACATGAAATGCTGTCCAGTAAAGTGTGATGACATGAAATGCTGTCCAGCACAGTGTGATAAGGTGAAGTGCTGTCCAGTACAGTGTCATAAGGTGAAGTGCTGTCCAGTACAGTGTGATAAGGTGAAATGCTGTCCAGTACAGTGTGATAAGGTGAAATGCTGTCCAGTACAGTGTGATAAGGTGAAATGGGGTCAGGCAAAGTACGATGAGTGTGATCATGTCAAACCACGAGGGGCCAAGGCGAACAAACGAATGTTGTCCAAATCCACCCCCCCGCCCCATCCCTTTCGCTTCAGTTATCCCCTCCACCCTCACCCCCCTTTCTCCGCACCCTCCTAAACATACATTTCTCATCATAACTAAAGCTGGGAATTTCAGCCAACGGTACCAGTAGTATACTGTTTGATCACACACACACACGCACACACACACACACACACACACACACACACACACACACACACACACTCACACACACACACACACACACACACACACACACACACACACCACACTCACACACACACACACACACACACACACACACACACACACGCACACGAAGTGGTTCCACCGGCTGATAGCCAGGCAAACGATGTTGTTAGTCAGCAAACGTCTGTGTTGATTCAGCATCAACATCCTCCCTACCACTCCTCTACTCTGGCATCAAAGACAGAGACACTACAAAGGTGACGGAGAGAGGACAGGGTGACAGCATGAAACGGAGGAGGAACGAAGGCAGGCACTGAAGAAGGATAAAGAGAAAGACGACTGAGAGGGAGGAGGATGACGAGGAGGAGAAGGGGGTGGGTGGGGGGGGGGGAGGAAAAGAGGAATAGCAGACAAGCCGAAGCACAGGACAACCGAGCGATGACGACAACTTCAAGCAGACGAACAAACAGTATGGGATACAAACCCCAAACAGCGTGAGAAAACAACACAAAACAATGTATAACAAAACAAAGCTTTTCAGTTGAAACAGCACTAGCGGCAGCAGGTGCCGCAACATGAACAGCAGTAGCGGCAGCGTTATAGCAGTTACAACAGCAGCAGTTACGGTAGCAAGCGTGGATAGCAGCAAACATGGCGGATTCTAAAAGAAATGATGGCTGTGGCAACATGAACAAAATACAGTGTGGTACTCGTAGTAGCAGCAGCGGTAGAGGCAGCATGGGCTATGGTGGCACCTGGTTGTTGTTAGTTCTGTTCAGTTCAGTGGTATATTTAATATCTTTTCATCGCCAGATGATATCAGACACTTATCAAATAAAAAAGAAAAAAAAAAAAACAGCCTTCACACTCAACTTATCTAGTACTTGCAAAGCCACATCTGATATGTGCATATTTACATAAGTGAAATACGCTAGTGGTACACAAAGTTGTGATCTTTACAAAAATTTTGCAACCTGTGACTGCGAAATAACCATGGCAATTTCAGCAACACATGAACCATATAAGAAAGTATTGACATTATGAAAGTTATTCCTCTCAATACTTTTCTCCTGATAGAGCGTTCAAACAAAAGATAATGCACAGAAATGTTTTCTCTGCAGACACAATTACCATGAGAATATTTAGTGTTCCTAGTATTCAGCCTTAATTTATGAACTAATCTTACAATGTGCCTTGGGCACAATGGTAAAGTAGCCATGTTTTGACTAAAATTCTGCTTGTCCATAATTCGGATTAATTCACATGAGGACAAATCTAAGGGATTTTTTGAAATAAATTTTCAGCGTTTCTATTTGCTCCTTCTTTTGCAGGACTGTCTGCTATTTCATTCCACTTTATACCACAGTGATTGTTGTGACATTGTTCACGAGATGAACGGCTATCTTTTGTGTCTCTGTCACTGCTGTGGTACAAGTCTGTGATCACACCAGTGCACTTCTACCGTACACAGCGTCTGTACCTATCAAGGGGCCCTGAACAGCTGCAGAAGAGACATTAAGCCAATCGACACTGCCCAGCAAAATTCCTCCCCCCCCCCCCTCCCCTTAATTAGTTTCTTTAGTACCTGTCAAATACTCGAGCTGCTTGGAAACAAAGGCAGTTCAATTATGTCTGACATGGATTGGTATGTGCTCTGACCGCCCTACACACCATCCCCTCTTTCTCTCTCTGTCTCTCTCTCTCTGTCTCTCTCTCTGTGTCTCTCTGTCTCTCTCTGTCTCTGTCTCTGTCTCTCTCTGTCTCTCTCTCTCTCTCTCAATAATTTAATGTCTTTTGATGATGTGGAATTACTATTTTGTGGAGACATGAACGCAAGAACTTCCAATGTGTCTCCAGAATTTGTATGCGAAAGTGATTTATACATGAACTATGTCAAGGAGGTTAACAGTACACATGAAAGATGCTCTCAAGACAAAGTATTAAATTTGTATGGGAAGAAATTACTTAGCATGTGCACTGTATTGGGACTGACAATTTTAAATGGAGTATGTAATGGCGACCTTGAAGGCCGTTTCACGTACATTTCTGATGTAGGGAGCAGTGTAAATGACTACTTTTTAGCATCTGTTCAACTTTTCGAATTATTGTATAAAAGGATTACGCTTAATGTGATGGAAAGATATGATTCTGATCACTTACCACTAGTGCTGTGTATTGGAATGCAGACTGATCAAATACATAACAATTTTGCTTCTAGTTTACAGAATAGTGAGTTCGTTGTTCAGTATTGCTGGAATTCAGAATATGGTCAACAGTTTACGTATCTCATGAATTCACCAGGGGTTCTAGAAACACTGAAAGCTGCTGAAAACCTTATTTGTGAAGACGTTAACCAAGCGTTGTCTTTATTTAATACAACTGTCAAAGAACAAGCTGAAAGTATGAGGAAAACTAAACAAGTAAACAAGAATTTCGAACAGGGTTGGTTTGATCATGAATGCAGGGAAGCCAAAAGTAAACTACGTAAATTATTCAGATTTTTTTTGAAAACATTGGATAAAGATGATAGAACAGAATTCTGTATAGCAAGAAGGGAGTACAAAAATTTAAATAAAAGAAAAGAGAAAGAATACAATGATTCTTTGCTGAATGATCTTATGTCTTCAGTTAAGAACCAGCAATTATTCTGGAATACTATACACAAGATCTCAAGAAAGAAAACACAACCTGTAAATAGCATTTCAGTACAAGACTGGTTCTTACATTTTAAAAATGTGTTAGAAAAGGGTGAGCAAGAGTCCACAGTGATCAATGAGGCGATACATTGTGAAGAAAATACATATGATAGACCAATTTCCAGAGAAGAAATATTACTAGCGATTAGAAAATTGAAAAATGGTAAAAGTGCTGGACCTGATGGTATTATTGGAGAGTTTTTCAAGAATTCTGGTGAGTTTGTCGTAAACTTTTTATGTAAACTGTTTAATTTTCTGTTTGACACCGGGATTTATCCCGATGATTGGAAAGAATCCATAATATTGCCCTTGTTTAAAAAGGGTGATGCAAATGATGTAGACAATTACAGAGGTATTTCTTTATGTAATATATGCAGTAAACTTTATAGTTCCATTGTTAATAAGCGATTACATGAATGGATATCTCAGAATAATGTAACAGGAGAACACCAAGCAGGATTCAAGAAAGATTATTCCACAGTTGATCATATGTTTAGCCTGTTAGCCGCAGTTCAAAAACAATTTGTAAATAATCAGAAGTTATATGTTGCTTTTGTGGATTTTGAGAAAGCTTTCGATTTAGTTTCACGGAAACTACTATGGCCTATTTTATTAAAAAATGGAATTAAGGGTAAACTGTATCGTTGCGTAAAGAGTATGTATTGTGAGGTGAAGGCTAAGATCAGATCCGGAGCACATTTATCAGATTTTGTCATGTGTACCAGAGGAGTTAAGCAAGGGGACGTCTGTAGTCCAGTTTTGTTTTCTTTGTTCATAAATGAATTAGCTTTGGAAATTATTCAAAATGGAAAGCATGGTGTAACCTTTGACTTTTTGGAATTATTTGTGTTGCTTTTTGCCGACGATATAGTCTTATTGTCTACAACGGTCGTTGGACTTCAAAGACAGTTGAATAGCTTGTATTCTGCTGCAACCAGATTAGAACTAAAAGTAAATATGAATAAGACCAATATTATTGTCTTTCGTAAAGGTGGTTATTTGGCTCGAAATGAGAGATGGATTTATGACGGTCAGTGCATTGCTGTAGTCAATGCATATAAGTATTTAGGATTCTATTTCACAACCAGATTAAGTTTCACTTTTGGACGCCAAGATATTGCAAACAGAGCAAAGAGAGCAGTTACAGTTATACTTCACATTTTATATAAACTGAATTGTAGCGCTTTTATAGTTTTCTCAAAGCTGTTTGACTCTCAGGTGCAGCCAATCCTACAATATGGAGCAGAAATTTGGGCACTTGAGAAAAGCGTCGTAATCGAAAATGTGCATTTGTATGCTATGAAAAAAATTTTGAATGTAGATAATCGAACACCGAATGATTTAGTATATGGTGATCTGGGAAGATATCCGATTTATGTTAATTCGTTTTTGAAATGCATTAAATACTGGCTGAAAATAACAAGAATGGACGAAATTAAAATACCTTTTAAAGCTTATAAGATATTGAGAAATTTGGATTGTAATGGCAAGAAGACATGGGCTACCAATGTTCGTCACTGTTTAAATGCATATGGCTTTGCTTATGTTTGGGATAACAAGGGCGTTGAAAATACATAGGGTTCTTGAAATGTTTTAAACAAAGAATTATTGACTGCAGATGGCAGGACTGGCATGATCATATTTATAGCAGTGACAGATTTGCGCAGTACAGACTCTTTAAAACAACTAATGTGATAGAGCCATACATTAAAATGGATATGAACAGATATATTAAGAGTGCGTTAAGCAAGTTTAGATTTGGTGTTTCTGATATAGCTTGTCACCGTTTCAGATACAGTGCTGTGAGTGATAATGAAATGACATGTCGTTTATGTAACCTGGCCAAGGAAGATGAAATCCATTTCCTTTTTTGCTGTCCTGTTTTTCATGACCTCAGGATAAAATTCATAAAGCCAAAGTTTTATTCTGACCCTTGTATTTTCAGAGTTAATTTACTCCTGGCGTCAAGAAATGAAGACATTCTCTTTAACCTTGCTATGTACATTTATGAAGCACAAAAGAGGTTACGTACTGTATATTCCTAATAACATTGTATGATGCATATGTACTTGCCTTCTCTTGTCATTTTCCTTCATTTCAGTAATTGATATCATGTATATTGCGGGTACCACCCCTTCAGTATGGGCTATGGCCTTAATCTGAATAAATATTCGCATTCGCATTCGCATTCTCTCTCTCTCTCTGTCTCTCAACAGACAGCCCGCGCCCCCTCCCTTACTCCACCCTGCCCCGAAATTGACATCCCGCTGAGAAGTCCACAGAAAACTGTCACTCGCTTGATCCTTCCCCCCCCCCCCCCCCCCCCCGCCCCTCCTGCCTTTCTTCTCCACCCCACCTCAAGGCTCAGTCATTGTGCACCCCTCACCCCCCCCCCCTCCACACCCTCCATCCCTAACCCCCACCCCTCTTCTCCCTCCTTTCCCCATTCCCAGCAGCTGTCGTGTTGACAGAGCTCTGATAAGCCTGTGGGGTTGTGTGTGTGGGGGGGGGGGGGGGGAGGGGGGAAGAATGGCAAGAGAGGGGAGACAACTGTCGATGAAGGGACATAGAAGCAGTGACTACCCCCAGTGCAAACAACCCACGGTCCCCGGACAGTGGTGTACGAGGTGTGAACGAAGCGACCGGGACGGCTTCCAGTTCCAAATGACCCGCGTGCCGACGTCATCAGGTCAGAGAAAGAACTGAAATAACCGCCACTCCAGCTAGAGCAATCAAAAGCCACCGCCAGAAAACGTCGAGTGGGGCAGAGAGAGGGACATTAACAACAACCTAGCGTGGACATTCCGTCCGTTCGCCTTATAGCGGTCATTTCATTGCCGTCCGTGCTGATGGATGGGCTGGCCGGCGCGCAGCTTCCGTTTCAGCCGCCATTCAATGGCCGAGACGTTCTTGACGCAACTTCAGTCTCAAATGTCGTTAAACTCCACTGTCCGAAGGAAGCCAGGGAGACCAGGTGATTATTTTTGTTTGCTCGACCGTAGAGGCCACTGAGCAGACGAATGCTGAATATGCTAAAGGCCTTCCCACTGCGGGAGAAAGTTTACTGACCAGAAATGGACCGTTCCTAGGAGCCGTGTTTCCGACAGAAAATAAAGTCCAAAGCTTTCCCGAGGCGAGATGAGTGATGGACACCTTGGGTTTTGTTTGCTGGCGGCAGAGGTGTGTGTTTGCCCCTCCAGTTCACAGTGAAGGACCAGGTCCCCGGCTTCCGTTTACTACCCACAACAGTAGCCCAGTATTGGACAGTTTGAAGACATTCAGACCAACATGATGAATGTGAACACACACACACACACACACACACACACACACACACACACACACACACACACACACACACGCACGCACACACACACAGATGGGTGCGGACGCACACATATTAGACTATGCACGTACACCCTCTCTCTCTCACACACACACACACACACACACACACACACACACACACACACACACACACACACACACTCACACCTGCATGTTATCAACCTCAAAGATGAACACATTTTGAAGTGCTGCGAACGTTATACACCCACCAGAGGCTGACAATGTGAATTGTGTCACAAAGCGCGTTTGAGATGCAACAGGCAGAAATGTTTCAGAGACGCTAAGATTAGATTCCGATTGGGCCTAGCCTTAGTAGCTTGCAAGTGCAAATTAAGACATGTCAAATAGCCCTTATTGTCCTGGTGATATTGAAAATGGAACATTTCTTTAGCATAATTTGGTTGCCAACAATATAACAGTATTCGACATGTGCATCTGATGAACATTACTCTGGCTAGTAATGGAGACAGTGTTGTTGTCTGATGTAAACTCGCGTTAATTGAGGGCTTAATGAGGCAAACGGTTCGGTATGTCTTTGAAGGTTGTTTTGTTGTTGTTGTTGTTGTTGTTGTTGTTTTTCGTTGTTGTTTTTTTTAGATTCGTGACAACATATACATTTGCCTTGAGCGTTATAACGAACAGAGAGAACCCCCCCCCCCCCCCCCCCCCCTTTTTTTTTTTTTCACCGTTGATTTGATGAAAATTTGTCTTTGCGTATTGAACGTTGTGACTTTTTCCATCCTTATTATACGTTTGTCAACCGAAAATATGAAACAGGTACAAAGACAATTAATGCATTACATGGGCCATAGCCTGGATTCACACACAGACACAAAGAGAGAGAGAGAGAGAGAGAGAGAGAGAGAGAGAGAGAGAGAGAGAGGAACATCTGGCCAGTATGACGCATGTGTCGGCAGCTGTGTCTGTTGGTTTTTAAGATGATCAACAAGGTCAAGGACACGCGCACTCGTACACACATTCCGCCGCAGTTGTGTGTGTGTGTGTGTGTGTGTGTGTGTGTGTGTGTGTGTGTGTGTGTGTGTGTGAAACTTGAAACTTTTTTTTATTGTCACTAAACACCATCAAAGGATTTATGGACACAAGATGGCGATGATTAAACAACTCATCGTCCAAAGAAATAATGATTTGTTCTTTTTACACAAAAAGTTATTATGTAAAGCAGTCATATGCATATGTCGCAATTTCAACATGAAGGTCATCATTAGACATCAAAGTACTTATTTTCAATGAGGTAGCATCGTATATATCCATTTTGTTTATGATACGTTTTTTAAACGTATTCCTGATTTTATCATAACGTTTACAAGAGTCTAAAAACGTACCTCGTCTTCTATTATATTGCAAGTTGTACATTTCCTGTCTTCACGCTTAATATGGGAATATCTACCTCTTTCTATTGCGAGGTCATGTGCGCTAATTCTTAATTTACAAAGTTCTTTCCTGTAATGCTTATTTGTGCATTTGATGAGGTACGGTTCAAGCCTATATTTATTGTGTGTGTGTGTGTGTGTGTGTGTGTGTGTGTGTGGTGTGTGTGTGTGTGTGTGTGTGTGTGTGTGTGTGTGTGTGTGTGGTGTGTGCTGCACCTGACAAAATGGCGTCAGGAAGCCAGTTTATCGATATGTCAGCTTACATATCAGGTGACGTCATCCAGCACATTTGATGACGTCAGTTAGATACCAAGTCTGTCACTTCTACGCGAACCTAACGATGGCGGAGTAGCGGCGGCGTGTATCTCCGCATGACTGAAAACAGCCCCTTGGCTGCCCCTTTAGCGTGACGTCACTCGTGTGACCTCCTCCTCACCCCCCATCCCCAAGGAGACTATATTTTCGCCAGCGTCTGTTGGATTTCTGGTCTGTCAGCAACATTATACAGGCACTTGTATGTTTTGAAATTATGCAGGCACAGTTGTATGTTTTGAAATTATGCAGGCACTGTTGTCTGTTTTGAAATTATTCTATGTTTTGAAATTATGCAGACACAGTTCTATGTTTTGAAATTATGCAGGCACTGCTCTATGTTTTGAAATTATGCAGGCACTGTTGTATGTTTTGAAATTATGCTGGCACTGCTATATATTT
>CM065728.1:7226007-7228507 GCA_033310375.1 Conus canariensis | reverse complement strand
TCTTGATCGTACAAGACTGGTTGCTAAATGTAGCAAAACTTTGGGATCCTGTCCCCATGGAGAGTGACTGACAATTTTTAGAAAATTCAAACTTTTAACTGCTTTAGTAACAATTGAGTCAATATGTTTTTTCCAGTTTAGTTTTGGTGTAAGTAGGACACCTAAAAATTTTACTTCAAGTTTTATAAAAAATTTCCCGTCCTCCCAGAAAGAATATAGGCAGGTTACTTGGGTTATATCCATTGTTAAAGAGAACCAAATGTGTCTTTTCAACAGAGAATTGAAAGCCATTCAAATGCATATAACTATTTAATTTATCCAGCTCGTTCTGAAAGAGCTTCTGAATATAATTTATGTGACGTAAATTTGTTCTTTTCTTTAAAGATACATTAATCCATATTGCAATGTCATCAGCATATTGAGCTACCTTGTATATGATGAAAAAAACATTTATATAAGTCATATAGCATTACGTTGAATAACAATGGGGAGATTATAGAACCTTGTGGAAATTCCCATATTTATAGATCTTGAGGATGATAAAGTCACACCAACTTTGGTCATTATGTGTCTCCCACTTAAAAAGGATTTCACATAATTGTAGACGTGACCAGAAAGACCAATTTGTTTTAATTCATACAATAATCGGTTGTGCCACACTCTATCGTAAGCTTTAGTAAGATCAAAGAAGGAAGCAAGGACACTTTTACGTTTAGAAAACTGTTTCTTAATTTGAGTAGTTAATCGTGTCAGGTGATCAATTGTACTTCGTCCTTTTCTAAATCCAGCTTGATGTGAAGAAAATACATCATTTTTATCACAGTAATAGGCCATTCTGAAATTTACTATTTTTTCCATGACTTTTCCAGTATGAGACGTGACTGAAATGGGTCTATAGCTAGACGTCTCAGACCGAGGCTTGCCCTGCTTTAGAATAGGAGTCACAATAGACGTCTTCCATATATTGGGAATTTGTCCACATTCCCAACATTTGTTAAATAATTTATGTAAAATGACTATCCAGTTCTCTGGTAAATGGTTTAACATAGTGTAAAAAATCCCATCTAAACCAACCGAAACCTTTTTATTTCCCAACAGACGGATAGCATTCCTGACTTCCTGTAAAGATATTGATACATTTATAGTACTATTGTTGTTTGGTACAGGATCTCTATAGTTATCAGTATTTTTTTCTTTCAATCTAAACGACTTTTGCTCATTAGGCAAACATTCCATACAACATGTTTTACCGTACATAGATGCAAATTCCTCAGCCTTTTCTTTGGGAGATAGAAATTCTTTACTTGTTGTTTTGATTGGGTAATCTTGGAGTTTAATGCCCGATTTCATTTCTTTCACCTTATCCCACACCTTTTTCAAGTCTTTACAGTCAGATACTTCATTTAGACAGAACTGTGACCAGTATTGTCTTTTTGCTTGCGCTGTAACTCTGTTTGCTTTTATTTTTGTACTGCACATTTCTTTATGAGCTGCATCTTTTATCTCTTGCACAGGAACTTTTCTAACTTTTAGCCAATTAAGATAAGCTAATGTTTTTGCTTTAACAGCCTCCTCGCAAGCCTGATTCCACCAGACATTCCCTGAGAATGTTTCACACCTTTTTGATCCTTTTTTTGGAATAGCTAAAGCAGCAGCCTCAAGAACTGCTTTCTGAAAGTTATCAAAAAAGATGTTAACATCCTCACAAATAACTTCATTCTCAGTCTTCTCAGTGAGGTAATTTTGAAAAGTTTCCCAATCTGCCTTTATGTAATTAAATTTGGGTATAACATCTTCACCACTAACTTCAGATCCAACGGATTCTTTAAAAGATAAAAGTATTGGCACATGGTCACTACCTAGTGGGTCATTGGCTGTATCCCACTTTGCTGTTAATGCTAAAGCAGGTGAAACAAAGGTAAGATCAAGCGCCGATGCTCTATGATGAGATATGTCTGGGATGCGCGTAGTTCTCCCGTCGTTAAGCAAAACTAAAGATGAATCTACAACAGTTTCCAGAAAATCAGGGTGAGATACTATTTGACAACCTTTATCCCAGAAAGGAGCATGAGAATTGAAATCGCCACCAACGATCCACTTTTCTTTAGAACAGTTTAGAGAACGTAACCAATTAGTATTTTGCCCATCAGGGCCCTTAGGGTAATAAACTGATGCAAAATGTAAAATTTGATTGTTTGAAACTTTCAATTTTATAAAGGATGCCGACACATTAACCGTATCTTTTGTAAAAGAAAGAGGACTAACGTATGTGTAATCTAAACCACATTGTACATAGATAGCTGTACTAACTTTATCAGAATCTTTGCATATATGATAAACCGGGGATAGTAATAACCTTGTAACTTTGGCAACTTCTGTTGAGTGACATTTAGGGACTGAAGGAGAAGTACATGATGAAATTTACTAGAAAGATGCCTACACAAATTATCAATATTAGTTGACAAGGAACGTGCGTTCCATTGTAGAACCGACAAATTAT
>CM065728.1:7208507-7216007 GCA_033310375.1 Conus canariensis | reverse complement strand
CACCTCACTATGAAACTGAGACAAATGCCGACAGGGCGGATGTTAGACAGAAGGGAGTTGAACCAAAAGCCAAACTCTGTACATTTTGTCCCGGCTAAATTCATGGATTACGCTAAGTCCTTCACGTGACGTGGACTGAGATTAGCCCTGAGCACTTGACGTGCACTGAGATTAGCCCTGAGCTAAGTGTGACATGCACCAATACAACTCGTGTGTAGATAAAACTGTACTGAAACATGGATAGATATTGACATCAAGCATTAATTCACAGATAAAACTGTACTCCAACATGCATAGATATTGACATCAAGCATTGATTCACCATCTTACACTCATCTGTTCCCTACCTTGAAGTACCATCCCTTGGAAAGTATCGTTGATTTCATTGTTTGAAGTGATGTGATGCAGTACCACGTTTATACTTCCCGACAGTTCCCAAACCAAAAGTATATCTCCGACATGGTCATTACATTTTCAGCTAGGGTGTAGTTCAAAGGCATCCATCCATCTAAAGCAAGGAAACAAGCACGCACGCAAGCAACAAAACAAAACAAAACAAAACAAAAGCAAAAATAAAAGAAAAACCAAACAAAAAAAGGTGTGTGTGCGGGGGGGGGGGGGGGGGGGGGTATGCAAGTGCTAGGACTTTCATAAAGAACGACAAAAAAAATGGGAAAGCAAGTGTTTCCATCTTAAAGTCTAGATGTACAATAACATCTAGGTCAGGACCAGAGTAAGGCAAGCCATTGGACCATACGAAGACCTGTTGTCCACAGTGAAAAGAAGGAAAATGAGATGTTATGGTCGTGTATCAAGATCACCAGGACTCGCCAAAACCATTCCACAAGGAACAGTGCGAGGAGGCCGGAGAGGAAGACAGAGAAAGAGATGGGAGGACAACATCAGTGCATGGACTGGCCTCACACTCAGCAACTGCCTAAGAGCAGTCTGAGAACCGGGAGGAGTGGAGGAAGCTGGTTGCGAAGTCTTCTGTGGCGCCCCAACGGTCTTCAAGACTCCGGGATAGGTGATAGGTGAGGTGATAGGTGGGTGCAAAAAAAAAGTCGGGAGAGTTTCTCCCCCCCCCCCCCTCCCGCCGCCCTGTTTCTAAGCATGAAATACATACATACACGTAACTTCTATAGATTTTCTTCCCTATCTCTTTTTTCACACAGAACGGCCTAAACACTTAGATAAAAAGAGTCACACGCTTTTGAAAAAAAAATCTATGAACGCTGCATCGAAATTTGGTATTGTATGTAACATACTCCTGAACAAGTCCAAGCAAGAAAAGATCCATAGTTGTTGTGTATTCCCACATAAAGATAGACTGATGTCCGTTCACCTGTATAGTGTTTCCGTTTACATATTCTTTTCATCTGGCATCCACAGAATGTCCTGTTACTATTGCTATGGGCAATTCTCTGTACCCTGGATTGTTGACATCACCTTTCTTGAAAATAAATGGGAAATCACTGACTGTCAGATATTGGGATGAAGGCGTTATCACGTGTATTCCTATCAAGTGCAAGGGGTGGGATAGGAGAGAGAAAGAGAGAGAGAGAGAAGGAGACAGAGAGAAGGGGGTAGCAGGTGGCGTTAGTGAGGGGGTGGACGAAGTAGCGAAGCATAAAATGTAAGCATTTTTGATAAGGCATGAATATATGTATAAAGTGAAATGTAATAGTGACATGCAGAGAGAGAGAGAGAGGAGAGAGAGAGAGAGAGAGAGAGAGAGAGAGAGAGAGCGAGAGAGAGAGAGAGAGAGAGAGAGAGAGAGACTCTGGACACTTTGATGGTTTACTGTCATTAGCTATAAAGCCCTTGTGACAGGGGGTACACAAATGATCAGATTTCAGTGGCAACACACACACACACACACACACACACACACACACACACACACACACATACACAGAGGGCAGGATATAAAAAAGCTGAAAAGCATATTCTTCAACCTCAGTAAAGATAATTTTGACTTGACAGAGAGAGAGAGAGAGAGAGAGAGAGAGAGAGAGAGAGAGAGAGAGAGGGAGGGAGGGAGGGAGGCGGATAATGTGCGTTGTGCGTGCATGCATGGCCCCTACGTACGTGTCACGGTGTATGAGCTCCCCGGGGGCCGGGCGCCGTCACAGCTGGTAATTAATTAGTGACACGGACCGTGACACAACGTGACCACACCGATCAGAAAGCCGAGAAAAACCCAACCTGCTGCAATCTCTGCCGCCCTGCCTCAGTGCACGCAGCAGGCGCACGCACACTTGTCCTCCCTGTCTGTCGATGTCTCTCTCTGTCTGTCTCTCGCTCCCTCTTATAGTCATACACAAATGCTCTCACCTGCGGGCGCGCAAGCCTACACACACACACACACACACACACACACACACACACACACACACACACAACACACATACACTCACACTCACCACACACGCAGCACCTGCACACACACACACACACACACACACACACACACACACACACACACACACACACACACACACACACACACACCTGCACACACACACACACACACACACACACACAAACACACACACACACGCACGCACACACACACACACACACACACACACACACACACACACACACACACACACACACACCACATCATAGTAGCAAACAACTGACTGCTTTACAGCTGCTGCTACACAGATGGGACTTGTCCATGTTCGACCTTAGTAATAAAACCATGCGTAAAGATGGTGTTTCCAGGTTACAGGCCATTCCATTCTGCATTACATCTTTTACTGCCATTTAAAAAAAAAAAACTTCTCTCGCAACGGAAATTCTTTGGACGCTTTATGCTCAACGGTAGATGGCAGACGAAGGCTGAATGAACGCTCACTGTACATACATATCTCAGGCTGAATGAAAGCTCACTGTACATACATATCTAATGCTGAATAAAGCTCACTGTACATACATATCTCAGGCTGAATAAGCTCACTGTACATACATATCTTAGGGCTGAATGACGCTCACTGTACATAATATCTTAGGGCTGAATGGACGCTCACTGTACATACATATCTTAGGGTGAATGACGCTCACTGTACATACATATCTAATGCTGAATGAACAGCTCACTGTACATACATATCTAGGGCTGAATGACGCTCACTGTACATACATATCTTAAGGCTGAATGCAGCTCACTGTACATACATATCTAATGCTGAATGAAACTCACTGTACATACATATCTTAGTGCTGAATGACGCTCACTGTACATACATATCTAGGGCTGAATGACGCTCACTGTACATACATATCTAGTGCTGAATGAAGCTCACTGTACATACATATCTAATGCTGAATGACGCTCACTGTACATACATATCTAGGCTGAATGAAAGCTCACTGTACATACATATCTAATGCTGAATGACGCTCACTGTGCATACATATCTTAGGGCTGAATGACGCTCACTGTACATACATATCTCAGGGCTGAATGACGCTCACTGTACATACATATCTCAGGGCTGAATGACGCTCACTGTATATACATATCTCAGGGCTGAATGAAGCTCACTGTACATACATATCTAGGCTGAATGACGCTCACTGTACATACATATCTTAGGCTGAATGAAAGCTCACTGTACATACATATCTTAGGCTGAATGACGCTCACTTCATATATTAGGCTGAATGACGCTCACTGTACATACATATCTAGGGCTGAATGAACGCTCACTGTACATACATATCTTAATGCTGAATGAAACTCACTGTACATACATATCTTAGGGCTGAATGACGCTCACTGTACATACATATCTTAGGGCTGAATGCCGCTCACTGTACATACATATCTAATGCTGAATGAAACTCACTGTACATACATATCTTAGTGCTGAATGACGCTCACTGTACATACACATCTCAGGGCTGAATGACGCTCACTGTACATACATATCTAATGCTGAATGACGCTCACTGTACATACATATCTAATGCTGAATGACGCTCACTGTACATACATATCTTAGGGCTGAATGAAGCTCACTGTACATACATATCTAATGCTGAATGACGCTCACTGTGCATACATATCTTAGGGCTGAATGACGCTCACTGTACATACATATCTCAGGGCTGAATGACGCTCACTGTACATACATATCTCAGGGCTGAATGACGCTCACTGTATATACATATCTCAGGGCTGAATGACGCTCACTGTACATACATATCTAATGCTGAATGACGCTCACTGTACATACATATCTTAGGCTGAATGACGCTCACTGTACATACATATCTTAGGCTGAATGACGCTCACTTCTTAGGCTGAATGACGCTCACTGTACATACATATCTAATGCTGAATGAAGCTCACTGTACATACATATCTTAGTGCTGAATGAAGCTCACTGTACATACATATCTTAGGGCTGAATGACGCTCACTGTACATACATATCTTAGGGCTGAATGACGCTCACTGTACATACATATCTAATGGTGAATGAAGCTCACTTTACATACATATCTCAGGGCTGAATGACGCTCACTGTACATACATATCTCAGGGCTGAATGACGCTCACTGTACATACATATCTCAGGGCTGAATGACGCTCACTGTACATACATATCTAATGCTGCATGAAGCTCACTGTACATACATATCTAATGCTGAATGACGCTCACTGTACATACATATCTTAGGGCTGAATGACGCTCACTGTACATACATATCTTAGTGCTGAATGACGCTCACTGTACATACATATCTTAGGGCTGAATGAAGCTCACTGTACATACATATCTCAGCTCCACCTTTATGCAATCAGGGTGTAACTGTTTTGCGCAAAGAAATCCTAGTAAGAGAATGTTTCAATTTACAGTGTATGTGAAAGAAATCCTCATCAGGGAATCCAGTGTACAGTGTCACAGTGTACAGAGAGGAACTAGAGAACATTTTTCTAGGGTGTGCATGGGACTCATAATCAGAGGACATGCTTGTTCAAGTTACACAGAGCAGAAACAAAACAGAACGACACAAAACGAATCAAAACAAAACAAAACAAGATGCACAGCATATAAACGTACTCCCAGTAAGTAGTAGTACAACAAGAACAAATACATATATACAAATCAGTAACTATAGCACTTCCTCCCCTTTTGGTGGTAGAAATTTTGTATGTAAGAGAAAAAAAAACTGCTCTCCCCGGCGCGGAAATGAACCCGGGTCTCCCGCGTGACAGGCGGGGACACTGTCCACTACACTACCGAGGAGCTTACAATACTATGTTACACTTAAGTTTATAAACCGTTATTGCTTAAACTTTACATCACAAAATTATCATTTATAGCCGTTAGTAACGGCTATTCTTGTAAAATAAAACATCGGGCATCATCAGTGACCCATAATGAACATACCTACAAATTTTCAGAAAGATCGGTCCAGCAGTTTTGTCTGGAGCGAGTGGAACACATTTTGACCACGGACGGACAAACAGACAGACAGACAGACACACAGACAGCATTTCTTCGCTCCCATTGTAAAGTACTCCCTGTTCTATAAGAACAGGGAGTACAAAAAATCAACATTGGAAAATATTTCCTTTCTGATTTCTCATCCTTCGAACAACATTTCACATGTTACCATCACTGATGGCACAGGTCATCAACAGAAAGAGACAGAATTCGAGACTGGGATGTTTTCAGCATTCTCTCTTTCTCATCCCCGTCTGTTGCGTTTCCAGACTTCACCAAGTATGTAGACAGCACTGTCTTTCGCTGACTACTGTCAACGTTCTCTGGAATTGTCGCTGTCCAATTCACCCGTCACTCCTTGCACACAGCAGTGGCATCGTGTCACAGCTGGGAGACATGGGGACGAGGAGGGAAGGGGGACTAAAGGTCCCCCCTCCGCACAGGTGGCTTTGACAAGTGGTGTGTACGTCACATACTGCCCGATGCCACGATGGAGGATTTTGCTGACGTAGGTTGGTGCTTCTTTGTCTAGTTTATTTTTCACAGCTGGCCTTTTATTAAGTAACTGAGCTGTCTGTTTTATGGTGAAGGATAGACTGTCTTCACATTCAAACGAAATAATTATAGTGGTGGCGGTAGAAGTAGTAGCAGCAGCAATAGTAGTAGTAGTAGTAGTAGTAGTAGTAGTAGTAGTAGTAGTAGTAGTAGTAGTAGTAGTAGTAGTAGTAGCAGCAGCAGCAGTAGTAGTATCAACAGCAGAGTTGTAGCAGCAGCAGCACCAGCTGCAGCAGCAGCAGCAGTAGTAGTAGTAGTAGTAGTGGTAGCAGTAGTAGTAGCAGCAGCAGCAGTAGCAGCAGTAGCAGCAGCAGCAGAAGCAGCAGCAGCAGTAGTAGCAGTAGCAGCAGCAGTATGGTGGTGATAATAATGATGGTGGTGGTGCAAATAGTGATAGTAATAATAGCAATCATCATCATCATCATCATCATCATCATCATCATCATCATCATCACTCTGCCAAGGAGGTTACGTTTCCACACGTACCTGTTTCTTTGTTTGTTTGTCTGTCCATTTGCAAGATAACCTCAAAACCACCGCATCGATTTCAAACGAAACTTGCAGGAAAGATAGAATGGTGCCCTCTGACGAACCCAAGATAACCTCAAAACCACCGCATCGATTTCAAACGAAACTTGCAGGAAAGATACAATGGTGCCCTCTGACGAACCCAAGATAACCTCAAAACCACCGCATCGATTTCAAACGAAACTTGCAGGAAAGATACAATGGTGCCCTCTGACGAACCCAAGATAACCTCAAAACCACCGCATCGATTTCAAACGAAACTTGCAGGAAAGATACAATGGTGCCCTCTGACGAACCCAAGATAACCTCAAAACCACCGCATCGATTTCAAACGAAACTTGCAGGAAAGATACAATGGTGCCCTCTGACGAACCCAAGATAACCTCAAAACCACCGCATCGATTTCAAACGAAACTTGCAGGAAAGATAAATGGTGCCCTCTGACGAACCCAAGATAACCTCAAAGCCACCGCATCGATTTCAAACGAAACTTGCAGGAAAGATAGAATGGTGCCCTCTGACGAACCCATTCGATCTGGTGCGGATTCCCAATCCGGATCTAAAGGCGGATCAATGATCCGCTAAGCTCCACTATTACACCTTTTCCACTGAACATGAACGACGCGAAGCCACTATTAAAGAATTGTTGAATGTCCATAAAATACCACGCGTTCAAAGAATATCAAGTCTTTTTATAGGACATATCAAAGCTGCCATTTGGAGTTTTCCCCATATCCTGGTACAAGACAAGCCCATTGACAGTAACTCTTTCATCCCGTGCCTATGATTACTTCCCCTGACGGGGAAAAATAATTTGGTGCGGTGGAGGTTTGCGATCCCCCTGACAGCCCTTCTGGTTATTACTGAGATGCGTGAGATCCACGGTTTTCATTTCCGTCGCCGATGGCGCTGTCACAGCGCGTTAAAGATCGGTCGTCTGCGGAATGGAG
>CM065728.1:7198507-7206007 GCA_033310375.1 Conus canariensis | reverse complement strand
GTATCATAGCAGTACGTTAGAGACGTGTCAGGAGAGGCAGAATGGAAGGTGTAAAGAAGTTTTCAAATGAATACAGGTATACCTTTAAAAAGTCAAAGAAGTGAGACAGTTGTTCACAGACCGACATCTCTGTGTATTCCACTATGCATGCTTCTTAAACCCGTTACCCTTGACAGCTTAGGTATCATTGCTATAACAGCCAACATCTTTAAAGCTAAAAATCCTGCATTTTCGCTTGTGACTGATATTACGACTTTTCACTTCCGATTCTTTACAAATCATCGGTAACTACCAACACGCGAAAAAAAGTGTGTGATCCAGTTGTCTGCCCTTGACCGCTTCCTTTCAGAGTGGCGGAGGACGGTCCAAAGGATGATTCATGACGGTGCCCATATCCTCCTCCTTCAGAGGCCTGACCCCGTCCCTAGCCAGTGCCAGGAAAAGGTCACTCCAGTCGCTCGCTGCCATTTCTGCCGCCCATTATCTCCCCTGGGGACCCTCCGACCCCCTCCCCACCCTCCCCTCTCTCCGTTCCACCCAGCCTTCCTCCTCAGGCCTGCGGGCCAGGCTGCCCGAGACTGGGCCATGTGATGTGACATTAGTCGGCTGTGGTGGTCAGTGTATGATGAGGACCGCTTTTTCTGTCTTCTGTCTTTATGGGGGGCGGGGGGGGGGGGGGGGGGGGGACTTGGTCAACGACTGTTCAAGGTTTGCTAGGATGGGTTACAGTTGGTCTGAAAAAGCCTGCGTTTCTTCCAGCTCCTCTTCCTTTTTAGGCTGAGACTTTGTCGAGGATTTTTCAAGGTCCTCTTGAAGGACTGGCTGCATTTGTTCGGAAAAAGCCTGCATACCTGACCTTCTCTTTCTTTTTAGGGTGAGACACTGTCAAGGATTTTCCAAGGTGTACTTGAAGGACTGGCTGCAGTTTGTTTGAAAAAAGCCTGCGTTTAAGCCGCCTTCTCTTCTTTTCAGGGTGAGATTTTGTTAAGGATTTTTCAAGGTCTATTTGAAAGACTGGCCACAATTTGAAAAAAAAAGCGGGCATATCTGACCTTCTCTTTCTTTTTAGGGTGAAATTTTGTCAAGGGGTTTTCAAGGTCTGTTTGAAACACTGGCTGTTACAGTTTGTTGGGAGAAAGCCTGCAAGTCCTGCAAATACAGTATGAGCTTTATTTCGCATAAAAAGAAAATTGCTGAAGAAAATCAATAAACAAAGTACTTTACATTTCCCTGTTCAGACTCCGCGCAGTGGACGAACACTGGTTTGTCCGGGTCATTGGTCTTAAGTCAGCACGCAACGCAAGACGAAAGCGAGACAAGCTATTCCTATTCCCCGCGACGATAATTAAAAGGGGTGGGGGTGGGGTATGGTCTTTGCTGTGCTGTGTGCACGTGCAACGGCAAATCGCCGGACGGATACGCTCTGTGTAAGCCTATTCGATACAGACAGTCCTAAACAGAGGCCTGGTGTAGGAACATGCCTCTCCCACTTCATGCCCCCTCCGCTTTTGCAACGAAGTGTGCAACGGCTTTTCAATGTTTGCCATCTGCGCTGCAGATGTGGACCATCATTTACATATATTGTGGTGGTGGTCGGTGGTGGTGGTGGTGGTGGTTGTGTGTGTGTGTGTGTGTGTGTGTGTGTGTGTGTGTGTGTGTGTGTGTGTGTGTGTGTGTGTGTGAGAGAGAGAGAGAGACGAGAGAGAGAGCGAGAGAGAGAGAGAGAGAGACAGGGAGAGAGAGACAGAGCGAGAGAGACAGGGAGAGAGAGAGAGAGAGAGAGAGAGAGAGAGAGAGAGAGAGAGAGAGAGAGAGAGAGAGAGAGAGAGAGATCAAATTATGTGTGGGTGCTGAATTCTAACCAGTGTCGCGACATGTGCAAGATTTATTTTTGGCCATTATTTTGTGAAAGGCCATGGCTGCGTTGCTTTTTGTGTAGTTGCTGAATTCATATGTGCTAATTACATACATCGACTGTAAGTTTACATATGGTAATTGTTTGATGCTTCAATTCTTGCATGTTACTCAGTTCTTAGGTTTGTACGTTTTAAAAAGTGTTTTCATCACCTCTGGTACGAAGTCGTCACATTCATTGTCACTAAAGCATTGAAGATCTTTGTTGGTGAATTCATTCATTTGAAGCGAGTTTTTTTTAATTCAAAAGTAAGTTATGTGGTGCAAATGGATCAATTGTAGGTATGTTAGATTGTACATAACTTAAATCTGTTAGTCTTAGTGTTTTTCAGTTTTATCTAACTAATTGCTACCTATGTTATATCATTTGGAACTCGGCAGATCATAAAATAATTATCTGTCACACACTAACAGGTACATCTGTATTACTATCAGAAAATGTCAATATGACACTTACACACACACACACACACACACACACACACCACACACGCACGCACGCACGCACGCACGCACGCACGCAGCACGCACGCACGCACGCACGCACGCACGCACGCGGGTATATTGATGGAAGATTTTTCAATTTCTAGATTTCTAGTTTTCAGTTGTCCCCAATATAATCGGTCGAACGGCGTTCTCCAGGGAATGCCACACCGTGCTAACAACATCACGCTACAGAACGTCATACTGAACAGTAATGAACGGCATGACGCAGTCTGTGTGTGGACAGATTGATTGTGTTAGCATGAGAAGAGAGAGAGAGAGAGAGAGAGAGAGAGAGAGAGAGAGAGAGAGAGAGAGAGAGAGAGAGTTTATAGGCAACGAGAGAGAGACGACAAAGGAGGAGAGAGAGAGAGAGAGAGAGAGAGAGAGAGAGAGAGAGAGAGAGAGAGAGAGAGAGAGAGAGAGAGTTTATAGGCAACGAGAGAGAAACGACAAAGGAGAGAGAGAGAGAGAGAGAGAGAGAGAGAGAGAGAGAGAGAGAGAGAGAGAGAGAGGGAGGGAGGGAGAGACAGACAGACAGAGCCAGAGAGAGACTGAGAGACAGAAAGAGAGAGACAAACAGAGAAACAGAGACAGAGACAGAGAGAGAGACACAGAGAGAGAGAGAGAGAGAGAGACAGAGAGACAGAGAGAGGGAAAGAGACAGACAGACAGACACGTACACACACATACAGAGAGAGAGAGAGAGACAGAGAGAGAGAGAGGAGACAGACAGACAGACAAACAGACAGACAGACCGAGAGAGAGGAAGGAAGAAGAAAACGAAGAAGAAGAAGAAGATGGCGGAAGAAGATGAAGAAGACGCTGATAAGGCTGAAACCCCCTAACACCACCCAGCTGTAATTGAAACGCCAGTAAAACTTTCCTGCCAACGGTGTTTCTTGTTTCTTCTCTGCTTTTTGTTTGTTTACTTTTCTCCTCTTGCCGTTGCGTTTTATTCATTCATTCCATCTCAACACGTGCAGAGACATGCATAGGCAGGAACACAGTGGGTACTGCTGTCTTCAGAAACACGGCTGCAGTGTGTCTGTGCCGGTGTCGTAGGAACTTTTCGATCAATGGATGTCCTCATCAGTCCAGCGGCCTGCCACTCCTGAGCCTCTCCATCCTGTGCACAGCAGTTATCTGTCGGCCTGGAGGGTCGTCATATTCACAGCAGTCAATGCGCTGGTTGCAGAGGGGGCTTGTTAATTGAGGTTTTTCATCAAAACAGGTACGCTTTATTAAATAATTAATGAACAGATAATGAGTGCCCGGCTGCTTACCTCATTGATCTGCCGTTAAGTGTGTAGGTACGTGAGTGTGTACGCTTGTGCGTTCCTCATGTACTGGAATAAGGACTTGAGTGCATTTTTTTCTCATTTCTTATTTCTATGGTTTCTTTATGACCGGTCGTTTTTTTTTCTCTAGATATTTGTAATTCAAGCCTGGAACTGTACAATATTCGAGTGTGTGTAGGCAAACTCTGTCTCTGTTAGTTTTGATTTTGTCTGATTGTATGCATTAAGGAGGTTTTTGAACTAAAACAATAATTCGTAGTAGTAGAATCATCGGGATCGCCTTCACAGATAGATGGTTTGAATCTAGATCATCCTAAATAAAGACAACAATCAGCGGGCATTCTTGATGCCCGTTTTGCTGTCCCGCTGTCCATAGTGTCCCACACATCCTGTCTCTCCTTGGAGTGTACGCAGCATCATATGAGATGATGATGGAGGTCGGCATTCTCCCCGAGTTCAAATCGTCGGTGAACTACTCTCCTCTTCTTTCGAGAGCCGTGGATGACGATGAGAATGGAGTGACTCACACACGACCTGCAAAGTACGGTGTTCTCTCTCTCGTAGTGGACAAGCTGTCGAATTGCACTCATCCTTGTCCTGCCGGGAGCAATGAAAATAAGGGGAGGATAACTGTCATTCATGTTTATTTACTCACAGAATGTGCGTCTGTGTTGGCTTTTTTGCCACTGTGTTGGAAAACATGATCAACGAAACTTTCTGTGGTAAACGTACGAGTGAAGTGAATCGGACTAAACCTACCAAAATCTCCCCTTTGAAACAAAGCAACAATAAATCTAAAACACGATAAACACAACCATGATCATTTCCCACTGACTTCTGACGAAAACACAAGTTCAGAATTTTGCCTGTTCAAAACATCCGGAGCCACTCATCGTCCTCACGTTCAGACACGCGAACTGTCCGGCGGGACTGAAACAAGAGGGAGAGGAGCCATTCCGTTGACACCGGTCAGGGACCAATTTGGCAGCCACTTAACCCATGTCTGACCCCTGCTACTGTCTTGGGATGACCGGTGATGGAACTATTGATGGACCCCCTACCCTGCACTTCACCCCCCCCCCCCCCCCCCCATCCTACCCCCTTCCTCGTCTTCCTGAACAGTATGGAGGCTACCCCATTCTCCCCCTCCCCCGTCCTCCTGCACCCACTTTTCCCTTCCAGACCAGTTGGGTCTGTAGGTGGAGACCATTCCCCAGCCAGTGTGTTCTCACTACGGAGGTCACCATCAACTAGTGATGTTCTAAGCACGGAAGGCACCCTGAAACCAGTTTGGTCCTCAGTGTAAAGGCCATATTCCAACCAATTTGCCCTCAGTATAGAGGCCATCCATCAACCAGTGTGTCCTCACTACCATCAACCAGTGATGTTCTTAGCACGGAAGGCATCCTAAAACCAGTTTGGTCCTCAGTGTAAAGGCCATATTCCAACCAGTTTGTCCTTAGTACTGAGGCCATCCATCAACCAGTGACGTTCTTAGCACGGAAGCCATCCCGAAACCAGTTTGCTCCTCAGTGTAAAGGCCATCTTCCAACCACTTTGTCCTTAGTATAGAGGCCATCCTTTAACCAGTTATGTTCTTCAGAATGGCAGCTATCCCCCAAGTCAGTTTTGTCCTCAATGTCAAGGCCATCTTCCAACCAGTTTGCCCTTAGTATAGATGCCATCTTCCAACCATTTGTGTTCTTAGTATGGAAGCCATCAACTGTCCAGTTTTATTCTCAGAATAAATATCGACACCCGACTGTTTGCCCTCAGTGTAGATGCCATCTTCCATCAGTTTGCCCTCAGTGTAGAGGCCATCTTCCATCAGTTTGCCCTCAGTGTAGAGGCCCTCTTCCATCAGTTTGTCCTCAGTGTAGAGGCCATCTTCCATCAGTTTACCCTCAGTGTAGAGGCCATCTTCCATCAGTTTGCCCTCAGTGTAGAGGCCATCTTCCATCAGTTTACCCTCAGTGTAGAGGCCATCTTCCGTCAGTTTACCCTCAGTGTAGAGGCCATCTTCGATCAGTTTGCCCTCAGTGTAGAGGCCATCTTCCATCAGTTTGCCCTCAGTGTAGAGGCCATCTTCCATCAGTTTGCCCTCAGTGTAGAGGCCATCTTCCATCAGTTTGCCCTCAGTGTAGAGGCCATCTTCCATCAGTTTACCCTCAGTGCAGAGGCCATCTTCCATCAGTTTGCCCTCAGTGTAGAGGCCCTCTTCCACAGTTTGCCCTCAGTGTAGAGGCCATCTTCCACCAGTTTGCCCTCAGTGTAGAGGCCATCTTCCATCAGTTTGTCCTCAGTGTAGAGGCCCTCTTCCATCAGTTTGCCCTCAGTGTAGAGGCCCTCTTCCACCAGTTTACCCTCAGTGTAGAGGCCATCTTCCATCAGTTTGCCCTCAGTGTAGAGGCCATCTTCGATCAGTTTGCCCTCAGTGTAGAGGCCATCTTCCATCAGTTTGCCCTCAGTGTAGACGCTATTTTCCATCAGTTTGCCCTCAGTGTAGAGGTCACCTTCCATCAGTTTGCTCTCAGTGTAGAGACCATCTTCCATTCGTTGTGCTCTTAGTATGGAAGGCATCCTTCAACCAGTAGTATCTTGGTATAGAGGGCAACTTCAACAATCAGTGTCCGCAGCATGAAGGCCATTCCTACACCGGTGTTGTCTTCAGTATGGAATCCATTGCTACACCAGTGTTGTCTTCAGTATAGAATCAATTGCTACACCAGTGTTGTCTTCAGTATAGAGGTCATTCCTACACCAGTGTTGTCTTCAGTATAGAGGCCATTCCTACACCAGTGTTGTCTTCAGTATAGAGGCCATTCCTACACCAGTGTTGTCTTCAGTATAGAGGCCATTCCTACACCAGTGTTGTCTTCAGTATAGAGGCCATTCCCACACCGGTGTTTATATATGGTATAGAGGCCATTCCCACACCGGTGTTTATATATGGTATAGAGGCCATTCCCACACCAGTGTTGTCTTCAGTATAGAGGCCATTCCTACACCGGTGTTTATATATGGTATAGAGGCCATTCCTACACCGGTGTTTATATATGGTATAAGGCCATTCCTACACCAGTGTTGTCTTCGGTATAGAGGCCAATCCTACACCAGTGTTGTCTTCAGTATAGAGGCCATTCCTACACCGGTGTTGTCTTCAGTATAGAGGCCATTCCTACACCGGTGTTGTCTTCAGTATAGAGGCCATTCCTACACCAGTGTTGTCTTCAGTATAGAGGCCATTCCCACACCGGTGTTGTCTTCAGTATAGAGGCCATTCCTACACCGGTGTTTATATATGGTATAGAGGCCATTCCTACACCGGTGTTGTCTTCAGTATAGAGGCCATTCCCACACCGGTGTTGTCTTCAGTATAGAGGCCATTCCTACACCGGTGTTGTCTTCAGTATAGAGGCCATTCCTACACCAGTGTTGTCTTCAGTATAGAGGCCATTCCTACACCGGTGTTGTCTTCAGTATAGAGGCCATTCCCACACCGGTGTTGTCTTCAGTATAGAGGCCATTCCTACACCGGTGTTGTCTTCAGTATAGAGGCCATTCCCACACCGGTGTTGTCTTCAGTATAGAGGCCATTCCCACACCGGTGTTGTCTTCAGTATAGAGGCCATTCCCACACCGGTGTTGTCTTCAGTATAGAGGCCATTCCTACACCGGTGTTGTCTTCAGTATAGAGGCCATTCCCACACCAGTGTTGTCTTCAGTATAGAGGCCATTCCTACACCGGTGTTGTCTTCAGTATAGAGGCCATTCCTACACCAGTGTTGTCTTCAGTATAGAG
>CM065728.1:7166007-7188507 GCA_033310375.1 Conus canariensis | reverse complement strand
TTCAAAGTGTACACTGCTTTCTGTGAACAGTCCCGTACGACCACGATCGACTCACTGGACCATCAAAGGTACACTGCTTGACCAGTGAACAGTCCCCAGTCGACCACAATGACATGGGAAGCGAAAGGGCAACGAAAGAATAAGTCGTATGCGTCTGGACTGGGTGGGTTTGGAGGATGGGTGGGTGGAGGGGCTTTCAGCTAAATGACAAATAATTTTTAAAAAAAGGGGGGGGGGGGGGGGGAGGGTTAAAAGAAAAAACAGCCAACTTCATCTCTGAACAGACGATGAAAAAAAAAATCATACCCAGTCTGTCTGTTTCTCCCCTCTCTTTCATTTCTGCTGTGAAAGTTCTGCTATGTCAGTCAGCCCTGTCAGTGCCGTCTTTTCTGCTGTGAAAGTTCTGCTATGTCAGTCAGCCCTGTCAGTGCGTCTTTTCTGCTGTGAAAGTTCTGCTATGTCAGTCAGCCCTGTCAGTGCTGTCTTTTCTGCTGTGAAAGTTCTGCTATGTCAGTCAGCCCTGTCAGTGCCGTCTTTTCTGCTGTGAAAGTTCTGCTATGTCAGTCAGCCCTGTCAGTGCTGTCTTTTCTGCTGTGAAAGTTCTGCTATTCAGTCACCCTGTCAGTGCCGTCTTTTCTGCTGTGAAAGTTCTGCTATGTCAGTCAGCCCTGTCAGTGCTGTCTTTTCTGCTGTGAAAGTTCTGCTATGTCAGTCAGCCCTGTCAGTGCTGTCTTTTCTGCTGTGAACGTTCTGCTATGTCAGTCAGCCCTGTCAGTGCTGTCTTTTCTGCTGTGAAGTTCTGCTAATATCACCCTGTCAGTGCTGTCTTTTCTGCTGTGAAAGTTCTGCTATGTCAGTCAGCCCTGTCAGTGCTGTCTTTTCTGCTGTGAAAGTTCTGCTATATCAGCCCTGTCAGTGCTGTCTTTTCTGCTGTGAAGTTCTGCTATATCAGCCCTGTCAGTGCTGTCTTTTCTGCTGTGAACGTTCTGCTATATCAGCCCTGTCAGTGCTGTCTTTTCTGCTGTGAAAGTTCTGCTATATCAGCCCTGTCAGTGCTGTCTTTTCTGCTGTAAACGTTCTGCTATATCAGCCCTGTCAGTGCTGTCTTTTCTGCTGTGAAAGTTCTGCTATTGCAGTCAGCCCTGTCAGTTGCCGTCTTTTCTGCTGTGAAAGTTCTGCTATATCAGCCCTGTCAGTGCTGTCTTTTCTGCTGTGAAAGTTCTGCTATATCAGCCCTGTCAGTGCTGTCTTTTCTGCTGTGAAACGTTCTGCTATATCAGCTCCTGTCAGTGCTGTCTTTTCTGCTGTGAACGTTCTGCTATATCAGCCCTGTCATGCTGTCTTTTCTGCTGTGAAAGTTCTGCTATATCAGCCCTGTCAGTGCTGTTCTTTTCTGCTGTGAAAGTTCTGCTATATCAGCCCTGTCAGTGCTGTCTTTTCTGCTGTGAACGTTCTGCTATATCAGCCCTGTCAGTGCTGTCTTTTCTGCTGTGAAAGTTCTGCTATATCAGCCCTGTCAGTGCTGTCTTTTCTGCTGTGAACGTTCTGCATATCAGCCCTGTCAGTGCTGTCTTTTCTGCTGTGAACGTTCTGCTATATCAGCCCTGTCAGTGCTGTCTTTTCTGCTGTGAACGTTCTGCTATATCACGCCTGTCAGTGCTGTCTTTTCTGCTGTGAACGTTCTGCTATATCAGCCTGTCATCTGTCATTTCTGCTGTGAACGTTCTGCATTCAGCCTGTCATCTTCTTTCTGCTGTGAACGTTCTGCTATATCAGCCTGTCAGTGCTGTCTTTTCTGCTGTGAACGTTCTGCTATATCAGCCCTGTCAGTGCTGTCTTTTCTGCTGTGAAATTGCTATATCAGCTCTTCAGGCTCATTCTGCTGTGTCGCTATCAGCTCTGTCAGTCTGTCTTTCTGCTGTGAAAGTTCTGCTATATCAGCCTGTCAGTGCTTCTTTTTGCTGTGAAAGTTCTGCTATATCAGCTCTGTCAGTGCTTTTCTTTTCTGCTGTGAAAGTTCTGCTATATCAGCCCTGTCAGTGCTTTCTTTTCTGCGGTGAAAGTTCTGCTATATCAGCCCTGTCAGTGCTTTCTTTTCTGCGTGAAAGTTCTGCTATATCAGCTCTGTCAGTACTTTCATTTCTGCTGTGAAAGTTCTGCTATATCAGCTCTGTCAGTGCTTTCTTTTCTGCTGTGAAAGTTCTGCTATATCAGCCCTGTCAGTGCTTCTTTTCGGCTGTGAAAGTTCTGCTATATTAGCTCTGTCAGTGCCTTTCTTTTCTGCTGTAAACGTTCTGCTATATCAGCCCTGTCAGTGCTTTCTTTTCTGCTGTAAACGTTTGGCTATATCAGCCCTGTCAGTGCTGTCTTTTCGGCTGTGAAGTTCTGCTATATCAGCCCTGTCAGTGCTTTCTTCCCTGCTGGAAACGTTCTGCTATATCAGCCAGGTCAGTGCTTTCTTTTCTGCTGTGAAAGTTCTGCTATATCAGCTCTGTCAGCGCTGTCTTTTCGGCTGTGAGAGTTCTACTATATCAGCCCTGTCAGTGCTTTCTTTTCTGCTGTGAAGGTTCTGCTATATCAGCCCTGTGAGTGCTTTCGTTTCTGCTGTGAAAGTTCTGCTATATCAGCCCTGTCAGTGCTTTCGTTTCGGCTGTGAAGGTTCTGCTATATCAGCCCTGTCAGTGCTGTCTTTTCTGCTGTGAAACTTCTGCTATATCAGCCCTGTCAGTGCTTTCGTTTCTGCTGTGAAACTTCTGCTATATCAGCCCTGTCAGTGCTTTCGTTTCGGCTGTGAAGGTTCTGCTATATCAGCCCTGTCAGTGCTTTCTTTTCTGCTGTGAAACTTCTGCTATATCAGCCCTGTCAGTGCTTTCATTTCTGCTGTGAAAGTTCTGCTATATCAGCTCTGTCAGTGCTGTCTTTTCGGCTGTGAAACTTCTGCTATATCAGCTCTGTCAGTGCTGTCTTTTCGGCTGTGAGAGTTCTGCTATATCAGCTCTGTCAGCGCTGTCTTTTCTGCTGTGAAAGTTCTGCTATATCAGCTCTGTCAGCGCTGTCTTTTCGGCTGTGAGAGTTCTGCTATATCAGCTCTGTCAGCGCTGTCATTTCTGCTGTGAAAGTTCTGCTATATCAGCTCTGTCAGCGCTGTCTTTTCGGCTGTGAGAGTTCTGCTATATCAGCCCTGTCAGTGCTTTCTTTCTGCTGTAAACGTTCTGCTATATCAGCCCTGTCAGTGCTTTCGTTTCCGCTGTAAACGTTCTGCTATATCAGTCCTGTCAGTGCTTTCGTTTTCGCTGTAAACGTTCTGCTATATCAGTCCTGTCAGTGCTGTCTTCTCGGCTGTGGAAGTTCTGCTATATCAGCCCTGTCAGTGCTTTCTTTCCTGCTGTAAAATTTCTGCTATATCAGCCAGGTCAGTGCTTACTTTTCTGCGGTGAAAGTTCTGCTATATCAGCTCTGTCAGCGCTGTCTTTTCGGCTGTGAGAGTTCTACTATATCAGTCCTGTCAGTGCTTTCGTTTCTGCTGTGAAGGTTCTGCTATATAAGCCCTGTCAGTGCTGTCTTTTCTGCTGTGAAACTTCTGCTATATCAGCCCTGTCAGTCCTTTCTGTTTTGCTGTGAAACTTCTGCTATATCAGCTCTGTCAGTGCTGTCTTTTCTGCAGTGAACGTTCTGCTATATCAGCCCTGTCAGTGCTGTCGACAGAGGAAATGATCTACAGGACTGCGTCCATGCCATCTGCCATTCTTACGGCAAAACATGCAGTCCCGTGCTTCGTACTCAATTGTGCAGCTTCTCTCTCCCTCTCTCTCTCTCGCTCGCTCGCTCCCGCTCTCTCTTTCTCTCTCTCTCTCTTTCTCGGTTTTTCTCCCTCACACCCCCTCTCTCTCTTCCTCTCTCTGCTCTCTCTCAAGCCACCGAGGAGTACGGACGTGTTTTTGACAGCGCTCCGCTTGTGCGATGTAATCACTACAGCAATATAGGGTTGTTGTTTTTTTTACAGTCAACTGGGCCAAGGTAGCCCGCCTTGTTAACTTTGGTTCTGTCTTTTCTTTTGTTTTCTTTTCTTTTTGGGTGCTGTTACTAATTCAAAATAATGCCAGTATCAAACTTAACTTGGAGAAACACGTGTGGTGTGTTTTTCTGGACATATACAAACTTTATGGGGAAAAGAGCGAGACAGGCTTCCGTGAGGTGTAAACCTGTTTCTCTTCTGTGGCCTGTGTCTCCTATCCGGACAGTTGTGCTTTCCCTGCTCTTCATTTTTCTGTGTGTGGACACTGGAGCTGATACTTCACAGGATTACTGCAGCCATGCCAGTGTTACCTGTGCTTCACACAACCCGTACTTCAACATAACAGGTGGGAATGTGTCGTTCTCCAAACTGTACCGTTCATTTCTGATGCTGGCTGCCATGAGATACTGTAAAACTGTCCAGTGGGGGTTAGTGATACCCCTAAAGGTAACTATGGCTGCCCACCGAGACAGGTCTTCATATATGCTGTCTGTCTATGTGTGTGTATTTTTAGTCATGTTTCTGTTGCTGTGTGGAGATATTGAGTCCAATCCTGGACCAGGATTTCCTCCCAACCCAGCACCTCTACACACTCAAGATGTACAGGTGGAACAGTGTTTTCAATCGTTATGTGGCAACCAGTCAACTTCTGAGAACTATCCTTGCACTCTTGAGTCCTTGTACTATTCTCTGAAAGATGAAAATAGACAGCTTAAAGATCAAGTTTCATGTTTGTCTCAAAAATGTTCCGTTTTCGAGCTTCGTCTTTCACAACTCTTCCAATGGCAGGAATTCCTTTTAGATATGTCTGATCACTTGCACGATCATCAAGATAAACTTGAAACTTTTTCACGTCAGTACAACATCAGATTTTTCAACGTCCATGAGGACCATCGCGAAGATTATACGACCTGCGCTCGTAAAGTCGTTCAACTTCTGATTCGCTTCTACCCTTCAAGAATTGGTCTCTGGAGGATGTAGAGCGAGCCCACGCGTAGGTCAGAAACAACAAGATGGCAGACCTCGGACAATCATTGCGCGATTGCGGAACTGGAGTGACAAACTTTCCGTTCTGCAAGAAAGAAAATGCAGAAGGGAGATGGCCGATACGTTGGGTATCCGTGTGGCTGGGGATTTGACAATCCGTCAGCAAGGGGAACTACGCCGAACAACGGTACCAGGGCAAGACGGCGTACTACAGAAATGGTCGGCTATGCTTCCGAGAACAGCGATCCCCCCACTTCAGAAAAGCCAAAGGCCGTGGGAACCAGCGTCAGTATGAGTCTGGTCAGAGGGCACAGTCTGGGCATCGCTCTCAGAATAGAGATGCGCCTGATGTCCACACCCCAGTCCAATCCCCACGGCCATCCCTCCGGCCACTAGGTCCCCGCCCTCAGTCCGCCATCCTACCCTATGCCCCTCCCCCTCCACCCTCCAGTTCCACCCGTTACCCTCCACCCTACACTTCCACCCGTCCCCCCTCCACCCTCTCACTTCCCACCCCTTCCCCCCTCCACCCACTCCACTCCACCCCTCCCCTCCACCCTCCTACTTCCACCCCGTCCCCCTTTTCCCCCCCTCCACTTTCCACCCCGCCCCCCCTCCACCCTCCACTTTCCACCCGTCCCCCTTCCCTCTTTCCATACCTCCACCCACCCCACCTCCTCCTTCCTCATGCCCACCCATCCCATTACCCCTTCCTCTTCCAACCCTTCCCCTCCACCTTCTCCGCTCCACCCGTCACCACCCCCCTCCACCTTCCCTTCCACCCGTCACACCTGCCCTTTCCTTCCATCCACACTCCCTTCCCTCCTCCACTTACATCCACCCATTTCCACTCCCCTTCCACTTCCACCGCTTCCCTCATTTTCCACTTCCATCGTCCCCTTCCTTGCACATTCTACCCACCCCCCTCCTCCTTCCCTCCACCTTTCCCATTACCCCTGTCTCTTCCACCCATCACCCTCCACCTTCCGCGCCCACCCGTCACCCCCCACCTTCCTCTTCCACCCGTCACCTGCCTCCTTCCAGTCACACCCCTTCCTCTCTTCCACTTACATCCACCCATTCCACTCTGCCTTCCACTTCCACCAGTTCTCCTTCATTTTCCATTTCCAATCGTTCACCTGCTTCCTTGACTTCTACCCATCCCCCTCCACCTTCCACAACCACCTTTCCCCCTCCGCTGTCTGTTTCTACCCAAACCTGGTCGTCTTCTTCTCGTCCCCCTCCCATGTACAACATGCAAGAATTCCCCACCCTGCTCAGGACAAGTACTCCCAGGAGTAGGACTACTGTTACATGTCCTAAACAAAATCAAAACCAAAGCAACCTGCTTGAGGCGTCCCCAGGCCGCCATGGTTGCAGTCCTGATTCTTCTCAAAGTGGGGATCCGTCGATTCCTACAACAACTGAGGATTGCATGGACCCGCACCTAGCAGGATTGACTGACCCTACATCAGAGGGTCTACCGACCTTGCCATCACATTCACCAGACGTACTTGATGACAGCATGACTCTATTAAAACAGAGAGTGTCCTTGGTAAACCCTCCGCACGACGTGGAAAACCAGTCCAAGGGTGTGATAGGTACAGTGACAGAGGGTCTCAACACTGGCGAGAGTCACAGTACCGAGGTGGTGGAGAACCCTAGGCCCTCTCCGTGGCAGGTGTCTATGGTCAGTGAAACCGAGGGCCAGTTCTCTGGCTCTGGTCCTTGTACTCGCAGTCGAGTACGAACCAGACAGACACAGCTCACAGAAAGATTTTTAAGGGCCCATTCAAGAGGTAGTCCTGGACGTAATAATGAACAAAACTGTGCTTCCCTGCTGCCCCCGTGTCCTTCTTACAATGAAGTCACCTAGGATAACGGCCGTGCCCGTGTCAAGACTTGTCAGAAAAACAGTCTCTCCTTTCTGACTTATAATATTGAGGGTGTATCGTCAGTTTATGACCCTGATGTAAATAATTATATATCTCAGTTCGATTTTGTTGTTTTGACGGAAACGTTCTCAAGAACATTTCCTTCTTTTCTCTTTTTGGATTACGAAGTTTTTCTTTCACCTGGAATCAGATTAACCGATGCTGTTACTGCACGTTTGTCAGGAGGGATCGTGTTTCTTGTAAGAAAGACATATGCCAAACTAGTCAAACAACTTACAGTGGAATATGACCATACTATTGTTCTCCACCTTAAAGCTCTAGATCTTGACGTTCTTTTAATTGGAATTTATTTGCCCCCTGCTAACAGTGTTTATTATGCAGATACCGAGATTGATAATGGGGTTTCCCTTCTTGAACAATGTCTGATGGATACTTTTGAACAAGCGGGTGATCTTCCAGTGATCATCCTCGGCGATTTAAATGCAAGAACTGGTCGGCTGAACGCACAAGAACTACCCGTATATTTAGGTGACTTGATAAATGAAAATACCACCGGTGATGACTGCTTTTCTCGTGTATCAAAAGATTGCTCCACTAATGAATTTGGTCTTTATTTAATTATCATCTGTCAGAATTTTGAGTTGGTTATTCTAAATGGTTTTCTGCCTGTGATAAAAGCGGGGATTACACTTATATCGCTCACAATGTTCAAGTGTTATTGATTATTTTATTTCCTCCCAATCCTTAGTTCCACTGTGCCGTGAATGAAAGTAACCCCACGGGTAGAATCAAAGCACATGCCTGTTGAATTTGTACTAATGCTTCCCAGTCCGAATCAGGAGACGGTTTCAAAAAGGTTAAAGGTAACCAAATTTAAAAATATGCATGGGATCCAGCAAAAGAAGGTGATTTTATCAGTGCGCTTCAGTCTGACGAGGTCAATTCAACCTTTAATGAAGCAATTGAATTGATTGATGTCAATTTTGAGAGTGCACTGAAGAAACTAAACGAAGGTCTGTTTATGGCTGGTCAAATAATGTGTAAAGAACTGTCACAGGTAACATCAAGCACAGCCCATGGTTTGACTCTGAGTGCTATGTTAAACGCCGTCAGGTGAGACAAGCATTGAGAACGTACAGTCGGGTGAAAGTTAATGACAACCCCGATGCTGTTCAACTGAGACTTAACTATTCTATAATTAGAAACGAGTATAAAGACTTACTTCGAGACAAGCAGCAGTTATATAGACAGCAAGTTTTAAATACACTTAACGAAAACGCCAAAGATTCTAAGCGGTTTTGGAGCACTGTAAGGTCTTTAAAAAGTAGTTCTCATGTACCAAACACAATATCCAATGAAGAATGGTTTCAGCATTTCAAACAAGTCTTTAATGATGAGCTTATTCCTTCTGGTCCTAATTCTCAGGAACTTCAAACTGAGTATTTTCCTGTTGCTGATAGTAACGTTGGTGAATTGGATGTCTGTATAACTGAAGGGGAAATTCTTGATTCAGTTAAGGCTTTAAAATCAAATAAAGCACCAGGTCCAGACGGATAATTGGGGAATTTTATAAGTATTGCACCCCCACTATTCTCTTTTTCCTTAAGAAATTTTTCAACAAACTCGTTGATTTTGGCATCTTCCCTTCTATGTGGTGCGAAGCTCTGATTCAACCTTTGCACAAAAAGGGTGATATAAACAACCCAACACTACAGAGGTATCTCTCTTTTAAACATTAGTTCAAAATTATATACTTAATATTAAACAAGCGTTTAACAAAATGGATTGAAGATTGTGATGTAATAAACGATGTGCAGGCTGGCTTTAGAAAGAATTATAGTACTACTGATCATATATTTACCCTTTTTTCTCTGGTACAAAAGCAACTATCTAACCACAAGAAATTATTCGTTGCTTTTATTGACTTTAAAAAGGCTTTCGATTCGGTAGATAGAAACCAACTCTGGTCAATCTTAAAGAAAAAAGGTATAAACGGTAAGATGTACAATGCACTTAAAAGCATATACACAGATGTCAAAGCTAGGGTTAAAGTGGGGGGAGATTTAACTGACACTTTTATGTGTCCTCGGGGTCTGAAGCAAGGAGAAATATGCAGTCCGGTTTTATTTTCGCTATTCATCAATGACTTGCTGAAGAAATAATTCAATACGGTAAACATGGTATTCCCTTATTACCAGACTTCATAGAGATACTAATTATGCTTTTTGCCGACGATGTTGCACTCGTAGCATCTACCGTCATTGGTCTCCAGCAGCAACTAAATGTTTTGTGTAGCACAGCAAAAAAACTCGATTTGATCGTAAATTTAGAAAAATCAAAAGTTATTGTGTTTAGAAATGGGGGGTATATCGCCTCAAGGGAAAGATGGTTCTACGACGGTAGGCAACTAGAAATTGTTAATCAGTATAAATATTTAGGTGTTATCTTTTCCACGGGTCTTTCTTTTTCCCATTGCCTTGAGGATTTAGCATCCAAGGCAAAACGTCAAGTCATCAATATTATAAAACTACTGTGGAAGTTTCAAAGTCTTTCCCCGAAATTGTTCTTTAAACTTTTCGACTGTCAAGTCCAGCCAATGCTTAGCTATGGTGCCGAAGTATGGGGTTTGACTGCAAACAACTCAATTATTGAAAAAGTACATTTGTTTGCACTCAAGAGATTCTTAAATGTTTCCATAAAAACACCCAGCGCCTTAGTCTACGGAGAAACTGGTCGGTATCCACTCTATATAAACAATTATACTAAATGTATCAAGTATTGGTTACGTGTCGTTAATATGCCGGATAATCGCCTTCCTAAGAAAGCTTACATCACGTTATATGATTTGCATCATCGAGGCAAGAACAACTGGGTTTCATCAGTTTGCTCTACGTTAAATCGCTATGGCTTTGGGTATGTATGGCAAAACCAGAACGTTTACAATGTCAAAGGTTTTCTCTTAGAATTTAGAAATCGGTTGATTGATTGTCATCTTCAAGAATGGTACACCCGAATGGATGTTAGTGTTGCTTTTCCTTCTATTCTTCCTTTAAGCAATTTAGACAAATACCGAATTATCTGTTTACGGTAAGTAATTTGAACAATCGTAAAAATCTCATAAGATTCAGGTTAGGCGTATCTTGTTTAAATACTCACAAACTGCGGCATTCGAGTGTTCCCCGAGAGGCACTCTGCTGTCCTTTTTGTCCAAGTCAGTTGGAATCTGAATATCACTTTTTTATTGTATGCCCTAAATATAAAGATGTTCGAGAGCATTTCATACCCACTAAATATTATGCAAGAGCGTCGGCTTTCAAGATGTCATTATTACTTGCCAATGATAAAATGGCTAAAGATGTTGCTGCTTTCATAACTAAAGCTTTTGAAATCAGATGCAAAAAAACGAATGGGACGTAAAGTTCATATATTTTTATGTATAATTCGGGGTACATTTTCCCCTTTAAAAGCAAAAGAGCTTGTATATGTGAGTGTATGCGTGCGAGTGTGTGTGTGTGTGTGTGTGTGTGTGTGTGTGTGTGTGTGTGTGTGTGTGTGTGTGTGTGTGAAGTGTGTGTGTGTGTGTGTGTGTGTGTGTGTGATCATGAATAGGTTTACAGGTGTTTAGGCAACTACAAATGAATGTAACCTCTGTGAGATTTGTAAATGATATGCCCTAATCTATATTGGTACGTATTTTGATCATTATGTATACATCCATGACTGAGGAAGAATGTGAAAGTATCTACTTGGCCGAGAAAATGCATGTATACTTGCAAGGTGGTGTGTGTTGTTACATTTGCTTTTTCCACAATGTTGTTGTTTTTCCCCCCATCCCAATGTCCCCATTGACACGGGCACGAGGCCTAGTTCAATTAAAATATTTGTCATTGTCATTGTCATTTCTTTCTCTTCCTCTCTCTCTCTCCCTTAATCTCTCTTTCTCTCTCTTCCTCCCTCCACTCACTCTGTCTCTCTCTCTTCCTCTCTCTCACTTTCTCTCTCTTCCGCCCTCTCTCTCCCTCCCTTTCTCTCTCTCTTCCTCCCTCTCTTTCTCTCCCTCATCCTCTCTCTCTCTCTCTCCCTCCTCTGTCTGTCTGTCTGTCTGTCTGTCTCTCTCTCTCTCTCTCCCTCTGTCTCTTTCTCTATTTCTTCCCCCTCTCCCTTTCTCTCTCTTCCTCCCCCCTCTCTTTCTCTCTTTCCTCCCTCTCTCTATCTGTTTCCCTCTCTCTCTCTTCTCGCCCCCCCCCCTCTCTCTGTTAGCAGGTCATACCACATCACAAAACCACATATGGCCCACATCACAACACACCACAGGCCGCCACAACACGTCCATCATACGATCTTCTCCAGAGCACGACAAATGGCCACCGACCCTAAGGGAGGCCCATACGGGGGGTTGGCTAGTGTCACGGGCACACTGGAGACCCCTGTCTTGTTAGGAGGCCTCCAGAGAGGCCCGAAGGCCTCGCTACCGATCCGTCATACAGTCGTGGGGACAAGGGCATTCGATTTGCACCCCCCCCCCCCAACGCCACCACTTTAACCCCACCCCTCACCCCCACCTTTCCTTCTTCCAGATCGTACTGGACATTGGGAGGAAGTTTCCACTTCTCTGAGCTGAGCGAAAGACCGAAGATTAGGTGCAAAGGCGGGGTGGCAGGGTGGGGTGGGGTGGGGTGGGGTGGAGGTGGGGCGTGGTTTGGGTGGACTGGGTTGGAGTTGCGGGACTTGCTTGTCGTCTGTCTGGTTCACTGATGTCGGAGGGCATGAAGCTGGTTTGAAGCTGGTTGGTAAGAAGGAGACGGAGACTGGGGGTCCTGTGTGCATCTGTGTGCCAAGGTCCATCATGCCCTCGACCGTCATTCACACACACACACACACACAACACACACACACACACACACACACACACACATTCACACCACACAGCACGCACATGCACGCACGCACATGCACGCGCACGCACGCACACACACACGCACACACACACGCACGCACATGCACGCACACGCACACACATACACACATCAGCCCACATATCTCATACGCTTGCGCGCACGAGCCAGGAACACTCCCCTCCCGCCCCCCTTCAACACACACCCCCATACCCTCCACCCCACACACTGAGTATTGGCAACCTTTAATGGTATAGATTTCCAGACCTGTGATACCAAGGGGAATGCGAGGAAGGTTGGTTGGGAGATATGGGAACAGAGAGAGAGAGAGAGAGAAGAGAGAGAGAGAGAGAGAGAAGGGTGCTTGTGACTCTCTGTCTGTGTCTGTCAGTTTCTCTCTCTCTCTCTCTCTCTCTCTCTCTCTCTCTCTCTCTCTCCCTTAATCTCTCTTCCTCCCTCCACTCACTCTGTCTCTCTCTCTCTCTCTTCCTCTCTCTCACTTTCTCTCTCTTCCGCCCCTCTCTCTCCCTCCCTTTCTCTTCTCTCTCTCTCTTCTCTCCCTCCTTTCATTCTCCTCTCTCTCTCTCCTCTCCTCTCCTCCCTTTGTCTCTCTCTCTCCTTTCTCTCTCTCTCTCCTCCCTCTCTGTCCTCTCTCTCTCTCTCTTCTCTCTCCTCCCTTGTCCTCCTCTCTCTTCCCCCTCTCTCTCTCCTCCCTTCTCTCTCCTCCTCCTTTGTCTCTCTCTCCTCTCCTCCCTTCTCTCTCTCTCTCCTCCTTTGTCTCTCTCTCTCTCTCCTCCCTTTGTCTCTCTCTCTCTCCTCCCTTTGTCTCTCTCTCTCTCCTCCCTTTGTCTCTCTCTCTCTCTCCTCCCTTTGTCTCTCTCTCCTCTCCTCCCTTTGTCTCTCTCTCTCTCTCCTCCTTTGTCTCTCTCTCTCTCCTCCCTTTGTCTCTCTCTCTCCCTCTTCTCTCTCTCTCCTCTCCTCCCTTTGTCTCTCTCTCTCTCCTCCCTTTGTCTCTCTCTCTCTCTCCTCCCTTTGTCTCTCTCTCTCCTCTCTCTCTCTCCTTGCTCTTTGTCTCCCTCTCTTCTCTCTCCTCCCTTTGTCTCTCTCTCTCTCTCTTCTCCTCCCTTTGTCTCTCTCTCTCTCTCTCCTCCCTTTGTCTCTCTCTCTCCTCCTCCCTTTCTCTCCTCTCTCTCTCTCTCTCTCCTCCTTTGTCTCTCTCTCTCTCTCTCCTCCCTCCTTTGTCTCTCTCTCTCTCTCTCCTCCCTTTGTCTCTCTCTCTCTCTCTCTCCTCTCTCTCTGTCTCTCTCTCTCTCCTCCTCCCTTGTCTCTCTTCTCTCTCCTCCTTTGTCTCTCTCTCCCCTCTCTCTCCTTCCCTTTGTCTCTCTCTCTCTCTCTCTCCTCCCTTTGTCTCTCTCTCTCTCTCCTCCCCTTTGTCTCTCTCTCTCTCCTCCCTTTGTCTCTCTCTCTCTCTCCTCTCTCCTCTTGTCTCTCTCTCTCTCCTCCCTTTGTTCTCTCTCTTCTCTCTCCTCCCTTTGTCTCTCTCTCTCTCTCTCCTCCCTTTGTCTCTCTCTCTCTCTCCTTCCCTTTGTCTCTCTCTCTCTCTCCTCCTCCCTTTGTCTCTCTCTCTCTCCCTCCCCCTTTGTCTCTCTCTCTCTCTCTCTTTCTCTCTCTCCTCCCTTTGTCTCTCTCTCTCCCTTCTCTCCTCCCCCTTTGTCTCTCTCTCTCTCTCTCTCCTCCCTTTGTCTCTCTCTCTCTCCCTTGTCTCTCTCTCTCTCCTCTCTCTTCTCCTCCCTTTGTCTCTCTCTCTCTCTCTCCTCCCTTTGTCTCTCTCTCTCCTCTCCTCCCTTTGTCTCTCTCTCTCTCCTCCCTTCTCTCTCTCTCTTCTCTCTCTCTCTCCTCCCTTTGTCTCTTCTCTCTCTCTCTCTCCTCCCTTTGTCTCTCTCTCTCTCTCCTCCCCTTTGTCTCTCTCCTCTCTCTCCTCCCTTTGTCTCTCTCTCTCTCTCTCCTCTCCTCCCTTTGTCTCTCTCTCTCTCTCCTCTTGTCTCCTTGTCTCTCTCTCCTCCCTTTGTCTCTCTCTCTCTCCTCCCTTTGTCTCTCTCTCTCTCTCTCCTCCCTTTGTCTCTCTCTCTCTCTCCTCCCTTTGTCTCTCTCTCTCTCTCTCCTCCCTTTGTCTCTCTCTCTCTCCTCCCTTTGTCTCTCTCTCTCCTCCTCCCTTTCTCCTCTCTCTCTCTCTCTCTCCTCCCTTTGTCTCTCTCTCCTCTCTCTCTCTCTCTCTCTCCTCCTCCCTTTGTCTCTCTCTTCTCTCTCCTCCTCCCTTTGTCTCTCCTCTCTCTCCTCCCTTTGTCTCTCTCTCTCTCTCTCTCTCCTTCTCCTCTCTCCTCCCTTGTCCTCTCTCTTCTCTCTCTCTCTCTCTCCTCCCTTTGTCTCTCTCTCTCTCTCTCTCTCTCTCTCTCTCTCTCTCTCCTCCCCTTGTCTCTCTCTCTCTCTCCTCCCTTTGTCTCTCTCTCTCTCTATCCTCCCTTTCTCTCTCTCTCTCTCTCTCCTCCTTTGTCTCTCTCTCTCTCCTCCCTTTGTCTCTCTCTCTTCTTCTCTATCTGTCTCTCTATTTCTTCCCCCTCTCCCTTTCTCTCTCTTCCCCCCCCCCCCCTTTCTCTCTTTCCTCCCTCTCTCTACCTCTGTTTCCCTCTCTCTCTCTTCTCGCCCCCATCTCTCTCTGTTAGCAGGTCATACCACATCACAAAACCACATATGGCCCACATCACAACACACCACAGGCCGCCACAACACGTCCATCATACGATCTTCTCCAGAGCACGACAAATGGCCACCGACCCTAAGGGAGGCCCATACGGGGGGTTGGCTAGTGTCACGGGCACACTGGAGACCCCTGTCTTGTTAGGAGGCCTCCAGAGAGGCCCGAAGGCCTCGCTACCGATCCGTCATACAGTCGTGGGGACAAGGGCATTCGATTTGCACCCCCCCCCCCCCCAGTCCCCCCTCCCCAATCCCCCCCCCCAACGCCACCACTGTAACCCCACCCCTCACCCCCACCTTTCCTTCTTCCCAGATCATACTGGACATTGGGAGGAAGTTTCCACTTCTCTGAGCTGAGCGAAAGACCGAAGATTAGGTGCAAAGGCGGGGGTGGGAGGGTGGGGTGGGGTGGGGTGGAGGTGGGGCGTGGTTTGGGTGGACTGGGGTTGGAGTTGCGGGACTTGCTTGTCGTCTGTCTGGTTCACTGATGTCGGAGGGCATGAAGCTGGTTTGAAGCTGGTTGGTAAGAAGGAGACGGAGACTGGGGGTCCTGTGTGCATCTGTGTGCCAAGGTCCATCATGCCCTCGACCGTCATTCACACACACACACACACACACACACACACACACACACACACACACACACATTCACACACACACACGCACGCACATGCACGCACGCACATGCACGCACACGCACGCCACACACACACGCACACACACACGCACGCACATGCACGCACACGCACACGCATACACACATCAGCCCACATATCTCATACGCTTGCGCGCACGAGCCAGGAACACTCCCCTCCCGCCCCCCTTCAACACACACCCCCATACCCTCCACCCCACACACTGAGTATTGGCAACCTTTAATGGCATAGATTTCCAGACCAGTGATACCAAGGGGAATGCGAGGAAGGTTGGTTGGGAGATATGGGAACAGAGAGAGAGAGAGAGAGAGAGAGAGAGAGAGAGAGAGAGAGAGGGGTGCTTGTGACTCTCTGTCTGTCAGTTTTCTCTCTCTCTCTCTCTCTCTCTTTCTCTCTCTCTTCAGGCAAATGTAAAGAGAGAGAGAGAGAGAGAGAGAGAGAGAGAGAGAGAGGCTAGCAGACAGACAGAGACAGACAGACACAGACAGTCACACACACGCGCGCGCGCGCGCACACACACCCCACACACACACACACACACACACACACACACACACACACACACACACACAGAGTAATAGCAATCAGTAATGGTATAGATTCCATTTCCCCGTGAATCCAATGGGGAATACGAGAAAGGTTGGTGGGAGATATGGGAATGTGTGTGTGTGTGTGTGTGTGTGTGTGTGTGTGTGGTGTGTGTGTGGTGTGTGTGTGTGTGTGTGTGCGTGTATGTGTGTGTGCGTGTATGTGTGTGTCCGTGTGTATGTGTGTGCGTGCGTGTGTATGTGTGTGTGTGTGTGCGCGCGCGCGCGTGTGTGTGTGTGTAGCGCGAACGCCCGTGCGCGTATTCTTAAGTATGTGGATGGAGAGAGAGAGAGAGAGAGAGAGAGAGAGAGAGAGAGGAGAGAGAGAGAGAGAGAGAGATAGAGGGAGAATACTGAATATTTGTACAATTGTTGTCTATAGTATACAAGCCCTCAAAAAAGGGGGTGTAATAATCAATTGTGATCGTATTTCAGTCAAATGCACTGATTCCTCTGTCTGTCAGTCTGTCTGGTCTGTCTGTCTCTCTTACACACACACCACACACACACACACACACACACACACACACACACACACACGCGTACATAGCCACAGACACTGGGCCATCTTGGAACTAATTGGCTTAAGGGTCAATGTTATCGCAGATTAATTCTGATGACTCTTTGTTAGCTTCATTGCTCATGCTTTGAATTTAGCAAGAGATCTGATTACATTTCCGTGTTGTTTGGGGGGGGGGGGGGGGCGGTTGGGGGGGGGGGTTGGTGGGCGGCTGGGGGTGGAGCACAGAGAGTAAACGAAGCAGACTGGCAGAGACGGAGGGACGGAGGGAGGAATAGCAGAGAGAGAACGAGAGAGACAGAGACAGAGAGAGAGAGCGGAGGTGGGGGTGGGGGGAGACAGAGAGACATATATATATATATATATATATATATAGATAGATAGATAGATAGATAGATAGATAGATAGATATACACATACATACAGAGGAGAGAGAGAGAGTGAGAGAGAGAGAGAGCGAGGGTGGGGGGCAGAGAGACATATATATATATATATATATATATTAGATAGATAGATAGATAGATATACACATACAGAGAGAGAGAGAGAGAGAGAGAGAGAGAGAGCTCAAAACTCAGAAACCTTTACTCGATCAAGGATGGAGATTTTAGGCAAAGAGAGAGAGAGAGAGAGAGAGGAGAGAGAGAGAGAGAGAGAGAGGAGAGCTCAAAACTCAGAAACTTTATTCGATCAAGGATGGAGATTTTAGGCAAAGAGAGAGAGAGAGAGAGAGAGAGAGAGAGAGAGAGAGAGAGAGAGAGAGAGAAACTCAGAACTCAGAAACCTTTATTCGATCAAAGATGAAGATTTGAGAGAGAGAGAGAGAGAGAGAGAGAGAGAGAGACAGACAGACAGACAGACAGACAGACAGACGACAGACAGACAGACAAAGCGGTGTCTGCAGAGAGTGTTGTCATTAATTTCGCAGGTAAGTCTGGCAGCTAATAGAGAGAAAGATAAGAACCAGAAGCAAATGAGCGGTCAGATGGTAGTTGGGAAGTGTGAGATCTCGGACAGTGGTCAGCGAGTCCCCTCGCAGTGGGAAGGGGCTCTTCAGTCTGACACCCACAGTCCACAGTGCCCCCAAATAAAGACAGGCTGCACACCAAAACATTCATGCGCCAAAGTCTTGCTTAAGGAGTCGAGTATTTACAGACTGGCGCAACTGGATTGTTTGAGAATGTTGATTGTGTCTGAAAGTTGATTCTCTTCATTGTCTTTCACAGTACCATCAAGGTACAAGCCAGCTGGTTCCAAGCAGGCAGGTCAAAATCCAAAGGAATAGGACTATTTGGGGGCTTCCAGCTGGCGCAAAGATAGGGTCAAGGGTGAGTGCAAAGGCCTGAAATGTGACGTCAACTGAGAGAAAGGTCATGTATTTGAAGATTGTATGTAATCTGGTCAGTGGAAATCCCCCGAAATAAGGGAAATAATCGGTGGGGAGTTGTTCTTTGGATCAGTTACTAGTTTCGCGTTAAATGCTGGCTCCAACTTATGATAAGCCTTGAAACGCTTACATGGATTATATAGTGTTTTAGTGCAAAATCCTTATTGTGGCGTGTGGCCACATACTTTCTTCTTCTCCCCGCCTTCTCCCCCCCCCCTCTCTCTCTCTCTCTCTCTCATATGAGGAAAAAAATATCGGTGTATACTTTAATGAGAGGCAATGACTTATACATAAATAAACGACCCGCATTTTCTTCCCCACCCCTAATCATATCCTCCCCTCTCCCCATCCCTAAGCACACTGCCATGATCAGGCAAAGTCGGTCAGTCAGACATAGTGCCAGACTATGGGCGCAGTCATCCCTCCACCCCCACACCTCTGGCACACACATCCCTCACTCCACCCCCCTTCCTACACCCCCCCCCCCCCTCTCACACGACTGTCTCAATGTTCGGCAAACACGCGACCTTGCAGGCACACAGGGACCACTGGGCCCCGTTCTCCGTGAGACTGGCCATGCTGAATATTTCAACACCTCTCTCTCTATCGCCTGTCCCACTCAGCCACCACTGTCTCCTCTCCCCCCCCCCCCCCCCTCACACACCTTCCCCCTCCCCCACCACTCTTCCTGCCCTCTCCTCGCCCTCCCCTACCCCCCCCCCCCCCCCTTCTTGTAGACGTTTGTACTGGCAGGGACAGTGAATTTGGCACTCTCCTGTACGGTCTTCGGTGCTTCGCTGCATTTCCATATAGATAAGTTGTCTCCCTTTTCTCTCTTCATTTTTTTTTTTTTTTTGTGGATCCCCTGTGTCTTGGCGTTCCCTGCTCCGGCACGTCTAAATAACGGAATCTATACAAACGCTACAATCCTGACCATGTGTGTTAGTCACGCGTGATGTTGATGATCAGCACCACCTGCTGTGTGCAATATGATGTTCAGCTATGTTCATTACCGTTCGAGAGTTCAGCTCACTCTCGCTTGATGTTGAAATTCACATGCCCTGGTTGTTGACCCCCCCCCCCCCCCCCTTACAATTCAGTCTGTTGGATCAACGATCTTGCCTGTCTCTTAATTCATATGATGTAAGGCATTTAGAAAATCTGCATTTTAGAATGTCGCTGAATATTATCCAAACAACAACACTGATAATCCGTAATGTGAGTGGATTATTAGAATTTACACACCAATCCATATACTTATTAAGGTGGCGTCTTACTTTTTTTTTTTTTTAAATTTAGTCCGTGTGTTATGTAAAACACAAAGGAGTTACTGTTATCTATTTACTTTTGCAATTCGTTTATTTCATGTCTGCAATTATTCACTAATGTACTTCATTGTTCATCATTTAAGTAATTTTAAGATGTGTGTGTCTGCGTGCTCGCGCTGACGCGTGTGTATGTGTGTGGTGCGTGCGCGCGCGCGTGTATGTGTGTGTGTGTGCGTGTGTGCGTGCGTGTGTGCGTGCGTGCGTGCGTGCTCGCGTGCGTGCGTGCGTATGTGTGTGTATGTGTAACTTTCTTTCGTGCGCAGTGTGACATCAAAACTCAGAAGATATGGCGTAGCGCATATGGACGAGTTCGTACGTCGTGGCACCTCCTTGACGACACTGAAACTGAACTGCGAGGATGGGGAATTAGGAGGAGTGGGACAGGAGGAGGAGGGGGGAGGGAGGGGGCGGAATGGAAGAGAAGCTCCACATTGTTGGTTGCATCTGGTGAACATCCTGGAAAGCTCTCCCGTGACAGAAGCCTCATGCTAGGAAGAAGCCAGCTCTGTTTTCAGGGCGGGCTGATGGGGGGCTGTCTGGCAGCGATGCTTTCAGCTGGAACTCGCCGAGACATGGAGCAGAGGGGGATGTCATTTCACCTGTCCTCACGTCACTGTGTGGGTGATGCCCCTTGTCTCCTGTCCTTTGCAGCCATCACTCGATTCTCTTGTTTTTTTTTTCCCCAGCAACACGATAGGCAGTTATTTCCGTTGATATGATGGCAGTCTGTATTCTTGCCTGATGTTTCAAGCAAGACGTCGTGCGCCGATCTTCAGGGACTCTCTTCGTACAGCTGTTCGTGTCTTCTCGTGATTTTCTGTCATATGAGGTTTTTTTTTTTTTTTTTAATCTGTCGTGGCTCGTGTAACGCGGGGCCGGAATAGCTCAGTTGGTAGAGCGCCGGACTCGTAATCTTGGTGATCCTGGGGTTGCGGGTTCGAATCTCTGGCGGGCCGTTTCGGTACAGGGGGATTTTTCCCTCGGAGTTAACATTGGTTTTGACTCCATTTCCTATACAGTCCTTCGAATGAGACTATAAAAACCGAGCTTCCGTGTGTGAACGCACGCATAACATCGTGCACACACGTAAAATCCCAACACCAGCTTTCGGAATGAGAAGGCCAGTTTGGCCGTTGGTATGGATGACACGTTACACATAGCATGCACCCTGCGTAAGAAATGGAAAGAATGAAGGAAGCAAGGAAACTGAGTGAACTATATTGAATGATATAGACTGGATGACACGGGAAACGACTGAATGAAGCGCCAGCTGGCAGCTCTTCTGTCGGCACTACCCAGATAGGCAGCTCGTTGTGTAAACGAGTGTAGATTGTAAAGCGCTTAGAGGTTGGTCTCTAGCCGAGAATAGGCGCTTTATAAATATTCATTATTATTATTATTATTGTTATTATCATTATCTTAACGCCAGAAATTACAAATCGTTTTCTTTTCTCCCTCTCCTCTCGGTCAAAGAATACTTCCTTCATTATTAATCGCTTTTGTCCGGTTTCTGCGTTTCTGAGGAGAATGATTACACTAAAAATTAATATTCTTGACAGCGACAGCCTGTCTGTGCTCTGTTCGTGCTCTGGTCCATCTCTCTGTGGCACGAGTGTCATTTATGTTGTTGCTGCAGCTGTGAGAAGAACACCATATTCTTCAGTTTCAGCAGTGCCTGAACAAAGAATCAGTTCCTGCTTTCCTCCCTTACGTTACCATGAACAGGACAACCATACGATCTCCTACACAGTCTACCTTCCAGTTGGATATCAAACTGTTCACGTTCACTGCCAACAAACACGATAAACAGAAAACAAACAGGGATGACCTGTTCTTACAGGTTACTGGCCTGTTCCAATAATCAGGACGTTTACCCCAAAGCTCAAGCCTACTGATGATGGATACTTTTTTTCTTAAATTGAAAATTGATCTATCCATCTGTGTATCTGCCTGTCTATATCTGTGTGTGTGTGTGTGTGTGTGTGTGTGCGTGCGTGCGTGCGTGCATGCGCGCGCGCGCGCGCGCGTGTGTGTGTGTGTGTGTGTGTGTGTGTGTGCGCGCGCGCGCGCGCCTATCTATCTACCTGTCTACTTGTCTATCTATCTGCCTGTCTATGTCCCGCCTATCTGTCTGCCTGTATACCTATCTACCTATCCGTCTATTTATCCGTCTACTCTATCTATCTGTCTACCTAATTACCTACCTACCTATCTATTTATCTATTTATTTATTTATCTGTGCTCCCTCCTCCTCCTCTCTCTCTCTCTGTCTGTCTGTCTGTCTGTCTGTCTGTCTGTCTGATGTATTTCGTCCAGTCTCACACATTTCAAGAGATTAATGCTTATTTCTGTCCTGTATATAAGTTAATTTCATCCATCAGAATGGTTTCATGAACATATTCCTGTATCTCCGTCTCTTAATTCTATCATGTATATAAGTTAATTTCATCCATCAGAATGGTTTCATGAACATGTTCGTGTATCTCCATCTCTTAATTCTATCATGTATATAACTTGATTTCATCTATCAGCAGGCTCGTCGTGTCGCAACCTCAACACCGGCATTTCACCCCGAGCGATCAGTATCAGATGGTCGGTCGTTAGATACCCCAGTGGAGGAGACACAGGACCGCCACCAAGTCAAGTCGGTGGTGGTCAGCGGTTCCTGTTTTGAGGCAACGTGAAGCAGGATACATCTGACTAGATCCCCTGCTGATGACAAGGATCGATCAGTCGCACATCCTGTGTGGAGTGCGCATGCCCCACCAGACGGCGCCAGCACTTCCGCGGGACCAATTCTTCCTGAACTAGCTGATACCAAAGACCTGACTGGAAACGGAACAAAAGGTACAGACGTGGAGAGAGAACACTGATCAACGTCTGGTAAAATGTGCTTCAATGAAAACGTTCCTACCTCCGGACGTCGTAGAATGCATCTTGCCTGTTTCTAATGTTCAGTTATTTTGGGATCAGTTTCATCTTTTCAACCTTTCAGTATTTAGATTAGCTAGTTATTGGTCATGTAGTCCTATTGTTCGTTTCTTGTAACTCTGTCTCTGTCTCTTCTTTCTTCTTCTTCTTCTTTTTTGTTCCCCCGTTTAGAAAAAAATTGATGATGTTAAATTATTAACCAAGTTTTGCTGTTTTTGATGCTAGAGTCTATAATCGTCGACATGATGAAAAGACTTTAAACAAGATAACTAACTAAGAACCAACTAAACTGATATCATCACGAGATCAGAACCTGAAGGGCCACATTTGGGGCAGTTTTTTAAGATGATCAATGTAGACGATGAAGAGATGCTATGGCGATCCCTTCTGGTCTGATCATACCTATATTCCACGTCTGCTTTGATGATAGGATCCAAACCTCAACCAGGTCTAAGAGATATACTTATAACAGTAATGATGATCAGAAAATCTATAACAGATTTTTTTTTTCAGAGATACGTCCATGTGATATTGTCTGAAACTTG
>CM065728.1:7156007-7161007 GCA_033310375.1 Conus canariensis | reverse complement strand
TGTGTGTGTGTGTGTATGTGTGTATATGTGTGTGTGCGCATGTATGTGCGCGCGCGCGCGTGTGTAGTAGTAGTAGTAGTAGTAATAGTAGTAGTGGTAGCAGTACTTCATTTTACGTCTGTTCACAAAATTATTTGATATCAGATGTGTGTGTGTGTGTGTGTGTGTGTGTGTGTGTGTGTGTGTGTGTGTGTGTGTGTGTGTGATATTCTCTTTTTTCTTCTTTTGGCATCGTCATCTGCAGCCAGACGTTTATGTCCAACAGAAAACGTGTGTTGCTGTAATTTTTCTCGAATTTGTATTTGCATGCCCCTCTCCCCTTCCTCATTTGTCCCACCAATCCTTGATCTTCACTCTCCCGTGCCCTGTACTCATTACATGTGAGTCGAATCGGCAAACTGCCTCTCTTTTTTATGTCTTTTTGTATGTTCTCGTTCCCCTACCCAAATGGATTTCCTGCAAAATTTTGTCAGGAACAATTTCGTTCTTGTCCGGGGTTCTGTAACACATAAGTGAACACTGAATATGGTACGGAGAGAAAGGGAGAAAAAAGATCAAGACGCATACACGCACTTACGTTTGTATGTACGTACGTATGTATGTATGTGCGTATGTATGTATGTACGTATATGTGCTTGTATGTATGTATGAATGCATGCATGTATGCATGTAGGTATGCATATATGTACGGATGTATATATGTACATACATATGTGTGTATGTATTATGTAGATGTCTGTATGTATATATTTATGTATGTATGCACGTATGTATGTGTGTGTGTGTGAATTTATGTACGCGTGTACGTATGTATGAATGGATGGAAGTAGGGATGTATGGATATATGATTGCATAATATGTATGCATGTATGCATATAAGCATGCATGTGTTGACGTATTTCTTTTGTTTTCTTTTGTATTATCTATTCTCTTCTTGCGAGCACTTCACGTGTATTGTGGGTGTAGTTGTATGTAAACTGTTCTTTTTGTGCACATGTTTGAAAAGCTTTCGCTTGGAATTGTAAATTGTCTACAAACGCTGGTGCCTTTTTGTCTCAAGTAGAGGTGATCGGACATTCAATATACACGAAGTAAAAGAGTCTGAAAGTAAAGAACTTCACAACCAGAGCCATTCAGAGCTTGGGAAGATGGAAGGGAGTTTGCCTTTTAATTATTATCATTATTATCATTATTATTATTATCAAGACTACTTATATGGCGCCTATCCTCGTCTAGAGACCGAGCTCTAAGCGCTTTACAATCCACACTAGTTTACACAACAGGCTGCCTACCTGGGTAGTGCCGACTGAAGAGCTGCCAGCTGGCGCTTTATTCAGTTGTTTCCCGTGTCATCCAGTCAATATCGTTCACTCAATTTTGTTACTTCCTTCGTTCTTTCCATTTCTCACGCAGGGTGCATACTTTGTGTAACGTATCACCCATACAAACTGGCCTTCTCTTCCGAAAGATGGTGATGGGATTTTACGTGTGTGCAAGATGTTATGCGTGCGTTCACACACGGAACCTTGGCTTATAGTCTCATTCGAAGGACTGTATGAGAAATGGAGTCAGAACCAATGTCAGTTGAAGGCGTCATTGATCCTAACTCTTGAACTGGTCCACGCACGGCTTACAAAAGAGGCCAATCTTTAACTACGAGTAGTTGCTGCCATTCGCACACTATCTTTCGGCCACATTCTAACATCTCGTTCGAAAAACCAACCCTCGTTTTAAATATGTTATAATGGACATTTGAGATTCGATTTTTTTTTCATCAAAATAAGGATTTTGAGAACAATGTCAAACTTAGGTGAAACACAAAAGCATCAAGACGGTTGACAATATTTCTTTTGTCAACAAAATCGGGAATTTGAGATCAATGTCAAAAATAGGGGAACCTCTACAAAAAAAAGCACCAAGAGGACTGGCATCAATGAATTCAAAGTTGTCCCTCTTCCAGCTCAAACAGTGTGTACGCAAAAAAGATGCGTCAAGCGCACTGCGATTGGGCCAAACGTGATTCGGTGCAATGAGATTCCATCCAACGTGTTCAAGTGAAAGGTGACACGCCAGTCTCCTCTGTCATCATGACCAAAGCTTCAGTCACAACGGATGCGTCCAGTCTCCAGCACGCTGACCAATGAAGTGAACAGCTGTGGAGGAAGGCAGGCATGTGGCTGGTGTAGCAGGATAGGAGTGGTCGGCAAAGGGCCAGATCATGACGGCGGTGACACAGGAGCCTGGCTGGCCGCTGGGAGAGGCGGTTTCACGTGCTATCACTGGCGTTTTTTCCGAGGACGACATCTGCCGCGTGATTCGGAGTGCCAAGCGTACTGTATTGCACAGGTGGAACTCTCTCTCTCTCTCCCTCACACACACACACGCGCGCGCGCGCGCACGTGCGTGCATAGGCACACATAAAACATAAACATCTGCGAGAAATACGTGACATGGAAACCGTGAGCAAAATCTACAGAGACAGCACAAGCTACAGAAACAGCACAAGCTACAGAGACAGCAAAAGCTACAGAGACAGCACAAGCTACAGAGACAGCACAATACTACAGAGATAGCACAATCGTTGACAACCAAATGGCACATAATGCGTACGTCATGTCCGACCTAGATGAAGAAAAAAAGCCTACACACGCACGCGCGCGCGCGCGCGACACACACACACACACACACACACACACACACAACACACACACGCACACGCACACACACACACACCACACACACACTCACACACACACACACACATACACACACGCACACTCTCTCACACACACATATACACACACACACACACACACACTCATACACACACTCATACACACACACGCGCGCACACACACACACACACACACACACACACACACACACTCATACACGTACACACACACACACACACACACACACACACACACACACACACACACACACACACACACACACACGCGTACTCCATATTAATGACAACTATGAATGTGGCTGCGTGCGTGCGTGCGTATTCGCGCTCGCGCGCACTTCCTAAAATAAAAAGCAAGGCACTCGGCGCACTTTCTAATGTAAAAACCCAAATGCAATCCGCGTGACACAGAAGATGGGACAAGGAGAAGATGAAAAGATCCAAGGCTCGTGTCAAATTCTCTGCAGTTCACGTCAGAGTTCGGAGCGTTACGGACAGACAAACACCCCGCATGCACTGGGGTTCTTGGAGAGAAAGCTTGTACCGTCAGGCGTCCCCATGGCGGGCTCATATACTGTGAGAGCAACATCGTTTTGTGTGCGTGCGTGCGTGCGTGTGTGCGTGAATGTGTGTGTGTGTGTGTGTGTGTGTGTGTGTGTGTGTGTGTGTGAGACACAGAGAAGAGAGAGAGAGAGAGAGAGAGAGAGAGTGTGTGTGTGTGTGTGTGTGTGCGCGCGCGCGCGCGCGCGCGCGTGTGTGTTCTCAATAAAATCTGTGAACTATTTATCAAATTCGGCGAACACAGTAAATGCGCTTCACAGGAACGCATCAAAACGATACGCGAACCTACACATGGCTGCACGTGACTTGATTTAAGATAGAAACTGCCTCAATGGAGGAAGATACGCAAGAGGAGGAAGTGAGGAGGTTGGGGGAAGGGGGGGGGGGCAAAAAGGAAGAAGAGAAGGTTAAATTGAATTCGTTCCTTCGCTTACATGTGACCATTGCAACCTTCGTTACTGACAATCTGTGGAGGTAGCGGTGGTGTCCGCTATTATCCTGGGGTTTTTTTCTCCTGTAAAACGAATGCATCTAGTGTTCGCAATGGACTCAGTCGGTGCGCGTTACATATAACCAGAAAGGCAGGCAACAGCACCAGTCATCACAAAGTACGTACACAATCCAACTGGCGCTTCACCTAGTACCGTGTTTCATTCAAGGCTATCAGCCAAACGAATCCGCCGTGGCTTAAGGCTGTGTCAGGCCAATTGACGTAGGCTAGAACACCAAGGCTACATCAACATGTTGTTACGCTGTGTCAGGCCAATTGACATAGGCTAGAATACCAAGGCTACATCAACATATTGTTATGCTCTGCATAGTTACGCGGGGATTGTCTTCAGTTGTGACAAGCTCCTAGCATAACATTATCAGTCTCCAAAATCCCCCGAAGTCGGAGTGTGGCTGCCCATGTGGCGGGGTAATCAAAAACGGTCACACACATAATGTTCTCATCCCCAGCTGATGCATTTGTTCCATAGTGTTCAAGTACTTCGGCTGTTTGGATGATCCCTGGAGTCTTTTAGCCAGTGTACGACAACAACAACAACAACAACAACAACAACAATAACAACAACAGCCAAACGAATTATTTTGAGTTTGTCCCGGGGAAAAGCTTCATCTGACATTGTCCTATCTAAAAAGGACTAATCGGCCGCATTGAAGTTGTGCCTTGTGACGTATGCGGTGTTTGCGAGCGTGCACTTCTGGGCTGAACTCTGAAATTGGATGACGTAAGAAAATCAACTTGCATAAACGGCGTCATCTTTATAAATCTTTCAAATCAACCCCCGCCCCTCTCTGTCTGTCTGTCTGTCTCTGTCTCTCTTCATCTCTCTCTCTCCCCCCCCCCCCTCTCTCTCTCTCTCTCTCTCTCTAAAATACGGTTTCAAATTATTGAAATTTTAAATGAAACTCTCTCTCTCTCTCTCTCTCTCTCTCTCTTCTCTCCTCTCTCTCTCTGCGCTGCGCGCGCGCGCGCGTGTGTGTATGTGTGCGTGCGTGCGTACGTGTGAGCGCGCGCGTGTGTGTGTGTGTGTGTGCATTTTCGCTTCGATCTGTTTATGAGCCTGGCCGAACTGTCCCCATTTCCATGGTTGGCAGCTCTGCAAACACACCACTGAATTGTGGAATGAATCATCACTACAGAGAGAGAGAGAGAGAGAGGAGAGAGAGAGAGAGAGAGAGGTGAGGGTGTGGAGGAGGGGAAGGGGGTGAAGATGGAAGGAGACAGAGGAAGTGAAGTGAA
>CM065728.1:7146007-7151007 GCA_033310375.1 Conus canariensis | reverse complement strand
CACCCCTTCCCCTCTTCCATCCCATCCCCCCCCCCCCTGTCTGTCTTCCCCCCCTTTCCGAACTCCCTCCGATTCCCTGGCGTGTCGCCTTTCCCCCCATTTTATCTGTCATGTCCCACCCGTGGACAATCTGAAACAATAAGGTTTGGTTTGGTTTTTGTGCTGTTTTTTTCTCTCTTGGTATTGTTTCTTCTTTGGTGTCCCGTGTGTGTGTGCGTGGGTGGGTGGGTGGGTGGGTGCGCGTGGTGCGTGCGTGCGTGAGTACTTGCTTGTGTGCGTGCGTGGTGCGTGCATGCGTTCGTACGTGCGTGAGTACGCGCGCGCACGTTGTGTGTGTGTGTGTGTGTGTGTGTGTGTGTGTGTGTGTGTGTGTGTGTGTGTGTGTGAACCCCCGTTCGCCGCACAACAAAATTGTCGAGTATATTTGATCCGTATTCTGTTTATAAACAGCAGAGGGAAACAACATGTCTGGAGAGTGTATTTCTTTTGCTTTTGTGTTTATTTCAGTCTAAATCGCTGGCGTTTGGAGTTTCCTTTAGCTTCTTTTGTTTTGCTCGCTTTGTTTTGGTGCTGTCTTCATCGTAGTCATCACGTCTTCATCATAGACATCATTGTTATTGTTGTTATTATTGTTGGAGTTATTGTTGTCGTTGTCATTGTGGGTGACGTTGTTTTCAATCTGTTAGCGATGTCATTGTTGTTGCTGCTTACAAAAAAAAAGAAGTTTTTTCAGTCTCATACTCTTGTATCTTGCTTCTGTTTTTCTTTCCGCCTATATTTTCTCTTTCTTTCCTTCACTCATCCCTTCCTTCTTTCTTTCAATCTCTCTTTCTTTCCTTCCTTCTTTCTCTCTTTCTTTCTTTCTTTCTTTCTTTCTTTGAATCTTTCTTTTTTCTTTCTTTCTCTCTCTCTTGTTTTCTTTTCTTCCCTACAGAATCATTCTGCCCATCGAATCGTGCCGTGGTGAGAGCAGTGAAGGTGTTCTATAGATCGTGCCCTTGTTCTGCCTCAGGTCGAAGCTGAGATGGGTTGTTGACGTGTTGCTGTAATCAGAGAGGGGGGCGGGGGGGGGGGGGGGGGGGAGAAAGCATTGTACGGTGTGATTCTTCCAGTTCTGAAAGCGTTCGACTTGCAGGCTGGACCCAGCCCCACGGGTCTGCAATGAGACGTTGCTGGTTCGAATAGTGTTAGTGGCCAGGTTGATATTGGAAAGTTTCACTGTCCATCTATACATGTTGTCGTTCTGGCGAGTCGTATGTGGTGTTGGATGGATCCTCAAATCTGTTCTCCTCGCATGGGGGTTGGCCTCTGCCACAGCATCGTTGATGGGAGTAGACATTCAAATGGAATGGAACTCACTAGCCTGGTCTTTGTAGGCTTACAACTTGATTATTGATCGCCTTTTTCCTCATACCTCTCCCCTTTATCTGTCTGTCTGTCTGCCTGTTGTATGTCTGTCTGTTTGTCTCTCTCTTGCTCTCTCTCCCCCTGTCTCCCTCCTACCCTCCCCCTCTCTCTCTCCCTCTCTGTCTGTGTGTGTCTGCCCATCTCTCTCTCTTTGTGTCTCTCTCTCTCCCTCCCTCCCTCCTTCCCTCCCCATCCACATCATTTTTTTTTGCCAAGGATGTTGATCTCTTCCCTTTGATTTTAAACCAGAAACAAAAATACAAATAAGAAAATTGATCCCCCCCCCCCCCCCCCCCCGTGTTATTCTCTTAAACACAAGGAGACCAACAAAAATATTTCGTCCTTGAATGAAAAGATACTGCCTTTAATCTGTATCCCTTCGTTATAAATTTTCGTTTTAATCTCACGTCAGTGAACCTTGAAGTCCGAGTCTCTCTCTCTCTCTCTTCTCTCTCTCTCTCTCTCTCTCTCTCTCTCTCGTTTTCCCTCTCTCTTCCTCTCCCATTCTCTTTATTGAACACTCACTCTCTCATTCACTAACTCATTTTCACTCATTCGATACACAGACACAGACAGAGGCACACACAAAAAATCACGTGCGCGCGCGCGCGCGCGCGCACACACACACACACACACACACACACACACACACACACACACACACACACACACACAAACTCTCTCTCTCTGTATACATAGAGGAATAGATCCACACACACACACACACACACACACACACACACACACACACACACACACAACATACACACACACACACACATCACACACACACACACGTGCTTCTGCACGCGCGCATGACATCTGCTCGCGCGCCGGCACTGACACGATACACATACACAAACACACTTACACCCCCCCCCCCTCTCTCTCTCTCTCTCCAAATATAGCAGAAAAACTAACCAACTTTCAAACTAAAAAAAAAAAAGTAGCCTCCCCGCCTACAAAAATCAATAGAACCAAAAAAGCCCAAAACATGAAAGGGCGCATGCACTACGTGTATCCTCAGGGGGGAAGGCGTTAAATCAATACGGCCGTGCAGAGGGAAAAGTTGGGGGTGGGGGGGGGGGGTGAAATATTGAAATCCGCTGACCTCTGTGAACTGGACAACATTAACAGCGGACTTGGTGGAGGCTGAAGGTGAGAACTCTGCGTTCATCACGTGTCGGGTGACGTTTCTCCGGCTTGTTCCATTACTGCCCTATACTGCTCCCCCCTCCCGTCCCCGTTCCCCCCCTCCCCCCCTCTCTCTCCCTCTCTCTCTCTCTGAAGACCAGGTATTTCCATGTGACCCATGCCCCCCTTCCGCCTGCTGACTATATATGGGCCAATGACCAAATGTAATACTATCTCTCTCTCTCTCTCTCTCTCTCTCTCTCTCTCTCTTTGTGTGGTGTGTGTGTGTAGTGTGTGTGATGTGGTGCGTGGTGAGCGAGTGGGATGAGTGTGTGTGTGTGTGTGTGAGAGAGTGGAGATGAGAGAGAGAGAGAGAGAGAGAGAGAGGGGTGTGTGTGTGTGTGTGTGGGTGTGTGTGTGTGTGTGATGGGGGATGATGGAGAAGAGAGAGAGAGAGAGAGAGAGAGAGGGAGTGTGTGTGTGTGTGTGTGTGTGTGTGGTGTGTGTGTGTGTGAATGAGAGGAGTGAGAGAGAGGGAGTGTGTGTGTGTGTGTGTGTTGTGTGTGTGTGTGTGTGTGCGCGCGCGCGCGCGCGCGCCTACCGAGCGTAGTCAATCAATATGAACACTCATACTCTTCAGTACTCACTCCATTCTCTGCCGCTTTTGCGGCCCGTTCCTTGTTTTATTTGCTCACTTTAACATTCGCCTGCTTGCTTTTATTATTTTTTTCTTTACATAAAACATTAATTTGCAGAAGAACTCTTAATTAACATCACTGTCATAGGTCAACTCATCCTTGACATCCTTACCATAATGGTCAGCATGAAGTACAGTAGTTGATGCTGCTATACCAATCACTGTGGTTGTATAAAGAACAGTATTTGATGCTGCTATACCCATCACTGTGGCTGTATAAAGAACAGTATTTGATGCTGCTATACCCATCACTGTGGTTGTATAAAGAACAGTGGTTGATGCTGCTATACCCATCACTGTGGTTGTATAAAGAACAGTATTTGATACTGTTAACCCATCACTGTGGTTGTATAAAGGACAGTAGTTGATGCTGCTATACCCTTCACTGTGGTTGTATAAAGAACACGACCTGCGGGGGCGGAATCGCATTCGTCATCTCGGATAAGCTGCTCCCCTATTGCTCTTTTGACTCGTCTTTTGATTTTCAGCATCGGACCTTTGAACTTGTTCACCTGAAACTGTCCCTACCTAGCGCTCCTGTCACTAACATTTTTGGGATTTATAGACCGGTACCCAGCAGAAAGAACAAATTTACGCCCAGCATGTTTGTCAACGAACTTCCAGACTTTCTTGAATTTGTAAATGACCTTCCAGGAACATTGTTATTGATCGGCGACTTCAACTTCCATTTCAATAAGCCCACAGTTGGATACACGCCCGAGGTGTTAGAAATTTTAGATACTTTCGGACTCCAGCAGTCCGTGAATGAAATGACGAACAAACAGGGTAACATAGTAGACTGGGTAGTCTACAGAGACAGTGATCATCTTCTCAAATCCTCAACCGTTGACGATAACCTAGCATCGGATCATTATGCTGTGAAGTGTGAATTAGATATCGTTAGGCCCGCCGTTCCAAAGACTTACAAGGAAGTTAGGAAAATTTCTGCTATCGATATAGAGGCTTTCAAATCTGATCTGAGCACGGCCATACCGAGCGAGCCATCGGCCTGTCAGCTGACCTCTGCCCTCCGTGCCATGCTTGATAAGCATGCTCCAGTGAGCAGGCGCTTGATCACTGATCGCTCACTGTGTCAATGGCACAACACAGTGGGTCCCGAGTTGTCCGAGGCCAAGCAGGAGAGGAGGGGGGCTGAGAGGCGATGGCGCGCCACGGGACTGACTGTGCACAGGGAAATATATCAAACTGCGAGAAATCATGTTACTGACATTGTTCATCAAGCAAAAACTTTGTTCTATTCTTCAAAGATATTGGCCTGTAATACGGCCAAGCAACTATTTAATGTCACAAATAGTCTCCTAGGCAAAGTCAGCTACTCCCCCCTTCCCACCATCTTCCAAACTCAAGAGCTCCCTCAGAAATTCTTAGAGTTTTTCAATGGAAAAATTGACACTATCCGTGAAAAGCTAGATTCTACTGCACCTGTACATCCTCTGAATGACAAAGTTTACTGTGGACCTCCTTTGGCTTGTTTTAGTCCTGTTAGTCAAGACTATGTCAAAAAACTTTGTTTGCGATGCAGCCCTAAATCATGTGAACTTGATGCCATTCCCACTAACTTGCTCTTTCAGTGCATTGATGATGTCCTACCCCATCTTACTCATGTTATCAATACCTCTTTGTCCTCTGGTCACGTTCCTGAAATCTTCCGGTCCGCAGTGGTACGTCCATTGATCAAGAAACCTTCATTAGATAAAAATGTTTTAAAGAATTATCGGCCTGTATCAAATTTGTCATTTCT
>CM065728.1:7138507-7141007 GCA_033310375.1 Conus canariensis | reverse complement strand
ATGTGAAATTAAGCAGTCAGTTTGAAATCAATCGGATTTTGTGACACTGGGGACAAAGTTTGGGTTTGAAATTAAGAGATCATTGAAATTAAGCGAACTGAAATCATCCGATCTTTTGTAACAGAGACAAAGAGCAGCTTTGGCCGGAACTTAGAACGATCCGGTAACTGAAATTACCGAAGTATTGAAATCATCCATCTTTAACAGTACCGTTACAGCTTCTGCTGATGGTTCTGTAGCGTCTACCATTAATGCACCTGGTAATGGTATTACTAGAACGGCAGCTACTTTTTTTAAATGCCGCTGCTGATAATGTTTTGCGTGCATCAAGTGTGCAAATTTGTATCAATTGTCATATTTTGCGTAGATCATGTGCGCAAAATGTAAAAAATGTTACCATTGTTAAAATGTGTTCCGCGCAAAACGTCACATTGTTATCTTTTGCGTTGTTGTTACATTTTGCGCTGTATGAAGGCAGCACTTTGTTTGGAAACACTGCAGGTGTCGCAGAGCTTTCCCTCATCGGCACCACAGCAAACCAGGTTTCTGCTCTGATGCGCTGGTGTCGTGGGGCCAGTCCTGGAGAAAGTGTTCCACTGTCATGGGAATTGTACCACAGGGGCACGCAGCACAATTACCGATGTGGGGCTTTATGAATTAGTGATGTCTGAGTCTTCTGTGTCCTGTCCTTAGTCTGACAATGGTTTTATTTGGTAGGATGTAGCAGGCCTCTCTACTGCTGAAGTCATAATGCAGGCCTCTCTACTGCTGAAGTCAAAATGCAGGCACCTCTACTGCTGAAGTCATAATGCAGGCATCTCTACTGCTGCAGTCATAATGCAGGCATCTCTACTGCTGAAGTCATAATGCAGGCCTCTCTACTGCAGCAGTCATAATGCAGACCTCTCTACTGCTGAAGTCATAATGCAGGCCTCTACTGCTGCAGTCATAATGCAGGCATCTTTACTGCAGCAGTCATAATGCAGACATATCTACTGCTGCAGTCATAATGCAGGCATATCTACTGCTGCAGTCATAATGCAGGCCTCTCTACTGCTGCAGTCATAATGCAGGCCTCTGTACTGCTGAGGTCATAATACAGGCCTCTCTACTGCTGCAGTCATAATGCAGGCCTCTCTACTGCTGAAGTCATAATGCAGGCCTCTCTACTGCTGAAGTCAAAATGCAGGCATCTCTACTGCTGAAGTCAAAATACAGGCATCTCTACTGCTGAAGTCAAAATGCAGGCATCTCTACTGTTGAAGTCATAATGCAGGCATCTCTACTGTTGAAGTCATACTGCAGGCCTCTCTACTGCTGAAGTCATAAGGCAGGCCTCTCTACTGCTGCAGTCATAACGCAGGCCTCTCTACTGCTGAGGTCATAATGCGGGCATCTCTACTGCTGAAGTCATAATGCAGGCCTCTCTAATGCTGAAGTCAAAATGCATGCATCTCTACTGCTGAAGTCAAAATGCAGGCATCTCTACTGCGGCAGTCATAATGCATGCATCTCTACTGCTGAAGACATAATGCGGGCATCTCTACTGCTGAAGACATAATGCGGGCATCTCTACTGCTGAAGTCATAATGCAGGCCTCTCTACTGCTGCAGTCATAATGCAGGCATCTCTACTGCTGAAGACATAATGCAGGCATCTCTACTGCTGAAGTCATAATGCAGGCATCTCTAATGCTGAGGTCAAAATGCAGGCATCTCTACTGCTGAAGTCAAAATGCAGGCATCTCTACTGTTGAAGTCAAAATGCAGGCATCTCTACTGCTGAAGTCATAATGCAGGCATCTCTACTGTTGAAGACAAAATGCAGGCATCTCTACTGCTGAAGTCATAATGCAGGCCTCTACTGCTGAAGTCATAATGCAGGCATCTCTACTGCTGAACTCATGATGCAGTCATCTCTGCTGCTGAAGTCAAAATGCAGTCATCTCTGCTGCTGAAGTCATAATGCAGTCATCTCTGCTGCTGAAGTCAAAATGCAGTCATCTCTGCTGCTGAAGTCAAAATGCAGTCATCTCTGCTGCTGAAGTCAAAATGCAGTCATCTCTGCTGCTGAAGTCCTGATGCAGCCAGAGCCAACTTTCCCTCTGCTTCTCCATCATTAATGATTCATTTCTTGAAGGGTGGCTTCCAGGTCCTCATGCGACTACTGACCTTCCTTCCGTTCCCAGAGGATCAGCTTCCTCGTTGCCTTGGATGCTGCAGCGTGATGGAACTCACTGGGTGGCTGATTCCAGATCACGAAGAAAGTGACCCAACGAAGGCTGCTGCAGGCTGCGTCGTCTCATTTAGACTACTGCTGGCCCTACTTCACGACTCTTACTCACAACGCAGAAACTGTCCAACATATTTATCCACCACTCCGATTTTAAACCGAAGGTTAATGATTCTATCAGAGGCCTTTGACAGGAGGATTGGAATACACAGACGGATGACAAACTTTTCCAGACCCGTCCAAACCTAAATGAGTTCCTCTCATCTAC
>CM065728.1:7118507-7126007 GCA_033310375.1 Conus canariensis | reverse complement strand
CACAGAATCCCATCAGATTGCTACCCACCTCATCTCCGCCCCTCCCTGTTCCCCCATGCCTAGCTGTGTAGACTTTAAGCCTCGCTCACAAGAGACGCCAAGGACTTTCACTCAGCGTGTGCAAGTCTCAAGCCCAATTCAGTCCCTCTCTGGCACTGGGTAAAAGGAAAAGAGAGATCCAGAGAAATGCAAGGAAGATGTAGTGAGGTATTGGGTCAAGGGGGAGGGGGGGAGTCACATTTCATCGATCACATACTTTCACATCGGTCGCATCTGTTTAAATAAACTAACGTCAAACAAGGAAAGGGAACAAACGTCACAGCTGCTGCACCTAGCCAGGAGATATCAACTTCTGGCAATCTGAGCGTATGTATGGTGAACCAACTGAGCGAAAGAGCTTACCCACGGAAATGAAAAGCAACGAGGAATGGTTTCCTTAGATGTTGCACTGATTTTTTGTCTTTACTGCACATTGAAGTCATGTGTGTGTGTGTGTGTGGGGGGGGGGGGGGGGGGTTCTGTACACACACAAGGGCATATCAAGGCTGTCCATATCAAGCTGACGTCAGTTCAACAGGGTAGAACTACTCAGTAACAGGATGCTTTATACTCATCACTTAACACACAGCAGGGTTGTGACTTTACTGTTCACTGGCCTAGTAGACACTGAACTACCTCACACAGTTCCTCTCCTAGTTGTTAATCTCGTCGCTGCTTGCTATAAGGTATGAGACAGCTACACCCTCTAAGCAATTTATCCACAAAAAGTCGAATTTTTAAAAGTCACAGGCAAACAAATATAGAAAGAAACAAACAAACAAATGAAATGAGGACAAAACTGTGTTGATGCGAGTGCATGAACAAATGTTCCAGTTTCCAACAGACTGTGAAGAGAAGCAATGGATTTGTCTCTTCCTCTTAAAATGTCTGATGAGTGAGAGAAGGAGGAGGAGGAAGGCGTGGAGATCCATCTTGGACTGTACAAGCCAAGCATGTGATCTGAGCTTTCTGTCTTGATAGATCACGGCATGAACTAGGTACACGAATTACCAGGACGAACACAGGAGGGCACACAAAACAGTGAACTCATACCTGCTAAGATTTGATTTTCAGGTATAAACTATGCACGCAGGTCACATCATTAGGACTTTATAAAAAGCTACACGTTTGTCGGCTTAACTGGTGCACAGGTAACATCAACTTGCAGACGTCAATGCTACACACACACACACACGCGCGCGTGCGCGCGCGCGCGCGCACGCACACACACACACACACACACACACACACACACACACACACACACACACACACACACACACACGCACGCACGCACGCACGCACGCACGCACACACACAGAGCACCACCAACAACTACAATAACCATGACATAACCCCAAATGCACCACTGGTCAAATGCAGAAACTTGGTGACACTTTCCTTTTGAAGCAGAGAAACAAATTACGTTACAGAGCGACGAAGGCTCCACCTTTTATCCTAGTCTGTTCTAGGGATCCTCCGCAAAATTTAATGGACATGTCCCTTCATCACATTGAATATTTTTCAGATTTTTTTCAGTAGTTTTGGTATCCCCCTCCTCAAGGACAAACCAACGAACACACGAACGTCAAAACATGGCCCCCCAAAGAAGCGCCTCAATACTCGCCCTGCTTCATACTCCCTGGCTCAATAATACCCATGTCCAATACTCCCCTGGCTCAATAATACCCATGTCCAATACTCCCCTGGCTCAAAATTCCCCTTGCTCAATACTCCCCTTGCTCGATATTCCCCCTGCTTGATACTCTCCCTGGCTCAATAATACCCATGTCCAATACTCCCCTGGCTCAAAATTCCCCTTGCTCAATACTCCCCTTGCTCGATATTCCCCCTGCTTGATACTCTCCCTGGCTCAATAATACCCATGTCTAATATTCTCCTAGCTCAAAATTCCCCTTGCTCAATACTCCCCATGCTCAATATTCCCCCTGCTTGATACTCCCCTGGCTCAATAATACCCATGTCCAATATTCTCCTAGCTCAAAATTCGCTTGCTCAATACTCCCCTTGCTCGATATTCCCCCTGCTTGATACTACCCCACCCAGAACATTAAGAAGCTCGTGCTGTGGGGGAGGGGAGAAGAACGGATATCTTTCCCATACACAGTTAAAGACTACATGCACACACATAGACAAAGACACAAGCGCCGTAGGTTACCAGGGGCAGTGTTGGGCAGGGTAGTGTATCAAGCAGGGAGAGCATTGAGCAGAGGATCTATGAATACAGGGGAACCTTGATCTGACTCTGACCTAGTCAAAGAAGAAAAAAAAAAGCATCAATGCCAGCAGCCCCAATAGCCCAGAAAGGTGCATGCACTAACCAATCAAACTGGAGTTCAGCGGTGAGGCAATGGCGTCATGAAGGGAAATGGCCCACCAGGGTGAAATATGGACTTCCCTTGACCCCCGTGAACTTGCACAACATTCACAGTCATTTTGGGGCAGCTGAAGGTGAGAACGCTGCGTTTGTCACGCGTTATGGGACGTTTCCTCTGGGTTTGTTCCATTGCTGTCCAATAGTCTCTGCTTTCTCTCCCTCCCCCCCTCTCTCTCTCTGTCTCTGTCTCTCTCCCTCCCCTCTCTCTCACTCTCTCCCATAAATCAAGAATTCTGCTCCATTTAGAACATTTCCCTTTGTCTCTGTCTGTCTGTGTTTGTGTCTGTCTGTCTTTCTATTTGTCTCTCTGTCTCTCTCTCTATCTGTCTCTCTGTCTCTTTCTTTCTCCTTCTTTATCAGTCTCAGTCTCTCAGTCTCTCTCTCTCCCTCTCCCCCCCTCCCCCCTTCATCCCTCTGTCCCTTCATCCATGTCTCCTTCCTTCATCCACATACGGACCATTCCGGTCCATTAAGCATATTGTGTGGTGTTTCCAAACATGCATGGCAGACCTTCAGCTGGGGAAAAGGACAGAGGGTTTTATCTTGTTAACGCCTCTCAGGAGACTTCCACTGTGCAAACGCTTGCAGCGGCCACAGACAAGAGGCTATCCATCCGTGACGCTGGCAAACTGAAATGTCCTGAGGGGAACACGTGCTTAAAGCCCTCCATGATTTGATAGTGTGTTTCCAATGGGAGCTGTGCCAGGTCTCTCTCCTCTCTCTCTCTCTCTCTCTCTCTCCTCTCTCTCTTTGTCTCTGTTTGTCTGTCCGTCTGTCTGTCTCTTTCTCTCTCTCTCTCTCTCTCTCTTTCTTTCTCTCTCTCTCTCTCTCCTCTCTCTCTCTCTCTCTCTCATTAACCATACAACAAACTGAGTATGTGTGTACATGTGTGCATGCATAAGCATACATATATCTGTGTTTGTGTGTCAGTTAGTTCTTCAATTTAACGTCTATTCAATGAAAGTGATATTAGATGAAGTGGTATAGTACTTGTAAATCTGTGTGTGGTGTGTGTGTGTGTGTGTGTGTGTGTGTGTGTGTGTGTGTGTGTGTGTCTCCCTCCCCCTTCTCTCTCTGTATGTGTGTGTGTGTGTGTGTGTGTGTGTGTGTGTGTGTTGTATGTTTGTGTATGTGTGTGTGTGTGTGTGTGTGTGAGTGTGTGTGTGTGTGTGTGTGTGTGTGTGTGTGTGTGTGTGTGTGTGTGTGAGTGCGTGCATGAGTGTGTGTGTATATGTGTGTGTGTGCTTGCAAGTGCTCACACTTGCGTACTTGCGTGCTTGTGTGTGTGTGTGTGTGTGTGTGTGTGTGTGTGTGTGTGTGTGTGTGTTGAGGGGGGGGAGAGAGATGACATTCTGTGGTTTGCAGTTGCTTGTGACACACACACACCACACACACACACACACACACACACACACACACACACCATACACACACGCACATACACACAGACACAGACACACATTATGACACACACAGATATACATGCACACACAGAGATACAGACACAGACAGCCAACCAGATATATATACACATACATACACACACCTAAGCACACAGACACACACAAACACCACACACACCTAAGCACACAGACACACACAAACACCACACACACAAACATACCACACACACACACACACACACACACACACACACACACACACACACACACACACACACATATTTTGCATGGCTTCCCAAACCATTCCACAAGTGTTTACGTATGGCCCATTTCTTTAGCACATACAAAACACACAGGAATACAGGATAAGTGAACTTTGCTTCGAGTCGTTCTTTTACATACTGAAGATAGAATGATATTTCATCTTAGATCAAAGATCTTTCAATTAAACAGTTTATACAAAACCATGGCTGATTCGATCTCCAGTTGCATGCAGAGACAGAATTTTTCACCTCATTTCTGACCCAGATCACGCAACTTGAGCTATTTCTGCACCCAAGGAAATGCAAAACATTCAAAGAGCTTTTTCACAATTACCAGCCTTGCCCTCCCAGACATCTCTGACCCTCAAGTCCGCACAAAAAGGGAGATTGATGAGAAGAGGGAAAGAAAGGAAAAGTAAGATAGAGACAGACAGATACATTAAAGAGAGAGAGAGAGAGAGAGAGAGAGAGAGGAATGGGTATGGCTGAGGGAGGGAGAGCGAGGGAGGGAAGGAGGGAGAGATAAGGGGGAGGGAAAGGCAAGAATAGGAAAAAGACAGCAACAGGGAGAGACAGAGACATTCTGACAGACAGACGGAGCAAATCATGGGCACCGTGAGTATCACAGAAGGTATCTCCCACACTGGACAACCTCCAGACCTCGATTTGCACAGCACTCTCCAGTGACCAGCCCATCTTCACACAGACCTCTTCAAAGCATGAATGATCCACATCCCAACCCCACCCACCACACCCCCTCCCTCACCCCATGACTCCACCCACGCAGGCGAACCGACTGTTCTAAACAGTTGCATCCATCAGCTGAGACTGATCAGGAAACTACTAGACTCCCATGTAGGTAATGGGGGTGTCACGAGTTAACCCAACGAGTGGTAGTCGCCAGCACTTCGAGAGGAGAAAACCTATAGGACAACGTTGAGGTGCAGCTGGTTAAAAAAAAACAACCGTTCTCAGCATGGGCATGGCTGCCACTTCTGCACAACTCCAGGAAATGGCTGTAATTATAACTTTCCACTGATCGACTCTCTCTCTCTCTCTCTCTCTCTCTCTGTGTGTGTGTGTGTGTGTGTGTGTGTGTGTTGTGTGTGTGTGTGTGTGTGTGTGTGTGTGTGTGTGTTTCCCGATGTAACTGGTCCGATACTTGTACAATACGTTAGTTATGAAGTGGCATTTCAATTTTCATTTTCAATGTCACTGTGACCTTCACACACTCGAGTTTTCAATCCAAAGAACACTCCTCCCTCAAGCCTCAGTTCTATGCTATCTATTTTCCCTCCACGCTCTCTATCTGCATATCCTTCCCTGATCACTTTCTATCTGTGCTGTCTATTTCCCTCCACGCTCTCTATCTGCATATTCCTTCCCTGACCACTTTCTATTCTGTGCTGTCTATTTCCCTCCACAGTCTCTTCTGATATTCCTTCCCTGACCACTTTCTATTCTGTCTATTTCCCTCCACGCTCTCTATCTGCATATTCCTTTCCCTGACATCACTTCTCTGTCTGTCTATTCCTCCAGTCTTATTCTTTCCTTCCCTGACCACTTTCTATTCTGTGCTATTTCCCACTCTATCTGCTATTCCTTCACCTTTCTGCTTTTTCACTCTTTTATTTCCTTCCCTGACTCACTTTCTATTCTTGCTTTCTATTTCCCTGCACGCTCTCTATCTGCATATTCCTTCCTGACATTTCTATTCTGTGCTTCTATTTCCCTCCCGCTTCTTATCTCATATTCCTTCCTGCACTTTCTATTCTGTGCTATTTCCCTCCACGCTCTCTATTGCATATTCCTTCCCTGACCTTTCTATTTGTGCTCATTCCCTCCACGTCTCTATCTGCATATTCCTTCCCTGATCCTTTCTATTCCTGTGCTGCATTTCCTCCACGCTCTCTATCTTTCCATTCCCTTCCCTCACTTTCTATTCCTGTCCCTGCTATTTCCCTCTCACGCTCTCTATCTCGCTCATATCCTTCCTGACCACTTTCTATTCCTGTCTATTTCCTCCACGCTCTCTATCTGCATATTCCTCCCTGACCACTTCTATTGTCTATTTCCCTCCACGCTCTTCTATCTGCTATTTCCTTCCCGATCTCACTTGCTATTCTTGCCTGCTCATTTCATTCTCGTCTATTTCCCTCACCTCTCTTTCTATCTCCCTGCATCTTGCTTCTATTTCCTACGCTCTCTATCTAATCCTTCCCTGCCATTTCTATTCCTGCTGTCTATTTCTATCCACTGTCTCTATTTCGCTACCTCCCTGAATCCTTCCTATTCCCTGTTCTATTCCCTCCTGTCTCTATCCTCCATGATTCCTCCTGACACTTATTCTTCCTGACCACTTTCTATCGTGCTTTATTTCCTCCCCTTCACTGTTATTCCTTCTGCTTTTCCTCCTGCTTCTCTGCTATTTCCCTCCACGCTCTCTATCTGCATATTCCTTCCCTGACCACTTTCTATTCTGTGCGTCTATTTTCCCTCCACGCTCTCTATCCTGCATATTCCTTCCCTGACCACTTCTATCTGCTCATTCCCTCCCTCTCTTGGCATATTCCTTCCTACCATTTCTTCTGTCTTCATTTTCCCTCCACGCTCTCTATCTGCATATTCCTTCCTGACACTTTCTATTCACTTTCTATTCTTTTGCTATTTCCCTCCACGCTCTCTATCTGCATATTCCTTCCCTGACACTTTCTATTCTGTGCTGTCTATTTCCCTCCACGCTCTCTATCTGCATATTCCTTCCCTGACCACTTTCTATTCTGCTGTCTATTTCCCTCCACGCTCTCTATCTGCATATTCCTTCCCTGACCACTTTCTATTCTGTGCTGTCATTTCCCTCCACGCTCTCTATCTGCATATTCCTTCCCTGACCACTTTCTATTCTGTGCTGTCTATTTCCCTCCACGCTCTCTATCTGCATATTCCTTCCCTGACCACTTTCTATTCTGTGCTGTCTATTTTCCCTCCACGCTCTCTATCTGCATATTCCTTCCCTGACCACTTTCTATTCTGTGCTATTTCCCTCCACGCTCTCTATCTGCATATTCCTTCCCTGACCACTTTCTATTCTTGTGTCTATTTCCCTCCACGCTCTCTATCTGCATATTTCCTTCCCTGACCACTTTCTATTCTGCTGTCTATTTCCCTCCACGCTCTCTATCTGCATATTCTTTCCCTGATCCACTTTCTATTCTGTGCTGTCTATTTCCCTCCACGCTCTCTATCTGCATATTCCTTCCCTGACCACTTTCTATTCTGTGCTATTTCCCTCCACGCTCTCTATCTGCATATTCCTTCCCTGACTCACTTTCTATTCTGTGCTGTCTATTTCCCTCCACGCTCTCTATCTGCATATTCCTTCCCTGACCACTTTCTA
>CM065728.1:7111007-7113507 GCA_033310375.1 Conus canariensis | reverse complement strand
CAATGAGTTCACACAGGATGTCTTTTTCTTAAATGGACGTTAGTCTGTTTTTTTTTTTCTGTACCTGTACAAGGGCCATACTAAGACTGCCTTCTTTCAACTGATCTTAGCTCCAAAGGTTATAAATGTTCATTATGAAAATGCTTGGAACTCTTTGCTTAACACGAAGCCGGTCAGGATGAAATTGTACTTCACTGTTCACTGGCCCAGTAGACTTTGAACTACCTCACACAGTTCCTCTTCTAGCAGTTAAAATGTATCTAACAACTACGTCCTCTGAGCAAATCATCCACAACAAAATTCTAATTTTGAAAAGTTACGTCTTAAAAAGAAAACAAGGGCAAACTGCACTGATGAGAGTTCATTAAAATGCTCTATTTTCTAATAAACTGTGAAGATGAGTGAAGGATTTCTCTTTCCCATTTAAAATGAGTGATGTATGAGAGGAGGAGGAGGAGGATGTCATGAAGATCCATCTTGATACAGTATAAGCCTAGCATGTGCTCTGTGCTTTCTGTCTTGATACATCACGGCAGGAAGCAGGTACAAGGACTAAAATAGAAGGGCACACAAGACAGCGTGTTACTCATATCCACCAACATCGATTCCTGGGGGGAAAAGCGACAGGTGGTTTACATCATCAGGATTTTTTTTTTATAAAGTAGCAAGTTTGCTGGCGTAGATGGTGCAGATGCAGATGTAACATCAACTTGTATGCATCATCTTTAAAAACAAACAAAAAAAAAAAGTACTAGCATAAGCCCTAATACATCACTGGTGAGGTCACATGTATGGAGACTTTGTGACGCTTTACTTGTGAAGCAGAGAAACAAATTATGATACAGAGCGACCCAGACTCCACCTTCGATCCTAATCTGTTCCACAGATCCATCCCCTAAATTAATGGACATGTCTCTTTAACACATTTCATCTTTTTTTTTTTTTAGAGGTTTGCCTGAAACAAGTTCGTTAGTTTTTTTTTCACCCCCTTCGTAAGGTACAAACCAACGAACAGACGAACGTTAAAACATGGCCACCTGATAAGCGAATCAATACTCTTACTTACTTAGGCTCTTGTGTGCTCTTGCCAGAGCATAGGCCATCAATAACTGCACGCCAACGACTACGGTCTTGGGCAATCTGTTCTTTTTCGCCCATCTGTAACCCATGTGCCTGGTGTCCGCCACCCATGTGCCTGGTGTCCGCCACTAGGTCCCGCCTTTACGTGTTTCTTGGTCTCCTCGCTTTCTCTTGCCTTGAGGATTCTAGGTCAGAGATTGTCTGGTGGTGGTGTCTGGGGGTTTCGGAGGGTGTGTCCTATCCACCGCCATCTTCTCTTACGGATGTCTTGCTCTACTGGCAGTTGGTTACTTCTTTCCCACAGCTCTTTGTTGATTGTCTCTGGCTAGTGGATGTGGGGGATCTTTCGCAGGCAGCTGTTAATGATAGAAGGTCTGCAGTTTGTGCATGGTGGTCTTCGTGGTTCTCCAGGTTTCTGATCCCTATAAGAGGATAGATTTGATGTTGGAATTGAAGAAGCGGATTTTCATGCTGGTGGTGATTAGTCGAGATTTCCATATGCTTTTCCTGTTCGGGTTTTCGTATCAATACTCACCCTGCACAATACTCCCCCAGCACCGTACTTCCCTCACTCAATATTCCCTCAGCACAATACTTACATCCCCCTGCCATTGCAGTCCGATACCCCCCAATAGTCCTTATGTCCAAAACTCCCCCTGCTCGATACTACCGCACCCATAACAGAAAGAAGCTCGTGTTCTGGTGAAGGGGAGACAAAAGGAAATCTTTCCCATACTACAGCTAAAGACCACGTGCATGTACACAGACAAAAACAAATATGCTTCAGGCTAGCAGGGGGGAGTATTGAGCAGAGGTTCTATTAATTCAGGGGAACATGAATCTGACTGACCTTCTAATCAAAGAAGAAAAGAAGCATCAATGCCAGCAGCCCCAATAGCCCAGAAAGGTGCATGCACTAACCAATCAAACTGGAGTTCAGCGGTGAGGCAATGGCGTCATGAAGGGAAATGGCCCTCCAGGGTGAAATATGGACTTCCCTTGACCCCCGTGAACTTGCACAACATTCACAGTCATTTTGGGGGAGCTGAAGGTGAGAACGCTGCGTTTATCACGCGTTATGGGACGTTTCCTCTGGGTTTGTTCCATTGCTATCCAATATTTCTCTCTCTCTCTCTCCTCTCTCTCTCTCTCTCTCTCTCTCTCTGGGCGTATTTATGCGTGTGCGTGCGATGTGTGTGTGTGTGTGTGTGTGTGTGTGTGTGTGTGTGTGTGTGTGTCTGTGTCTGTGTGTCTGTGTGTGTCTGTGTCTGTGTCTGTGTGTGTGCGTGCGTGCGTGCGTACGTGCGTGCGTGCGCGCGCGCGTTTGTGTGTATGTGTGTGTGTGTGTGTGTGTGTGTGTGTGTGTGTGTGTGTGTGTGTGTGTGTGTGTGTGTGTGAGTGTGTGCAAGCTAGCTAGAGA
>CM065728.1:7098507-7103507 GCA_033310375.1 Conus canariensis | reverse complement strand
CACCTTACAGATTTAAAGTCCCCCTGCTTCCACAGCACACCCACAAAGTGACCGCATCTGAGATACGAGGAGAGTGACTGATCACTCCTGGCCTGCTGTTCAACTCGGAGGGCACTCTCGGGTTCAAACCTCAGGGCCTGTGTCAACAAGGTGTTCAAGGCGTGGTGTGGAAATGGCTGTGACTAGCTGTTAAGGAGGCAAGGTGTTCAAGGCGCGGTGTTGACATGGCTGTGACTAGCTGTTAAGGAGGCAAGGTGTTCAAGGCGCGGTGTTGACATGGCTGTGACTAGCTGTTAAGGAGGCAAGGTGTTCAAGGCGCGGTGTTGACATGGCTGTGACTAGCTGTCAAGGAGGCAAGGTGTTCAAGGTGCGGTGTTGACATGGCTGTGACTAGCTGTCAAGGAGGCAAGGTGTTCAAGGTGCGGTGTTGACATGGCTGTGACTAGCTGTTAAGGAGGTAAGACAGGTACCCAACTCTTCCTGACAGTCTCCGTGTTACTTGTGCCCCCATCCCCCCACTCCCTGCGGCTCCCTCCCCAGATATGCAAAGTGTTCCCCAGTTTACACCTAGTCTTCAACCATCGAACACCCGGCAGCTCTATCAACACATGTGATGCTGTAACTAGAACACTCAAAGAATCCGAGTTTAACTCATCCTGAACATCGGCAATATTACCCCAAACTTGTAAAAGACTGAAGGACATAACCGCGCAGCAGATAGCAGACATGATAGAGCATTGACCTCGTTACTCAACTGCAAAAAAAAAAAGTACTCGGAAAGTCACCTAAAGTTACTCAACGGTGAATGATTCTCAAACGACTTACTAACTTTCCTATTAGTTGCAAAGTTCATAAATGTCGCACATATTGCCAATGGCGTCGCTGAAGCTGATGACAAAATAATGAAGGTTGGGTGGGGTGTATGTGTGTGTGTGGGGAGGGGGGAGGGTGGTAGGGGGAGGGATGGCCAGTGGAGACATAACGAAAGACCAACACAGGCAAGGGTTGGTGACTTAACTATCAAACTGGTGAACACCTTAACGCCGGATCGACTCTCTTCGATGTTAGCCATTATGTTCATGTAGCCAGTGTGCTGCTTTCTGAGGTCCAATTGTCTGCAGCTGCACTGCGGTAGAGCCTCTGGCCATCCGATCGACCCTAGCTTTTTCACATCGGCCCTAAACTTTTGGAGGCCGAGAGGAGGGGAAAGAGAGCAAGGGAGGGAGGGGGGGGGGGCTGCAGGAACAGATATGCACACACAATATCGCACACATATGAGATGTGGACGAGTACTGACAGAGCAGACGATAAAGTACACAACTTTACCAGAAATCACTCGCAAGTGGGGGCGAAATATGCAAGTAGCATACAGCATGCAGTTACTTTAAGGTATGGGCCAGGTCACTGGGGAGTGAACTGTAAATCCCTCCACTCATCGGGCTGAGAGAGAGAGAGAGAGAGAGAGAGAGAGAGAGAGAGAGATTGGGGGTATGTCCTGCCATTCAATCGGACACAATTATTTTGTATCGAGGCTATTTTGAGGATGAACACATTTCACAACGTGCTCAGGTCTGGCAAATACATACACGTTTATTGCATTTAGCATCATGAGCCAACGCACAGTGCTATCGACGCATGTCTATCTATGCCTTGCCATGACAATGAAAATGACAGACAAGAACAAGAAAGGTCCATTTCAAATTCTTAACAAGAAAAAAAAAATTCTTTGGGATCTATTGATTCCAGTGCACTAGTGCCACTGAACCCGTATGGTGAAAATATTCAGATTGAAAGAAACAAGGTAAGAAATGAAGCCCTTTGATCTCACTGATTAGAAATATAGCGCACCAGTCAGTCAGCGGTGCAGTGCACCATGTGTGACATTTAGCCAGATGTGTTTTTAGGTGACATTCCTTAAAAATATATTAAAACCAAAAACTTTTAAATACCCATTTCTTTAAAATTTTCTGGCCATTTTGCAAAGGAGATTTCACATGGGCAGAACGTCGTGTGATATATAGCGTGAAATAAGCCTAGGGCAACGTTTCTTAGAACACACAAACGAACAAGCAAAAACTCTCTTACTCTCTTTGCCTGGGAACGTTACGGTCAAAAATAAGCACTTTGGAAAGATTCAGAAAACAGTTTCTTCACTACTATTTACTCCTAAGAACACACCTCCTTAAGTTGGAAATAATGGAACAAAAAGATGAGTATTAGTGTCAGCTTGTTTTTAATATAATGGATGTCTGCAGCATTGCAGTACCATACACACATATCTTTGCGAGCATGTGTGTACATATGGATGTAAAGATGTATGTATATGGATATGCACATGCTAAATTATGCTGTTCCCTTTGCCTGTTTCCAGGACATGCTTGAACTTCATCCTTCAGTTCTGAAAAGACAATGGTGCACAATTTCTTAAATTAAAGCGCTAAACTTTGAGAGAGAGAGAGAGAGAGAGAGAGAGAGAGAGAGAGAGAGAGAGAGAGAGAGATAGAGAGAGAGTCTGTATGAGAGCGCGCACGCACGTTTCCCACTCGAAGCCTTTGCTCTCTGCAGGAAAAGGCGACACCTCAACCAGCGGATCAAACCCTGGCCTTAAAACCTCCCCCATCAGTGTGGCCCCAGGCAAAGAGACGCCCACCAGCGCGGTGAAGAAGGAAGGCGGAATTTTGTTTCCCAGCACAAGCACACGTCTGCGAACAAGGTCACCAATTACAAACATGGCCGCTAGCAGCGCCACGCAACGGCAGCATGAGTTCCCAATCAGGGGAGATAATGAGCAGCATGTTGGTGACCCCAGCAGCAAAATGGGTAATGACGGAGAAAAGGAACAAGCCTTTTTTTTTCGCCCCTTCTCCCCCTCTTCCTCCCCCCCCCCCCCCCCTCCGATCCTCTCCCTCCTACCACGCGTTGGAGAAGCATAAGGGCTAAAGGGAGGTTGGGAGGGCCGAGTGGGATAGGGGAAGGGGGGACTGGGGAGGAAAGAAATGGGTGAAGGTGAAGGGAAGTGTTTGCCACAGAAGGTCCAAAATGTGCAACGGTGATCAGCCAGATTATGGTGTTCACAGTTCAGCGGACTATGAAAGCATGCAGGGGACGGTCTTTGGAATGCAGTTTTCAAAACAAAGGAACAAAACCAAAAGAAGAAAAGAAGAAAATCAGTGTGGAAATTAAATTGTTCTAAGAACAATTAATGGTGTCATGCAATTTGCACTTCAAACGGAACAGCTTACATATGGTTTTGTTATATAAAAAAAATCAGTTACATCTCTCTCTCTCTCTCTCTCTCTGTATGTATGTGTGTGTGTGTGTGTGTGTGTGTGTGTGTGTGTGTGTGTGTGTGTGTGTGTGTGTGTGTGTGTGTGCAGGGTTGATGGAAGCAGGGTGAGGGTGGGGGAGGGAACAGGACAGAGGAGAGATGCTGCAGCAGGACGAGGTCTTGGTGAAGCTGTAGAAGCTCTATGTCATTGTACTTTTGTTTGTTTCCTTCCAGTCCTGCCTGATTTCCGGTTCTTTATCGATGCTGTGCAGTTGTGGTCCTCAGGCCGACATGGCTTCGGTGCTAATGGCCATGGCATTGTGTCCGCGTCAGCCTCACTGACTCTCTCCCTCCCTCCCTCCCTCCCTCCCCACTGTCTCTTCGCTTCCTCCCTAACCCCCGTCTTCTCTCTCTCTGTCTCTGACTCTGTTTCTCTCTCTCTCTCTCTCTCTCTCTCTCTCTCTCTCCTGTCCCTGTCTCTCTCTCTCTTTCTCTCTCTCTCTCTCTGTCTGTCCCTGTTCTCTCTCTACCTCTCTCTCTCTCTCTTCCTCACTCCCTCCCTCCCTTGCTGTCCTCTCTCTCTCTCCTGCCTGTCTGTCTCTCTGTCTGTCTCTCTGTCTGTCTGTCTCTCTCTCTCTCTCTCTCTCTCTCTCTCTCTCTCTGTGTCTCTGTCTGTCTACCTGTTTCCTTCTCTGTCTGTCTGTCTGTCTGTCTGTCTCTGTCCTCTCTCTCTCTCTTCTCTCTCTCTCTCTCTCTCTTTCCACCCCTCCCCCTACGCTCCCATTCGCCCTTTCGTTTCGTTTCAATCATTTCCGGGAAGAAATATAACCTATCCAAACTTTATCCTTTTCAATAACCGTTTTCACTCCTATTTGTTCTATCTCTATTTCGTTCAGTTTTTTCCTATCTCTATTTCGTTCAGTTTTTTTTTCTATCTCTATTTCGTTCAGTTTTTTTCTATCTCTATTTCGTTCAGTTTTTTTTTTCTATCTCTAATTCGCTCACTCGTATACTTGTTGTCCATTAATTCTGTTCCTCCTTCTGTTTCCTTCTTTTATCCTTTCCTGCCTGTATAATGCTCATGCGTTTTACTGCAGCGTCGTTTTTTTTTCTGGTTCGTCTAATTGCCTGTCTGGCTATGTCACGTTTCTCTCTGTGCCTCTGTGTTCGCTCGCCCTTCGCCTAGTCTCGGTGGCGCCTCTCTCGCGCCGCTCATTCCGGCAAACCCGTTCGTGGCCACACTGTTTTGTCGCGTCGCAGTGTCATCGCCAGCAGTTCACATGGCGCCAGTGATATTAAATCGGCATGAGGCAACCCACCAGAGTAGACACTGCACTGCCGGTGAGTCGCTTTGTTTGGTAGCGCCTGTTCTGATCCGATGTACACAGCACACCACCTACCAACCCTCCTGCGTTTCCCTTACGACCACAATGTATTCATGGAGTAGTCAGTCAGCGTGAATGAGCATCGTCTGTGAGAAAGTTCCACAGCATTCATCTCATTACAGTCCTCATGAAATTAGCAACATTACAGACTTTAACCTGACTCACCAAGAGCATAGGTATGGTAGCAGGAATCGAAAATAAGGAGACCACGAGGGCTAGGTTTGAAGGGCCAGATGATTTGAGACGTGTTATGATGACAAACGACAGTAATACAGACGACGCTGTACAGAGTCTTGTCATGATAATAAACGATGGTAATACAGACGACGCTGTACAGAGACTTGTCA
>CM065728.1:7078507-7081007 GCA_033310375.1 Conus canariensis | reverse complement strand
GAACTGAATTCCTCGTACCACAGGTCTTTGACATTCGCCTGATCTTTTGGTTCTAGGTGCTAGGTGTTTCTCAAAACGTGTCTTTTTCCGTCTGCTGGTCTCCATGCACAATCACAGCGTATCTAGACGGACATACAGATAGATGGACGGACGGACGGATTGGCGGGCGGTCAGTCAGGTAAGTAGGCAGGCAGGCAGACAGAAGGCAGACAGACAGACAGACAGACAAACAAACATTATAGATAGATAGAGATAGATAGATAGATAGATAGATAGATAGATAGATAATTAGATAGAGAGAGAGAAGGAAAGAGAACGAACGAACGAAGCTTTTTCAATGAGGGAAAAGCAGAAGCACAGTACAGGCTTTTTACATCTTGCCCTCAGTGAGGAAACTGAGGAGAGAGAGAGAGAGAGAGAGAGAGAGAGAGAGAGAGAGGAGAGAGAGAGAGAGAGAGAGAGAGAGAGAGTAGCCGCAGTAGTCAAGTGGTGGGAGTCACGGACTCACGTCCGGGAGATCGTGATTTCGATTCCCATCCGATCCAGCTCAATTTGTGGAATTTTTCCTCCCCTGACTGACTCCCACCCAGAGCTGAGCTCGCTTTGGTCTCCACTGGGAAGACTCAAGCCGCACGGTGGAGGTTCATTCACCCACTGATGGTGTCGCTCCAGTTGCCTGACCGACACTGCAGGTGTTTGTATCTCTCTGGCCTGGTTTATGCTGGAATACATTGTTACGAAAGTAAGGGTGCAGTACAACTCTGTGCAGTCTCAGACAAGGGTGGACCTCCACCTGCGTCATCTTCATCATCATGGCCCCAACCGAAAAAGTTTCAAAGTATGTGGCCGCTTGCTTCATGGTTTGCTGCCTTGGTAACTTCGGTGTCGATGTCATTGCCATGCCTGTGCTCTTATTGAGTTCACTGCGAGGTCGGTAGCTTCAAGGAGACTGTCGCTGGTCGGACGTGGTGGCACCCTCCGGAGGGAAACACCCACACTCGAGCTGGTTCCGCCAATGAACAGTTACAGCCGTCAGCGGCGGGCATGGTTGGCGGTGTCCTGCGAATGCTGCATGAGAACAGGCACCACTCAGCACCCCTGAAGTGAACCAGCACCCCTGAAGTGATTCAGCAGCTGTATGAGAACAGGCACCACTCAGCACCCCTGAAGTGATCCAGCACCCCTGAAGTGATTTAGCAGCTGTATGAGAACAGGCACCACTCAGCACCCCTGAAGTGACTCAGCAGCTGTATGAGAACAGGCACCACTCAGCACCCCTGAAGTGACTCAGCAGCTGTATGAGAACAGGCACCACTCAGCACCCCTGAAGTGACTCAGCAGCTGTATGAGAACAGGCACCACTCAGCACCCCTGAAGTGACTCAGCAGCTGTATGAGAACAGGCACCACTCAGCACCCCTGAAGTGACTCAGCAGCACCATTCAGCACCCCTGAAGTGATTCAGCAGCTGTCATGAGAACAGGCACCACTCAGCACCCCTGAAGTGACTCAGCAGCTGTCATGAGAACAGGCACCACTCAGCACCCCTGAAGTGACTCAGCAGCTGTCATGAGAACAGGCACCACTCAGCACCCCTGAAGTGACTCAGCAGCACCACTCAGCACCCCTGAAGTGACTCAGCAGCCGTGCAGCCTCTCCCCTGGAGAGTGGCCTCTGGCACTGACGACCTGACGCTGATTCTCCCTGTGGATCGCCGGTGCCGGTCTGCAACACGACAAGCCAGAGGAGGACTGCGGGCAGGGGCTGGAATCAGCGTCAGGAGATGGCTGGACGTGCAACTAGAGACAGACAGACAGACAGACAGACAGACAGACAGTCAGAAAGAGATGGAGAGAGGCAGAGATAGAGAGAGAAGCCCAGAGAGACAGACAGACAGACAGACAAAAAGACAGAAAGACAGACAGTCAGAAAGAGACAGAGACATATAGAAAGAGATAGAAAGAGAAGCCCACACAGAGAGATCCACAACACACACACACACACACACACACACACACACACACACACACACACACACACACACACAGGGAGTGAAAGGAGGTTTCCAGAAATCTCAAGCATTCCTTGCCCTTTGACATCAACACCGGAGCCACCACCGACCTGTCCCATGGGACACATAGTTCTCTCGCAGTGGACATGCTTACGGCCCTTGTCATTACGTTGTTATCGCCCATCGATCTGGCCGGAACGAAGGCTTGAAGAAGCCGAATCACCCTAATCTCCCCCACAGAATGACCAGCGCTTGAGAAGCTTCAGCACTCATTGTGTCTTCGTATTGTCTGCGTGTTGCTCTCTCTCTCTCTCTCTCTCTCTCTCTCTCTCTCTCTCTCTCTCTCTCTCTCTCTCTCTCTCTCGTGTTGTTGGTGCTGTTGTCATCCGAGTGTTGTTATTAGAGCATTTATATCAAAGTATAAAAAGGAAGAAAAAGCCTCCTTCGGTCTCTATCTCTCTCTCTCTCTCTCTCTCTCTCTCTCTCTCTC
>CM065728.1:7066007-7071007 GCA_033310375.1 Conus canariensis | reverse complement strand
ACAGGAGGGGGGTGGGGGGGGGGGTGCGAGATCGGAGTCCTCTGACCCAGGAAGCATGAGCCCCGCCCTGGTGCTGCTGTGGTCTTCCCCGTCCTCTGTGGCTGTCCTCCCTCACTGCGGTAGACTACAGCCTGTCGTCCACTTCTTGCGCAGTTGTATGCTGGTCTGTGGCTGTGCTGTCATCAGAGGACATCGTGCTGTCGTGTCCACTGCTGGAGATGGTTGACCCATCGCCTGCCTTTCCCAACACGCCTGCCGCTGCTGCGCCTCTGTTGCCATCTGGGGATGGCGTGGCCGTGGGCTGGAATCTTCCTGTGAGTGAGCGTGGGGCGATGCTGTCCAGATTCGCGATTTCATTTGTCTTCAAGTCAAAGACAAACAACACCCCTTCTTCTGTGCGGAACTTGTCGTGTCTGATCACAACCCTCTCTGAACCCTGTTCACACGGCAAGCAGCGGAACAACTTCTGAGCTCCGTTAAAATACTTTTTTTTTTTTTTTTTTTTTTGGGGGGGGGGGGGGGTAATTACTGTGTTTATTTACGGTCTACTAACAATGCCAGTTGGCACAGAGGACCACAGATTGGCTATTTGCATTTTTGTGCCAAGTTTGTTGAAATTGTTGGCGAGAAAAGCCGAAGATTTGTGCAAAAAAATAGAACTTGAGGATTCAAAATCTTCAACTTCGCTGGCCATGTTGCTGTCACAACGCTGCTTTTCACGTGATGTCGGGCATCGAACTTCACCCTGACCCCGGGGGTCGGACACAGCGCACACAACACTGCTGAGTGCAGTGAGAACTCCGCCCTGACCCCGGGGGTCGGACACAGCGCACACAACACTGCTGAGTGCAGTGAGAACTTCACCCTGACCCCGGGGGTCGGACACAGCGCACACAACACTGCTGAGTGCAGTGAGAACTCCACCCTGACCCCGGGGGTCGGACAGAGCGCACACAACACTGCTGAGTGCAGTGAGAACTCCACCCTGACCCCGGGGGTCGGACAGAGCGCACACAACACTGATGAGTGCAGTGAGAACTCACCTGACCCGGGGGTCGGACAGAGCGCACACAACACTGCTGAGTGCAGTCATAACACCACCCTGACCCCGGGGGTCGGACAGAGCGCACACAACACTGCTGAGTGCAGTCATAACACCCCCTGACCCCGGGGGTCGGACAGAGCGCACACAACACTGCTGAGTGCAATCAGAACGCACGGGAAATGGAACGGAACAGGCACCTCTGCAACAACTTATATGGCAGTGCAAACACTTCTCTCTGTCTCTCTCTGTCTCTGTCTTTCTCTCTCTCTCTCTCCACACACACACACACACACACACACACACACACACACACACACACACACACACACACACACCACACACACACACACTGTATATATATGTATGTATGTATGTATGTATGTATGTATATATGCTTGTGTGCTGGGGTACGGGTTGAATTGAAAATGAAAATATGTGCTGAGCCACAGTTGAGCTCTCCTGTCCCAGAAGATGGTCCCTTTAGGGACCGAAATACTGGACACAAATAAACAGGCCAAGGAGGAAACCAAGCGGTTTGGGTTTTTTTTTCTTTTTTTCCCCCACTTTTGAAATCGTCTCGCGACAGCAAGAGAATAGACTTCTCAGCAGTGAGAGAATGGCGCTGTCTGGAGACAGACAGACAGACAGACAGAAGACAAAACACACACACACACACACACACACAACACACACACACACACACACCACACATAGATAGACAGATAGATAGACAGATATTTATTACAATTCCAACGTGCACTTTTATTGAAAATGAACTGTTGAAGTTTATTCTGGGCAGAACTGTCACTATTAAGGTCAGGCCATCAACGTGTGTGTGTGTGTGTGTGTGTGTGTGTGTGTGTGTGTGTGTGTGTGTCTGTGTGTGTGTCTGTGTGTGTGTGCGCGCGCGTGTGTGTGCGTTCAAGTGTGTGTGTGAGTGCGTGCGCGCGCGTGTGTATGTATGTGTGTGCGTGTGCATGCGTGCATGCGTGCATGTGTGTGTGTGTGTGTGTGTGAGAGAGAGAGAGAGAGAGAGAGAGAGAGAGCGAGTGACAGACTGACAGACACATAGGCACACACACACGCGCGCGCGCGCACGCACGCACGCACGCACGCACACACGCACACAACACACACACACACACACACACACACACACACACACACACACACACACACACACACGTAATCACCAGTGCAGTACGCATTCTCCCTTTCACCGTGATCAGGAGGGGGACTAACAGCTCAGTGCGACAGTGTCCTTTTCTTTCCCCAAGAGCTGGCTGCCGCGTTCGGATTTCAGTCCGGGGATTGCTACATCACCTGGCGTCTGCCTGACCTTTTTGGTGGTTGGTGGGTGAGAGAGAGAGAGAGAGAGAGAGAGAGAGAGAGAGAGAGAGAGAGAGAGAGAGAAGAGACAGAGAGACAGAGAGAGCGAGAGAGAGACAGACAGACAGAGACAGAGGCAGGGACATAGACAGAGAGACAGAGAGACAGTCGGTGAGAGAGAGACAGAGAGAGAGAGAGAGAGAGGAGACAGCGAGGGAGAAAGAGAGAGACAGACAGAAGTAGAGAAGAGAGACAGTCAGACAGACAGATAGGCAAACACAGAGAAGAGAGAGACAGACAGACAGACAGACAGACAGACAGACAGAGAGAATATCAGTGTTCACTCTCACTTTCGACTTGACCACCAAGTCAGAGAATATCAAATCAAGCACATACACCAACACAACGCTCATGCGCGCGCTCGCACTCACACACACAACATACACACTCACATATTCACTCCATCTCCCTCTCTCCCCCGCACACACATACACCCACACATACTCATATGTGATTATTAATATCGGTACGGTCTCTCACTTCCAACTTGAGAGAGTCTGAACGACCAGATTGACAATGTAGAGCCGTAAGCGCTGATTATGAGTCCGATAATATAAGTATTTGTCTATGTAAAACAGGCATGTCAAGTATAAAATCTGGTGCTTTCAAAATGGCAAATAACTCTGCTGTAAATATAGAACATCCTTTCGTAATTCCACACTTTAACTTGCAACGCATGAACAGAAGGATTTTGCGCATTACTTTTAACAGAATGGTCCGATGTGAAGAACTCAACAAAATGACATGACAGCTACTGACGATATCTGAGATGAACAATACTTTGAAAATGATAGGAGGGCTTTTAAGTCTACTTTTCTTTTGAATGATAGTATGGCTGTTAAGACAGTTGTTGTTTTTTCAAATGAACAAAGCGCCAACGAAATTACTTCATGCTGTGTTTTCCGACACTGCATCTTGTGATTTCACAGAAAAGAAGAAAAAAAAGATCTAATCCTTGCCACATCTCCACACTGACTGACTGACTGAAACCATTTACTGTCAGATTAACATAGTGTTGTCCTGACAACATCTCCACACATGCTACAATTATAGCATATTATTAAAAGATGAATGTGGTGTTTCGCAGTAGATGGATTAATATGTTTAATATCATCTTTATACTTAAAAACATGCTGGCGAGGTGCTTCATTTTGACTGGCCATGATGAACTCGTTATCTGTGGAGACTGAAAAATACACGTCACCCAAAGTTTTCAGCTTTCAGCAAGTGTATCCAAAGAGTACTGCCACTTACATGTACATATATTAGAATTTTATTAACATCTTCTCATCTTCATCTTCAACACTGAAATCCAATATGTTGCTACTCAATTTTGGACACTAACAACAGAAATGCAATAAAACAAACGCAAAACAAACCACAAAAATGAAAACAAATATTGAAAAAATGATTATAAAACATGTCAATTATCTTCATCTTACGTTACATGGTTACATTCATCCAATCTGAATGAACTGCGTTCAACATTCAGTGACATCAATCCTTCATTGACATATAGGGGCCTACCTGTTTTCACTTCTACGGCATTGACTGCCTCGGCTATTTCTGTGCACGCCCTCCTCTTTCAGGAACTTACGCCGGCTGTTTTTGCGCTCTGTGTCAAAGTATTATAATTCATTTCTACTCCCTCCTAGATGGCAACATTTTCGCGATGAAAATAAAATTTTCTTCTGTCGTTCAGCAGGCGTCTCCATTTCTTATAGTCATCAATGTCGTCTGCTTTTAAGGAAGTGATATACTATCCGCAGTGCGCATGTCTGCATACTAAACATTTTCGGGTTTTCCCGTACATAAATTTAGAAGCTGCTTGTTTTAAAAGTAAGCTTTCAGCGTAGTTGTCAACCAGTTCAGTAACGTTTCATGCAACAGACTGTGTGTGTGTGTGTGTGTGTGTGTGTGTGTGTGTGTGTGTGTGTGTGTGTGTGTGTGCCATTTGTTGCAAATAGTTTCAAACACTGTTCTGCTGGAACGAAGGTTTTCAAAGAATAGCAAGACCTCTATTTATCGTCGCTATTTATTTCTGTATGCCGATTTGGTTTCAAAACAGCAAATGAACCTGTCTTTAATTTAAATTCCTCTGACGGCCACATTCCAAACCACGTTCCTGATTCAACCAAACAATACCAAAGCCATTTTCTGTCAGTCTTTGGCACATGATACACCCAGTTAAAGTGCTGTACTCTAGCATTTCATAAGCACGTCCGCACATTCTCAGATGTCGTCAAATACATTTGACATACAGTTATAGGTTATCTCCCATTTACTCCACATACCAGTTTGTTGAATGGATGCAAGCGAACATTCATGAATCCTTTTTACTTATGCAAACATAAGGACAGTTTCAGCTTTTTTTTTTTTTTTTTTTTTTTTTTTTTTCTCCTGTTCGAATCCCCATAGTTCAGTTGTTTTTGTCGACAGAGAGAGAGAGAGAGAGAGGAGAGAGAGAGAGAGAGGAGAGAGAGAGGGAGGGAGGGGAGAGTGAGGGAAGTCAGACAGACAGACAGACAGACAGAGGGGGATTGATTGACTGATTGATTGTAATCTT
>CM065728.1:7053507-7061007 GCA_033310375.1 Conus canariensis | reverse complement strand
TAGTAGTAGTAGCAGCAGCAGCAACAATAGTAGAGATAGCAGAGTAGCAGCAGCAGCAGCAGCAGCAACAACAATAGTGGTATAGTGGTAGTAAAAGAAGCACCAGCGGGAACAGCAATAGGAATAGCAGAGTAGCAGCAGAGGCAGCAGCGACAATAGTGGTTGCACCAGCAGCAGCTGTGAACAGCAACAACAGTTGCAGCAGCAGAATAGTTAATAGCTGTAATGGAAACAGTACTAGAAGCAGTAGAGGAAGTAGCAGTAGCAGCAGTAGCAGAAGCAGAAGCAACAGCAGCTAAATGGCGCTGATTTTACCTGGATTTCATTTTGTCAACTCTTTTACAACCGTCCACCTCTGAGTTCTGGTCAGACTCAGTGAGTTGATTGTCTGGGTCTTTCTCAATGTCCTCATGCTGATGTTGATCTCTTTCTTGAGTGCAGTCTAGCTCAGCTGATATCTGGCTGTCTTTTCTCAATGTCCTCATGCTGATGTTGATCTCTTTCTTGGAGTTTGTTGGGTCTTTCTCATGTCCTCATGCTGATGTTGATCTTTCTTGGAGCTGTTGTCTGGTCTTTCTCAATGTCCTCATGCTGATGTTATCTCTTTCTTGAGCTGTGATGGTCTTTCTCAATGTCTCATGCTGATGTTGACTCTGTCTTGAGCTGTTGTCTGGTTCTTTCTCAATGTCCTCATGCTGATGTTGATCTCTTTCTTGGAGTTGTTGTCTAGGTCTTTCTCAATGTCCTCATGCTGATGTTGATCTTTCTTGGAGCTGTTGTCTAGGTCTTTCTCAATGTCCTCATGCTGATGTTGATCTCTTTCTTGGAGCTGTTGTCTAGGTCTTTCTCAATGTCCTCATGCTGATGTTGATCTCTTTCTTGGAGCTGTTGTCTAGGTCTTTCTCAATGTCCTCATGCTGATGTTGATCTCTTTCTTGGAGCTGTTGTCTGGTTCTTTCTCAATGTCCTCATGCTGATGTTGATCTCTTTCTTGGAGTTGTTGTCTAGGTCTTTCTCAATGTCCTCATGCTGATGTTGATCTTTCTTGGAGTTGTTGTCTAGGTCTTTCTCAATGTCCTCATGCTGATGTTGATCTTTCTTGGAGTTGCTGTCTGGGTCTTTCTCAATGTCCTCATGCTGATGTTGATCTTTCTTGGAGTTGTTGTCTGGGTCTTTCTCAATGTCCTCATGCTGATGATCTTTCTTTGAGCTGTTGTCTGGGTCTTTCTCAATGTCCTCACGCTGATATTGATCCTGCTTTCCGTGGCAATCATTTCTTCACAGATCCTCTTGTTTATAGCGTCTTATCCCCCCCCTCCCCCTCTGTCCGTTTTCTTATGCGGTTTTAAGCTCTTTCTAATGTCATACAACTCCAAAGCACTGCGTGTGATGGATTCCATTTCATCGGCTTCTGTCGCTGTTTCACTCATCACTTGCTTCTAAGCCGTTTTCAGAAGTAGTTGTAGTGTGACGAGTTTTCCGCCTCTAGCTGCTTACAATGGTTCAGCGATGTCAGGATTTGAAAGTTATCTATATTGAATTTGATGTGGATGTTTTTTCACTCTTGTTCGTTTTTAACCGTACTTTTCAGTTCATCCTGTCCATCGTCGGTAATGTATGTGCTTACACAATGCTAGCTTCTTTTTTCTACGGTTCGATTATTTTTTCTTTTTTCGTTGCGTCAGATCTTCAGTCCTGTCACCACGATGAATGCCACAGTCTTCTCGAGGTCTTGACGGCTGCCCTCCAAGCCGCATGTGCAGTTCTGCACTCTCTGGCCGGGTTTGACGCCGTTGAACATCATGGGCTGGACAGGATGTGTTCTGGGGTCTGAGATCCAGTGCCACACGGACATTCGTCTGCGTAGGCAATTTTGATTTAGCTGAGGTGGCTTAACAGTGGACAGTGGCCAGTTCTCAGACTGAAGAGGATTGCTTGCTGGTATCTCTGGAGCTGATGGATTAGATCAGCACCACTCTCTTGCGCCCAGCCTTCTCTTCCAATGTTTTGGTATTGGATGTGGATGATAGTTTTGGCCTCTCTGTAGGTCACCGGGCGGCTGAACGGCTCCATATTGCTGCCTGTCTTGGACAGAGCGTCAGCCTTCTCGTTCCCAGTGTTAGCGAGAATCACATCTTTATCACTGGCAAATTCTAGGAGGCAGGGTCCCTTAACATTAGTGGTCTCATCACAGTAGGGACCGCAGACATTCTTTCAGTCTTGTTGCCCATGTATACCAATACCGGAGTTCCATTTCCCTGGACGATGACACTGTGTTTCTTGTCAACCTTGTTGATGACCATTCGGAAGGTAGAAATCTTAATCTGGCCGTCATCAAAGTCCCACGTGGGAGCGTGTATTTGCATTACCGTGACATTTAATGGTTTCACTCGCAAGCCAATGGTCAAAATCATGCTGGAAAGAGAAAACTATCTCAGTGCTCTTGATGTTCTCCTTAACTTAAAAAATACAGAAATAAAGAACTTAATGAACACATTTGAATTCTTCTCGACTGTAATGCAGGACATACCTTTCTTCTTCTGTCTCCAGTTCTCCGTGGATGGAAATCTAACTTCGCAGAGGCCAAGAATGTGCCAGGAGAATCTGTCCATCTCGTGGATCAGTTCTTCAGGTTGTCCAGCCTGCCTACACTACGGCGTTCCTGGTGTTAGATATTCTATGGTTTCCCCCCTAGTGGAGCATCTTTTTTTTTTCGTGGCGTCAGGCGAAAGGAGGTTGAGGGATGGCGGTCATTTTAAAGCCGGACTGCGACTGAGGCAGTATGATCTCCGTATTTTCTTCTTTTAAGAAGACACACACGCGCGCGCACACACACACACGCACGCACGCACGCACGCACGCACGCACGCACGCACGCACGCACGCCACACACACACACACACACACATACACACACACACACACACACAAAACTGCACAGTTTTGTGTTTAAAATCAAACATCCCGAAATTCTAGTGGCAGAAGAAAGCAATGCATACACATAACCCCGATCATCCACGCGATACTTGAACTTCAAAAAAACAAGAGCAGCAGCATAAAAACCTAAAGAGAGAAAATAACGAACATAGAGACTGTCAACAAAACAAGGAAAAGAAAGTAGGGGTGGGGAAGAGAGTGAGTGAGAAGGATGACATTACTGAACATACAAACATACTGTCTGTAATTATGTGATGTAAAAAAAAAACCCACATTGTTTCAAAAAAGTCCGATCTGACTGCATGTCAAACATTAATACCCCTCTATAAAAAAAAAAAAAGACTGGGTGACTTACCCGCTGACTCATTTCAATTCAAGACTGGGTTTTTGGTTCCATTCCGGTGCACAGAGACTCTCATTAGTGGGGGATCACTGTCGCTTCCTCCCGGCAGACTATCGATTCACCATCAATGCTGGAATCCCTTCCAGGAAGAAAAAGGCTTTCTGGGATTTAGGCGAATTCACCGTGTTCATCAAGCTTGCTGCGAAATGTATCAATCAGTGGCGCGGGGAAGTGTGTGTGTGTGTGTGTGGTGTGTGTGTGTGTGTGTGTGTGTGTGTGTGTGTGTGTGTGTGTGTGTGTGTGTGTGTATGTGTGTGTGTGTGTGTGTGTGTGTGTGGCGTGCGTGCGTGCGTGCGTGCGTGCGTGCGTACGTGCCTGCGTATGTGCGTACGCTGCATGTGTCTGTGTCTGTGTTAAGAGACAGAGAGAGAAAGAGAGAGAGAGAAGAAGAGAGAAAGAAGAAAAGAAGAAGAAGAAAAGAAGAGAAGAAGAAGAAGAAGAAGAGAGAGAGAAGAAGAGAGAGAGAGAGAGAGAGAGAGAGAGAGAGAGAGATGTTAGTTTTAAAGTGAGATGACTGCGGACGAAAATTCAGACTAACTGAAAAAAGAATACTCTGCAGCCTAAGCAAGGAAAGAAACAAATTACAAGACAAACACGACGCGTTTCGACCTCTTTGGTCTCCCTCAGGCAAGACAAACAGCATTCAAGACAATGAAAACGAAGAACGAACTTACTGGACGACAATTCTTTCGTGTTTGTCTTGTAATTTGTTTCCTTCTTTCGTTCGGCGGTATAGTAATTTTTCTTTCTTAATTTTGGAATACAACTGATCTTTGTCAGGAGCAAAATGTTTCTTGTTTACCACCATTTTTGTATGTTTTTTTTTTTTATTTCTTTCATCATTACATTAGAAATACCGCAGAGTACTGGCAAAATCTATACAAGCCGCATTTACAAGCAAGTAAACACGATTTAGGTCAAATAAAAGGAAAAGTAACAAACGTCACACACACACACACACACACACACACACACACACACACACACACACACACACACACACACACACACACACACACACAAGCAGAAACTAGCTGGATCCGAAACACACACTAAACAATTACCTTATCTTGATAGCAGCTAGTAAAGTAAGTGCATAGCTCTGAATGTAGATGATAACATTACATTAATCAAACGCGCACGTGATATCTTAATACTCGCTACTAAAACAAAAGTGCATTTAAACATTCCCATATCTTCCACCATTGTTTAGAATGTTACAGAACGAACATGTGCTCTTAACAGCTTTGTGCCTTCTTAGATTTTTCATCAATGTATAGTTTTGTTGTGACATTTTTCGCTTTTTTTCTGTGTATTCTTTTTCTCTCATTTCTTCTATCCGTTCATTTAGTACGTTGCTGTTTTGTGCAGATTTTGATTACTGCTCCACAACAGCTGCTGGTTTAAAATGGTGTAATGCAATGTACTCTTGAAATTCATAATTACTTTAAATACCGATCTCCAACTTTTCTGTTGTCAAAATCTGTATGTACACAACACCTTCATCACCTGCAACAAAACAGATTTTTGACCGCAGATCTTCTGTAAACAATGCAAAATGTCTTTGAAGATGCTCAGATTTTAAAATAGAAAATAGAAAAAAATCTATATAATTGTAATTGATCATTCCAAACGATCACACAGCCCAGCCAAAGTTAATGAAGTTTCTAAAACAGCTTGACAGGACATGTACATCACCGTTTTGTGTATATGACTACAGTATATTTTTATTTGTGTTAATCAGGCGTTCCATACATAGGTCTTGAAGATCGACATAACTAAAGCACTTGCTCTTCACTGGTAGGGATTTGTTTACCATCCATAAGGAGCGAAGGAGATCATTTTGTCTGTCTGTCTGTCTGTCTGTCTGTCTGTCTGTCTCTGTCTCTCTCCTCTCCTGTCCCCATCTGTCTCTGTCTCTCTGTCTCTAAGTCACGTCTCTCTCACTCATTCTCTCTCTCTCTCTCACTCACTCATTCGATCCCATCTCTCTCTCTCTCATTCTATCCCATCCTCTCTCTCTCTCTCATTCTGTCCCATCTCTCTCTCTCTCTCTCTCTCTCTCTCTCTCTCTCTCTCACCCATTGTATCCCATCTGTCTCTCTCTCTCTCGCTCATTATATCCCATCTCTCTCTCTCTCTCTCTCTCTCTCTCTCTCTCTCTCTCTCTCTCTCTCTCTCTCTCTCTCTCTCTCTCTGCCACCTCTCCTCTTCGGCCGCCGCGAACTTTTATGATGTCATCGATGTACAGATTTCTCAATTGAAAATAGACCACATGTTTCACACTCACCGGTCACGATTTTACAGCAATCACGATACCTGTCGTTCAGAACATTTACAGTACCTGCCTTGTACACTACCTGCCTGGAACAACGTTCATGGTACCTGTCTGTTACGTTTATGATACCTGCCTCTCATATCCTTCGTGATAACTGCCTTTTACATCATTCACGATACTTTCCGTTTACAACGTTCGTGAGTCCTGCCTTTTACAACGTTCGTGATACCTGTCTTTTACAGCGTTCGTGATACCTGCCTTCGAAAATGTTCATGAAACGTGTCTTTTACAGCATTTACGATACCTGCTTTTGAAAATGTTCGCGATACCAGTCTTTTACAATGTTCGCGATACCTGTCTTTTACAGCATTCGTGATACCTGCCTTTTGACAATGTTCGTGATACCTGTCTTTTACAGCACTCGTGAAACCTGCCGTTTGCAACGTTCGTGACACCTGACTTTTACAGTGTTCGTGATACTTGTGTTTTACTGCGTTCGTGAAACTGCCTTTTACACCGTTCGTGATACAAGAATTTTACAGCGTCCGTGATACTTGTCTTTTACAACGTTTGTGATACCTGCCTTTGAAAATGCTCATGATACCTGTCTTTTAGAACGTTCGTGATACCTGACTTTTACAATGTAGGTGATATCTGCCTTTTACAACGTTCGCGATACGTGCCTTTACAACATCCGTGATACCTGAGTTTTGCAATGCTCGTGATGCCTGTCGTTTACAGCATTCGCAATACCTGCCTTTTAGAACATCCGTAATACCTGACTTTTACAGCGTTTGTGATACCTGTCTTTTTCATGTTCATGATACCTGTTGTTTCCACGTTCATGAGACCTACTTTTTTCAATGATAAAGCACATTTTTTTCAATGTTCATAACACCTTTTTTCTACTTCTAACCTTTTCAGCTGCAAACACTCTTCATGTTCATAACACTTTTTACGCTCATAATCCTTTCAGCTGCCATAACACCTCTTTCAATGTTCATAACACCTTTTTCTACGCTCATAATCCCTTTTTCAGTTGTCATAACACCTCTTTCAATGTTCATAGCACCTTTTTTTCTACGTTCATAATACCTTTATTCAGTTTTTATTAAACCTCTTTCAATGTTCATAGCACCTTTTTTCTACGTTCATAATACCTTTTTTCAGTTTTTATTAAACCTCTTTCAATGTTCATAGCACCTTTTTTCTACGTTCATAATACCTTTTTTCAGTTTTTATTAAACCTCTTTCAATGGTCATGACACCTTTTCAACATTCATGATGCCTTTTTTAATGTTCATAACACCTTTGTCACAAACGTTCATAACACCTTTTTCAACGTTCATAATACCTTTTTCAACATTCATTATACCTTTGTGAACGTTCAGAATACAATCTTTTACGTTCATATCTTTTGCAACGTTCGCAATACACTTTCCACGTTCATAATACCCTTTTCAACGTTCAAAATATCTTTTTCAACGTTTATGATACCCTTTCAACGTTAACAATACCTTCTTCAACGTTCATAATACATTCTTCAACACTTACGATACCTTTCCAATGTTCATAATGCCATTTGTAATGTTCTTAATGCCATTTTCAACTTCTATAATGCCCTTTTCAACGTTCATAATACCCTTTTCAACGTTTTCAACGTTCATAATACCCTTTTTTCCAAGTTCAGGGAGACCTGCCTTTTACAGCATTCAGAAGAACGGTCTTTCATGAGGATAATGATATCTGGCTATTAGAACGTTTATGATTCCTCCGGCTTAGAAAGTTTATGGTACATGCCCTTTATAAAATGCATGGTGCTTGCCTTTCACAACGTTCGTGACGCCTGTCTCTAATAGCGATCGTGATGCCTGCCTTTTAC
>CM065728.1:7041007-7046007 GCA_033310375.1 Conus canariensis | reverse complement strand
TACAGCACAATTCACCCAGTGCGCGCAGTGACAGGCCTGTTAGACAACAGCACAATTCACCCAGTGCGCGCAATGACAGGCCTGTTAGATTACAGCGCAGTTCACCCAGTGCGCGCAATGACAGGCCTGTCAGACTACAGCGCAATTCACCGCGCAATGACAGGCCTGTTAGACTACAGCGCAGTTCACCCAGTGCGCGCAATGACAGGCCTGTCAGACTACAGCGCAATTCACCGCGCAATGACAGGCCTGTTAGACTACAGCGCAATTCACCCAGTGCGCGCAATGACAGGCCTGTCAGACTACAGCGCAATTCACCGCGCAATGACAGGCCTGTTAGACTACAGCGCAATTCACCCAGTGCGCGCAATGACAGGCCTGTTAGACTACAGCGCAATTCACCGCGCAATGACAGGCCTGTCAGACTACAGCGCAATTCACCGCGCAATGACAGGCCTGTTAGACTACAGCGCAATTCACCCAGTGCGCGCAATGACAGGCCTGTTAGACTACAGCGCAGTTCACCGCGCAATGACAGGCTTGTTAGACTGCAGCACAATTCACCCAGTGCGCAATGACAGGCCTGTTAGACTACAGCACAATTCACCCAGTGCGCGCAATGACAGGCCTGTTAGACTACAGCGCAGTTCACCGCGCAATGACAGGCTTGTTAGACTGCAGCACAATTCACCCAGTGCGCGCAATGGCAGGCCTGTTAGACTACAGCACAATTCACCCAGTGCGCGCAATGACAGGCCTGTTAGATTACTGCGTGCAGGCACACGAGACAGAATTACATGTTGTCACCTGTCGCAACACATTTGTTTTCATATGTCGTACTGTTTCACGGTGATCCTGTTTGACCGCTATTATCAGGCCGACAAAGAGAGAGACACCATGTGACCATGAAGAACCAACAACTATGATGACTATAGGGGCACTCACACACCATATGACTATGAAGAAGCAAACACAGTGATAACTTCAGGGGCACTCACACACTTTGTGACTATGAAGAAGCATCGACAGTGATAACTTTAGGGGCATGCCCTGTGACTATAAAGAAGCAACAACAGTTATAATTTTAGGGGCACTCACACACTATATGACTATGAAGAAGAAATAACAGTGATAACTTTACGGGCACTCAGACGGGGAGAGCGCAGACTTCCAACAGTTCCACGGTCTGCTCTTTAATCCGGGTCCTAACCTCTGATCCAAGCATGAGATTGAACAGGGTCAGTTTTTTGGCCACATTCTGTTTCTCCACCCGCTTTCGTTGAAACAAGTAGGGTAGTTTTCACTAGGTTTTGTTAAAAACCCATAGGGGCAGTGTTCACCAGGTTTCTTAGAAACGCAGTGCGGTAGTTTTCATCATATTTTGTTGAAATCAGTGGGTAGTTTTCACCAGGTTTCGTTCAGATAAGTTCGGCGGTTTTCACCAGCTTTTTTTTTAATCAGTAGGGGAGTTTTGATTTTGTTAAAATAAGTTGGGGGGGGGGGGGGGGGATAATAAGGTTTTGTTGAACACAGTTGATAGTTTTCTCAGGTTTCGTTAGAAGCAGTAACTTTCACCAGGTTTTGTTGAACACAGTTGATAGTTTTCTCAGGTTTCGTTAGAAGCAGTAACTTTCACCAGGTTTTGTTGAACACAGTTGATAGTTTTCTCAGGTTTCGTTAGAAGCAGTAACTTTCACCAGGTTTTGTTGAACACAGTTGATAGTTTTCTCAGGTTTCGTTAGAAGCAGTAACTTTCACCAGGTTTTGTTGAAACTAGTTGGGTGATTTTCACCAGGTTTTGTTAAAACTAGTTGGGTGATTTTCACCAGGTTTTGAGAAAAATCAATTGCGTATTTTTCGCTAGGTTTCATTAAACGCTAGTAGAGTAGTTTTCACCGGGTTTCGTTGAAAGCCAGTCGAGTGGTTTTCGCAGGTTTCGTTTAAAAAAAAAAACCCACTATGATAGTTGGCACCACATTTCATTAAAAGCCAGTCCGATAGTGTTTTTTGTTTTGTTTTTTTTTTGTTTTTTTACCAGGTTTCGTTAAAGCCAGTTGGGTAGTTTTAGCTTCGTTATGTCAACAGAAAAATCAATCCGTCATTACACGCTGGTGTCAAAACATGATCAGCCGGGGCGAGGTATGTACTGTTCTTTTACACGACATCAAATCCATTCACTTTTCCTGAAGAAAATTAACAGTTTTCAGTAACGTTTGTACAGTCCTATGGGTGATGATGTTTACGATAAGGTTAAACTACCACCAGACAGAGCCAGCCAGCCAGCCCGTCGGCCTAATAAAGTGACCTCTCTCCGACCTTTGACTGGCGATCCAAAAAAAAAAAAAAAAATGAGTGGGTGGGAGGAGGAGTGTAAGCGATACTCTCGACCGATTCCATAGTGGATTCCTTTTAATCTTTGAGGCAGTAGCTACCATCAAAGAGGGACGGAGATTGGCATCAAACACGTGCAAGTTCATCTGTGGCGACACACACACACTCGGACTGAAGGTGAGAGACTGTCTATCTGTCTGTCTGTCTGTCTGTCTGTCTTTCTATCTGTCTCCCGCTCTCTCTCTCTCTCTCTCTCTCTCTCTCTCTCTCTCTTCTCTCTCTCTCTCATCTTAGTTGTTAATTCATTTATCAATCAGCTTAAAATCATGCGTAGTGTGGTCTCAAAACTTAGCGGATGTGGTGTAGCGCATATGGACTAGTCCGCACGCAGTGACGCCTCCTTGATGAAACTGAAACGGAACTCTCACTTCTCTCTCTCTCTCTCTCTCTCTCTCTGTCTCTCTCTCTCCCTCTCTCTCTGTCTCTCTCTCTCACACACACACTCTCTCACTCTCTCACACACTCTCTCTCTTTCTCTCTCCCCCACTCTCTCTCACTATCTCTCTCTCACCCTCTCTTTCTCTCTCTCCCGGTCTCTCTCTCTCTCTCTCATTCTCTCTTTCATTCTTTCTCTACCGCTCTCTCTCTCTCTCACTCTCTCTCTCTTTCTCTCTCTTCCGCTCTCTCTCACTCTATCACTCTCTCTTTTACTCTCTCGCCCCCCCGTCTCTCTCTCTCTCTCTCTCTCTCCTTCCCCTCCCACGCCCCCCCCCCTCCCGCCTCACCTCCTCCTCACCCGGCTCTCTCTTGTTCGCAGTCTGGTAATTTTCTGATATCGTTATCATTTTCGCCATTAATTCATTTCCCCCATCGCCGTGGCCTCTGCGCCTATCCCCCACACCATCTCCCCCCCCCCCCCCCTCTCTCTCTCTCTCTCTCTCTCTCTCTCTCTCTCTCTTCCATCTAACCTAGTTTTCTTTCTCTCGTTATTTTTCATCTCCCAGACATCATGTTTTCATCTTTAATCAACCGTTCATTCACCCTGCCCACGTCTACTCCCTCCACCCCCCCCCCTCCTCCCCCCTCTTCTTTCTTCTTCTCTCCTTCCCTCCCTCCCGCCCTTCCTCCCTCCTCACCTCTCTCTCTCTCTCTTCTCTTTCTCTCTCTACCAGTCACAAAATTCTCTCAAGTTCACGTTTTCAGTGTTGTTGCCTTAAGTGCTGGTTTTGCGCCTCTTCCCCGTCTACTTACAATACTTGGAAAACAGCGGCCTTTTTCGTTTTTTTTTTCTCCCCCCGCCCCTCCCTTCTCTCTCTCTCTCTCTCTCTCTCTCTCTCTCTCTCTCTCTCTCTCTCTCTCTCTCTCTCTCCTCTCCCACTTTTTTTTTTGTTTTTCAAATACCACTGCGCTGACAGCAAACCGTCACGAGACGTATCTCCAATCACAGCAGTTCTTTTTCAATTACCGCTGTGTCCTGGATTCTTTACCGTTTTCACTGATAAGAGCTAAACGTCACAGCTTGAGTCAGACTCTCTCTCTCTCTCTCTCTCTCTCTCTCTCTCTCTCTTCTGTCTGTCTGTCTGTCTGTCTGTCTGTCTGTCTGTCTGTTACACAGTGTGTATGTGTGTGTGTGTGTGTGTGTGTGTGTGTGTGTGTGTGTGTGTGTGTGTGTGTGTGTGTGTGTGTGTGCGCGCGCGCGCGCGCGCGCGCGCGCGTGTGTGTGTGTGTGTGTGTGTGTGTGTGTGCGTGTGTGTGTGTGTGCGTGCGTGTGTGTACGTGTGAGAGCGCGCGCGCGCAAAACTCATGCACAGGATATCAAATACTGTTCCCGGATTAAGCCTCTTTAATTGAATTGCCGGTTTCTTGAGTGTGTGTGTTTTCTGTTTTCTTTACTGATCACCGTAATAAAAAAAAGAACATAATAAAAACGGGCGGGCGGGGGTGGTGGTGGTGGTGGGGGGGGGGGGGGTTGGAATAGTCTCATGAATTAGAATTATCAGGTTGATTTCTTGTTTCGTTTTGGAAAGAAAGCATCCAAACAATTCATGAAAATCAGGGTGAGGTGTTCTTCAGCAGAAAAGAAATTCAGTCACGCAGGCCGACAGAGAGTCCTTGGCCATGGCTGGCCAAAGGAGGTTGGTCGAAGTGTTGGAGAGTGACCAGGATTAACTGCCAATCCAGGGTATGACACCAACATCAAGGTCAGCTCGGACAGCTCAGTGTCAGTACACGTAGAAATGTACTGACATCAAAATAAATGCAAAACAACGGCAGAAAACGATACACCCGAAGGTGCAGGTGGGATTCAGAACAGTACTTTTTTTTTAACTGCCGAGCAGAAGCAATCCTGCACCACCCTTGGAAGCCTGCGCTGTGTCCACATAGGGCGCAGGTACGCACCGTGCATTCCTTTAAGACGTCAAGGGACATAACTGCTCCCTGGCAGATGCCATTGCATAAATAACCATCGGATGTCAACGTCACTTCCGGTTATACACCGCTCAGCCAATGGGAGCGAAACCAACAAAGAATCAGTTCCGGTCTTCCAGGGAGAGTTTCGGTGTCTGAGTTCTTGAGGAGCAGAGCCGTCTCTGATGCTGCCCCTGTGACTGCACTCCTGCACTATTTTCACTGGCGCAAACTGCGGGCGGACGGGGAATAGGGCAAGA
>CM065728.1:7028507-7033507 GCA_033310375.1 Conus canariensis | reverse complement strand
TTTTTTCGGTGGTCTGCCTTGTTAATGAGGTGATGTTCTTTCCTCTGTGAATTTGACAGCTCCCAGAAGGCCCTGCGTGATCAACAAGACTATAATGATTCAGAATCTTGCGCCCAGTTAGGGGAGATAACAGATTGTTCGTTCGTCGTTTTCATTGTCTTCGACGATGTTTGTCTTACCTGAGAAAGACCAAAGAGATCGAAACGCGTCGTCTATCGTCTTGTAATTTGTTTGTCTCTTTTGTTCGGTGGTATAGTAATTTTTTTTCTTTTAAAGAGTTTGAATTTCTGTCTGCGGTCACTTCACTTTGAAAGTGAGTCGGGTTGGTTTGTGAATCATCATGACAGTGGACACCGGATTCACTCGGCTGCACTTCAGTCCACAGAGAATTCCCAACTACTGAACCTCACTTCACCTATCCCCGAGTCTTGAAGACCGTTGGGGCGCCACAGAAGACTCCGCAACCAGCTTCCTCTACCCCTCCCGGTTCTCAGACGCTCTTAGGCAGTTACTGAGTGTGAGGCCAGTCCATGCACTGATGTGGTCCTCCCATCTCTTTCTCTGTCTTCCTCTCCTTCTGCCTCCTCGCACTGTTCTGTGTGGAATGGTTTTGGCAAGTCCTGTTGATACATGACCATACCTTATCATTTTCCTTCTTTTCACTCTGGGCAGCAGGTCTTCGTATGGTCCAATGGCTTGCCTCGCTCTGGTCTGGACCTCCAAGTTGGTAATGTAGTCTTTGTATGAGATGCCAAGGATCTTGCGAAAGCATTTCATCTTTAATGGTTGAATCCTTCTCTCAAGTTCAGTTTCTGTTAAAGACATGTAACGACTACTAATAACAATGCACTATAAACCACAGGATAACCTGACGGCACACAAACTTCGATCCTGAAGCAACTTATTTTTCTGATTCTCCGGCGATAAACTCAGCGTACTACAAAATGACCTATGGTCACCTATCGAACATGGTGACTTCGTGCGCGTCTTGGGTCGGTTAGCTGGCCAGTTTTTGTCGGTGTGATCAGTCATCTGATCGCACAGGTCACGTCATGCAGTGACCTAGTCCTCGTCTGCGATTGGTCAAAACCATAATTGTCGTCACCTGGGTGCTTGCCGCCAATAGTAGAAACGCTCGATCAAGCGAGAGTCCCCACAACATCACAAAAACGACTTAGTATAGTGACCGTGCTGCGTCTATTCTGCTGGGTTGCCTCGACGCAACGGTACAGTTTAGTTCAGTTTCATCAAGGAGGTGTCATTGTGTGGGGACTAGGGCATGTATGTTACAGCACAACTGCTAAGTCTCCAGGCCACACTGTCAAGGATTCACAGCTGATGGGAAAATGACGGACGTAATGACTAAGATCAAAGGATTTAAGACGAGGGTCTCATGGACACGACAAAGCAGATGTTTGAATTGTGCATTAGCCCAAGGCATTTGTCAGACCTTGTGGTACTGTTATACTTGCGCGCCGCGCGCGTGTGTGTGTGTGTGTGTGTATGTGTGTGCGCCAGTGTATGTGGTGTGTGCGTGCATGTGCATGTGTATGCGTTTGTGATCTTGTGGGCTTGTGTGAGCATGCTTTAAAGAAATATCATAAACACCCATGAGCCGGGACAAGGACGGAACGAATCTCTGCGGCTGTGTGGGGGGGAGAGGGTCAGTGGTGTGAATATGGAGTCACAGAGAGAGCACACATTAGAAGACACACAAAAAAGGACGAGACAGACAGACACATTTGTTCGTCCGTCGAGTCAACGAGGACCACTTCAGTCATCTTGGGGTTGAGGGGGGGGGGGGGGGTGTAGATGATTTGTGGATACGCAGGTGGCTGATCAAGCCGATGCATGCACGAAATGTGCGGTGACAGTTTGGACAGGGAATGTGGGATACATGCTCTTGATTGCTGGCGGGGGCTTTCCTTGCCTGTCTCCTTTGTTGCACTGCAGCTGTCCCCCACTCTTCACATACACTGGCACTTTGTGGATAGAATAGCTCCATCCATAGTGGTTTGTTCCCATGTGTCGGTGTTATGTTAAACGCTTTCAAGAATGTTTTGAGAGTGTCTTTGAAGGGGGTTCCTTCAGACCTGCATGAGAACGCACTCCTTGATGCAGCTAACTATAGAAGAGTTTCTTGAGTAGCTGGTGGTCTGGCATGCAAGCTACATGACCTCTGCGGATGTGTGTGCAAGGTGGAGAGGGGGGGGGGGGGTTAGCATGTGAAGATGGAGTCACTGCTACAACACACAAGAGGAGACACACAAAACAGGACGAGACAGACAGACAGACAATGGAGACAAAGGAGAAAGAGTGGAGATCACAGGAGGCACAGACAAAGGGCGGCACTGGGGGCCTTGTGAACACGACAGAACGTAACGTTACACCACTTCTGTTCCGCCCTGTCTCTGTGACTGCTTTGATTCCAAATGGACCGATTCACCCGGAGTGGTTGTTGCCCAGAATGTGTGTGTGTGTGTATCCCTTGCCTTTTCTGTAGTTGCCACCCCTCTCTCACTCCCTTTATCTTGCCCTCCCTGTGCCCCTGTCCAACCACCAACTACATTCACACCCAAATCCATCCTGCCTCCTCCCTCTCTCTCTCTCCCTCTCTCTCTTTCTTTGCACATGTGTGCGTGCGGTATGCATGCGTGTATGCGTGGTGCGTGTGAGCGTATGTGTGTGTCCCTTCCTCTTGCGTTCCCTGTCCCCCCATTCCACCACCACCCACACACCCTCCATATCCTTTGTGCCATCTCTCTCTCTCTCTCTCTCTCTCTCTCTCTCTCTCTCTCTCTCTCTCTGATCAGATCGATTTAAAAATGAACACAGAAAAAAAACAGGAAAAGGAAACACCATGTCATTCCTGCAATTAAGCAGAATATGAACAGTATTTATCCCCCCCCCCCCAAAAAAAAAAAAAAAAAAAAAAGAAAAGAAAAAAAAAGTGATGTTTCCAGTTTGATAAAAGTAAAGTACATCTTTAAACAGAGACAATTCTGTAAGGAGAATTCTATCGAGCTGACGCACCTGCTGGGAAACGGGAATCTTTTCATAATCAGAAAGATAGTAGTTGTGTACTTGTGTTCCACTTAAAAAAAAAAAGAAGTGAAGAACTTGGGATGCAATTTTCCTCGACAGACAAACATCATTTATCGACTCTCAAAACGATACATGTGTGATTACAAAAAATCCTTCTTTGTCCTTCATATTGGGATTGTGGTGTGCACTGCACTGATTTTTGTTTACAAGCCGGAGGCCCAAAATAATAAAACTCTCTTCCCCCCACCCCCTCTCTCTCTCTCTCTCTCTCTCTCTCTCTCTCTCTCTCTCTCCTCTCTCTCTCTCTCCTGTTCTTTTTTTCTTTTCTGATCTCCCTCTCTCTTCGCTTTGTGCATAAATAATTTCGTGTTTGCATTCCCTCCCTCCCTCCTCTCTCTCTCTCCCTCTCTGTATGTGTGGTGTGTGTTGTGTGTGTGTGTGTGGGGTCGTGCGTGCGTGCGTGTGTGTGTGTGTGTGTGTGTGTGTGTGTGTGTGTGTGTGTGTGTGGCGTGCGTGCTGTGTGTGTGTGTGTGTGTGTGTGTGTGTGTGTGTGTGTGTGTGTGTGTGTGTGCATGTGCATGCATGCATGTGCATACGTCTGTATGCCTGATCTTGTGGGCTTCTGTAAGCATGCTCTACAGACGTATGTGCTGGGGAGAGGATGGAACGAATCTCTACAGCTATGTGTGAAAAGCGGTAAGGGGGGAGTGGGGGGTGGGGAAGGTGAGCCGTGTGAACGATGGAGTCACTGAGAGAGCACACAAGAGAAGACCCCCAAAAAGGACGAGACAGACAGACAGACATAACAGACAAAGGAGAGCAAGAGTGGAGATCACAGGAGGCACAGACAAAGGGCGGCACTGGGGGCCTTGTGACACAAACGAAACGTTACACCACTTCTGTTCCGCCCTGTCTCTGGGATTGCTTTGATTCCAAATGGACCGATTCACCCGGAGTGGTTGTTGCCCAAGAATGTATGTGTATCCCTTTCCTTTTCTGTAATTGGCACCTCTCTCTCTGCCGTTATCTTGCCCTCCCTGTGCCCCTGTCCCACCTCCAACCACACTCCTCCCTAAATCCTCTTCCCTCCTCCTCCTCCTCTCTCTCTCTCTCTCTCTCTCTCTCCTCTCTCTCTTCGTTTCGCGTACGTCTCCCTTCCTCTTACGCTTCCTGCCTCCCCCTCCCCATCCCCCACCATCTACACCCCCAATCTTTCTGCTTCCTCCTCTCTCTCCTCTTTCTCCTCTCTCCTCCTCTCTCTCTCTCTCTCTCTCGGACTGGACGAATTTAAAAATGAACATGAAAGAGCAGGAAAAGGAAACAAATGTCTTTCCTGCAATTAAGCAGAATATCAACAGCTTTTCAGTTCCCCCAAAATGTAATGTTTGCAGTTTGATAAAAGTAAAGTATATCTTTAAACAGGGACAATTCTGTAAGAAGAATTCTAGTTGAGCTTACTCACCTGCTGGGAAAGGGGTATATTTTTATAATCAGAGATACAGTAGCTGTGTACATGTGTTCCAGTTTAAAAAGAAGTGAAGAACTCGCGAGGGCATTTTCTTCGACAGACAAACATCCATTATGGACTTTCCAAACGATGCATGTGTGATTTGAAAAAAATCCTTCTTCATCCTCCCCATGTGGATTGTGTGTATGCAATGCACCTCTTCTGTTTACAAGCCGGAGGCCCAAAATAATAAAAAGAATCTCTCCCTCTCTGTCTGTCTGTCTGTCTGTCTGTCTGTTGTCTGTCTCTCCTCTCCTCTCTTTCGTGTGTGTGTGTGTGTGTGTGTGTGTGTGTGTGTGTGTGTGTGTGTGTGTGTGTGTGTGTGTGCGCGGGCGCGCGCGCTGTTTCTTCTTTTATCATTTTGCCATCTCTCTGTTCTCCTTACGCGTTGATGATTTCCTGTTTACACCCTCGCCCTTGCCTCCTCCTGCCCTCCCCCATTACTACT
>CM065728.1:7023507-7026007 GCA_033310375.1 Conus canariensis | reverse complement strand
TTGTTATGTGTTGTGTGTGTGTGTGTGTGTGTGTGTGTGTGTGTGGTGTGTGTGTGTGTGCGCAGGAGAAAAGCTTGGACATGGAGTGTGACTGTGGTGCTTTCTTATTTCATTTCATTTTTTTGTCAACAAGAACATCGAGACACAGTAATATAGCCAGGCAGACTATATTCTTGTGTATAAATCGACTGCTGGACTTCAATAAAGACAATATGAAAAATGAGTACTTTGAAGTCCTTTTTAAAACAATATTATAAACACTCAAGCTTTCGGGTCTTAGACCCTTCATCAGGAAACATTAAACAATAACCACAAGGGAAAAACGTCCAAGTGACGAAAAAGAACATAAAAGAACAAATGACATCAAAACAAATTGATGTCACAACAGTATTGTGTCACACTTTCCCCTGGTAGCGCAGCGTAATGCAAACGTTTGCTACATGTGTTAGGTCTGTTAGGTTTCTGCTAACAGCTCCCCTTAGAATTCCTTCCCCCCCTCCCCACCCACCCACCCACCCACACACATCCCATATACTTCCCCACAGAGAACCTCTGAGAGTTCATTGCCTCTGTGGTCCCCAGGCCATGGAAACTTTAACCTTTTTAAACCAGTTGTCCAGTAAACGCCAAATTGATAAACAAGCTGATCAAATCGAGTTTCATTCTTTCTTCGGGATATTTGGAACGAACAAAAGTAGGCCAGGTTTTTGTCATATTCACCCAAAGCTTTTTAGGACATGGTGTTCCCGGATCGAAACCTGACGAGGGCCGACCAACCAATCAGATGTGACGAGGGTCTACCAACCAATCAGATGTGACGAGGGTCCACCAACCAATCAGATGTGACGAAGGTCCACCAACCAATCAGATGTGACGAGGATCCACCAACCAATCAGATACACGCGAGGAAAAGAATGGCTGAACATAATTGGAAAAGGTTTCCTGTCTGACCTTTAACTCTTTAGACAAGATTTATGTTGTTCATATTATATTAAAGATGACGTGAATTTTATATGGAAAGAAGTAGTAGTAGTGGTGGCAGTAACATTCTTTGTATTATTATCATTATCATTTTTATTATCATTATTATTATTATCATCATCATATTGTTATTGTTATTATTATTGTTATTGTTATAATCCATATCATCATCATCATTATTATCTCAACCGGTATTGTCTCCCCTCCCAGCAGCCTCGTTTCCATTCCACATGAACTTTGCACCCAATTTAAGGAGATGAATGACTGTTCGTCCTTTATTTTCATTGTCTTGAGTCTTGTTGGTCTTGCCTGAAGAATTCGTCCTCTTACTATTGGCGGCACAGGAATTTCTTTTCTTTTTTTCTGTACTTGTTTCAATTTTCGCCTGCTGTCTGCTTCCCACTTTGAAGCCTTCAATACAGAAAGCTACGCCGTACTTTTCTGTCCATACAGGCTAAATAATAAGCGCACGTAATGTGTGCTCGTACCACACAATTCGTCGCAATGGAATCCATCCACCGTATTATCAGCGACATGAAGATCTCACTAATTATTTTACAAGAAGAAGAAGAACAAGAAGAACAAGAAGAAGAACAAGAACAAGAAGAACAAGAAGTCTACATATGGCACCAGACTCTAAGAAAATGTGGTCGTTTGTCTGAAAACAAACTGACGAATCCATCCACCGTATCATCCGCGACACATAAGTCTCACTGATTATTGTACAAGAAGAAGAAGAAGAAGAAGAAGTGCACATACGACACCAGAATCTACAAAAAAGAAAAGCGGTCATTCGTGTAAAAACAAGCAAACTTACAAACAAACAAGCACATCTTCGGTGCAGTTCCGTGCAAACTGTTTGGTTGCATGTGTGGGCCCAATCCCTTAACGGCAGCTTCACGGTGCATTCTTAGAGCACGTTGAACGGTCGACAATGTCCGTCCATAATGTCTGCACCTTGTTATGGCCGCACTTTGCTCACACTCCCACGATGCTCTCTCTCTCTCTCTCTCTCTCTCTCTCTCTCTCTCTGTATGTGTGTGTGCGTGCGTCCGTGCGTGCGCGTGCGCATGTGTGTGTGTGTGTGTGTGTGTGTGTGTGTGTGTGTGTGTGTGTGTGTGTGTGTGTGGTGTGTGTGTGTGTGTGCGCGCGCGTGGAGGCGTGTGTCTCTGTTTGTGTGCGAGCGTAGTTGACTGAGGTCGTGCATGTTCCTTCAGTCAATCTTTTCTTCTTGTTAATTCAAACCTCTCCTCCCTCCTCCCCTCCTTCCCCACTCCCTGTCTTTGTTTTCGTTTGTTATGCTCCTCTTTGTTTTTCAACTCCTTCTTTCCCTTTCTCTTCTCCATCGGATTGCATTTTTCTCCGTTCTTTACTCTCCATCACAAGATCAACAACCCCCCCCCCCCCCAGTAAAATCCTTTCTGTCTGTCTTCTCTTCGTTGTCTTCTGCTCCCTCCTTCTCTCTCTCTCTCTCTCTCTCTCCTCTCTCTCTCTCTCTCTCTCTCTCTCTCTCTCTCCC
>CM065728.1:7016007-7018507 GCA_033310375.1 Conus canariensis | reverse complement strand
TGTGAGTGTGGTGTGTGTGTGTGTGTGTGTGTGTGTGTGTGTGTGTGTGAGAGAGAGAGAGAGAGAGAGAGCGAGAGAGAAAGAGACAGACAGAGACAGAGAGAGAGAGAGAGAGAGACAGAGAGAGACAGAGAGAGAGAGAAGAGAGAGAGAGAGAGACAGAGACAGAGACAGAGACAGAGATCCTGTGCGCGTGCACACGCGCAGGCGTGCTAAGGCCAACACATGTGTAACCAGCTTTCCATAATACACAGTGTTCGCTTTGTGCGTGCGAGTCTTTTAACCAAGTCAAAAGTCCCAGAGACAAAAGTCACAGGCCGCCACCCTACTCAACCCCTACTCCTTCCTCTAAAGCAACACACACACACACACACACACACACACACACACACACACACACACACACACACACACACACACACACACACATACACACACGCGCGCGCACGAAATCAAATCATGTTATTTAGTCCAGCCAAGTCCCAAGTCAAGACCAGGCCCGGGAGGAAAAGAAGACAAAGACTAAAAGGTATATGAAGACGTTAGAGAAAAAAAAAGAAAAGAAAAGAAAGAATGCTGCTAAGTGCCACAAGTAGGACAGGAAACAAACTAAAACAAGTAAAAGCAGAAAAGAAGACAGAGAGGGGGGGGGGGAGGTGGGGGAGAAAAAAGAATAATAAAGAAAAGCCCAGAAAGGAAGACAGACGGAAAGAAAGAAAGAAAGAAAAAAGACATAAAGCAAGGAAAAAAAAGAGAAAATGAAAACATAATAGCCGAGACGGTTTTGAGGCTAATTTTCCATTCAGACAGTCGGGGGGCCCCAATCTTCAGAGAGGCCTCAAGCCGCGAAGGGCTGACAGGAAAGACTGCAAGGAAGGGGAATAATTTAATGAGTTAAACAGGAGATTCTCGTTACCTAGTTGAGAGAGAGAGCCCCTCTTCGTCAAGCTGTTTGGTGAGTTCGTACGTCAGGATAAAAAGTTCCTAGGCTTTATTTCTTTTAATGTATATTGGGAATATGGACTGAAAGATGCTGCCTTCACTCCAGCTAAACGATTTTTGTTTCTTCAACCCTGATTATTATTCGTATTTACAATACAATATACAATCAGAATGATATTATAATATGATATGCAATCAGAATGATATAGACACATGAGGACAGGCTTTGAACTAACGTGTAGAAAGTATAGGAAGCGCTTTAAATTGGAGGCTACTTGTAGAATTAGATACAGAACATTTTCAACATGGACCATTTTGAGCTGCATATGATTTCTTTCTTTCTGCGTACGCAGGCTGATACTCCTGCAGACACTCTCTGTATAGGCAGGCAAGGATTAATCCCACCTGCCCAACAAAGGGAGTGGAGTTTTGTGTGTATGACCGTTCTTTATCCGGCCATTAAGGCAGCCATACTCCAACTTCGGGGAAGCCTGCATATGATGATTTTCCTTCCTGACACAAATCATATTACTCTGTGTAAAACTGTATCATGTACACGACGTATATAAATTAAGAGACTCTTAAGTACTCAGCACATGATCTTTTCCAAGCACACACCATGCATGATATGTGTGCTCAAATGACATCATTCATAGTGGTAAGACATCATTCATAGTCGTATGACATACACATACGCTCACCCCCCCCCCCCCCCCCCCCCCCCCCCCCCCCCTTTCCCAACCCCGGCCTTGAAAAACTCAAGTGACCAAAATCTGGGCATCAAATGGTTATGGTCTACTTTTTGATCCAACCAGGACCGGGTCCATGTGCTCGGCTTTTGTTGATTCTTTTTGCTTTATAGCGATTTGCCGACGTGGGCAAGGTAAAATGGCGACTTTCACAAAGATTTTTTTCACGAAGTCTTGTGATGTTAATTTTGCCTGCAACAGTATGAAAACGCAACTCGCGTTACGCATTTCGCCAATTTCTATTTTCCACCAAAGTTTTCTTCTTCTTCTTCTTCTTCTTCTTCTTCTTCTTCTTCTTCTTCTTCCAGTTTGCAATTTCTATGGATGAATGTACAGTGATAGCCCTGCAAACTGGAGCAGTCTACACGCCATTTTCGCTGTTTCAGCCTTCATGCTTGCGATTGAACGAAATTTACCTCCCCTTTCAAGTTTGGATGGCTCACTGAAGATCACATGATTTCACTTTCTGTTTTTTTTTTTTTTTGCTTTTTTCTTTTTTCTGTTCCTTTTTTCACCTGTCAATAAAAAGTTCAGGATCAGGGTAAACATTGGGTTCAGTTGGGCTACTGTAACCATAACTTTTTTTTTCGCAGCCATAGTGACAGTGTTGGAGGAAAATGCAAGTGACGTAGAATATAAGAAAAAGTTGTGATAGCAACGACAACAGAAACAGTAACAGCAGACGTAATCACAGTGATATCAACCTGTGGTAACTGTGTTGCAACAGTAGGCATAGCAGTAAGGGCCGGAAAGGAACATTTCTGCATGTTCTTTCCTATCAGCCCTTCGCGGCTTGAGGCCTCTCTGAA
>CM065728.1:7008507-7011007 GCA_033310375.1 Conus canariensis | reverse complement strand
ATTACTTTTAAAAATACGTCGTAAACAAAAGTATTCTGATACATCATCAGTTATGTTCTTCCAACCTTCACTATGACGCCATAAACCCAGCCCTGACGTCCCAGCACACTGGCTGCAGTTTCGGGTGATTCCGGCAGTGGTCGGGACCGGAACACTCTGCCGGCACGATGTACATTGCTGGGCATCCTACTCCCTGATCTGCTGTCCCTCAGTCAGCCATCAGTGCTCCCAAAAGTCGTCACACTTCTTGCTCACAGTGTTCTATTTTCAGTAATTACCTTCTTGTTCTGGACATAAGCTTTACGTTTATGTCCGGCAACACAAAGTATAAGATAGTGACAGACTGTTTTGGGTCCGGAGAAATTACGTTATCTTTACTGATATTACAGTCTTCGCTGCGATATGACTTAAGACTCTTCGTTACAGTAACCAAAAGCAACCAAGTAATCAGATCAGAAGTCCATAGGATATCCTCTACCAGAAGGTGGCAAGACTTTAATAAAAATTACAGTCCAAAGAAGGTCTCAACCGATTTTGAACAATATGTACTAACTCAAGAGGAGCTCACCTTATTGCTGAAATCCGAGTCTCTCTCTCTCTCTCTCTCTCTCTCTCTCTCTCTCTCTCTCTCTCTCTCTCTCTCTCTCTCTTGAATTACCACACGCTTCATTCAAAAATATCTAAAATATGAACCGAAGACATCATATACACACACAGACACACAAATACATACACATGCACAACGAAATATGTGTCCAATTCAAAAGCTGAAGTTATTGCAGCGTTCACAAACACACCTTTTTCTATATTCCCGTTTGAAGGAAAACACTTGAAATCAAATAATTCTATGTTTGAACATGTAAGTATACAATCTTGGGGATCTGAACGGGTAAGAACCTCACACGAAAATGTCTTGTTGGTCGTTTTCGATTCTAATGTTCGTTTGCAAGTGAACGTGACGAAAATCATTTTCCAACGCGAATGAGACCCAAGCCCACCCTATGGTTACTGTTTTAATAGAAAGCACAAAACGCTATAACAATGAACGCCCACTGAGACAAAATATGGCTACGGCCAGTCTGAATAACGGTTTTAATCTGTGCCCACGCATGAAGACAATTAAACCCATTGTCTGCAGTCAATTCCCCCAAGAAGAACTGAATCACGGCAACGAATCTCCGGTGACATCAGTTTACGAAGACGACTGGCTATATCTCGATGAGCGAAACGTGAGACAGAGTGAAACAAAATCTGAAAAACGCGAAAACAAACGATAATTACGTAGACTATACAAAAGAAATTAATCAAAGCAAAGCATGTGATCAGGAAAATAACAACAACATAATTTCAAAATAAGATGCCAAACAATGACAATAACTAAATGCTGAAAAAGCAGAAACGGAGCCCCAAGGAGATATGAAATTTAAATCACAACGTATGCAAAATACAGCACAGCAAATATCAAAACGTTACCTATTTTTAAGAAAAATTCAGTGTATTCTTGGATTTTATCATATTTGATGTCTGAGTAGATCAATCTTTTCTATGGGTATACACGGATGTGTCCAATGATATATGCCAGTTTGCATTTCTTTTGATCAAAGCAAAATTATGGAGCACTTGACAATAACTGTCGTGCCTCGCTGCTGATGGTCATTTGAATAAGTACCGTAATCAGAAGGCATGTAATTAGATACGAACTACGTTACGCGCTACATCTCAACCGAGCTCACTATGCTTAGAGAAACAATTACAGGACAGCCAGCCAGACAGACAGACACACACACACACACGCGCTTGAGCGCGCACACACGCACGCACACACACACACACACACACACACACACACACACACACACACACACACACACACACACATACAAACAAACACACAATAATCCACCCTAAAATACCTATCCACCTCCCCTTCCCCCAAAAAGCCATTACAAATGCTTTTTTTTTTTTTGGCGGGGTGGTGGGTGGGGGGTGGGGTTTGGGTGGGAGGGGTTAGTGATGGGCGGGCATGTCTCTCGCCTTTAACTTTTTTCTTTCCTTCTTTTCTTTGCCAGACACGTTGTCTCGATCAGATGTATAGGAACAGGACTAACTAGGCCCCAGCTCTTGAAGCGACTCCTGAGTTACAACTGATGTGTTACCGCTGCTGTTCTCACTTTCACCGGCTTGCTTTATGATTTTTTTTTACCCCAGTGCTCCCCACCCCACCCCCCACCCATCACTACACACACACACACACACACACACACGCACGCACGCACGCACGCACGCATGCACGCACGCACGCACGCACGCACACACACACAGGCACGCACGCATGCAAGAACGCACGAACACACACACACGCATGCACGCACGCGCGCGCGCGCGCGCACACACACACACACACACACACACACACACACACACACCCCGCTTGCCATTCCAGACCTTCCCAAATGTAGAAAATCTCTCTCTCTCTCTCTCTCTCTCTCTCTCTCTCTCT
>CM065728.1:6996007-7003507 GCA_033310375.1 Conus canariensis | reverse complement strand
CTCTCCACCCCCCCCCCCCCCCCCCCATGGTGCTTCCTCCCAGGGATCGAACCCACAGGCCACTGAATGTGAGTCAGACATTGCAGGCACATTGCAAGTACAGGAATGTCACAGGCCACTGAATGTGAGTCAGACATTGCAGGCACATTGCAAGTACAGGAATGTCACAGGCCACTGAATGTGAGTCAGACATTGCAGGCACATTGCAAGTACAGGAATGTCACAGGCACATGAATGTGAGTCAGACATTGCAGGCACATTGCAAGTACAGGAATGTCACAGGCACATGAATGTGAGTCAGACATTGCAGGCACATTGCAAGTACAGGAATGTCACAGGCACATGAATGTGAGTCAGACATTGCAGGCACATTGCAAGTACAGGAATGTCACAGGCCACTGAATGTGTGTCAGATATTGCAGGCACATTGCAAGTACAGGAATGTCACAGGCACATGAATGTGAGTCAGACATTGCAGGCACATTGCAAGTACAGGAATGTCACAGGCCACTGAATGTGTGTCAGATATTGCAGGCACATTGCAAGTACAGGAATGTCACAGGCCACTGAATGTGGGTCAGATATTGCAGGCACATTGCAAGTACAGGAATGTCACAGGCCACTGAATGTGGGTCAGATATTGCAGGCACATTGCAAGTACAGGAATGTCACAGGCCACTGAATGTGGGTCAGATATTGCAGGCACATTGCAAGTACAGGAATGTCACAGGCCACTGAATGTGGGTCAGATATTGCAGGCACATTGCAAGTACAGGAATGTCACAGGCCACTCAATGTGGGTCAGATATTGCAGGCACATTGCAAGTACAGGAATGTCACAGGCAATTGAATGTGGGTCAGATATTGCAAGCACATTGCAAGTACAGGAATGTCACAGGCCACTGAATGTGGGTCAGATATTGCAGGCACATTGCAAGTACAGGAATGTCACAGGCACATGAATGTGAGTCAGACATTGCAGGCACATTGCAAGTACAGGAATGTCACAGGCAATTGAATGTGGGTCAGATATTGCAGGCACATTGCAAGTACAGGAATGTCACAGGCAAATGAATGTGGGTCAGATATTGCAGGCACATTGCAAGTACAGGAATGTCACAGGCCACTGAATGTGGGTAAGATATTGCAGGCACATTGCAAGTACAGGAATGTCACAGGCACATCAATGTGAGTCAGATATTGCAGGCACATTGCAAGTACAGGAATGTCACAGGCAATTGAATGTGGGTCAGATATTGCAGGCACATTGCAAGTACAGGAATGTCACAGTCAGTATCGATACAGTTACTGGACACAATAGCTTTTTTATGTTGTTGAACTCAACAGTGTTGAGTGTATTCGTGTCTTTTTTGTGTATTTCATTTAAGTTTTCTTTAGTTGAGGGGGGGGGGGTAGGAGGGAGGGGAGGGGGGAGGGCTGGCGTGGAATCGGGGAGGGTATGGGAGGACCCTGTGAAGGGGAAGGGGGAAGGGGGAGGAGGCGTGTCAGTTTCATCCTTCTCACCCATGTAAATTCATCATCGTAGCTTGCTTAGTTTAGTTTGGGTTACATCCGTGAGGAATCAACCCTGCGTGCGAACTAGCCCATACATGCTGTACCACCTCTGCAAAAAGCCACTAGGTCAAGACACGCAGGAACTACAACTAAACAAATGAGTGAAGAAATCGATAAGGAAAAAGGTTAGTTATCGCTCACGACAGTTAAAATGTAGGCTTCGAGGTGCGGCTTGCCCAACCTCGGCGAGGCTTGATTTCGGCCAAGGCTAGTTTTGGGCAAGCCATTACCCGACGGGTAATTAAAATCAGGATTCCACATCCAGCCCATCCTTCTTCTCGTCCTAACGAGGTAGTTAAGGTGTCGTTCATTTCCTGCCGCGGACTTCACCTGGCTTCGTGAGAATGGCTGCACCACTGACGTGGAATGTGGAGAAAGAAGGGAGAACAAAAAAAGTAAAGATGTTTATAACATGCAGACAGGCGGGTGGGAAGAAAATGGAAGAGAGAGAGAGAGGAGAGAGAGAGAGAGAGACAGACAGACAGACAGACAGACAGACAGACAGACAGACAGACAGACATACGGATAGACAGACAGACAGACAGACAGACAGACAGCACACAGACACACAGATCGACAGAAAGAGAGGCAGAACAAAATTAGACAAACATATAGATAGATAGACAGACAGACAGACAGACAGTAGATAGAAAGATAGAAGATAGATAGATAGATAGATAGAAGATGATAGATAGATAGATTAAACGGACAGTTAGATAAATAGATAGACAGAAGGACAGAAGATAGATGGAGAGAGAGAGAGAGAGAGAGAGAGAGAGAGAGGGGGGGAGGTGGCGGGAAGGGAGACAGACAGACAGACAGAGACAGACAGACAATCAGACAGACAGATAAAAGACATGCACTACAGACAGACAGACTGACAGACAGATGGCAGAGAGACGGATAGACAGAGAGACAGACAGATGAAGAGAGAATGATGTGGACAGCAGCAGAGAGAGAGGCTAAACTGACGGTCAGAATAGCAGGTAGGATGGCACTGTTGGTTAACAACTGGCTTGAGTATGTCGCTACCTGTATTGGCCGTCAGCACGATAAGCTGTTGGTTAACAACTGGCTTGAGTATGTCGCTACCTGTATTGGCCGTCAGCACGATAAGCTGTTGGTTAACAACTGGCTTGAGTATGCCGCTACCTGTATTGGCCGTCAGCACGATAAAGCTGTTGGTTAACAACTGGCTTGAGTACGCCGCTACCTGTATTGGCCGTCAGCACGATAAAGCTGTTGGTTAACAACTGGCTTGAGTATGTCGCTACCTGTATTGGCCGTCAGCACGATAAAGCGGTTGGTTAACAACTGGCTTGAGTATGTCGCTACCTGTATTGGCCGTCAGCACGATAAGCTGTTGGTTAACAACTGGCTTGAGTATGTCGCTACCTGTATTGGCCGTCAGCACGATAAGCGGTTGGTTAACAACTGGCTTGAGTATGTCGCTACCTGTATTGGCCGTCAGCACGATAAGCGGTTGGTTAACAACTGGCTTGAGTATGTCGCTACCTGTATTGGCCGTCAGCACTATAAGCGGTTGGTTAACAACTGGCTTGAGTATGTCGCTACCTGTATTGGCCGTCAGCACGATAAGCTGTTGGTTAACAACTGGCTTGAGTATGCCGCTACCTGTTTTGGCCGTCAGCACGATAAGCTGGCGGCCCTTCTGAAATGGGTCTTTCTCTCTGTCTGTCTGTCTGTCTGTCTCGCTCTCCTCCCCCCCCCCCCTCTCTCTCTCTCTCTCTCTCACACACACACACACACACACACACACACACATCCACGCGCGTGCACACACACACACACACACACACACACACACACACACACACACACACACACACACACGCACATGCACGCACGCACACACACATACGCATAGATGCACTCGTGCATGCACGCATGATTCACACACACACACACACACACACACACACACACACACACACACACACACACACACACACACACACTCACTCACTCACTCACTCACTCACACACACACACACACACACACACACACACACACACACACACACACACACACACACACATGTATGAGCACATTCCGCTCGCCAGATGTCTTGTCTTGATGTTCACATGACTGGAAGCTAATTCACAAAAAGAGGCAGGAATGATGTAAACTGAACGAGACTCCCATCACACACGCTGCCTCCCCTGGAGAGACAGAGACAGACAGACGAGAGAGAGAGAGAGAGAGAGAGAGAGGAGAGAGAGAGAGGGGGGGGTATATGATTTATTCATATAGGCCTTGAAATTAAATATGAACTGAGTGATCATATATTGTAAATATGAACTGAGATAAATACAAATATGAACTGATATAAAAACAAATATGAATTGAGGTCAATACAGATTGCAAAGCATACCAAACACAACCCATTCAGAGCATCAAGAGGTAAGTTGTTCCTCTAAATTTGAAGGCCGTCTACAGAAACAAAGACAAATTTCGAACAACTTCTGATGAGGTTGACGACATCAGTGTAGTCAATTTAGATAGCGAAGGCTGTCTATGAAATATGGCAGAATGAATTCAGTTCTAATGTTCCTTAGCGCTGGACAGCAAATTAAAAAAAAAAAAATTAAAAAAAGCAAAATTAAAGCAAAATGGATTTGTTGAGATCGGTCCTGTAATTTGAGCGTAACGTCGCTGTCAGAAAAAACAACAACAACCAAACCAACAGACATAGATGAAAACATTACTCTTCTTGCCAAAACTAATACGTGCCTACGTAAGATCTTGGGCATCAAACGGTCAGACTTTCAACCAAATGAAGAGGTCAGGGAGAGGTCCAAACAGCTCCTCGTGTCAACCATCATCTGCAGACGTCGCCTCCGCGTGCTGGGCCATGTCTTGAGATTACCCTCATCAAGCCCTGCAAACTAGGCCATTAAATGGACCCCAGCAGGCCAGAGAAAAAGAGGACGACCCAGGATGAGCTGGCGACAGACAGTGGAGAGAGACTTCAGACTCGTTGACAGAGGATGGAGTGACATCAACAGACTGGCTGAGGACCGTGCACAGTGGAGCGCCTTGACTGCCTCATGCGTCGCAAGACGCGGGAGCATCTAAGTCTAAGTGAGTCAAAAGTAATAAATTGCATGTACGAGACATGACAGAGGTCCCAGTGACAAATGATTAAGGTCCCTGTGACAGATGGCAAATGACAGGTGTCCCTGTGACACACGACACACGACAGATGCCCTAGACACCAGTGACAGAGATCCCTTTGACATATGGGAAATGACAGATGTTCTCATGACAATCATGTGAATTGATGTCACCGGGACAACCAGCACACGAATCAGACACAATGCATGGCAGTGTGACGAATGAGGGGTGAAGGAGAGAAGTTTTCTACCTCTTTCTTTTGTTGTTTGCCAATGCATTTCTTTCTTTCTGCTTGCTTTGTAGGTTTTCTTTGTTTTCTTTGTATTTTTGTTTGTTTCGTCCCTATAAACCAGAGAAGAATTTAGTGTACGGACATTGTCTCTGTGTGCGTGCGAGCGCGCGTGAAAGAGCGCGCGTGCGCACGCCCGTGTGTGTGTGTGTGTGTGTGTGTGTGTGTGTGTGTGTGTGTGTGTGTGTGTGTGTGTGTGTAGTGTGTGTGTGTGTGTGTGTGTGTGTGTGTGTGTGTGTGTGTGTGTGTGTGTGTGTGTGTGTGTGTGTGTGTTTATGCATGCGTGCGTGTGCGCGTGTGTGTATGTTAGTGTGTTAGTGTGTGTGTGTGTGGTGTGTGTATGTGCGCGCGCGCGCGTGTGTGTGTGCGTGCGTGTGTGTGTAAGTGCCAGAGCGGTCGTGTGTGCGTGCGTAAACGTTCAAAGACGCGGTATTACAAAGAGTTCCGGATGGATCACAACGGGGGGAAAAGACACCGTACGGCTATAATCACAGATACATGCTTTTTTTTTTAAAAAGTCAGAACCAAAGAGAGTCACAGAAAAAGGTAGATGCACAGAACTTTTAGAAAGACGGGGAAACAATCTATATAGACAGAACCCCCCCCCCCCCCTCCCAGCAAACTCACATAGGCATACAGCAAAGCTCTACTGTGGAAATGCAGTCAACGTGTGTACCTACCTACTTCTCTTCTTCGCTGTCGCAGGCTCGCTCTTTCTCTCTCTTTTAATCACTATTCATTTATTTACTTATTTATATACATATATTTATTTTTCATATATTTATTTACCTATTCATTTAATTATTTGTTTATTTGTTTTTTATATTTATTCATTCATTTATTTACATTGTACATGTTCACATCATTTCCAACAGCTTTCATTTCAACACGTGGCATACCTCCATCCGCAACTAATGTGAGACCTTGGAGCGAAAGTGAACACCTTATTTACTGATACCATTCTCGGTTAAAAGCAATCATGTCTGATCTGTGACAAGTTCTGGTAGCGGCGACAGGTGTATGCCGGGAGACATGCTCATATCTCTGAATCATTTGTCTTTTTGAAACCATGGACACCTTTTGGTGTTCGTGGATTCCAGTGTCAAGATACCCGCTTATCGCTTCCTACTGGCAGCCGAGTTTCCGGTCTGATATTAATTTAAACTGCTGGCAATTAGCCGTCTGCTTGCGCAGGCTGTGACTGTGTGATTTCCGGATCACCGGATATTTCTGTCTTCTCATTTCCTGCACATTCGCTGGCACTCTCCCAAGCTGCCGAACCCTTCCCCACACATACATGATGAGTGGGGAAATTCTGTTTTCAGATAGGACATTCCAGAATGTATTATAGAGAGACTTATGATCTTGAGCTTGCACAGATCAAAACCATAATTTTGTGTGTGTGTTTTATTTCCAAATCAAAAAAAAAAAAAAAAAAAAAGTTAGCGAGCGAGTCCGCCAAACGAAGAGGGACAAATTACAAAACACGACGCGTTTCGACCTGTTGCGTCTTTTTCAGACACGATAAACAATTATTCAGGACAATGAAAGCAAAGAACAGGACAATGAAAACGAGGAACGAGTAATCACTCTCATATTCGGCGCAAGATACAACGCCCATCTTACGCCGAATATGAGAAGATAAGTGATTGCTCGTTCTTCGTTGTCATTGTCCTGAATGTTGTTTATCTTGTCTGAAGAAGACCTAAGAGGTCGAAACGCGTCATGTTTTCTCTTGTGATTTGTTTGTACCCGTTTGTTTGGCGGTCTCACTTACCATTCTTTTTAAAATTTATTTCAATTTGCGCCTGCAGGTCACCGCGTTGTGAAACTAACTTTTATTTCCAAGCTGAAACATCGAATGTGATGAAAAAAGCCAGAAATTTAAAACACAGATTCTTCTCAGCACAAAAACTCATGGGTGACTTTTCCCAAAGGTTATGATTTCAGCTGGGTGGACACGGGCCTCTCCCAGATGTGGCCTGTGTCTTGTGGCCAGTTGGGCTCTTTGAACGAGGAAGAAGGAAGAGAAACAAAACGGGACAGTATTCACGAAAGTTTCCATGTGTACATACTGTGCGTGAGTGCACACCTTTGCATCACACAGAGAGAGAGAGAGAGAGAGAGAGAGAGAGAGAGAGAGAGAGAGAGAGAAAGAAAGAGAGAGAATGTGTGTGTATGTGTGCGCGCGCGCGCGCGCGCGTGTGTGTGTATGTGTGTGTGTGTGTGTGTGTGTCTGTGTGTCTGTGTGTCTGTGTGTGTGCACACGCGTCTGTCTGTATGCGCGTGCGTTTGTGTGTCTTGGGTGTGTTTGTGTGTATGTGTGTACGCACTAGGCGTGTGCATGTGTGTGCTGTAAAAAGAGAAGGGAAGCACAAGCCACTTCTAGTAGCTCTTCTGGATTGATGTCCAAAAGTTCAAAAGACGAGAGCACTTTAGTATATGATAAGCCCAACACTTGATAACACTCTAGTGAGAGGGCGAAATTTAAAAAAAA